>OX104070.1:66505949-66553614 GCA_944474145.2 Dicrocoelium dendriticum | reverse complement strand
GCGAGAAGCTGGAAGAGGAGGATAGAGGGGGGAATAATTCCAAATGAAACCATGTAGCTATGCACAACACGCGTGTGTATGCTGCGGATGACCTTGATAATGGACATTCCGTGTTTAAATAATTCGATCACACCCTATCCTGCTTAAACTCCCGGATAAAAAGCCAATGTTTGATCATATTCTTGTGTATAACAAAACTGCTCATTGCCGCATGAATTAAACTTTGCCAAATTACTTTTATGAAAAAGCGACTGAACGCCACTTACAAAAGGCGGATTGGCACTTTACAGCAAGTCAGACAGAAGCTCATATACCTCGCACGGTCAAGACCGCAATTTGGACGTTGGAAAAAGCACCACTTCCAACTTTTATCTAAACTTTCTCCCTGCACCGAGTTCACAAAATGACCCACGTAAAAATACATTAGTTGTTACTGCTAGCTATGTTGCTGCAAGCATTTACTGTGGTTTAAGCACAACGTAAATTCTATTATAAAACCTTGCAGAAGTTTAGTGTGATAGCACATGCCATAACACAAGTAAACGAGGACAGTATGGTACCAATTTAAAAAACATAAGGAAAAATTGGCGTGATTTAAAAACCACTTAAAAACGGGGAGGAAAGTATTTTCTCGTACTGGGAATTCACCAGCAATTATCCCAGTTCCCAGCTTATAAGTGTATGGATTCGCAGCGTGTTTCCTTTTTTAAAGTACACGATAGGGATGCCCAACAGAACATAATTCACACATCTGCCCACAAGGATAGGAGAATCGCCTGAGAAAAACAAGCTATTGGAACGAAAGTTGATGTCCTCGGTAAGCAGGGTGAAATTAAAACTTAACACCACATAGGTATTGCTAACCAACATTTCAGACCCCAGAAAAAGGACGATTGCTTAATTGGAAATAAAAAATAAAACATATGAATACACATCCGCGAGGACAGGGTAAAAATTTCAAACTTCACCAATACGGTGTTTTTCTTGTTTCGCGTTTCATATTTAGTAAACATAGCCATTTATGAATAGCATCTGCATTCTTCACAGTTGTAATCCACGACGATCGCACCAGCCCAATACCAATGTTTAAATGCAAGAACCGTATTCAAGATTTCAAACGAATGTTTCACACGTTTCCACTTAGTCTCCATTACATGACCTTTGTTTAACTAACTGACAATGATGTGTATAGCTCCCACATCCGGACACATTTAATTTAATCACCACTAACTTTTTAATGGGAGAAACGTAGTACGTTCGGAAGAAGAACAATTGAAAGGTATCTCAAATACTTAACATGTAAGTCGACAAATTCATAGTGGTTATGGGCATTGAACTCCCCTTCACATCAATTTATGATGAAACACAGTTGTTTCATTACAATTTATTCTCAATACATCACAAACAAAAAGGAGCCGAAGGAAAACAGTTTCTTTCGATAAATTCACCGTCAGACCTTTACAATCATATGGTTACAAGAGCGATGCGATAACAATGGTTTCGATCAGTTCATATGCAATTAGATCACGTGCCAACCGGGGGCATAGGTCAGCAATTAACGTAGCCGATAAACTCAAACTAGGGCGAAGATGTAGTCAAATGATTGCTCCTGCCGTCCGAATCGTCCATTTTATCTGGTCAGGGCAACTTGAGAGCTTCGATCAGTTTCTTTTGTGAACACAAAAGCTGTTGATACAATCGAATACTGATCGCCTCGGCTCTAGCGACGGTGCGGAGGCGCAAGCTTTTCGATTGGAATGGCGGAACCTTGTGTAGTATTCGGAAGGCGCGGATTTGATCGACTTCATGCCCACTATCAACCAGATGAGGCATAACAGAGCTAGTTATACTCCCGGTACCGCCTCGACGATACCAGCCTGGAAGGTGCTCACTAATGCGCTTTAATAAGTACCGCGCCGTTCGACCGATGTAATTAGCGCCACAGGCGCACTGGAACTGATAAATGACCACGAAGCGGTCAGCATCAGCAACTTGTCTTTGTTGTAAATACGAATGAGGGGTTCCGTTGAGAAAATGCACTTGAGCTTAGCAGCTGGAAAAGTTGACTTAACGGCTGTAGAAAGGCTTCTGGCTACACGTTCGGCGGTTGCGTCTCTAATCTTATAAATAGTTCTTTCTTCTCAGCTGTTGGAACCTGCACCGGGTCGGGTTTGTCTTGCATGTTCTTAAGAATGAATCGATCAGGATACCCGTTTTCGCGCAGCACATTTTGTATGAACCCTAACTCAGTATCCAACGTGTCTTCAGAACAAATCCTGCGGGCCCTTGTGGTTAGATAGCGAATTAGGTTTCGCTTGTATCTCAAAGGAACGAAACTATGGAACTTAGTATACAGGCCACTCCAGGTTTTCTTCCTGTAGATTTGCCGTTAGATCGAGCTATCTACCCTACGAGTTAACGATACACCAAGAAACGGCAACCGGTTGTTCGCTTCCCTCTCGCAGGCAAACTACAATGCTTCGTGGGCCTGATTAAAGCGTTCAATAACAGCATCCAGGTCAGTGCACCGATCGGCCACAACAAATATGTCATCCATAAAGCGATGATAACAATCAAAGATGGTGATCTCCGCATGTAGTTTGGTATTCTCTAATTTTATCATGAAGACATTAGCAGGCAGCGAAGCTAGTGGTGATCCCATGGATACACCGTCTTTTTGACGGTATTAAATGCCATTGAATGGGAACTGCGTGTTCCAGGTGCAACGCAAAATGAGGCTTTTCAAATCACGCAACGGTATGCCTATCGTTATCTGTGTTTCTTTGATGTAGGTGCAAATGTAATCACTTGTCTCGAGAAGTGGGACCTTGAGAAGTGCGAGACAACATCCAAGGAAAACATTATTTTCTTACCGATGTTGCGATCCATGACGCTTCCGAAGGCTGTGATGTGTAAGTCTTATTGGTTTAAGAATTTCCACAAGCCATTGGGCAACAGAGTGTTAGAGCGAATTAACCATTGATAAAATTGGGGAAAGTGGGACATCAGTCTTATGAATTTTAGGCAACCCGGGTATAAAAGCCTTCGGAACAATTCGCGCCGCCACTTGGCTTTAAGGCTGTTTCAATAAAGGAGTATTGCAAGATTCTAGGTTGACTGGAAACGTAGGAATATCCGGTTGAGTGTTCCCCCTTGAGCAAATGGTTGAGCCTGGAAATGTTAAGGTTCCATTTTTTGATGGGATCTAAAACGAAACACCCGGAACATACCCTGATCAACCAATTACGGCCCACTCAACCAATTACTGCCCACATTTAGGTGTAGCCACTTTTCCGAAGCTCTTGCATGCTCTTACTAATCAGCTTTTCGTTCGCTCCGTTTGCCCCATTTCTCCAATTGTTCTGGAAAATTTTGTTTCGAACGCAACATGGCGCAGCACCAGTACGCGATTGGTGAGTTAGCGTTGGACGTAAAACAAACATACCTGGATTACGTTCAGTCTATCACCGCAAACCGCGTACGACAAAAGCCGTTTGGCCTTAACAAAGAGGATGAACCAGGTTAAGCCTCAATCTACTTTCCCAAGTAGACTTGATAAGTGCAAACATAACCTTTCAAGCCTGAAACTGAACTATACTTTAATAAAAGTTCTATCACTTGGTCGAAAATTTTGTGCCCCCAGACACAGAGATAACCAGCCTCTTTGTGAGTTACAGTTTGAAAGCCTGTTTGTTCAAACAAATGGGTTGGCAGCAAAGTCTAATGAGGACTTGGAACGCTTCAAATGTTCTCTGGTGAACAATTGCTACCATTATCGTAATTGCCATGTTCAAATTGATGGTCCGCTGACACGCAAGCACTTTAATGAACTAAAGGATTAAAGGCGCAATGATAAGATCATCATGAGCAAACCAGAAAAAGGAATTGGGGTCGTTCTATTGGACAAAAAGGACTAAATAAGCAAGCTAGAAGGAGAGCTGAGTGATGAAACAAAATATTCTCGAACAAATGGAGAAAAGTAGCAAACGGAGCGAACCAAAAACAGATTACTAAGAGCTTGCAAGAGTTTCGGAATAGTGGATACATCTGAAATACTCTTTATGACAGCCTTAAGCCAAGTGGCGCGAATGTTCCGAGGTTGTACGGGTTACCTAAAATTCATAAGATTGTTGTCCCACTTCGCCCAATTTTATCAATACTTAAATCGACCTACCGTTCTGTTGCCCAATGACTTGTGGAAATTCTTGAGCCAATAAGACAGCGAGTTACTCAACACAGCTCTCGTGACACTTTTCATTTCATCGAAAGCATTAGGGATGACAACATCAATAAGAGAATAGTGTTTTCCTTGGATGTCGTCTCGCTTTTCACCAACGTCCCACTTCTCGAGACAATTGATTTTATTTGTTCGTAGGAAGTAGAAGTCCCGATTAATATTCACACACAATAATGTGCCTCCAAGAATAATCGAACCGCGGTCCACGAATTTCCGTTCCGCTGCACTACCTATGACCTACCCAGGGTTGAATTTACACCATTCACAAACATCTACACTTAATCTACCATTGCCATTTGTACATTAGAAGGACAGATGCTTCGGTCCATTGGGAAGTGACAAAACAAATTTGTGAGCTATTTGGCAATACGTCGCGCACCAAGCAGTCATGTATTAAAAATTGCGCACCTAGTCGTCAGCCGTCGGTAGCTCATTGGTAGACCGGCGAACCGGAAATTTGTGGGCCGGGGTTCTATTCCCCATCGAGGCACATTACGGTGTGTGACATTTAATCGTGATTTCTACTACTTAATAACTTTACACCACTCACAAGCATCTACACTTGATTGCGTTTGTACCTACACCAATGAAAGGTAGACAGTGCGTGATTTAAAGAGCCTCCTTTTGCCTTGCACTTGGAACATATAGTTCCTATTCAATGGCACCTACCACCGTCAAAAAATGGTGTAGCAATGGGAACGACACTAGGTCCGCTGCTTGCTGATGTCTTCATGGCAAAATCAGAGAATACCAAACTACATGCGGAGGTAGCCACATTTGATTGTTATCATCGCTAAATAGATGACATATTTGTTGTGGCCGATCAGTCCATTGACAAACAACAGGGAAGTAGAAAACACCGCTAAAAACCGTCATTATTCATGGTCTCCCAGAGTCTCCAGCTTCACCTTCTGAAGAAGCTCAGTCACATGACCTGGAGCAATGGCGATACCTCCGTGAGGCTTTGTGTTTAGAAAATGTCATTGCTACCTCCCTGATCAGGATTCCTGTATCACCAAATTAAAAGGGTTTGGTCCTAGGTAGCTGAAATTGGTCTTACCCTCTGAGCTAACTTTACAGACAGTTCTAGAGGACTGGGGTAAATTCCGGAACATGCTACCAACAGAAATTCGAACTCAAGCAGCAGGTTTACGACCAGAAGCTACTGGTTACTCCATAGAGAGAACCAACTCAGTGGGAACAACCGTTGTTGCAGAGTCCACCACAAAGACTAAGCTGACTGCCGTCATAGCATCCGGCGAAGCACTGCAGGAGGTGAGTGACCATCAGGATCATCATGAACCTGATCACAAGGTGCAGTGAGTTATCCCAACTTATTCTCACCAGTCTAAGACAATTCCAAAAAACTAGTAGCAGCCGACCTCAAGAGGGTCGGCAAAGTCTCAAACCTGTTGTCTATATCCAAAAAAACCTTCTAACCTATTAGTCACTCTCCTGTTTTTATACCAACGCACAAGGTCTTTTAAGCAAATTGACGGAGCTGCGCCTAAGTCAGACCTCGACGTCAAGCGACCCCGTTATGATAACCGGAACCTGGTTGAATGAAGCCATCGCTGATGCAGAAATCGCACTACCTGGGATGTCTATTTTACGAACCGATCGACCAAGTAGAGGAGGTGGATTAGTACTTTATTATCGCAGCAAACTACACACTGATCTCATCGATGACTCAGAGGTTCAGATTGTCGTTGCAGATTTGTGTCGTCTTCAACTTAGCCGTGGGGATGCACGTTTTTTGGGTGTGGTGTATCGCCTCCGTCGGCTACCTTGGAAACGGACAACCGCCTAAACTCCCCAATGAAGACCATTCTCTTGCAGTCGTACAGCCACATTCTCCTGGTTGGCGACTTCAATATTCATACCACAGAAACCCCAGCCTGTATCAACGAACTTTTCAAAATGGAAGTACAGGAGATAATCAGTGGGCTACCACTGTAAAATCACATCACATCTCCCACAAGATTCAGGACGGAAAACAAACCGGGTGTCCTGGATCTTGTAATCACCATTGAAGAGCTTATGATCGAAACGGTATCGATAGAGAGTCCTTTAGGCCGTAGCGCCCATGCAACCCTCATGTTCAAGTACATCTATGCAGAGTATTCCTCAGAAAACACCGAGGAGTCTCAGCTCATTACGGATTACGGCGCTCTACTCAAACTTATAAATGCTACAAACTGGGCATCTCTAACAGAACGATCCCCCGAAAACGCCTGGTCTGAATTTGCTCACCAATTCAACACGTTAGTAACTAGTGCTTTTAGGAAAAACCTTCTCGAGCGAAGACAGTAAAATCATTCATACGCAGCAGAACACGCAAGTGTATCGCTACGAGGAATTTACTCTGGCGAAGATACAAGGAGTCACCGAGTGCAGAAACATGGGAAGCCTACACTATCCAAAGGAATCACTGCGTAAACCTGGTACGCGAAGACAAAATACAGCACCAACGGGATCTAGCCGAGAAATTCCTTTCAAACCCCAAGCTCCTGTACAGGCACGTTAACAAGCTCCTCAAAGTGCAGCGAGGAATTCCTGCTTTACACACGGTGTGTGGACTCGCACAAAACGCAACCGAGGCGGCTAATGCCCTATGTCAACGATTCACCCCGAACATCCAGAGCACAACATCGCCGCGTGCACTGTTTCCAATCGTTGTACCACCTCCAGGACTTAGCCACATTAGTTTACATCTGCGGATGCTATGAAATGGCTAATTGCCCTACGCGAGCATACCACTCCCGGTGTTGATAATATTTGTCAAAAAGCGTTGAAAATGGCTGCAGTAAACCTGGCGGACCCACTCTGCAAGTTCCTCCAGCGATGTCTCGATGAGATGTGCGTGCCAACAATGTGGAAGCAAGGCATCGTCATTCTCATCCATAAGGGAGGAAGTCGTACAGATCCGGCAAATTATCGCCCAATAACGCTATTTTCGGTGCTCTCCAAAATCATGGAAACGATTGTTGCCGAAGCGCTGATAAACTTATTGGAAGAACGCAATATCATAACACAAGAACAACACTGTTTCGCAAGAACCGATCTTGTACTTCAAACTTGTTGTTTGCCAGATCCAGTTGGACTGAGACCGTTGACAGCGGCGTAAGTGTTGACGCAGTATACCTGGACTTCTCAAAGTCTTTCGACCGTCTGAACCACCGTATCCTCCTCCACAAGCTGCAGTGTTGTAGAATTGCTGACCCAGTCCTCGGTTGGATAGCTAACTTCTTGCTTCAAAACGAGTCGCGGCGTTACTCTGACCCAATCGACGTTTAAGGTGAGGAGTGCCCCAGGGCTCAACACTTGGTCCACGACTATTCTTGATTTACATAAACCTTCTCGCAAAAGTAATCAACTCCAACTTCTTCCTCTTCGCTGATGATCACAAGATATGGCGGGCCATTAAGAACAACCAGCGACAATGCAGGCAGTTCAGGGTGATCTGGACAGGGTTTACGAAATGTTCGACTCAGAACACTGTTTCAGTTCAATGTTACAAAGTGGCAAGGTGCTGAGCATACGCCATAATGCCCACTTGCAAATACAGACTGGGGGATCAAATATTGCAGCCCACAACAACGGAATGCGATCTAGGAGTGGTAGTGCAGAAAGATCTGGGCTGTTCTTGTCAGGCCGATAAATCTCCAAAAAATCTAACCAAAACCTTGGTCTTTTGCGGAGGGCATTCGGGCGCTTCGATCCTTCAATCTTTTTCTCAGATGCTCAACGATTACATTCGGCCTCATTCAAAATACTCCATCCACGCCTAGCAGCCATGGATAAAGCAAGACCTCACCGCTCTTGAACTGCCACAACGAAGGGCGACCAAGAACGTAAAGGGCATGTTTCATCTCCCTTACCGATTGAGGCTGAAAACCCTCGGGGTCTACAGTGGACGATATCGACACATGTGTGGCGACTTGATAATGACTTATATGATCCTGAGGAATCCAAACCATTGTTGTCATCACCTACTAAAGCTAAATAACAATACAACACTCAGAGGACACCAGCTAAAGCTGGCCACACAATACAGCCGGTTGGAATGCCGCCGGAATTTCTTTTCCCTTCGTCTATGCGAATATTGGAACGCTATTCACACATTCGTTGTTTCTTCCCCCACGCTAACGGTATTCAAAAGACTTTTGGATGATCCGCTTATCCACCTAAATTACACTATATAATCAGAGATGTCCATGTCAAACGAACGCGATAAAAAACGGTACTCATTCGCAGCTTTTGTGCTTCACTATTTACACACTACTGTTGTAGAATATAGTTTCGGATATATTACAACTGCATTCATCAGTTTACCCAAGTCCAAGAAAGCGGCACACGAGTAAGCTTTGGTCGTTTTACTGGTTCTTAGGAAATGCATTACCCATATTACTTCACATATTATTCTACAGTAAAATTTCGGTACACATTCTATAATGGTTCTATGAATAAGGGACACTTGAATTCACTAGACGATAAAATTGACGAATTAAACTTACGTTTACTGTCACTTCAACCATCCTACGGAACTTGTAAAGCAATTGATTTCTTACCTGTAATATATCACTGCTCATTGTTCATTGTTCATTGAAATCGACACTGTTATTGGACGCTTTAATCAGGCCCATGCAGCATTGCAGTTTACCTGCGAGAAGGAAGCGAACAACCGGTTGCCGTTCCTTGATGTATTGTTATTCGTAGGGTAGATGGCTCGATCCAACGGCACGTTTACAGGATGGAAACCTGGAGTGGGCACTATACGAACTTCCATAGTTTCGTTCGTTTGAGATACAAACGGAACCTAATTCGCTCTTTAACCAGAAGGGCCCGCAGGATTTGTTCTGAAGACACGTTGGATACGGAGTTGTAGTTCATTCAAATATGCTGCACGAAAACGGGTATCCTGATTAATTCATTTTTAAGAAAATGCAAGACAAAGCCGACCCGGTGCATGTTCTAACATCCGAGAAGAAAGAACTATTTATAAGATTATCTTTCAAAGGTCAAGTAGCTGCCGAACGAGTAGCCAGAAGCCTTTCTACAGCCGTTAAGTAAACTGTTCAGCTGCTAAGCTCAAGTGCACTTTCTCAACGTAACCCCTCATTCGTATTTGCGACAAAGACAAGTTGCCTATGCTGACCGCTTTTATGGTCATTTATCAGTTCGATTGCGCCTGTGGCGCTACTTATATCGGTCGAACGTCACGGCACTTGTCAAAGCGTATTAATGAGCACTTGCAAAGTTGGTTGCGGCAAGGCGGTACCGGGGCTATAACTAGCTCTGTTATGGATCATCTAGTTGATAGTGGGCATGAAGTTTATCCAGTCCGCGCCTTTCGAATACTCTACAAGATTCCTCCACTCCAATTGAAAGGTCTGCGCCTCCGCACCCACGTAACAGCTGAGGCGATCAGTATTCGGTTGTATCAATCGCTTTTGAGTTCATGAAATAAACTGATCGAAGCTTTCAAGTTACCCTGCCAGAAAAATTGAACGATTCGGAGGCCGGAAGTAATCATTCTACTACATACTTGCCCTAGTTTACGCCTTTCGTTTAAGTTTATTTCTGGTTTGTGCCCCCGGTTGGCACGTGATCCAATTTTATTTGAACTGATCGAAACCGCTGTTACTCCCATTCCTCTTTACCTATATTATTGTAAATGACTGACGTTGAATTCATGGAAATCAACGGCTTACCTTTTGTCCTTTTTTCTTGACAATATATTCTGCCTGACGACCTTAATACTCGCGGACCAGATCGTGGGTTTTATATGTGTCGTCGTCTCACCGTAAAACAGCGATTTTTGCTGGAACGCATTTCTACTACTACTTTCTCGCTCTCTCATGAATGAGTAAGTCGTACGTTCTTTGCCGCCGTGTTCACTGTACACGGACGATAGTATGTCTATATTCACTGCTGATCAAAAGTATGCGGTAATGCTAGAAATAAGGTTAATGAAGGCTGGTTGTACGCTGCAGGTTCCATTAAGCTAAATGGTCACACAAAACTTTTCGTCGTTTATATCAGATTTTTCTACACCTGCTAGTTTTTAGCTATGGACGTCTTCGCGCAATGTTTGACGATTCGTGCATTCCAACTTCTGTGATTATCAAGGTTGGTGTCCCGGGCTATACATTTTCTAGAACAGTTTCCATTGACCTTTAATCTCTTGCTGGTTCGCCGAATATTGAGTTTGTCCACTTTACTGGTGATTTAATGCAGTGATCTTTGTTTATGCGCAGTATTCAAGCAAATGTCATGAGTGCTACCTATAAGCCTTTTTTAAGTATGTCCTATATGAATAAATAGTGTGAAGGCCAGGCTCGAGAGGCGATCGAGAGATGTGTCATATGGGAACCAGATGAATGTGTTCGTGATAACATAGAGACACCTGAGTCTAGATTCGGCCATCTCCAGATTATGTCCATGGCTTACATTGACAGCTTTTTCAGGTGACCATACATGAATGCAAACGATTATGAAGCTTTGCACAGATTGGCGTAGAAGACTATGCTGTAACTGTGACTATACCGCCACAAAGGAATTAAGGGCCTGTGCTGAATTCGACTGTTACTGTCTCACTGGTGATCATAGGATTGCTTTGTGCTCTGCAGCTCCATTACTCCAAACAGGCTACCAAGATCCTACGAAATTATGAAGAATTGCATTTTGAAGATTGGTAACATTGGTCTTTGATGCCGCAGAGAGTGCAATAATACAGGTCATTTATTTGAATAAGGGTAATTGGAGGACTGAGGGGTTCTGTAAGACAGTAAGAAGCCAAAATAGTGGTAATCAAAAATCGCTATGATAAATGAAGTAACAGAAAACAGACCCGGATATTCGCATCTTCGTGTGTAGGGCGTACAATGTGCCATTAGCTCAACCAATGTTTTCGATTCCAAACTATGGACTGGGCCGAACGCTTGCTAACCGTTTGTGGAAAGGGTTAATCCGAAGTGCTCCCAAACTTTACCATAAGTCTGCCAAATGCAGCTGTCAACTCACTTAATGGCGTAATGAGTGTCAGTTGCAACACCACCATAAGTTACAGGAAATCAAGATGAAACAATTGACTTCAGTGGTCAATGTAACTACTGCGTCTCAGTTGGAGTAGCTCTAGAATTTATTCCAGTTGTGTTGAGTGAAAAGTACTAGACATTAGTGACGAATACTTTACTTGATATTGGATCCGATTCATTGCTTGTTGATAATCGGCTATTGAAGGAACTTATTTTACCAACACGACCTGCACTTGCGCAGACAGCAACAGTCATCGGTGAATCATAGCTGTGCTCGTAATTGGTAAAACTAGAGCCGCAACCCTTGGATGTTGTTAAGTCTCTGTATGTAGATCATGCGGTGTTGGTCAAAATGATGCGTAATTCTTATACTACTAGGGGCATTTAAAGGACTTGCAGTTCATCGAAATTGGTGATACAGCTGTCGGATGTCCCGGAGGCCCATTGGACAAACAAGCTTCGATATGAATTTTCCTCGGGTAATTTTGCTCTACGAACGCAGCTGGATTGGATCGTGCTCAGGCAGGTTTGCGGATCAGACACACCAAACATTTGTACCGACGTTATTAATGTACGATATTAAAGTTCGGCTTTTCCTGGTGAAGGTATGATATGGAATTTGCGGAGCCTTATAGCTAAGCACTTGGAATGTCTATAGACGATAAATTTGCTCTCCAGAAGATGGACTATTCCGCCCTTTAATGGGGTTCGCGTTATCAACACGGTTTACGATGGAAACGGGATAAACAATCCTACCCAACAACTACACGATGGTTTCTAGCAGAATGATATTGTTGTGGAGAATACTCATTGACAACCCAGAATTACATCAGATGTACACTGTAACTGCTGTGGGGGAGTACGCTTCAAGCGGCATTGCAGAAATCTTTGACATGGAAATGTTTGGTAATAACAGCGGCGCTTAGAATATACCCCATCACTCAGTGACGCAACCAAACACGCTGGAAAACTCAGCACCTGCCAAGGTATTTCATTAAATCAAAACTGGATGTGGGTATCGGACCTTGTGTACTGCTTACTCGGAGTTGTGCTCGGTTCAGAGTGGGCAGCGTGGCAGTGGTTGTAAACACTGAAGCTATGTTCTAACAGGTTTTGCCGAGTCGAAATTGTTAGGCATGACAGTTCACGCAATCCATGCAACATCGTCACCATGTTGTGCTTCGACTGCATTCAGATAAATCGATTGATGATGGCAAGACTACGTTTCACGAGTCGACACTATCCCCGATGCAGCGATGATTTTGCGTTGAAGGTTGCCTGTTCAGCTGCCGTAGCCGCATCGAGTCGCATCGAGTTATGACACGATAAGTTTGGTAGTCCCTGTAATGCGGCGTGCCAGGAAATTGTTGAATCATTCGTACGGAGAAGACTTAGTTGGGATATGCAGATAGCCGAATTGGAGTGAGAAGAATTGCTTCGTTTCTCGAAATATTCCCGGAAAATTGAGCGTTTAGGATTTCGTTGGTTTATCAGACCAACGTCGTTCACCGAAGACGATGTGCAGCTGCATTATTTCTCAGATGCTTCGAAAGATGGGCTCGTTTCCTTTTGGGATCATCGATCAAAAAGTTCCATTTGGTGTAAAATCATCGTGGGTAAACGGCGCGTTTTGTTGATTAAAACAATTACAATAACCCAAGACGAATAAACAGCAGCGTTGCTTTTCCTTCGGTTTACTATTCAAGCAGTTCAACACATGCAGGTAAAGTCAACCGCAATTTTGGACAGAATCGATGGCAGCTCTACAGCTGATTCGCTGTACGACCAGGTGGTTAACAACTTTCGTTGCGAAGTGATAACAAAACCGCTGGTTGCAATGTGAATTCCAATGGCAGCCCAAGTTTCTAATGTACCTTCTACCGTCGCGTGCTCTAATGGAGCAGTCACAATCGACAACAAGAGTTTCTTTTTAAGACAATACTCCGTCCTCACCTCCGCCTAAACTAATACAAAACCGAATGATGATGATACAAGTTTTCCCAATGTTCTTTGCTAGAGCCTATGCACCATCACGCACCATGTTCTCCATTACGCCTTTGCATTGCGGCACGCCAAATATGTCCAAAAACTCTGAAGTTGAGATCTAACCGAATCTGTGCATTCGACTGCTATCCTTTTCTTAACGCCGCCATTGTAAATAAACGTTCACAATCACTACCAATATCTATGTTTATTTACTCTCCTTGCATAATCCTTGCAAAGTTGCAATACTTGGCTTTCAGCTGAGTATTATGTATTGTCGATCGTTTCTGAAATATCATAATCACAAAAGCTGCATTTGTAGCGCTATCTTCATAAGCCACAGCATAACAGCAATCTCAGCTTACCGGTTAGCCTTGAATGACTTGGTTGCTTTATTAAGTTTGACTATTACGGCCTATGAACTGCAACTGGGCTACATTTATATACTTCCTGATAAAACTATCCATGAATTTCTGCCGCTAATGTCCGTCGCTACTGCCCATTCCAGAACTGCCCACAATTGCAACTTCCCATTTGAAACTTCAGTATGACAAATGTAAATTGTGTGTTATAGGCTTACAGCAACTGGAGGGCTTGGGATAATATTCTAGTGTGTCTATGTTAGTGGTTGAAATAAAAACGTTCACCAAACAACCAGGTTAGATAACATCCTAGATTTAGACTTCGCCATGGGTATTCCACCTGTTTTTGCACAAACTAAGGGGAGACAACATTAAAGTGCTCTATGGTATGGATATCAGGTAGTCTGAAAAGTACTAAGCCAAAGGTAAGCCCGTACACAGACTAAACTTGGTGACTGGAACGCATTTGGCAAGCTGCTTAACATCATGTGCAAGGACCGATTATTCACCACAGTAGACTCGGCCATATTTGCAGGCGAATTCGCAAAATTTATCATCTCATGTAGCTACAAATAGGACGAACGTAAACACAGACCGTTTTGGCGGCTAATACAAAGATTCAAGCAAGGTCGATTCCAATCCAGAGAAGTTAATATACCTGTATTGCAAAATCTACCATACCGCTATAGTAATCCAAATACACGAAACCTTACTGAAAATGCAAATCTATACTCAACAGGCTAGGATTTTCGACGCTACTCTGACATTAGGAATACCGATAATTCCAATGCACGGCTGTAGTTATCTAGACAACTAATACAACTAGTTGCCAAGAAATTCAAAGCCTAGTTTTTCACGGTGGTATGTAAAATAGATGATAAAATTCAAACACCAGATTCCAAGTATATTTACGTTGCTGCTCCGTTTGTTAATGCTTCATCTGTATCCTATGCTTTGCTTCCTTGATAACCAGGAGAGGGACAATGTACCATAATATCAGTATAAAGGTCCTGTGGGTGATTATAAAGTCCATCAAACCGACATTCCCATCGCGATCTAATGGTATTCCTCCTGCAACTAAAAGGTTAGTTGATGAAAAGGTACTCCTTCACATGTTGAACATTTTTACACGGTCATTCAACAGTGGCGGCTTCCCGCTTCAACGGAAAATTCTATAATTATTTCGAAACACAAAGAAGGTCCACGGGATCGGATGTCAAAGTGTCAAATGATAAACCCTACTTACGCCGTTGGTGACGTCTTAGGAATATCTTCAGGAATCGTGCCACACATTTGCTGAAAATACATACCTACGCAGCATTGCCCAAAACGTGTTCAAAGTAAAAACTTTCTATTTCACGTTCCACTTATAATTTCTTGCTCATAATGGTGTAAGAATTGAGGATGGCATGACCGCCATCTTCTTCCTTTTGGATATGCAAAATCGTTTGAATGTGCACCGCACAAACGGTTGCTAGTCGTGATTGCGTCCTATGGAATCAACAATCCTTTATTGAGCTGGTTCGACTCACATCTGAGCGATCGGACACAAAGGTAACCACTTTGGTCAATACTGCTCCACTTTCAGCAATGTCACTAGCGGTGTTGGTTAGGGCAGTGATTAAGTCCCCTTGCTCTTCATTATTTACGTCAGCGATATGGACATGGGTGCCAATTCGAAATAATTTGGAACACTAGTAGCCCGGCGTGGTTGCTCACCTGTTGATTGTTTCTCTGAGCTTAGTAAAGAGATGGCATACGTTTCACCACACTGCGAGGTGGCATCCTCAGTGCGGTAATAGGCAGTGTATAATGTAGCTTGGTGCCCCATGCTGAGGCTGATGTTGCATTCTTGATGCTTCTTCACCGCAGTTAGTCTAAACCAACTTACACTTAAACTAGGTCTTTTTAAGCTGGCTAAATTTCATTCTGCTTTATTTGGTTTGTTCTGCCTCCCTGAATAATGTTCTATTAACTGGCCACGTTGCTTACACTAATTGCGCTTATCTTCGGTAATTTTTGTTGCGTTTGTAGCATTTTAAGTAACTTGTGGACATTTCTTACTTATCACGGATTTGTTGCTAACCAAATTACTTCATATGGTAATTTAGCGAAGAGCTATGCCACTGTATCTGTATGGATTATTGGATTTATTTTATTTCAGCTTGTCGTTTAAAGTGAATGGCTGTTGTTTGATATCCCTGGTATGGTTGCGCTTGATGTGTATGTTGACAAGGTGCCTACCTGTCTATAACCCACTACATTGTTCATTCTGGCTCCAGGAGACAGTTGGTCGTTGCTGGAGGGGACGGGGTGCACGGTTCTTGTGGCCGTGCTAGGCTCAAAGAGCGGTTCCATGCACTCAGCGTGGAGCGGACCACGGTCCAGCCACCGCCTTGTGTGCGCTTGATTCCCCAAATTGTGAAATGAACTGTGAGGCAGCCAGGAAGAAATTGCCCACAAGAATACAAGAACATCAGTGGGCTTGTAAAAAACATCATGCATCGTTTCTTGTTTCAGCGCACGTGGATGAGGAGGGGCATAGATTCCAGTGGAACAAAACGGTGATTTTAGCTCAAATAAAAACACAGAAAGGAAGAGAGTTCCTAGAAACGTGGTACTTCTCAAATAATTATATAAACATGTGCATCTACATCGACCCGTGTACCATCAACTCAGAAAGAAAAATCTCCGACGAATCGCAAGACTTGGTTCAGCCTTGAAAGCAAATGTGCAGAGATCAGGTGGCGCAAATCGAAATTGCCACCTTCAAAAGTCACCTGCCGGTGGATGACGGACTGACAATCCATCAAGCAACATTATACACTGCCTATTACCGCACTGAGGATGCCACCTCGCATGGTGGTGAAACGTATGCGATCTCCTTACCAAGCTCGGAAAAGCGATCAATGGGTGCCAATTTTGAGTTGCGTACCACATTCAACCGGTGTAATCATATTTTACCTTACTATACCTTTAATATATATGCCATTACGTTTCGATCCTAAACAAACGAAAGGAAAGTAAGTCAAAGAGGTTTTTGACAGAAAAGCTTCCGATTATTTGTCACAAATGCAGTATCTCAGAAGGCTGCTTCAATCCTGTGGTACTCTAATCGCAACTGCATATTCCATTCGAGATCTGGGTACCCCATATTCTTGCAACTTCAACTTCTCCGAACACATTGTACATCAAGTAGCAAAACCAAATAACTAACAAGCCACATCGCTAGGTCGATTTTACAGTCCCAACAAGACTTGATTAATTCAAACTCATGGTACGGCCCATTCTAGAGTGCTGCAATTGCATACATAATCACTAACGCAAAACAGATAGGGTTGCTTATGAAACCGCCCATCGCTACTATTCAGAAATACCAATGAGGCGCTCATCAACGCGTACAAAATAGGAAGTATGTACTTGCTTCAAACTCGACCCACTCTGGCTTAGATGACGTTAAAGATAGTACTCTCTTCTCTAGAGCATAATAAATGCGCTAGCATTCTCAACCAGTACGGATGTTGCTTTAAAAATGGCCCAGTCTATTCTATTCGTTATTGGAAATAGGGAATATGCTTACAGAGGACAAGAAATATATATTATTTGTTTCCTGTAATTGTTGAGCACTCATCTGTGGAATAACCTACGGTTGCAATTAAGGAACAACGATAGATTCTCTACTTAGTAACTCATTTAAATATTGTTCATTCTTGCAAACGCGCGGTAAAATATTTGAATTGCAATAATTAACTAGTGCATTCCTGGAATTCTGTCCGATAAGCATATGAATGGGTATTGACTTTCAGACAATTTTTTAATCGTTTACAACATAATACTGCCTTATTTTTCCATATCAAATTGAAGTTCATGATTGAGAAGTTGCAGAAACTCGCTGTACATAGTATTTTTATCTCGACAATCTGGAAATATACGCATTTAATTATAAGGGTAAACCATGCTGCTAAAAGGGCCATTAAGTTATTTCATAGTATGCTGCCAGAAATCTGCACCAACCTTCCGGAATAGAAGTAAAATTCTTTAAGAAGAGAAAACTTGACGAGGTGAGCCAGTGAGACTCATTACATGACATCCTAGCTGTTGTGTTCTAAGAGGCAGAAAACCGAAGTCATAACCGGACGACTGTATGGACACAATAAGATCACTGAACAACGGTTCTTGTATATGGGGACATTCATACGAACGAACGGTCGAATAAGCCAATGAGAAACAAGGACAAACCTGGTCCAATGAATGGTAACGGTTGCGCGTTATGGCAACAACTTGATGACAGGGTGTGCAAGAACATGGACACAACACTGGGTTTCTGGGCTTACCGAGCCAACCTGATGGTTTTCAATCGCCAACAGAACCCAAAGCACCACTGTGAACCGAGGTATTTCAAAGCGCAACTGAATTCTTCTAATGGAGGGAGGCTGTTCGGGGATCTACAGTTCGCTACCGAAGTGGGTTCCGTTCCCTTTACACCCACATAAATATTTTGTGAACCTCAAGTAAACAAACAAAGTACAGCTTGGAAGACTACTACAACAAAGTCCTAGCCCAGAAGACGCTAGATGACGGTGTTTTCGCGGTTCGGGAACATGTTTAGCTGTAATCAACAACCCAAAATCAGCAGCGGAGGCGTTGAATTTGGAATTCCCTGTTCAATTGGGACGTTGCAGTTTGAATAAACTGCAGGTGTTGTGGATTGTTGTTCGACTGTTTTTCCGTTTTACATACCGTTCTCATCAAGACCGGTGGGTTGTGATTACTCACCAGTTTCGGTTGGTGCCTGATTTCATTTGCCACGGGCACTGTGTTAGAGAGATCACGGATGTCAGCCACATAGACAGTACGTAAAAATCGATCGATTTCCAGCGCGTTAGCTTGGAACATTAGGAAAATAACATGGCAGGTGAGAATCCATTGGTTTGATCAAGTATGCAGTTAACGGCTTTCCCGGACAGTTGGTTGTAACGGCAGTAGTGCAAATGTTTTAAGCAGTGTTAATTCCGCCTTCTTATTAATAAGCGGGAGTTATGACACACTGTTTGCCTCTCGAGGTTACAGTCAATTTCCGCCTGGTGTTCTGCCAATAATAAGGAAAAAATAGCAATCAGGACCTGAATACTCGTTGTTCAGGCGCAACAATTTATGCACCATTCCTATGGTTAAATGTCCCTAGGTTTAACTGTTTCAGACTTTCTTCCAATGAGATGATCTTAATGCTCATTCACTGCTCGGTTTCGGCTACCAACCGGTTGCATTTCTGGAGTAGGACAAGCATAGAATTGAGTAACGGGATTTTTGAACAAGTAGTACAGAGCCAAGTGACATCTTGTGAACTATTCATAACTCGCTCCTGCTGTTGGGATAAGCCAGCATAAACAGTTGGGTTTGCTATTTGATAGATAATAGTGACCGCCGGTTTCCGAATCGCTCCATGCTAATGGGATGGGAATTAGCATGATGCTCCTCCAACCGTTATCTGCAAAGACGGGATGTTAGCAACTATGGATGGAATGCTGCCGTATGGGCTAACTGATGGTTCTACGTGCGCACGTGTGACCACCTTGCGATTAATTGGTTGTGCATTTGTCGATGGACCGCTATTACTCATCACATCTGTAAAGGGTCATTCAGCAGGATACATCGTTGCAAGTGCGTCATGCCTTTGTTCTGATTGCCGTTAGTGCGTGTCCGTGGCCATGATACTGAGGTAGGGTTGCGGCTAGGCCTACTACGCATATTAGGACAAAACAAATGCCAAGTTTGAAATCCCCGATGGAGCTGGGTAGCTACGCCATAGATATATTCGTTTGTAAGCGTAGCCATACGCGGACGTAGACTCTAGCCAGTCTATGCACATGTTTCAAGGTTTTACGTAAACCAAAGAGAGAGGGTAGGATTACAGCGAGGAGTTAAAAACGTCCGTCAACATACAATCGCCGATACGGTTTCAGAAGCGTTTTAGTAATCGTTTCCATTTGTCTGCGAAGTTATTCTAAAAAATGGTAAGCAGTTGGCTTTCCAAGTAAAAAAGAAAACATACTAACGAAAAATCTCCATCGGGTTCAAACAATTACATTAAAAAGTTTACGAAGTAAAAGGGGGCTTTTGAAGTACTGATGTGATGTTCCACGATGCTCATCGATAGTATGACTGGGCTAATGGTCTTTGACCTGTCGCTGGCCATATGTTGACACATACTGCTTATTTTCAGCTCTAGGGAATGCATATTTTTGCGCAACCTGGCAAACTCAGACGTTAAATGGTGAAGTCTGACTGTTGTGGCGTAATAAGGGTTACTTATTCCAAATTACTGCACTTGACTACAAGACTGCAGCCTGTGTCATTCGACTGTTTCTCCTGCATTGAAGGATGGAATAGAGAGATGGGGCTAACAAGCTGTGGTATCTAATGCCGCATTGCTTTACATCAACGGCGTGTTGTTCAGTGGATGCAAGTTTACTTGATCACTTCCGGTAAAGATTAGGGTAGCTGTAACCTTGGCGGAGGGGTGGGTAATCAACGTCTACACTGTAGGTTGTGCATGTGCGAGATTTTAACTACAGTCCCGCACCACTGGAAAACAGAAGGGATTGCTGAAAATTTAACGGATATAATTTGCGCAAACATCTTGCGCTTTGCGCCAGGACCCATGGATCAAATTTTGTTGCTGAAAAGAGTTTTGGACAATTCCAGTAACAGGCCTTCAGAAATCTTGGCATTAGCATAGTCTTCTGCAGAGCGCTGTGTACTTTACGTGGCATATTTATCGGTACGTCTTATAAAATGGAGCTGTTGAGATTGTCTGACGGTTGATAATCCTATAAAACATTATTTGCCATGAAGGTAAATTAGGCCAACCAACCTGGTCATTGCGGACCAAGCAGCTGACTTGTGCAATGGCCACACTGGCAGCCTCAAATTCAATAAAACAAAACATATAAAAGTTCCAGTTTATTGTACGTACAGCTATGTTAAATATAAGACAGAAAGAGAAACCAATTAAAGAAAACTATTCACTGCGGTCTAGAAAAAGTTACATCATTTGCAGCTTGCATTTGCTTAACATGCTGTATGACACTTGTAATGAAAGCAAGGATTACTCTACAAGAAACACTGATTACCTTAGTAAACTTCCTTATTCTATTTTCTACGCTAACTGTGCAATATATTTAAGAATACTGTGCTTCTAGCCAGCGGAATTGAAAGAGAATTGAAGCTGCTCTGGCTTTGCACAATCCATTTTGTTGGCGTTAGTGCCCCTGAACAGAGAATAATGTAGACATCTACTGAGGATTTGAATATATTACCTAGTGTATCCTGATACAGGTATCACTGGATGCACACTTTTGGTTTCCTGACAAATTTTCACAACAGCCTGAAATTGTCATTATTGATAGCCCCACTCAAAACGTTATGGAAAGCGTGTTATCTACACATAGGGAGTTCTTAGTAAGAGATGACTCCAAACGCTCCACAATGCGACGGAATATCTACCAATTTAGCATATGCGGACTACTTACCGTGCGTCGTAAACGCTACAAATGTGACTTGAATGGCAATGCAGAGAAGCAAGCTCAGGGTACAAATCGCTCAACGCCCGCGCATATTTATTGCGGACAATTCGTCTTGAAAACCAAATCACTCACATTGCGAATTGCGGTAAAATGTTTATTCATGTTGTCCAACAAGTTTGCTTAATGATTCATGTTTTGTGAGCTCTACTTTGTGCTACCAAGCACTTGCGCAGCGATTGAAAGATTGCAAAAGTTCTCATACATTCTGTCCGGCGAAAT
This sequence comes from Dicrocoelium dendriticum, assembly GCA_944474145.2. Lineage (NCBI taxonomy): Eukaryota > Metazoa > Platyhelminthes > Trematoda > Plagiorchiida > Dicrocoeliidae > Dicrocoelium > Dicrocoelium dendriticum. The sequence continues at coordinate 66,532,187 of OX104070.1, read as the reverse complement.
GTCCTTTAAAACCGCTGGTTCGAAGTATTATGGGAACTGTCGAAATTCGATCGTACTCCATCTGTCCATATCATTCATGGTGCGTCATTTCCGTAGAAAATCGGAAGCGAGACAGCGAGCGCACACTTTGAATGGATCGCTGATGCGCTCGAAATATTTTGATGGCAAGCATTCATTCTGTTTACTTTGTTCGGAACACCATAAATTAATGGGATTTTGTATCACTCTCAATCACAGATGTGCACGTAATATATTAAGAATTTCGCAAACATGTCCATTCGCAAATTTTTGGAAGGTAAATCACCCACCTGCTGCTCACTTTATCATCGGGAGAGAAAATTTACGTTGCTCCTCATGTTCTCAGAAGAGGCCGGAAAAGTCATGCCATGGTCGCTTTAAATGGCTGCAAAGTATACATTATTAAAATAAAATATATTCCGATGCAGTGCAATATCGGCAAGCAAAATATCTCCATTACCTTTTAAACGTTCACACAAGCCGTTTCAGTTGTGTCAGTGGCAACGCATCTGAAGTGCCTCTTGACGCTTGATCACAAGATTGAAGCAACACGCCTTCCTTACTTTCTTGCATGGCCGCCTGCATAAATTCATGCGCGTCGGCTGGCTTCGTTAAACCGCAAAAGTATGTAAGATAATGTTGGAGTAAGTCATTCTACTATAGGCGAAAAGGTCCGTTGGGTCTGCGAAAAGTAGCAGACTATCGACACACAACTGCGTTGAATATCTGCGAAGGAGGAACAGTTTGCTGATTGAAAAAGCACTTTAGTGCCGCTTCCAATGCAAGATGCATATATGATCCAAACTTCAGGATGTGTTTAGTGCAGTAACGAGGGATCGTGATAACGCCGGCTACCCCGGATGAACAGGTAGGAAATTGCTCACAAATATATTGATCTATACTAGTGAGACGTTTGCTTCTAAATTTGCAGCATAGCAAACTACATTGAACTTCACATCTTCGTATGGACGTAGAATGCTAAATTTAGGAAGGATGACAAGTAGTATAGCATGACAAATGCCCTTACTATATGACTACCAGATTTTCCAGTATTGCTGAAGTTCCTCAGTGCTACCGTTGCATGAATCAAAAGTAGCAGGAGCCATCGTCGCTTTCAGTAAGTCTGGTACACCGGTACTAGTACTAGCACAGGCAGGTTGGTGAAAACTGCATTTGTGCAACATGCAAAATGCCCGCGCATCATCATCATCAGTGGATGATGCTAAATATTAACAGCTAATTAGAGGGTTACTTTTAATTACTCCAGTCGAATGCTGCTTTAAGAGCGCTTCACCATTCCCTCGTATCATATGTTGCACATTCGACCGATACTTGCCAAGCACTAGCGTGGAGCTACCGTTCGTAAATCGTGCTTGCTTTGAAAGAAGAGAAAAATGAAACAAATTAGACCATACCTCTCAAACAACATAGTGGTATGGCAAGTAAACAACAGGCTTACTCACAAAACATGCGTACCCAGAAATATAGTTGAAAAAACAAGAGAGGTTTCTGTTGTAGAGCAAAATTCAACATAGAAACCCGGTAATATGGATAGGGATCCACCGCTCGAATTTAGTCCCAAGTCGGGTGCCTTGTACCCCCCAGGGAAGTACTAAGCAATAGATATTATGTCTTTTTTATTTTGGTGATATAAGTTAAAAGGTTAAGTGAAGTTGGCAGGTAAATATTGGTGACTTTATCCGATGGAGGAGACAATGATGCAAGTACACCAAGTCTAATGATAAGTACGAGAAGTAAGTCAGTTATCTTTGGATAATTAGCCCTTGGAACATACGCAGTAATGCAACTTCTTTTCATGTGGCAATAACCAAGAACAGAGCCGGTACAGTGTAACTAAGCGTAAAAAGAGTGGAAGTAAAATTACCATGCTGAAATGCTCCGAAATTACTGTGCCAAAAATATATAATGGTGACTTTGAAAGGCCTAATTTTACAATCAATAAAATAAGTATGCACTAAAGTGTAAAATGTCCATTAGCATAAAAATCGTCTGTATAAATTTTATACCTATCATCAGATACACAATCCGAATTGCAAGGTTTATAAGTTCTTTCGCAATGTGCAGATATTAAAAAAGTATTTATTAAGTAATAGGTTGAACACGATAGGGTATTTCTTCTGGACCCCAGCATTGAATATATGAGATAACGAACAGCGAAAACTTTGTAAACAAAGTCATAATAACTATATGTGAGGAATATGATTATCAGCTAATCGTATGTCGTGCTTAGTTCCTATATGTTATCCAAACTGTCCGTATTATAAATACATTGAACCAAAGAAAATTCCGCTTTCTCAGGCAGCCCACAAAATTTAACCAGGAAATCTATTTTTCTGTCTACTTACACAGACAGTATTCATAATTGTATCGGCATTTTGTTCATTGGCGGTGACCTTGCATATCGTCAAATTCGTAGTCGTATGAGTTTTTGGGTAAAGCTACTTCCGTGTAACTTTAAAATGTAGCATGGTTTACCAGAAAACATTGCTGCTAACAAATGAAAACATTAAAAGAGTTAAACTGGTGTAATCAACCATTTTAAATGTAATTATATACTTGTTAAATCTGGTGGCATACCTAGAAAATGTCTTTTTTTATAATACACTAATGTGGATCCAAAAGGATTCCCTGTGTTATTTGGTGGTATGAATTAAAACATTAGCTTCTAGATAAAGGATACTAATTTTATTTTTATTTTGCTATATATGCATTCACATAAAAATATATCACGCATGCTGTTCATTTCATATCCCTAAATTAATATATACACTGTAGACAAACGCTAAGATAACCGCATGTATGCAAATTTTGAAGTGTTCGATTTTGGTAACTTAAATTGGCTACATTCAAATGCTATAAGTCCAGGGCAAGCCGTAAACTGTTATATGCGTTAGCGTTTTAAAACTGCGTCTTTCTCTTACGATTTCACTTCGCTTCCAAAATTGTTAAGTAATTCACCTTATATAGCTATAAACGGTGCTATATTGGGCTGAATAAGGATGTTTTTGGAAACCAGGACCGCATTAGAAACAGAGAAATAGTATATGAACCCTTGTCAGAGCTTACCACTCCACAAACATTTTTGCTATTTATTAGTTGATTCCTTATGCTGAATGCCGCTAATATCCAATTCTTCAAAGGGCTCAATATACTGAGCAAAAATTTCTGTTATGTGGGTTTTTACTAGACAAAGCACACGTTTTTATCGAGGTAATAATTGCCGAAGTTTGTTAGTTCCAATTATCCTCTGCGTAAATTATTCGGTAATTCATATACTTAACGCTGCACTACACGGCGGAATAACTGCAAATATCAATGAGCTTTGGAAACGACCAGTAGTTTCGCCGCGTAGCGCACTTTGAGGTCAAAATATGTGTCGCGAAGGAAATTTACTATAAATAATTTACAGCCATTCTTTGCGAATTCCTCTTTTCTCGCGGTGCTTTCATTACTAACGTGTAAGCTGTTTACGGCACTACATGCCCTGTAGCATCTTACGCACCTACGTAAGCCGATTTCATATGTATATCATTAAGCAACACGCACTATAAAAACAATGAAGCAATAACATTTTTGGTTGTCATTATGGCAATATTTGTGATAAGGCCCATCCCCTGTCATAAAGCCTGAAAATGACTACCCCGAACCAAAATAGTTGAGCTCTTTACTTCATTTTACTCTTTGCTGCTGCGACTGATAGAACCCATGTTTACCGAAGCGATGATGTCCTACCTACCACTAAGGCGGCTGCAATTGACAGGTAGTTTGCGCCACTAGTCTGTGAATGTAGCGCTTGTTGTTAGATTGCGTCCAAGGGCGCTCTAGAGAATTTCGTTGTCAACCAAGTGAATGTCTATAGGGATCCTAACGGTCCCCATAATGAGATCCTTTAACCAAAATCTAATGTTACGGAATAATTGACCAATCTAAATTTGACCATCCAGCTTCCCTATTTAACGGTGATTGGTTGTTTATGCGATAACGAATTTCTAATTTCATATTAGTAGATTGCGATTTACTGCAGCAAATCGCGATAAGACTATAGTTGCCTTTATAACAATTGATTTTTTCAGACAACCTATAACGAGGGCTTCCTCACACACGCGTGACGTGCGTGCTACTGGTTCATTTGGATTATTCCCCTCTATCCTCTCTTCAGCTTCTCGTACCGCGTTGCTAAACAGGAAGGTGATTTCAGCCACGACAATCTGGGTTGTCACGTGTTGAGTATTGATCAATGCCTGCCGCTGGTTTAAAATAGTTTGAGCTTCAAGTATTCTCACGAATTTCCGAAATGGTTTGATTTTACATGCGCGCGGGTGGACGATCAACTGCGGTTCTTATGCTGCAACTCACTTCGCGTTATTTGTTGGGAACACTACACTTCGCGCAAGTTTTCCTTCTGCTGCCGACTTACTACGGCTAACCACTGGTCTTGACAGTTGAAGCATACGCATAAATGGAACGACAGAGCCTCTGGTTAGCATGGGGAGCTATAAATTCAAACGTCTTATTGTCGGATCGACGGAAACGGAACAGGTAATTCTATGCGGACATGGTCTCCAAGCAAAAGAGGCTATCTTCGAACTTGACAGAAGAAAATTGATGTCAAAGTACAGGTCTATACTCCTCGCTTTTATAGAAGGAGCCACATGTGCGTGCTCAGTCGTGGTATTTATACAATTGTCCGGCTTCGAAATCGTTTGTCAGCAAACGCAATCCTTTCCTTACTGATCATAACGGCCCCTAGGCGTTTTGCGATTGGCTCGAACAAGCAATTACGCTTTCGCGGCTGCCGTGTAATCCGGATGCACCCAGAAGAATACCAATCCACCTGCAAGCCGAGGTCAAAAGGCAGGTTTAGGAAATGTTGGATGCTGGTGTAAACGAAGAGGATCACAGCCGCTGTAACTCCTCACTTGTTCTCGTGAAGAAGGCCAGTGGAACATACCACTTTTTCCTGGACTTCAGATGGCTGAATAAAATGACGCTGAGTCGTTTTCTCTCCTTGCTACTAGTGGCAGACATGTCCGACAAATGGTAGAATTCAATGATACTCATGTTAGTATATTTTTGATCTGGCTACTGGTAGCTGGCAATCAGACACAAAGACCGGAAGCAGGTCGCATGTCCCGTTGATGAGAAGCAGTATTAATTTGAAAGGATTATGTTTGGATTATCTGGTACCCCGTTCAATTTCCGATGTTTGCTGCCCCGCCTGTTACTTGGGCTAGAGCATGTGGTCGTGTATGGAGACGAAGTTGTGATGTACAGCGTATCGGAAGCAGAAGCTGCGTTTTTTAGAAGCAATGTTGCAAAGTATCCAATAAGCGGGACTACATATATATGGTTCTAAACACCAAGTCTAGAAAACATCCGTGACACTGCTTGGTCCCATGGTGGGTCAGGGTGATTTGAAGTCGCTGCCGGAAAAAACCCTGGAAATTCGAGACACTAATTCCGAAATCGAATCGCAATCTTAGAGCACTTCTGGGCCGCGCCGGATACTACAGTAAATACGTCAAGAATTTTAACAGTTTGGTGTTACATTTTTACGACCTGTCAGTAAAGGGAACGAAATTCGTTGACGACACTCAGAATGATATACATCGGCAGGGTCTTACTTTGGGATTGTCGATTGCCGGAAAAGCGTTCACGGTGACCACAGATGCAACTGACTTCGGAATCTGTGCGGCACTCAACCAAAAACAGTGGACCATTATAAACGCTAGCAGCCATATAACACTATCAGATGGCAAGGGTTCAATTGTAGAGGAGTGTCTGGCAATTCGTTGGGCGCAGGACAAGTGGCGATTGTACTTGCTAGGTCAACGCTTTCACGTGAAACAGATTACCAATCATTGACATGGAGTTGCTTCTCCAAATTTCCCAGAGGCAAGTTGGTGGGAGTTGCGAATACGACTTCACGATAAGTTGCATATCAGGCAGAAAGAGCAGAACTGCAGATTTTTATCGCGCCTGAGACCATTTACCAAACCTTGCTTTTGATTCCAGTGGTTTGGTGCTGGAGCAGGATCTGGGGAGTTTGGCAGCTGAGCAACGAAAGGTTAGGCTCCTAAACTGGCTGATAACAGAACGAATAATGGATGCAACTGACACACAAAAGCCATGGCGAAAATTTCGGGCCGTTTGACTTGAACCTGGAGAACCTGCAAGTCAACAAAGCTGGAATTCTGATGTGGATCGAAGGGCGAGGAGATACCCAGGTGCCGGTGATTCCACCTATGTTGGGGAAGAAGTTAGTGGTCTTTTGTCACGATGTGGCCCATACCGGATGCCCCAACACAAAGATTTACTTAGGCAGCGAGCTTAATGTCCGGGTATGAAAAGTGGCGTCGATGTATACGTGCTATGGTGTAAATCGAGGAGCACCACATATTATGCTCCCGATTCCCCTACCCGAGATTTGTGAGATGTGGTAAATCAATGGAATGTAGCCGTTCGCCTTAAGGAGACTAGGCAATCCATATATATTCGTAATATCCAAGCACTTAACCCACTGGACGGAAGCCGTGGCAATTCCCGATCAATGGGTGAGCACGACAACACATACAGTGATGGGGCACGTGATAGCGGGCCACGGAATTCCCAAGGCCATACTGATGGACCAGGGTCCATGCTTTGAAATTGACCAATTCCGGACATGTCTGGATAAATTGGGTATTAAGTAGATACGAACAACTCCATACCCTCTTCAGACAACTGGACTGACCTTGGTCGTAGAGGACAATTAAGAAATGGTTGGCGGCGAAAGGGGAAATAATGAGAAAACTGTTCCTCTACTCCTGCTAGCTCACCTGGCATCCAAGCAAGTAAGCAGGATTCAGTCCCCATTTCAGTTAATGCACTGCCGCGCGCTCCGCATACCTGTGGATTTAGAGGTGGGAATATGACCGAACTAACAGCTACCGCTGAGGGAAACAAGGAACAATCGGTAGGTAGTTAATCGAAACCGGAAGGCAGCCAGGGCGCGGAGGATGGAGAAATCCCAGTCAGCAAAGAAAAACCTTCCGGAGACTTTCCACTCGGTTCGAAGGTAAAGCACATAGATCACCAACGCGCGAATGCATGTGATCCGGACGAGACTAAACTATACATGAAGTGAAGAGGACCATCTGACGTAAACGATCGACGAGACCCAGTACATACACTAGCTCTACAGGGGCCATGGGCGGCGAAATCATGCTAGCAATTTGAGGAAATAATCCAAGCGAGGAGAGAAAAACGTAGCATACATGGGGCGGCCCCGAAGGTCGGTGAGACTGTGTGCGAGGTTGACAGTGTCGGCGAATTTAGAGGGTGGTTGTGGTGCACTACTAATGAGTAGTGTGGTTAAACTAGCAGGCACGATGAGATCAGTGAATTATGGATCACGGCGGACGACGGACGCGTAGCGCATAATTCAGATAGCCTTGAAAATGGGCAGCGCGTTAGTGTTGAAGCTATAGCGTACCGTAAAGGCTGGGTGAGTCGATAGCACATGGCGCAGCGTGGAATCAAATGGCACCATGAATGATATACGCAAGTGAGTCCGACTGTAATTTTTGGGACTAATATACTTTGTTTCCGGTCGTTCTCCAGTTCACAATTCACTTGAACCGCGTTGGCTTTACTACATACACACAACGGTGGCGCGTAAAACCCCAAAGCTAACGAATGTACAATACAACAATAAAAACAAATGTTATCTGATAGTTCTGCAAAATGGCTTGCTTGTCAAACAACGTCGTGTTGCCAACTGCGTGGTTTCAGTCTTTCTGTTTTCGGCAAATGATTCGGACAGGGTTCCAATAAGTGATGTGTTTACGCTTGGCAAGCGGTCTTCCTATAAAAGGCCACAATGAGCTGTTTAACAACACTGCGACGTGGCGGTTGTGACGCCTTTAAATAGTGTCACTCTCCCTACTCTTCCTCGGCTACACTGTATATCAGCAGGGAGTTCGGGCAACAGATTTTCTTTGACTTTGTGAGTATTGGACCACTGGTTTGTCTTTCGTTAATGGTATTGAATATGAACCAAATTTCATTCACTAGCTACCAAAGGGTACGAACCACTTATTTCGCATTGGTGCCATGTAGGGTAGGCCATTTGGCAGTGGTCGGGACCGTTATCTCTTAAGACAGAATACTCATTTCGGCCTAGGTAACCGGGTAGTAACTCGCTTACTAACGAATTATTAAACGCCACAGTTACGTTCACTATCCTGGCATCATGATGACTCACTTTTATGCCACTGTGCCAAATTTATAAACACACACTTCCGACTTTACCTACCCTTCCTTTGAATCATTCATTCCCATTGGTTATTGATTCTTTAGCGATGCAAATCCTAACTTCCGCCGATGAACGCTTTCTCACACCCTAGGTGCCATCAAGTAAGCAGTTCATGAGGAGGAGCTGCTAGCACCCAATTCTACCATTTTCGCTACTGCCAACTGGAATTCAGTTTGAACTTGCAACATTTAACGTGCGCCCATCATTTCAGATAGGGCAGCAAGCTGGAATTGTGCGCATGCTGGACAGCCTTGCTATCGATGTCTGATGCCTGAGGGAAACATGACGTCTGGATTTCAACACAGTCTGCTAGCCATCGTCACCATTTCAACCACCTATTCGCTTTCATCTTCTTCTTCTTCTTCGTGACATTGATACTGTCGCATCTAAGAAAGCTGGCGTTAATGACTCCCTCAGTGCCAGAGCCGAGGTAGCCCTCCTTGACTGGGTACCGTGTAACACTTGCCCAAGCGCTTGACATTCCGTGACTATTGTAGAGCAGTCGGATACCAAGCAGACAAGCGTGCGCTAAATGTAATCTACGCCTACACGCCTACTGAATGCTGCTCGGATTCCGCCGAATACTAGTTATAACAACAACTTCATGAGCAGTCCCAAAGGGCGCCAAATACAGACATCCTCATTATCTCAGGAGAATTAGACGCACGTATTGTCTGTTTCTATGTGAAAGTCAGGTCCGGGGACAGCATGGGTATGATCACATTTGCACTGAAAACGGAGACAGACTTGGTTTATTTGCTGATCATTAAAGTTTCCTCTTCAAAACGTTCTTAAGTCATGCCGGACCCCACTACATCATCTGTCGTTATCCATCGTCAACCCACCATGGGTCACAAATTGATCAGATAGCCATAAGTCGTAATTGGCTCGACAGCGAACGCTATATCAGCTCATTTCGGTCAACGTGCATTGAGACCGATCATCACTGATATGCGTAACAGTTCGTGTGCACTGCAGTGGCTCACGTAGGACCAAACAAACCAGACTTAACACCTGCGAGTTAGAGGATACAAGGCTTCGTGAAATTTACTCTTTTCTTGTCTCTAGATGCCGCTCAACACTGGTCAACTTTGCAACTAACCATGCTGTTCACAGGCTTTTGCATCTGCGGCTTCAACAACTTCACAGCCAAAAGCTGGATTTCGGTATGATCCTCGGAACTTCTGGACGTTCGATGGGTTTTGCCTGTCGATGTGAAGTACAATGAAGTTCGCCAGTGCTTCTCACAGACGGTGAAATCAAGCCCATGCTGTGAACTTAAATCCTTGTATTCAAAGCGGACTGCTGATGTGGAAGCCGCTGAATAAGCTGGCATTTTCCGCAGTATTTTAAAATCTTACATGGAATACTGATACAAATTCATATGCTATCCGTCAGACAACATATGATACAAACGCACGGAAATCACCAAGAAACACAGGCGTTTGAGCCGCTGGGCAGAACACTTTGTTTACAATTTAACTACCCAACACAGTCCAATGTGATACATCCACTTCCTTTGGATGGTGCACCGCCTGTTCCCACAGATCATCCTACGGACGCAGAGATTCAAAGCACAATACCATCTTTGAAGCGACATAAATCCCTTGGCTCTGGCGGTCTACACTTGGCTCTATACAACGATGACCAAAATACACTTGTATGCGATATCCTATCGCCCCTCACGCAAGTTAGGACTGACAATAAAGTCACAATTGCGTAAGGAGAATTGGCCAATGTAACCAATCACACAACTGGTTCCCATGAAAATCGCGTCAATTACTGAGGAACAGCATTCATATATGTTGCGTCCTAATTCTCCTTGTCTCTCCTAACTCGCAGACTGTCAGCGCGTTGCGGCCCTGGCCGGAGGTGAACAAACCAGTTTTTTGTCAGAGCCGAATTTGAATCCATCAAATCTGCTAACTCAGCCAAATTCTTGAACTCCGTCACGTTCACCGACGGCAAAAAGGCATAGTATTCTTGGACATCCGAGCGACATTTGACTCAGTAGATAGACCTGCAATTTGAACCTGGCTCCTGAGTACAGGTGTGTCCATTAATGTGTAACCATTCTGAAGGAACTATAGAGCAACACGTATGGGGAAGTTAGTGCTTACATCAGGCTTTCCTCTCCGTTTGCTCTTACCTGCGGCGTTCGCTAAGTTAGTCTTATTTCCACTTATGACTTTACTTGTGCCAATGCAGATGCTATCCCACAAGCAACCACAGAAGTCCAAAACTGTGGTATAAAAGAGTCGCGGACTTTGACTACGCCGGTGATATCACCTTACTTGGGGACGAACCACAAGCCCTCCGGAGCACTCTGAACCGCTTAGAGCTAGATGCATCTAAGTGTGGCCTGTATTTCACGCTGGGCAAATGTAAAATTTTTGTTTGGGATTAGCAGATGCCAGTACACACCCATAACATTGTTGATGTATACCTGGAAAAGTCCCCTGCTTCGTTCATCTAGGAAGTTGGATCACGGCTGGCGGCGGTATTCGAGATTATGTTTTAACCTTGTGGTAAGACAAGCCTTGCATTCATCAGGCTGAAACATTAATGGCGTCGTCGCAAGATCAGACAAGAGCTAAAGGACAGGATAAGTATTGCCTCCACCCCAGCGATCCACTTGTATGACGGTGGGAACTGGCCTATCACTCGAAAGACATGGAGCGGTTACCAGTTTTTGGCAACCGTTATATGCGTAGGATTGTTCGCAAGTGGTGGCAACGTCAGGTAAGTAAAACAAAAATCCGACTCTAAGTACATGAAGCAAACAGCACAAGCCTACAAACAGCTATTCTCCGACAGCGCAAACTTTGACTCGTCTATGCATTACGTGTGCCAGGCTATCGTCTTCCACATCGAGCGTTATTTGCGCTCCCAAGTACATATTAAAAATCGGGCGTAATGGCAACTGATGAAGCGGAGAACGTAAATGAAGAAGTGGATCTACCGTTTAGCATCCGTCGGACTCGACTGCAATCCAGGCTAAGGACTATGCTAAGCAAACTGCCAGTGTTTGGAAATGCTGAAGGTTACGGGCAACAGATATCAGTGACTATAGTGCAGGTTAACCAGCTCCTCTCTTAATGTATATCTAAACTATACCTATACATATATATGTATAAAACCTAAAATAAACGGCCGAGGAACTTAGGACACTACATTCCTTTTCCTTCATTATGCTGACATAAACAAAGGCCACGTGCTACTTCATTCCATCTGCCGTAGACAGGTCATTTGAACCTTCGTTACAATTGATTGCGTCCATCGGTGACTTTCCGGTTAATACCCTAGCGCTTATGGTTGCCTGCAGGTCGCTGGTGCGCTCAATTGGTCGCATTTGAAATCTCGACAAGTTTGGTGTGTCCAACTTTGGCGAGGTTGGTATACACGGCTGCCTCGTTCGCTAGCTAAACAAAGCAATTGAACGATACGGGCACAAAGTGTGCGTAAGCTAATTCGTTTAAATTTCCACAGCTATAGTTGATGACTCGTCGGACAGATTGCATATTTGAATTATGTTTCTTACTAAAATATTTTTATGTGTTTTGTGATTCGGAAATTTCTCTAATGCGCTTCAGAAAAAACGGTTCGCAAGGGGCAATAAAAATGGAAAGGTGATCCACACAAACTAGATTCGATGAATGGATTGCTGTAAATAAGAAGATGCAGTTGGATTGAATGAGCATAAATCCAGTTGGTTTTTTTAATAAGTGTGTCCGTAAATCCACTTTTGGTAAAGACTGGGGTTTTTCCGCACGGTGTGCTCTGCATGCAGTAGAAATTGTTGATGAAAACCAGGGACGACGGGAATTCGAAGAACTTATACGTTATTGCACTACCCATTTTTTCGACACAGGATGAACAGTGAACAATGATTTATGCCGGATAAGAAAGCAGTTGCTTGACAAGTTCCGAATGATAATGGGGTAAACATACAATTGCCACATGATAGGTGAGTTGCTTGTTTAAGCGTTCATCTAGCATATACGCCACTGCACTATAGTAGTGTGCGCGAGAATTGAATACGAACGACAAGGCAACATGGGACAGTTATATTTGTACTCCAAAAAAGCCAAAATGAATACACGCAATTTTGTACCACCCCCTCAGGTTTATGTGACACGTTATTCAGATTTAAAGAAATTAATAATACATTCCCAAATTGCAGAGATTAAGCAACGAAATGATGGGGGATAAGAGCAAAATTCAATCGTTTGATTAAAATATCCAGTGTGGGGGAAGAAAACAACTAAGTTTGGAAAAGAGTTCAATGATTGACAAACCCGAAGAGAAACATCAATCAGCCTGTATTCCAGGTGGCTATACGGGAGTACAGTGGAGTAAATAAACAATCAGCTGACTGAACTTTTTGACGAAATCGGGCCAGGCGACATCTGGGGGTTCTTCTTCGAGGAAAGACCATGTTGTGGCGCTGACAAGCTGGGCGAGTCGGTCGTACCTTGTGATGGTTCGCACAGTTTCATCGTTATCATTTAGGTATTCTGCATAGCAGACGAAGTTGAAACTGATGACTGCGTGATCAATTCGAAACAGCGGGCAGTCTAAAACCAACGCATCAATCATATGCTCCTCGTTGGTAAGCACAAGATCCAGCACAGATGGACTGTTACCAGTTCTGAACCGAGTAGGCAAAGTGATGTGGTTGTAAAGAGGCACGGTAGTTACTAGATACTGTGAATTGGTTTTGAATCGTTCTCCTATCGTGGCAGGAGCTTATAAACGATGTAACTTGAAAGCACCCATGATAAGAATGTGAGTGTAATTTTGTTGTAAACTGCACCCTAAAGCAGCCGTTAGGTGGTAGTCGGTTTCGGGTGTTGAGTTAGGAGCGCGGTACACCAAGACAATAAGGCAAGCGTCACTGCCTTTTAACTGAAACCCGCACCAAAGAGAGTCGGGGAATTGCAAGTCTGAATCCTCCACGGCTTCGCAATGTAAGTCGTTTCGGTAGTACAGGATTACCCCTCCTACTTTTGTGAGCCTGTCGTGCCGGATCAGCGACGTGCCGGGAAGCAACACTTCAGCGTCCGTCATTCCCGTGTGCAACCATGTTTCGGTGATACCAATGACATCATACGAGCCGGAAGCTTGGCGGTCTTTCAGTTCAGCCAGTTTGTTAGAAAGTTCCTGAGCATTTGTATACAAGCTGGCAAGCTTCTTGGTGTCTAGGAGCCCGCAGAGAGGTGAAGCTGTCAAGTGTGGGAGAATGCCGACCGATGGGAGATCGGCAGTTACTCGTTTTTCTGATGGGTCAATGATACCTCGTTTGCAACTTGATTCAGCCAAGGTGTGTCCCAGCCTTCGTTTAGACCTAGGTCAGAGTCAATTAAAGCCGCAGTCAAATTACCCTTCTGTACATTCGTCAGTGTGCTTGTTGCTTCAGTTGCTTTAATATTTGAGCTGTGCAAATTGTTTGCTACCTTTAACCGAATTTCGGAAGAAAGGTGTTTCCGATTTCGCAGCTATAGATCCAAAACATCCTTTGATTGTTTTAGGATTCTAGGGCCGCATCCTCTGTAATCCGATGAGAGAAATATCTTGTTAAGCGATAGTGCCACAACATTATCAAAGGAAAGTATTTCACGAATGAACCGCCACTGTGCTAAATCTGCTTTCCAGTCTCTTGAACATCGTTAGAAGGATGTTCTGGCACGCCATGTATGAAGATTGTGTTTAGCCGGTCTTGCTCGCTGTGCCCCTCTTTGGTGTTTCGTTTTGGTTGTCGCGCGCTCCAAGGGACATCAGGATAGATACGTATCCCACAGGATTCGTGTTTTAGCGCGATTGCGGAGAGCAAAACGTTTTCTACGTCGGTGGAGGATTCTAGAGTTACTCGAATAAGTCTGGGTTCACCATAGTGTGGCGAGTTCGGATGACGAGTAATTCGCAATAATTTTATGGGCTTGGCATTGATAATCATCTGCATACACAATGAGTTCCATTTGTCTTTGTCGTCTGATAACTTATCCCGCAATATGATGGCGGTAGATTCAGGGACATTTGAGCATACAACCGTCCGGGCACTGTTGTTGGATCCCTTTTTAATCGATCTACACGGCATGGTGCTCATTTGTCTTGAATTGTTGACAAATGATTTTTTGCTGTATTTCTCTCTATTTGCAGTAACGGTGTTCACATTGGAAGAGGACGCAACGGCGGCCTCTCGGTGGACCCTTGCAGCGATCTCTGCGTATGTAACCGATGTTCTTGGAGGCTAAGTCTCGACAACATATACTTGAGCTACAGGTGCCAAGGGTTGGTGTTTGGCTGCTTCATCCTTTGCTTAACCAGACGTTGTGAATGGTGCATGATTTTTGTTGCCGTGTGTATTGTTTGATTCACCTAGGTACAGTATGTTTTCACCCGGCGTTCTACCAAATTTGGAGAAGACAACGGAGATGGAGACGTGGCTGATTGCGGTGCAGGGGAAGCGGATTGTTCAGCATTCTGTTGCTTAGCAGCCGCTACGCTTCTGTGGTCCATACATGCTTCCATCGAAGTAAGCTCATTGTTGATCCTCTGCTCTGCTTCTGCGAATAGCCGGTCGCATTTCTCAGCCAGAATAGGCAAGCACTTAATGAGGGGGATGGTGGAACACGCAGTACAGAACGAAAATGCATCTTGGAAGCTATTCCACTCCCGTAACCGTTATTGGGACAAATTTGCACATTTCGTATGGTACCATTACAAACAGTGCGAAAAAGCCAGACCGATTTGTACTACTCCATGACATTCTCCTAACCCGCGAGTGCCTTTCAATGGGAGTCTCTTTGGTTTCGCCTTTCTGCCATTCAATTTGGCGTTGTTACCTGACCCAGTGGGTTGGTGAGCGTTCTGTACTTTTACAGCTTTGAGAGCGGCGCACATCGGTCAGGCGAGCGTGGTGGTTGCAAGGTCAACCTAGCAGTCGGCGTGGTCGCGCGGTCCGTGTGATAAGTTATAGAGCCTCACTGGCTGTCAAGGTCACAAGGAATGGCGAGTAACTGGAATCTGAACAGAGCGCTGAACACAGAATTTTTCACAGCTGTGTTGAGAAAATCTGGATCGGAGTTAGCTTAGGCTTTTCTGCCTGCTTCGAGAATTCTGTATCGAATGGTGTCACAGAAAGGCAATCGGCTCAATATGACTGAATTAAACGCTTGCGCTTATCACAGGTGCCAGTGAAAACGGTCAGTGATGGCACAGCCTCTAATCGTAGAAGATATTTCCACGTATGATGGATCACTGTGTAGAGCTGGTAAATCTGGTTCGAATGAGCGAACATTGACAACGGTACGAGAAGCTGAAGAGAGGATAGAGGGGAATAATCCAAATGAACCAGTAGCATGCACAACACGCGTGTGTCTGCGGATGACCTTGATAATGACATTCCGTGTTAAAAATTCGATCACACCCTATCCTGCTTAAACTCCCGGATAAAGCAATGTTTGATCATCTTGTGTATAACAAACTGCTCATTGCCGCATGAATTAACTTTGCAAATACTTTTATGAAAAGCGACTGAACGCCACTACAAAGGCGGATGGCACTTACAGCAAGTCAGACAGAAGCTCATATACCTCGCACGGTCAAGACAGCAATTTGGACGTTGAAAAAGCACCACTTCCACTTTTATCTAAACTTTCTCCCTGCACCGAGTTCACAAAATGACCCACGTAAAATCATTAGTTGATACTGCTAGCTATGTGCTGCAAGCATTTACTGTGGTTAAGCACAACGTAAATTCTATTATAAACCTTGCAGAAGTTAGTGTGATAGCACATGCCAATAACACAAGTAACGAGACAGTATGGTACCAATTAATAAACATAAGGAAAAATGCGTGATTAAAACACTTAAAACGGGAAAGTATTTTCTCGTACTGAAATTCACAGCAATTATCCCAGTTCCCAGCTATAAGTGTATGGATCGCAGCGTGTTTCCTTTTTAAAGTACACGATAGGGATGCCCAACAGAACATAATTCACACATCTGCCACAAGGATAGGAGAATCGCTGAGAAAAACAGCTATTGGAACCGAAAGTTGATGTCCACGGTAAGCAGGTGAAATAAAACTTAACACCACATAGGTATTGCTAACCACATTTCAGACCCAGAAAAGACGATTGCTTAATTTGAATAAAAAAAACATATGAAACACATCCGGTGGACAGGGTAAAATTCAACTTCACCAATACGGTGTTTTCTTGTTTCGCGTTTCATATTTAGTAACTAGCCATTTATGAGTAGCATCTGCATTCTTCACAGTTGTAACCACGACGATCGCACAGCCCAATACCAATGTTTAAATGCAGAACCGTATTCAAGATTTCAACGAATGTTTCACAGTTTCCACTTAGTCTCCATTACATGACCTTTGTTTACTAACTGACAATGATGTGTATAGCTCCCACATCCGGACACATTAATTTAATCACCACTAACTTTTTAATGGGAGAAACGTAGAACGTTCGAGAAGAACAATTGAAAGTATCTCAAAATACTTAACAGTAAGTCGACAAATTCATAGGTTATGGGCATTGAACTCCCCTCACATCAATTTATGATGAAACACAGTTGTTTCATTACAATTTATTCTCAATACATCACAAACAAAAAGGAGCCGAAGGAAAACAGTTTCTTTCGATGAATTCATCGTTCGACCTTTGCAATCATATGGGTAAAAGTGAATGGAAGTAACAGCGGTTTCGATCAGTTCAAATAAAATTGGATCACGTGCCAACCGGGGGCACAAACCAGAAATAAACTTAAACGAAAGGCGTAAACTAGGGCAAGTATGTAGTAGAATGATTACTTCCGGCCTCCGAATCGTTCAATTTTTCTGGCCAGGGTAACTTGAAAGCTTCGATCAGTTTATTTCATGAACTCAAAAGCGATTGATACAACCGAATACTGATCGCCTCAGCTGTTACGTGGGTGCGGAGGCGCAGACCTTTCAATTGGAGTGGAGGAATCTTGTAGAGTATTCGAAAGGCGCGGACTGGATAAACTTCATGCCCACTATCAACTAGATGATCCATAACAGAGCTAGTTATAGCCCCGGTACCGCCTTGCCGCAACCAACTTTGCAAGTGCTCATTAATACGCTTTGACAAGTGCCGTGACGTTCGACCGATATAAGTAGCGCCACAGGCGCAATCGAACTGATAAATGACCATAAAAGCGGTCAGCATAGGCAACTTGTCTTTGTCGCAAATACGAATGAGGGGTTACGTTGAGAAAGAGCACTTGAGCTTAGCAGCTGAAAAGTTTACTTAACGGCTGTAGAAAGGCTTCTGGCTACTCGTTCGGTAGCTACTTGACCTTTGAAAGATAATCTTATAAATAGTTCTTTCTTCTCGGATGTTAGAACATGCACCGGGTCGGCTTTGTCTTGCATTTTCTTAAAAATGAATTAATCAGGATACCCGTTTTCGTGCAGCATATTTGAATGAACTACAACTCCGTATCCAACGTGTCTTCAGAACAAATCCTGCGGGCCCTTCTGGTTAAAGAGCGAATTAGGTTCCGTTTGTATCTCAAACGAACGAAACTATGGAAGTTCGTATAGTGCCCACTCCAGGTTTCCATCCTGTAAACGTGCCGTTGGATCGAGCCATCTACCCTACGAATAACAATACATCAAGGAACGGCAACCGGTTGTTCGCTTCCTTCTCGCAGGTAAACTGCAATGCTGCATGGGCCTGATTAAAGCGTCCAATAACAGCGTCGAGGTCAGTGGACTGATGGGCCACAACAAATATATCATCCATTTAGCAATGATAACAATCAAAGGTGGCAATCTCCGCATGTAGTTTGGTATTCTCTAATTTTGCCATGAAGACATCAGCAAGCAGCGGACCTAGTGTCGATCCCATGGCTACACCATCTTTTTGACGGTAGTAGGTGCCATTGAATAGGAACTATATGTTCCAGGTTCAAGGCAAAAGGAGGCTTTTCAAATCGCG
Organism: Dicrocoelium dendriticum; assembly: GCA_944474145.2. Taxonomy (NCBI): domain Eukaryota; kingdom Metazoa; phylum Platyhelminthes; class Trematoda; order Plagiorchiida; family Dicrocoeliidae; genus Dicrocoelium; species Dicrocoelium dendriticum. The sequence continues at coordinate 66,513,869 of OX104070.1, read as the reverse complement.
CATTGGTATGCATATCGTTGTCTGTGTTTCATTGTTGTAGGTACAAATGTAATCAATTTTCTCGAGAATTAGGACGTTGGTGAAAAGCGAGAAAAAATTCAATAAAAGCATTATTTTCTTAATGATGTTGCCGTCCCTGATGCTTTCGATGAAATGAAAAGTGTCACGAGGGCTGTAGTGAGTAAGTCGCTATCTTATTGGCTCAAGAATTTCCACAAGTCGTTTTGCAACAGAATGGCAGTTCGATTTAACTATTGATAAAATTGACCGAAGTGGGACATCAATCTTATGAATTTTAGGTAACCCGTAAAGCCTCGGAACATTCGCGCCACTTGGCTTAAGGCTGTCATAAAGAGTATTTCAGATTCAGGTTGACTGGAACGTAGGAATATCCTTTGAGTGTTCCCCCTTGAGCAAATGGTTGAGCCTGGAAATGTTAAGGTTCCATTTTTTGATGGGATCTAAAACGAAACACCCGGAACATACCCTGATCAACCAATTACGGCCCACTCAACCAATTACTGCCCACAATTAGTTGTAGCCAATTTTCCGAAGCTCTTGCATGCTCTTACTAATCAGCTTTTCGTTCGCATCCGTTTGCCCCATTTTCTACCAATTGTTCTGGGTAAATTTTGTTTCGACGCAACATGGCGCAGCACCAGTACGCGATTGGTGAGTTTAGCGTTTGGACGTAAAAACAAACATACCTGGATTACGTTCAGCTCTATCACCGCAAACCGCGTACGACAAAAGCCGTTTGGCCTTAACCAAAGCAGGATTGAACCAGGTTAAGCCTCAATTCTACGTTCCCAAGTAGACTTGATAAGTGCAAACATAACCTTTCAAAGCCTGAAACTGAACTATACTTTAATAAAAGTTCTATCACTTGGTCGAAAATTTAGTTTATGCCCCCCAGACACCAGAGATAACCAGCCTCTTGTGAGTTACAGTTTGAAAGCCTGTTTGTTCAAACAAATGGGTTGGCAGCAAAGTCTAATGAGGACTTGGAACGCTTCAAATGTTCTCTGGTGAACAATTGCCTACCATTATCGTAGATTGCCATGTTCAAATTGATGGTCCGCTGACACGCAAGCACTTTAATGAACTAAAGGATTAAAGGCGCAATGATAAGATCATCATGAGCAAACCAGAAAAAGGAATTGGGGTCGTTCTATTGGACAAAAAGGACTAAATAAGCAAGGCTAGAAGGAGAGCCTGAGTGATGAAACAAAATATTCTCGAACAAATGGAGAAAAAGTAGCAAACTGGGAAGCGAACAAAAACAAGATTACTAAGAGCTTGCAAGAGTTTCGGAATAGTGGATACATCTGAAATACTCTTTATGACAGCCTTAAGCCAAGTGGCGCGAATGTTCCGAGGTTGTACGGGTTACCTAAAATTCATAAGATTGTTGTCCCACTTCGCCCAATTTTATCAATACTTAAATCGACCTACCGTTCTGTTGCCCAATGACTTGTGGAAATTCTTGAGCCAATAAGACAGCGAGTTACTCAACACAGCTCTCGTGACACTTTTCATTTCATCGAAAGCATTAGGGATGACAACATCAATAAGAGAATAGTGTTTTCCTTGGATGTCGTCTCGCTTTTCACCAACGTCCCACTTCTCGAGACAATTGATTTTATTTGTTCGTAGGAAGTAGAAGTCCCGATTAATATTCACACACAATAATGTGCCTCCAAGAATAATCGAACCGCGGTCCACGAATTTCCGTTCCGCTGCACTACCTATGACCTACCCAGGGTTGAATTTACACCATTCACAAACATCTACACTTAATCTACCATTGCCATTTGTACATTAGAAGGACAGATGCTTCGGTCCATTGGGAAGTGACAAAACAAATTTGTGAGCTATTTGGCAATACGTCGCGCACCAAGCAGTCATGTATTAAAAATTGCGCACCTAGTCGTCAGCCGTCGGTAGCTCATTGGTAGACCGGCGAACCGGAAATTTGTGGGCCGGGGTTCTATTCCCCATCGAGGCACATTACGGTGTGTGACATTTAATCGTGATTTCTACTACTTAATAACTTTACACCACTCACAAGCATCTACACTTGATTGCGTTTGTACCTACACCAATGAAAGGTAGACAGTGCGTGATTTAAAGAGCCTCCTTTTGCCTTGCACTTGGAACATATAGTTCCTATTCAATGGCACCTACCACCGTCAAAAAATGGTGTAGCAATGGGAACGACACTAGGTCCGCTGCTTGCTGATGTCTTCATGGCAAAATCAGAGAATACCAAACTACATGCGGAGGTAGCCACATTTGATTGTTATCATCGCTAAATAGATGACATATTTGTTGTGGCCGATCAGTCCATTGACAAACAACAGGGAAGTAGAAAACACCGCTAAAAACCGTCATTATTCATGGTCTCCCAGAGTCTCCAGCTTCACCTTCTGAAGAAGCTCAGTCACATGACCTGGAGCAATGGCGATACCTCCGTGAGGCTTTGTGTTTAGAAAATGTCATTGCTACCTCCCTGATCAGGATTCCTGTATCACCAAATTAAAAGGGTTTGGTCCTAGGTAGCTGAAATTGGTCTTACCCTCTGAGCTAACTTTACAGACAGTTCTAGAGGACTGGGGTAAATTCCGGAACATGCTACCAACAGAAATTCGAACTCAAGCAGCAGGTTTACGACCAGAAGCTACTGGTTACTCCATAGAGAGAACCAACTCAGTGGGAACAACCGTTGTTGCAGAGTCCACCACAAAGACTAAGCTGACTGCCGTCATAGCATCCGGCGAAGCACTGCAGGAGGTGAGTGACCATCAGGATCATCATGAACCTGATCACAAGGTGCAGTGAGTTATCCCAACTTATTCTCACCAGTCTAAGACAATTCCAAAAAACTAGTAGCAGCCGACCTCAAGAGGGTCGGCAAAGTCTCAAACCTGTTGTCTATATCCAAAAAAACCTTCTAACCTATTAGTCACTCTCCTGTTTTTATACCAACGCACAAGGTCTTTTAAGCAAATTGACGGAGCTGCGCCTAAGTCAGACCTCGACGTCAAGCGACCCCGTTATGATAACCGGAACCTGGTTGAATGAAGCCATCGCTGATGCAGAAATCGCACTACCTGGGATGTCTATTTTACGAACCGATCGACCAAGTAGAGGAGGTGGATTAGTACTTTATTATCGCAGCGAACTACACATTGATCTCATCGATGACTCAGAGGTTCAGATTGTCGTTGCAGATTTGTGTCGTCTTCAACTTAGCCGTGGGGATGCACGTTTTTTGGGTGTGGTGTATCGCCCTCCGTCGGCTACCTTGGAAACGGACAACCGCCTAAACTCCCCAATGAAGACCATTCTCTTGCAGTCGTACAGCCACATTCTCCTGGTTGGCGACTTCAATATTCATACCACAGAAACCCCAGCCTGTATCAACGAACTTTTCAAAATGGAAGTACAGGAGATAATCAGTGGGCTACCACTGTAAAATCACATCACATCTCCCACAAGATTCAGGACGGAAAACAAACCGGGTGTCCTGGATCTTGTAATCACCATTGAAGAGCTTATGATCGAAACGGTATCGATAGAGAGTCCTTTAGGCCGTAGCGCCCATGCAACCCTCATGTTCAAGTACATCTATGCAGAGTATTCCTCAGAAAACACCGAGGAGTCTCAGCTCATTACGGATTACGGCGCTCTACTCAAACTTATAAATGCTACAAACTGGGCATCTCTAACAGAACGATCCCCCGAAAACGCCTGGTCTGAATTTGCTCACCAATTCAACACGTTAGTAACTAGTGCTTTTAGGAAAAACCTTCTCGAGCGAAGACAGTAAAATCATTCATACGCAGCAGAACACGCAAGTGTATCGCTATGAGGAATTAACTCTGGCGAAGATACAAGGAGTCACCGAGTGCCGAAACATGGGAAGCCTACACTATCCAAAGGAATCACTGCGTAAACCTGGTAGGCGAAGACAAAATACAGCACCAACGGGATCTAGCCGAGAAATTCCTTTCAAACCCCAAGCTCCTGTACAGGCACGTTAACAAGCTCCTCAAAGTGCAGCGAGGAATTCCTGCTTTACACACGGTGTGTGGACTCGCACAAAACGCAACCGAGGCGGCTAATGCCCTATGTCAACGATTCACCCCGAACATCCAGAACACAACATCGCCGCATGCACTGTTTCCAATCGTTGTACCACCTCCAGGACTTAGCCACATTAGTTTACATCTGCGGATGCTATGAAATGGCTAATTGCCCTACGCGAGCATACCACTCCCAGTGTTGATAATATTTGTCAAAAAGCGTTGAAAATGGCTGCAGTAAACCTGGCGGACCCACTCTGCAAGTTCCTCCAGCGATGTCTCGATGAGATGTGCGTGCCAACAATGTGGAAGCAAGGCATCGTCATTCTCATCCATAAGGGAGGAAGTCGTACAGATCCGGCAAATTATCGCCCAATAACGCTATTTTCGGTGCTCTCCAAAATCATGGAAACGATTGTTGCCGAAGCGCTGATAAACTTATTGGAAGAACGCAATATCATAACACAAGAACAACACTGTTTCGCAAGAACCGATCTTGTACTTCAAACTTGTTGTTTGCCAGATCCAGTTGGACTGAGACCGTTGACAGCGGCGTAAGTGTTGACGCAGTATACCTGGACTTCTCAAAGTCTTTCGACCGTCTGAACCACCGTATCCTCCTCCACAAGCTGCAGTGTTGTAGAATTGCTGACCCAGTCCTCGGTTGGATAGCTAACTTCTTGCTTCAACGAGTTCGCGGCGTTATCTCTGACCCAATCGACGTTAAGTGAGGAGTGCCCCAGGGCTCAACACTTGGTCCACGACTATTCTTGATTTACATAAACCATCTCGCAACAGTAATCAACTCCAACTCCTTACTCTTTGCTGATGATCACAAGATATGGCGGGCCATTAGAACAACCAGCGACAGTGCAGCAGTTCAGGGTGATCTGGACAGGGTCTACGAATGTTTGACTCAGAATCTGTTTCAGTTCAATGTTACAAAGTGCAAGGTGCGAGTATACGCCATAATGCCACTTGCAAATACAGACTGGGGGATCAAATATTGCAGCCCACAACAACGGAATGCGATCTAGGAGTGGTAGTGCAGAAAGATCTGGGCTGTTCTTGTCAGGCCGATAAATCTCCAAAAAATCTAACCAAAACCTTGGTCTTTTGCGGAGGGCATTCGGGCGCTTCGATCCTTCCATCTTTTCTCAGATGCTCAACGATTACATTCGGCCTCATTCAAAATACTCCATCCACGCCTAGCAGCCATGGATAAAGCAAGACCTCACCGCTCTTGAACTGCCACAACGAAGGGCGACCAAGAACGTAAAGGGCATGTTTCATCTCCCTTACCGATTGAGGCTGAAAACCCTCGGGGTCTACAGTGGACGATATCGACACATGTGTGGCGACTTGATAATGACTTATATGATCCTGAGAATCCAACCATTGTTGACATCACCTACTAAGGCTAAATAAACAATACAACACCTCAGAGGACAACCAGCTAAGCTGGCCACACCAATACAGCCGGTTTGAATGGCCGCCGGAATTTCTTTTCCCTCGTCTCTATGCGATATTGGAACGCTATTCACACATTCGTTGTTTTCTTCCCCACGCTAACGGTATTCAAAAGACTTTTGGATGATCCGCTTATCACCCTAATTTACACTATATAATCAGAGATGTCCATGTCAAACGAACTCGATAAAACACGGTACTCATTCGCAGCTTTTGTGCTTCACTATTTACACACTGCTGTTGTAGAATATAGTTTCGGATATATTACAACTGCATTCATCAGTTTACCCAAGTCCAAGAAAGCGGCACACGAGTAAGCTTTGGTCGTTTTACTGGTTCTTAGGAAATGCATTACCCATATTACTTCACATATTATTCTACAGGAAAAATTTCGGTACACATTCTATAATGGTTGTATGAATAAGGGACACTTGAATTCACTAGACGATAAAATTGACGAATTAAACTTACGTTTACTGTCACTTATCAACCATCCTACGGAACTTGTAAGCAATTGATTTCTTACTGTAATATATCACTGCTCATTGTTCATTGTTCATTGAAATCGACACTGTGTATTGGACGCTTTAATCAGGCCCATGCAGCATTGCAGTTTACCTGCGAGAAGGAAGCGAACAACCGGTTGCCGTTCCTCTTGATGTATTGTTATTCGTAGGGTAGATGGCTCGATCCAACGGCACGTTTACAGGATGGAAACCTGGAGTGGGCACTATACGAACTTCCATAGTTTCGTTCGTTTGAGATACAAACGGAACCTAATTTCGCTCTTTAACCAGAAGGGCCCGCAGGATTTGTTCTGAAGACACGTTGGATACGGAGTTGTAGTTCATTCAAATATCTGCTGCCACGAAAACGGGTATCCTGATTATATTCATTTTTAAGAAAATGCAAGACAGAAGCCGACCCGGTGCATGTTCTAACATCTCGAGAAAAGAAAGAACTATTTATAAGATTATCTTTCAAAGGTCAAGTAGCTGCCGAACGAGTAGCCAGAAGCCTTTCTACAGCCGTTAAGTTAAACTGTTCAGCTGCTAAGCTCAAGTGCACTTTCTCAACGTAACCCCTCATTCGTATTTGCGACAAAGACAAGTTGCCTATGCTGACCGCTTTTATGGTCATTTATCCAGTTCGATTGCGCCTGTGGCGCTACTTATATCGGTCGAACGTCACGGCACTTGTCAAAGCGTATTAATGAGCACTTGCAAAGTTGGTTGCGTCGAGGCGCGGTACCGGGGCTATAACTAGCTCTGTTATGGATCATCTAGTTGATAGTGGGCATGAAGTTTATCCAGTCCGCGCCTTTCGAATACTCTACAAGATTCCTCCACTCCAATTGAAATGGTCTGCGCCTCCGCACCCACGGTAAACAGCTGAGGCGCGATCAGTATTCGGTTGTATCAATCGCTTTTGAGTTCATGAAATAAACTGATCGAAGCTTTCAAGTTACCCTGGCCAGAAAAATTGACGATTCGGAGGCCGGAAGTAATCATTCTACTACATACTTGCCCTAGTTTTCGCCTTTCGTTTAAGTTTATTTCTGGTTTGGGCCCCCGGTTGGCACGTGATCCAATTTTATTTGAACGATCGAAACCGCTGTTACTCCATTCCTCTTTACCTATATCTATTGTAAATGACTGACGTTGAATTCATGGAAATCAACGGCTTACCTTTTGTCCTTTTTTCTGGACAATATATTCTGCTGACGACCTTAATACTCGCGGAACCAGATCGTGGGTTTTATATGTGTCGATCGTCTCACCGTAAAACAGCGATTTTTGCTGGAACGCATTTCTACTACTACTTTCATCGCTCTCTCATGAATGAGTAAGTCGTACGTTCTTTGCCGCCGTGTTCACTGTACACGGACGATAGTATGTCTATATTCACTGCTGATCAAAAGTATGCGTTTAATGCTAGAAATAAGGGTTATGAATGCTGGTTGTACGCTGCAGGTTCCATTAAGCTAAATGGTCACACAAAACTTTTCGTCGTTTATATCAGATTTTTTACACCTGCTAGTTTTTAGCTATGACGTCTTCGCGCAATGTTTGACGTTCGTGCATTCCAACTTCTGTGATTATCAAGGTGGTGTCCCGGGCTATACCATTTTCTAGAACAGTTTCCATTGACCTTTAATCTCTTGCTGGTTCGCCGATATAGAGTTTTGTCCACTTTACTGGTGATTTAATGCAGTGATCTTTGTTTATGCAGTATTCAAGCAAATGTCATGAGTGCTACCTATAAGCCTTTTTAAGTAGCCTATATGAATAAATAGTGTGAAGCCAGGCTGAGAGCGATTCGAGTATGTGTCATATGGAACAGATGAATGTGTTCGTGATAA
>OX104070.1:66479231-66505698 GCA_944474145.2 Dicrocoelium dendriticum | reverse complement strand
AATCGGTAACTCAGTGTTATATTGGTTCTGCCTATGTAACTATCCCCGCAGTTACACACGAATTGGTATACACAATGGGAGTTGGCGTCAATAGGCTGGGTATCCTTCAGTGGAGGCAACGGTGGCTTATGGGTTCGGTCAAGGAGTACAACTTCGGCAGCACAGAAAGTGCTCTGTGTGGCGGAAATCAGACGTCTTCTGGTCCTCAAAGACGCAATGTCAACCTTCATGCTCTTCACCAATATTCCGTTAGAAGGGACAGTAGACTATACATGTGACACCGTTCGAGACCATCAATTTCATGTGATCGATTGAAACAGCTACTCTTGCTGTGTACTAGTAACATGCAATTTCAGTTTAACGGGCAAAATGCAGACAAAATTTGGAGTAGCAAATGGCTCACTGCTTGGACCGATACTACCTGATGTGTTTATGAGCAAATCAGAGAATACCTATTTGAGCGGAGTCATTACGAGTCTACCATATTACGGACGATATGTGGATGATATATTTTGCGTGACAGACGGGAACTGTTGCCCAGAGACAAATGTACCCCATTTTAAATCGGCGCAACCATATGCCAAGTTCACGCAAGAAACTGAAGGCAATGACACGATGCCCTTCCTAGACGCTCAGCTTAGTAGGAGATTAGATGGATCGGTCCAACGGAGGGTGCGCAGAAACGCAAAGTGGAACGGACAATATATACATTTTGCTGGTTTTGCCCCATAAATCAGAAACGCAACTAGATTAAATGTCTAACCGAAAGGTCCAGAATGATTTGTAGGGAGGACACACTTGCGGACGAGCTCAGATTTTGAAGAGGCGTTCCGAGAGAAAGGGCTATCCATAAAATGTTGTTCGCAAATGTATGCAGAAAATGTATACAGAGAAATGAGAGCTAAACCATCTTCGGAGAAAAGGAAACCGATTTTTTGTCGATGCAGTTCAAGGGGGATTGTATAGCGCAGGCAACATCTAGAAGATTATCCGACACTATGAGCCATACCTACTACGCAGCGAGCTTGCGTCTAAGTTTTACTTCAACACCAATCATGAGGCCTCAACTCAAAGACAGATTTCCTTGGTCATGTACACCTCACGGTGTATATTCCTCCTCTTTTCCATGTCTAGCAAAATATATCGGAAGAATTAGTAGGAGGCTCTCTGATAGAATACGTGAGCATGGTCCAGCTAATCTACACAATGTTGGGAGAAAAACTATGATGAGCGCTGTGTTGGCACACTTGGTTGATTCTAATAACCAAATCGACACCCGCCAATCATTCCAACCCATTTACCATGTACCTAGACGGCTTTCACGAGCGGTAACATGTCGCTTACTAGCAACAGCTGAGGCAATTGCTATCCTCCACCAGAACCAAGACTTATGCGCTCAAAAACGGTTCGTTCAGATTCTGTGTTTGCCCTGACCCGCTATCACGACGACTCATGTTGAGGGACATGCCGCCGATAAGTCAGCGACCAATTCGGATCTGATTAATTTGCATTTTCGTTCCATTGGCCTTGAACATTTATCAGTTTTGGTGTATTAGCCAGACGAGTTCCACTGAAAACATGATTGTCCGCTGGCTTGTTACTCTGATGCTCACGCCTATTAAATTTTCTACTTAAACAGAAACCTAATTAGTTGTTTCTACAGAAAGTTAGATTCTCACATTTAATGGTACATGTGAACTTCCGAGCTAACTTGTGTACTGCTGGATGCATAATTTGCGCTCCTATTTTTTCGCCTTATTTGAGTTCATTATGGTCGATAATGATTGTATTATCAGATGCGTTATCAATTTTCAGGGTTTTGGGAACATAGTTTATTTTGACTGTGAAAAATTTTGCTTTGCCGGCAAAATCTGTGCGACAGGTCGTGGGAAATACTTTTGTTTTTACTCTCCAACATTAGGTATCTTTAGTTAGAATTCGTGTACAAATTTTGGGTAGAGACAGTTCGGAATCGTGTTTTGCGACAACGTGATTGTTTGCGACCCAAGCGTTTACACTTCTGACCAAGATAATTCTTGTAAGTACAGAATAGCGCAAAATGCCATCCAACACTTTTCCAGCATGAGGTTACGCGTTTCTGCTTTTGCACTCTATGGCTCACATTTTTACCTCGAACAGACGTGCGGTAAATATGTGGTCCGCTTCTGGGTTTCGGCATTTTCATTCATCTTGGTATCGGGCTTTAAGTTAATCACTCTCTGACATTTTTCAGTAATGTCCTGTAATATAAAATGTGGTTCCTGCTCTAACTTACGAAGGATGCATTTGCGCACATCAGTACCTGCATGAGACTGAAGACTGCAAACAAATATGAGACTTTTGAACTGAACATGTGTCATCGTACCGAGTTTAAAAGCTCACAGTCTCGGTTCACTGCTTCAGAATGTGTTATAAAATCATGACTATCACGTTTGATCAACTTTTGAAAATTATAACAGATACTGAATAAAGATACTTGCTCACCGAAGATCGAGGTTGAAGTGTCCACAGTTCCATCGAAGCGGAAATCCCTTGGATACTTTTACATAACAAAATTGGTGTAGCATTCAAACTCGACTGCACCGAGTTTACACAGCAACAACGGACTTTCCGTGAAACAAACTACACCTACCAACACAGTTTTTGCACAAGTAAATATTCCCGTTCACTAACACCAATAATAAATGCTATTCAGTGCATGCTCATTTCCAATTTTCCATGTCTAAACACATCATTACGGTAATAGAAAATGTCTGTTATTCGTAATTCTTTATCAACTTTGAACATCTTATTCTGTATTTCATCAACCATACACATAGTGATGCCTTTGTCATCGCAGTTACTCTTTTTGCACTTAATCAGATTTACCAAGTTACATTTACTTGCAGCTTGCCTTCAAAGCATCACCACCAGCATGTACAACGACACACCGTGTATGCAGCGCAAACACAAATGAATCAGCCCTAGATGCATGTGGAGGGGTGCATGTTTCATCAATGGAGCCGGCACGCACTGCTTCAAAGGGGAACAAGAGCACTTTGTATTAGGTGGATTAGAGCGCCCGGAATGCGCTCCAGGCGTATGGCACGGAAGCCATGTTGGAGGGTGACACGGACATCACGCCAGTGCAACCCTTCCCCTCAAGCAAGAACCATATATTGGTGTACGAAATACAAAGTTCCCTAACAGTTAGGCAAGCGTGCGATGAATGGCAAGGCATGGAAAAGGGGCATGCATAGGGAAGACGAGATGTGCACGCTGATGGAGTGAACTTGTGAAGGCCGTTAAACGCAGTAATAAGGGGCACTTAGGAAGGGTACATGTGGATGTCAGTTGGGCATGCCGGTTAACGCCATAGTTGTAGCAATGGCTTACGGCTGACGTGTATGGCGTCATGGCTATTGCGATGATACTCACACTGAGATAGTTGATATTACGGTTACCCAAACATGTACGGGGAAACGTGACGTACAATACATAGATATGTACCCTGAAATGAGTCCCTGTAGAAAACCTTATGTCTTTGTATAGCAGCAGTAAAGCAGGACAAACTATGGGGGAAAATGCACGCGGCAAGTAGGAGTGTGACGTACGCAAGAGGATACTAACCTGTGCTATTGCAACCCGTTTCATTGACGTTGATGCCTGAAATCTGGTGAGTGGGAATGGTACTCTGGCAGGCGTGTACCGGAAGCCTCATTGCGTCAAAGATACACGTTGACGTTATTCTTCATAGGGGGGAAATGAAATGGCTTTATAAATGCAGCACGAAAAGTTGATGCACCGGTGACATATGACGTTTGAACCAATCACAAATATTCCCGATTTCGCGGGTGAGCTGCTTGAAGGCTCGTTACCCAGGAAGCGGGAACACTGAGAAATGGTTTATGGATACTTCACAAGTTACCTGAAATGGAGAGACCCGGCATTAATCAGGGTGTTTATTAGTGACTCACCTTTATGGTGTAGGGTAACTGACGGTGCGGGGTTGCTGGAACGAACCGTTAACCGCTTGCGGATCCAGGTAAATGGGGTCGTTTGAGGGAAACTTGTACACTGAAACTTTTCGTGCATCAGTGAGGTACCGCAGCCTCCCAATGTGCGGAAGGTGTTGTAATGCTTCTTCTTGCTGTTGTAACGCTTCTTCTGTAACTCTGCTCTCTGTCCAGACGACTGTCGTACTGCTGATAGCTGCCCCTTAAAACTGCGACTGTCTGACTGATCAGTCACGCGCCCAGCCAACCGACGGAATACAAAAAGCCAGAACTAGGTAGACAGAGAGACGTATTGTATGAGAGCATGGCGCAATAAATAGGTTAAGGACAACTACTAACATTATAATATTGGAGTTGCTAATTGATGTTAATTAATACAACTCAAATGGCTCATGTTCATGACCCTAATTGCCGCTGATTCCACATCGATTCTCATTTTGATCTGTACCGGATTTCGATCTCAAGTTGTAGATCGATCCGCTTCTACGCCACTGCTCTCGGCTTGATCGCTGGCTGTAAGCTTTCTCACCGTAACAGAAGGATAGCAGGGTAAGTGAAACGAATGAGGCATGAGGATAAATGTATGGCGTACGCAATGGAGATAAAAGTACCTCGGTAAGCATCTGATAGCATGACATGGCAGGGCTGGTGAAGGCGGAGGCGATACGTTGGAGGAGGATCAGTGGCGCCGTTAACTGGGAAGTCAATGGGCGGCGCACATAATTGTGGCTCTTAAAGAGAAGTTATCATATAAAACCCATGTTACCTGCGAATAGGTGTCAATGATGTATCACATGGCCGCTGCTGTACGTGGGGGAGACTTGGTGCCATGGTGCAGTAAGGAAGTGGGGAAGTGCAGAAGAAGGACCTGGGGTGATGTAATGCGAAAGCGCCAAGGCTAAGATTTTGCAGCACGGGTAAGCGGAGAATGCACTGCAGCACTCACCATCAATCTTTGGCTAGTGCGCGTGCTGTTACTTATCAAACTTGAAGATGCCTAACGGCAAATGGGAGACCTGGTGTTAGTGAAGCTATACGTGACGAGCATTGACAGCCTTCCACAACTTATCAAAACGCTTAGAGCGTTAGGCTGATCACTTTAACAAGCAATTGAATCGGTCGGAATGGTTACATTTCTCGCCAACCACTGATCGCACTGCTTCGTGGGCTGTCCCTTTGCATTCACCCTCTCGCTCAGAAGTCCAAAGTGAAAGGAAACTGCGGAACTGCCATGTTCACAATAGGTTACTGACCTGTGGTATCGCGAGGTGTTTCCTTGACGTCCATGTCCCCACTCTGGTAAATGCGAATGTAACTCACGCGAGCGTGCACCACAAGCGTCACCGCATGATAGAGACACGGTGGCGTTATCCTTCACAATGGCCCAATGCAATGGTGTATTAAACCGCCCGACGGAAAGCTGAGGCACCGGTGACGTATGATGTTTAAACCATTCACAAATATTCCCGACCAGGCGGGTGAGCTGGTTAATGGCTCGTTACCCACGAAGCGAGAACACTGAGAAATGGTTCGCGGATCCATCAAACACGTGTCGGTACATTTCCGTGGAACATCATCACGGGGTACTTGCAATGGAGGGACGCACGAAGTGTAGTTTCGTGTCGTGCATAAAATTTAATGTTCCGACGATTACGATTACGTACCATATCTATGGAATGGAAGGCGATCACCGCAAAGGCAATGGGAGGGGCGTTACCGTGGCTGTGAAAGATAAGTAAACATAGAAGACCGATGTCACGTGCGGTTAGCTTTCCATGACTCATCAAATGGCGGAGGCGATACATGGGAGGTGGCACAGTGGCTGTAGAAAGTTGGAAGGTAGTTGGCGGCGCATTTCACTTTCCCTGTTAAACAAAAGTTATCATGGAAAACAAACCTTACCTGTGCCTACGTATGAACGATTCATGAAATGGTGGAGGCGATACGTGGGAGGTGGCTCAGCGGCAGTGATACGTTGAAAGGCAGTGCTCCGCGCACATCACTGCGTCTCTGAAACAGAAGTCATCATGGAAAACAAACCGCGTCTGTGACTACGTATGCAGCGGGCATGAGATGGCGGAGGCCATACCTGGGAGGTGGCTGACTGCCGGTGTTACGTCGGAAGGCTATGTGTGCCGCATATCACAGAGGCTCTGAAAGGGAAACTATGTTTCAAATAGAAAATCGAAACTTGAGAATGTGTGGAAAGGAGACATCACATGGAGGAGGCATCACCTGTGAGGAGGCTCTGTGGCGTGTTGCAGTATCACGGCAATTTGCGAGGAACGTCGCCCTGGTTCTGAGAGGTCAAGGTGGATAAGCAACGCAACCAACCCCTACCTATCATGCAACCATGATATTGCCTCGGAGGTACATTGGAACTGATTCCCTGCCGGGAAAGTTTGGCTGTGGAAATTAGAGCCCGATGATGCGGACCTAAATCATGGTTTAGTAGGGGAAATTAGAAACGTACCGACGCATAATGGTACGGCGAAGCGCGGCTCTCACAGCACGCTGCTCACTTCTCATTCACACGTATTTCCGTCTACGGGAAGCTGCAATGCTGTCTGCCATAACAACAAAGGGGGTAATGGAAGGGAATGAAAATTAGGTATACCTGAAGCGCCTGCCATGCAACGCCGCTTCCGTAGGTTATACAGACAATAAGACGGGCAAGAAAAGCAAACGAATTACTCGTCACCAGCATAACACACAGGACGTATCATCATCATCATCATACACGTTAGCTAGAGGTGGGGAACACCTCAGCTACTGTGCCGCAATTCACAGAAAAAAGGAGAGAGAGAAAAGAAAGAATTCAACTGGGGCAAGCCGGCTGAGCTACCGGTAACGGATGGGCATCTTTCCGGTAAGCTACCAGCCGGTTACTATGCATCAAAAATTGCTATGCAAAATTATATAAGGTTAAATAATGAGATCGTGGTTGGAGGGGGAGACTAAGAGGGATGGGGTGGGACAAAGAATCTCACAGCGCGAACGCCAATTAGGTCAGCTCCTAGCCATATCAGCATGTGTGTCCAACCAAAATTGTGCATCATCTTTCGACCCCAACCAGGGAGCCGAGACGCTCCAACCCAGGCCAGCTCAGAAGTGAGGGCCTTCATTCCTCTCGCCAAGTCGTCACTTGGCCACCTCTCCTTTTCTTGCATCCACACCCCCGGCGCGCAAACAACGCACGTCGCGGGAGTCGATGGGCTGGAACGCGTAACACGTGGCCGAGTCATCGGAGCCTGGTGCGTAAAATGACGGTGCTGAGCGGTTCATTTCCTTTTCCTGTGCCGTAAACAAGGTGTCCAACCCGCTCGTTACTTACACGGTGTTCCCACCAGATGTGAGCTAAATTACGAAGGCACCGGTGGTCGAACGTAACTAGCCTCTTCAGGTCCGCTGCTTTAAGCGTCCAGGTTTCACAACCGTACAGTAGATTTGAAAGTACCGCTGCGTTGTACACTCTACCCTTCAGAGCAAGAGTGATGTCGCGCCAACGCCATAAGTAAATAAATAAATAAAAATTTTATTCTCGACTATGCGAGACACGCTCATGGAGACATGATCAGGTATGTGCAACTGTACCGACATTTTATGGTAACTGGAACAGTGACAGTTGCAAATTGTTCATATAAATAAATAAATGAATAGTTTATTCCCAAACTCATGGGGACACACCAAATCAGGCGTGATCAAGGTCTAAAAGCAGTCTTGTATCACGACGATACTTCGGGTTCAATCGTGTGTAGTTGAAACGGTCAGGGCACTATAAGTGCAATGAAGCGGTGCTTGTAGACAGAGAGTAACCTATTCTTGCATGTGTCGGTAAGAGTTGAAATATGAGTCTAGTCGACTTACCAGTATGTAGTTGTGGGCAGTGGCTTTATTCAGTGGCTAGTCACATCCACCACGTTGCAGTGTTGTTGAACAGACATTTGTGGCTTTTTATATGGTGATCACTTGCCAGGCGAAAACCCACCACGTCCTGCAACACTGCAGTATGTTCTGAGTGCAACTGAGTGACAGCTGCTTCAAGTGGACAGTTGATACATCGATCTTTCTTTTGTGCTGCTCAATGTAAGTACAAAGAAAGTTGACTGTTTCTAGAAGTGGGACATTTGTGAACAGAGATACGACGTCCAGAGAAAACATTCGATAGCCTAATATGTTCATAGTTTTAACGTTTTCCACAAATTGGAAAGTGTCCTTAAGTTGATTAGTGGCTGTGATTTTGTTAATAGGATTCAAAATAGACGTTAACCATTTTCTGATGCTGTGATGTGACGTCACTTTGGACATTTTTATTTAGGATTGTTATTTTCTCACGGTAACTGCTTGTCGATGGAAAATACATTACCATTGGTGCAGTTATTTGTTTCATTTTTGATTCATGTAACTGAACCTGATGGATAAACTTCAATTTGGAGCTGTTTTAATGTATGTCCATAAGACCCCCTGGAAAACGTTCACCAGTTCATGTAGCATAGTAATCTTGCACAAGTCGGAACAGAAGTCCGTCGATCGTTCAAAAAAAACCTTTCTGACGGATAGGACACTTATATGCAACTCTTTGAGGGACACAGCTTGGAGAGCTTACAATGACTCCCCGAATTCTTATACTTTGACAGCATAATTGGCATCTGTTAACTTTGAGTCAAACTGATCCGCGAAAACAAGGGGACGCATCAGCAGGTGTTAAATAACCGAACCTGCACGCATCGGGACCTATTAGACACGCAGGCCTTTGCAAGTTGCAGCGTGAAATCCCATTATTGGCCAAGAGTGACGTGTGCACGCGATCAGTAATAGAAACAGCTTATCTCCTGCCGTTCAATTACTGACGCAAGATTTAGGGGGCAACAAGCCCGAATATTATATAGGACAAAAAGTTGCATGTATATATACACACAGTGTTTTTCGCATAGTTTGAGTATGCGGAAAGTAAATGTGGCATTTACTTATCTGTGTAAGCTACAGTTTATTGAACGTAAATTTACACACCTTTTAGCTACTTTTCAATTTAGCACGTTGCGAAAAATCATAAAGCTGCGAAAAATTAACGGTGGCTCATATGTCATTTGAGCGTGTTTTATTCAAAGTTAGCACTAGGTTTATCGTTAAAATACTGAGTTGGAAACATTGAATATTAATAATTTGTAACAGACGGATGTGTTCACAATGATGGCCTTTGCCCCGGTCTACTATATATATACATGTATAAATTAATGAGAAAATTATCCTGAAAGCAACATTTAAATTAGGCATGAGCAAAGCGCAAAACTAGCTGCAAAACAGGCATTCAAACGGCAACGATTTGCTTTTATAGCTTTTGCGTTCACGTGCTATTTAAGGCAGTCACGTTTTATGCTCCGACACTTGTTCGCCTTCATGTGTATGTCCCATGGTCTCCCGTCTTCACGCCTACCAAATTTACCATCTGCTGAAGCGAAACTGCGGGCTCGTCATAATTTGGAATTTGTCAGATTGCAGAGGAAATACTGGGACAATAGAAGTAACACCAACATTTCTTTCCAATACCTTTCATATCAACCATGCAAAAATTGCAGTGTTATTTGGTTCATAAGTTCTCGTTAAACCATGGGAATTCCAAGTAAAAGGCTTTAGTGTTGCCCTTTAGTCCAGCCAAGAAGCATTTCCTCACAATGATAACACACAATGTGAGGTGCATATTTTTGTCTTGGTGCCCAAAGGGTTAGTAAAACCGTGGTTCGTAAACGCACCGCACAAGCGAATATATATTTACTTTTGTCGAACGAGACTATAACATCCGCATACATAGCAAAACGCATCAGGTTCATTTGCACATTTATGTCATCATAATGATTAATGAGCATATTTGAAAATAGGAGATTAGTAAGCCATATTCTATTCAAGTATAACATCGAATTAAACGAAAACTAGAACCTCAGAGAAAAAGGCTTTTTATAGTTAATGTCGGCATTAAGATTTCATGTAGGATCAGTTTAAAGATCTTTTCCTTATAAAAATTTACAAATGGTGTTGCTTTATCATCTCATTGTTTCTATTTTCTCACCGTCATCTGCATCATTTATCAGTTTTACTGATGAAACTGTGTTAAAGGAGCTGTTGTCACTGGGTATCGACAGCTCTGGAAAAAGGTTTAAGGCAGCAGCCTTGACCTAACAATACCTCTGGCTACATGTTGTCAGTGCTGTCTAGTTAAGAACCAAACTCTAGTGCCAGCAGTTGACTGCGAATAGCGCAGTCCTGGTCGAATTTCGCTCGTGTTCTCGTCAGGCCAGTTTACCTCGTTATTTCCATTGTTAACTTCGTTCTATCCCATGAATAACTGGGTAATTGACTCAACTTAGTGATTTGGAATTACTTATTATAAATACATGTGTTTTCATTGAATAATGATACCTTGCTGTTACTTGATTTGACCAATTTGCGTCCTAATTTTCTTTTAGATTTACCTCAGTGTCGAGTGAATGAGCAACCAAGTTAAGTCTTGTGTCATCGATGGTAACATTGCTGCTTCAGGTGCTTCAATATTTTAACTATGTAAAGCTCCAACAGCCATGAAACGAAGTTCTGAAGGAGGACATTTCCAGTTTCTCCGCCATCGAGGCAAAATATCCGTTGCTTTCTGTTCTGAATGAACCACGGGTTTTAGGATTCGAGGCCCGCATCCTCGATAATTTTGTGTGAGAAATATCCTGGTGAGTGATAAAACCACAATATTATCTAGAGAAAGTGTCACGAATGAACCACCACGGTGCTAATTCATGCTTTCTGGTCTGTTGAACATCGTTTAAAAGAAGCGCTGGTACGCCAAGTATAAAGATTTATTTTAGCTGGGTTTGCTTGCTGTGTCCATCCTCGGTGTCTTCTTTCTGATGGCTAATCGAACAACTTTCCTTGGTGCCACCTGGGTGGTTGTGGTTTAACCCGCTTCAGCAAACATTTGGGGGCAGTGTTTCAGGAGGTGGTTGGTTTTCGCCTGGCGGGAGTCCTCCCTATAAAAGGCCACAATTGTCTGCTTGACAACATTTGGAGTTGGTGAATGCCTATCCCAAATAACTAACCTCAATGCCAAAGCTTACGCTGACATGCTTTTGAATTCCACAGACGTCAAACATTTCCTCAGACAACGGTGACAAGATCGAACACATTCAACAGAACAACACTTTTACAAACACGAGCTACATACCGTTCCTACCTACCTACATTTACAGATACACATATAGAATATAAAGATTTATATATAAAACCCCATTGTTTTCTTCTATAGTCCTCGGTCAATTGTTGCACTATCATTATGATCATGCATTCAATGGTGTGCCATGAGTCCACAAAAATAATAATTTTTTTATTTATTTAGTCCCCCGCTCCAAATTACATCAGGATAGATGCCTATCTCACGGGATCCATGTCTTACCGCGCTTGAGCGGGAAGCAAAATGTATTAACATCCGTGGCAGATTCTAAATTTACTCGAAGAAATCTGGGTTCTCCATAATGTGGCGAGTTCGGATGACGCTTTATCCGTAATAGGTTTACGGGTTTGGCTATTGCACTCTGCCACGCACACAATGATTTCCTTTGGTATTGGTCGTCATGTAACTTACCACACAATATTATGGCGGTAGTTTCAGATACATTTGAGAAATCAACTGTCAAAGCGATATTGATGGATCTATTTTTCTCTGCTCTACAAAGTATGGTAAACACTTGTTCTGTCGTGCTGACCAGTGTTAGGTGTTTATCGTTTGTCTCCCTCTCTACGCTACCTTTGCTTACAACACCATTGGACGCAACCGTAGCTTTCCGGCTGACTTTTGCAGCAACCACTGCAAATTTAACTGATGTCCGGGGGTCGACGTTTTGCAAGAATCCTTTGAGCTACAGGTACAGAGGTGTGGTGTCCGGCAGCTTCATCTTTCTTAATGATAGATACCACGTGTTATTGAATTTGGTTAACCAGACTTTTTGGGTTGTGCCTGATTTTCGTTGCCATATGTAAAATTTTACTCTCATACGGTCACTTTTTGCTCGGTGTTCTATCAAACCTTGAGAAGATAACGGAGCTGGAGACCTGGATGATTGCCATTAAGTGGAAGCAAGTTGTGCAGCCGTATATTGCTAAGAAACCGTTAGCGTTTTCTGGTGCATACTCCCTTCCATTGCTGTAATCCTATACTTCATCCCCGCGCGGATTCTGCGGTTAACCGGTCGCACTTTCCGACTAGGATAAGCTAACACTGAACGTTTGGGATGGTTAGGCACACAGTAAAAACCAAAGGCATCTTGGAAGATATTTGGCAGGCATAGTTGTTATTGCGTCACGATTGCGCTTTTGGCATGCTACCATATCAAACAATGCGCGAAATCCAGACCTACCGTTACTAATTTGTTACTTTCTCCTAACCCGCAAAGGCCTTTTGCATGGAGACTTTTCGGCTTTGCATTTCTGCCTTTCGACATGGTGTCGTACCTCACGCAGTGGGTTAGTTAATCTTCCGTAAATTTTTAGCTGTAGCAGCTGCGCTCACTGGTCAGGCGAGCGCTGTCAGTTGATGGTGGAGCGGGAGACGATATCGTTTACATGGAACTCTCAAAAGCGTTTCATTGCTTTGAATAGCGATGTCAGGGAGATTGTCGAAAATAACGGTGTTTTGGTTGGGTATCCCGACTGTGAATGTTTAATCCAATATTTAGACTGATAATTTTGGACTGGTGACCAGTGGTGTCCAGTATAGTGCTATAATTGATGGAACAAAACCTGTGTGCCAGGTTGACGTTGGTTGGATGACCAGCTTATATGCAATAAGTTGATATCACCGGCAATTTGCTTTAGTGTGTGTGGTGACCTTGATAAAAGGTCAAATGCATAAGTGATGTTGGTGGTACTCACATTATACGCATTCGGTAGACTGTGGATGCAGACGAGCAGTGTGTAAATGGAAGCAACAGTAATTGCCAGCCAAACAGATTCAGTTGTGAGTGGTACATAGGCAGAACTGAAAATGTTTTATGCACGCATATGATACACCCTCAAATTTCTCTGGTGCAGCGATCATTTCAAAACAGATGCTTGTCTGCAATCATCAGAGTGGAGTCAGTTGTACCAGAAGAACACAGTATTTCATTGTCGGAGATCGCCGGTGGGTCATTGAACCGGGCAAATTTGTCAGCAAATAAGGCATGGTGATAATGCACCTGATATTAAGGGAAAATAACTGAAATATAATAGGCGTTGTTGAGTTGCAGCTGTTCAATGCATTATTGTTTGAATGTTTTGGGTATGGTGTGTGTAAGTTTTTGAGTGGTGCGCTTGAGTTAACTAATAAACAGTTTGGGGGTAGTTGCAAAGTATCACGTGTGGATGTCGAGACAGCTGGGGGAAAACAAAGGGAAACCGACTTTATGCTTAGATCGCCGCTGGCTTGGGACTGGACAAGTCGGATGTATCTGAATTGGAGATGGATACGAGCCCATTGCTGCCACCGCTAAAATGGGTTGTTTGCACAGTCCATAGGATAGGTTGAATGATTATGGACCGGAATACGGTGCAACATTGTTCTATTGGCCAACGTCTTTCCGTTATCTGTACGCTTCTCAATATCGCTGTAGAGTGTGGGAATATGAAGTGCTGTATCCAAGCGACAGCTGTTTTTGGTTTTATTTAATGGGAGAATGTATGTTTTTTCCGGTAATTGTCAGAGACTGATTAATTGGGAATTGGGTGCAAAACGAGTATTTCATGATCATACGTCTTCTGCACTCACTGGTTGTTGGATCGTTTTGCACGTCCGTGGGTGGATTACATCAGGTCATCTCTCAAAGGACTTGCCAGTGACACAGCCAAAGAGTAGCTATTAATCCAATTTTCTTAGAAGTTGTACTTTTCTCTTATTCTTAAGTCTAAGGAATTCAATTTAATGGGACTATAGCTGACTGCAATAGAAGACAGTGCATTGTAATTTTCTTAGTCAGGAGACACTTCCATAATGTAAGGAAGGATGGCATTCGAACTAGTCAGAAATGCAGATGTATTGTTTAGAGTTATGTCGCAGTAACTAGTGTCTACACCCGCTGTATTCTACTTCAGGGCGTAATAATGAGAGTTTCAATGAGCTTAGTTACATTTTCTGAGGTTTGCGGCACAGTTTCCATTGGAGATATTTATAGGGGTGTTCTATATGGTATAGACAAATGGTTCTCTAACTGGGTGTGCAGGGCTAGGATCGGTCCACAATAGAAGAACGCTCTGCTACACTCTCGCTTGAATATTTGGAAATGAAGTATGCTTTTGTTATGCCAGGCGACCCTGGGCTTTGTAAGCAAACTTCCTCCCACCACTCTGAACGTGCGCTTCATTCACACACACTGTCCTACTGTGGCTCAAATGCATGATGCACCCATGTATACGGGGCGGTCTCTCTGCCAAAAAAATTCACTTTATATGTATTTTCCCATGTCTTGCCTTTTTTTACGTGACTGGGCATCTAGTCACTACACTGTCGGGTGCGGGGAAAGACTTGGTTCTGACGGCCCCAAGTTCCCTTTAAAGAGAGTATGGCAGTTTTCTTTTTAAACATTAACATTTACATACAATTTCGGTCACGTTACAAGCTCTCAGTTTCATTCGTTTTACGTTCTGCAATTGTTTAAAGAAGGCATATTAGCTCGAATGGCATTTGGAAGTACTCTTGTTGTGATTGGCTTGTGACTTGTAATCTCAAACGAACACATGACAGGTTTTGAAGCAATCCTTGGTATATTTTGGCACTATGAACATAGCATCGGTGTAAGGAAATTGCGTGTTACCCAGCGGGAAATACTGCATTCTCGTAAGCAAATCGACTGTGTGGTTCTCACTAGTTAGATACAGCAGACGTCGAATCCTGGACCTTTTGTATGCTAACGGTGGCGTCTGCTCCTAAAGGTATCGGATCACAACAAACAATCCTTGGCAAAACAGTTAGTGACTAATCTTAGGTATTTGTGATTTGAATGCATAGCACGGTTTCAATGTAGACCGTAATTCGCACCGGATACTGCCTAAGTTAATTTAATCAAAAGGAGGAAAACAGAAGCGTATGAAAACTGGTGTACCTCACTCGAATACACTCCAATCCACTGCGCGTTTCCACTTTGTTCTACTCAGTAGGTACGCATAGCAGTCTGCATACATTTGGCTCTGCATATTCCATCTTCCACTTTGGCAAATTATACAACTAGCCGCCCTGTTTTTCCCATCAAAATCAAGTCTTTTCCAACGTGCTACAGATGCAAGCAAGCAAAATTTAAGTGATGTTTCGGTGGTTCAGGTTGCCAGCGTTCTATTTATAACATCACATTGGGATTTCGATGACAGCAATTTATTATTTATTTCTTAAATTAGCTCATTTTTCGGGAGGTAAAGATACGCTTTACCTTCAAAACCTCACCTTTTATTCATTTCGTCGGTGGGGTGTAAAATACCCTACGTTTTCTTTGCCTGGTACGGTGAGACTTGGCTGAGGTTAGCGCGGTAAAGATGACAGAAATAAGGAAGTAGATGAGCATACATTAGTTGCAAATGGACATCGAAATAGAAGCACCGTTTATGAATCCACCCCACCTAATCCTTGCTTAGCAATCGGCGTTGTTTGCAAGGCAGACGTATTTTGCGTCCGCCATTTTGGCATATTCAGACGTGTTCAGGTCGCTGCTAAGTCCGTCACATATGCTGTTGATCCGGCGGCTAAGTGGATGGACGGCTGATAGTATTTACGAACCAAGGAATTTAGTGTTAAATGGCGAAAGAGGCTTTTGCAAAGTTGCACCAAAATCTCTACTACCGCTAAATGGAAAAATTGACAATGTTGGATGACACTCATAATTGTCCTCCGAATAAAACCGCAAGTTTTCTTGTAGGACAAGAAGAATATAAAATTAGCCACGTGACTTCCAGCGTGAATGACTTCGATATTGACAAAACGTAGTTTGCTGGTGTTCCGCGAATGAAAGACAAAAAAGGTGCAGAGTAATAAGAAGCTATCTCGAATTAGAATCACCTAATAATAATTAGCTAATTGTGAAAATAAATTCGGTTATCAATGAGAATAACCCAGGATGGCAGGTTACTTGTTTGCACAAAGTGCGGAGCAAGAATACCTTCTGTCAAGGGTAATCATTTTTCTTGACTTTCCACAACCAGCGAAACGAGATTCTTGACGTAGTGTAAACTCGCACATAGTCCCAGTTCGTACTCTACACTACGTGTGAGATCAGAAGAACCCACGCCGCATTAGTCACCTAACAGTACGTTGAAGGTTCTATCACTTTTTAACTATCCTGTGCTCCAGGAGGCACCCTATCAGGTTGTTCACCCAAAACCTGAGTAATCGCCTAAAATATTTATCAGCACTTTGATACCAATTTGGCGGTTTACAGATCATTTGCTTTTAACATCCTGCCGTAGTAACTAGTGAACACTCTGCTTAAAACAGCACTGTTCTTCCTTCGAAATGCAAGCAGCAAAAGGATCTATAGCATGCGCTGAACAAATGTCACTGTGGTTCATTAACAATGTGAGTATAGGAAATGCTTTGTTTTGTTCGCTGGAGGAGCCTTCATATACGACTGCATATCGACTACCAAAGGAGTTGCTTCGTTCATTGAGACCGAATACAATAACGGACCAAATATAAACTGCAGAAGCAAAAAATGATGAACGCAGGTCTCACGGAGTGATCACACTTCAATGAGCAATGCAGCGTAGGATCCACAAGAATGTGTTTTTCCGGGAATGCTGAGCTATTTTCCTACCATTTATTTAAGATATTATTTAATTGACCGCGACCTGGATACACCTACAGCAATGCCACCCGTGGTGGCTCGAAAGTCTTAGCACATACGGGCAGTGAATTTGATGGTCACTAACAGCTGACTGACGGGTGATTGTTATTTGGGTTCAGAGACATAGCGCCGCGCGCACACACGTGCAAGACTACGCGTCCTTTCACATTTACCAAGTTGTTCGAGGGAAGTGGTCCTCGCCGCTGAGAGCTTAATGTCAAGTCTCCATCATTGGAGCAGTTACTGAAGTGGATTTTGATGAGATGGTTCGAGAAAATCAGAGAGCATGCTTCATTATTTGGGAGTGGACCGAAAACCGTTTGGTTCAGCAAAGCAGCATAATAGCATACGTTTCCGTAGTTTGAGGATCGGGAAAGACGTTCCTTGTAAACGTAACTGAGCATAAGTTTTGCCTGTTTGCAGGCAATATGAGCAAAAAGTTTGATAATCACAGGTAGAGTGCTGGAGCTTGGAGTATTCCGGGCTGGTCACCTGGTCTCCATTAGTTCAAACGACGCCGTGTCAAAGCTGTAACATTACTGAGCACTCAATTCTACGACCATAACTAGATGAAATATCTTGACGACCAACATTTTCTTTGTGGGCTTTGAACACTAAGAAGACGACTGAACCATGTGACTTCCACCGGCGTATGCGGCCGGCAATCAGTGCCCTTGTCTACGCAAATAAGGTGAAAAGAGCCAGACTAAATCGTAAGCACAGCTTTGAATACTTGTAATTTTGATTGTATCACATTGAAGGCGATGTTGCTCAGTAGTCTGTGCACATTACTGCAAAGAGTTACTCCCGAATCAGTGTATGACGCATTCCTTATTCCAGTGGCCGTTAACAAATAATCTCAATAATCATCTCAAGAAGCCGCTATCCATTTTTGTCAGGTGTAAATATGAATTTTCGAAACGTCAGTGTTCAGAAAAACAACAGCTGTACTTACTGATGGTTTGTAGACATCATTTGCTCTCGCAATAATCACGGCAGAAAAGCTAAACCCTATGTTGCCATTGACAAACGTATGCTTCCATAGTAACAGAAATCGTATGAATCATGTTCAGTGACAAAACGGTTAAAGTATTGAAAAATCTTATATGTTTCAATCGTGCAGTTCAAAGCAGAATTCAAGATATATCGGAGGAGACGATAGTAAAGACGGTGAAGATGATGACAACAGCCCCTAAGATTTCTATGTAATGGATTGAAAGCACGGGTACTCCAGACGAGCGTAAGTGAATCTTCTGTTCTGGTTCCAGCTTCTGAACATTTTATGGTACATAATGTGGCTTGTTCAACTTTGCATAAGGGAACAAATTTTTAGGTATTTAACATATTATTGATTTGTGTCTTCGTAAATATGATATTCTTTAGTCTTGGTGTGGAGCAATGTGTACAGATGGTGAAGCAGCAATGACAGGAATCACAGCTGCTTTCATTGGAAGGAGACGGCAGAAAATAATTTGGCAGCTGCTTTAAATTACATCCCACACAAAGACTTACCGGCATCAATGAGAGTAAGGTACTACTGGAACGCGACTCTGACTGTAACCGTAACTGTCAATGATTATATTAAAGGGCAGGTTTTAGATGTGGCATTTTCCCGTCCATTATGTCAATCCTTCGCTACAGTCCATTAGATGCTGCTTTTTCATACAGAAGTTCTATGGATTTCAAAAGACAAATTGCGGTGAGGATTTTGAACTCTGTTTTGAATTACATCCATTTCCGAAAGTCTAATCCTCCCTCTTATAAGGACCTATGAACATGTGTCTTTGGATTGCTACCTTAGCTACATGGCAGACGTGTATCAAACATCGAATGAACCGAATGTTTCTTTCCATGAAAAAGGATACATATTTTAAAATAGAGGTGACCGTTTAAAGGTTTCATAAGAGAATCTTTGTTTGCATTAATTGTTTTACAAATGGAAATGTGGAATACTTTCTGATGTTTTCCAAACTTTTAGCATTGCACACCGGCCTTGATATAATGGGAAAACAGACAGATGTTGTCAAATACCTGAATAATCTTCATTCTTAATTTGCATCATATTTTTCATTCTCGGTATCAAGAATAGGTGTTGGAAACTTATGGACGCGAATCTATCCTTCCAGCGGCATAAAACCTTGATATAGATAGTAGACAATCGGCATTTCCAAGGAATGTTCAAAAAAACCGGCTACCGACGTCTGGAGTGAAGTCATAAATCATCTTGCTGAAATTGGGGCTAAGGCGGTCATAGCTTTGCTATACTTCGGCTCTGCACAATTAAGCGAAATTACGTTTTCTTCCTTGACATGCGTAAATGTGATAAGAAGTAACCTTTTTCAGTTGGAATATGATCTTTGGATTCAATCAGCACATTTGCACCACGGATCCTTTAATGGATGAATAAAAGTAAGCGTACTGTTCACACTAAGCATGGAAGTAAAAGTGTGGGAAGGTACCATACATTTGAGCACATAGTTAACACGGAAGCAAAGATGTAAAAATTATTCTCGTTAATAATCGCACGTATGAATTTTCAGCCGCTATACCAGTTTCTGCATCTCTCTCTGTTCTAATTCGATCAATTAGTGTCCGAAAATTTAACGGTCTAATACCAATCGCATGATTATTACATTAAATTGATTAAAGATTTTCGCTTAAATGAACGCGACGGAAAGTAACAAGTCATTGACAGTGCTACGTCAGTTTACTGCTCTTGGCGAATTGGTCCTTGTTTAACTAAGTTTGTAAAGCACCGCCCCAAACAAATCAAATTCTACAGCTGTAACGCAAATGAAAGCACACTGGTTCGTTTAAACCATACGGTATTTTTAGTGCCCGCGTTATTCCCTTTCTTATCTTGATGTGTATCTTATTCATGTCGAAACAAACGGTAAAACCATCGCCGCGTCGCCTTTGCCAAAGCTACTTGTTTTACCTACGCTTGTACCGAAAAAGACTTGCTCCTGTCGTGTCGCCGAATACACGTGTTTCCGCTCCGTTCGTTCGTTCGTTCTGGTATTCGCCTCATCGGAGCATCGTCGTCGTATATGCGTTTACAGTTCGGGTGTTGAGCTTCGGTTAATATTCGCATACAGTCCGCAGTCCTTGTCGGTACCACGAACCTGCGCTCCGGAACATATTACAAATTGGCGTCGCGGTCAGTTAACGCAGGATGTACAGAAATAATTCGGCACAGAATTTACCTCGTCAACCGCCAGTTTATCACCCGGATAACGATTTCGAAGATTGGTATTGGGGAATGATGAACTATTATTCCGGAGTTCCAGAGCAATTGCTGGGCCCCTGTTTTATCAGCTACCTGGGGCTGGAGGCGGTACAATTGTTCCGTACAATGCAAGTTCCAGTCGATGCGCCATTTGAACGTATCATTACCGCACTTTGCAGGTTGTTCCTACGGAGAAACCACGCCAGTTTCCTGTCCCGCGCGAAAGCTGCGACCGCGATCGGTGAGTGGAATTCTGTTACCTCACAAGCGGTGTCGCATACGAATTTTATGATCGGTACCGAACACATTGCTCTTTCGGAAGTGGATGTCGCTTTGCCAATGCCGGATGACCTCGCTCCTATCTATGGATCTCAGGACACTATCGCGATACTACCGCATTTCGTCTCTGAGATCGAAGATTTGATTGTTTGGGAAACGGCTACATCGTCATCCCAAGTTCCAAGGGAGGAAGCGATTTGTACTGCAGTTACCGATTGTACCGAACTGTCAACTCCGGTAATATCTTTCGCCACAGCTTGCGTCGTGCAGACACAGCTAACTTCGCACTACGACGAAGCAGTTATTTTTCCTGAACTCGCTTACTTATCTCCGTCGTATCCTGACATCGACAACACTTGTGCCTACACGGTGGAGTCGACAGCGAAGCCATTTTCCCCTTCAGTACCGTTCATTTTAGTAGATATTTCCCGCCGACCACCGCATAGTGATTCGATAACTTTTCTCCAACCTCTGCCTCATTGCTTAGCATTATTTGCCACGCGTCGTACAGATATTGTCACGATGCATTTGCTATTACGAGTTGTGTCTCCGTCTATAACGCACAGTTTAACTTTGTTTTTCGAAGCGGCTGGTCCGTTCATTGCATTTTCGCACCGGATGTTGCATAGCGCGCTACCCGTACCAATTCTGCACGGTCCTGGCCCACCATACAGACTTCTGATCACATGTGCTGTGGAAGCACATATGTTGGCAGCGACTGCATCTGTTCTTTGGGCACTGAGGACAGGGCCTCTCGGAGAAGGGGGCAGTGTAACGCAAATGAAAGCACACTGGTTCGTTTAAACCATACGGTATTTTTAGTGCCCGCGTTATTCCCTTTCTTATCTTGATGTGTATCTTATTCATGTCGAAACAAACGGTAAAACCATCGCCGCGTCGCCTTTGCCAAAGCTACTTGTTTTATCTACGCTTGTACCGAAAAAGACTTGCTCCTGTCGTGTCGCCGAATACACGTGTTTCCGCTCCGTTCGTTCGTTCGTTCTGGTATTCGCCTCATCGGAGCATCGTCGTCGTATATGCGTTTACAGTTCGGGTGTTGAGCTTCGCTTAATATTCGCTTACAGTCCGCAGTCCTTGTCGGTACCACGAACCTGCGCTCCGGAACATATTACACAGCCTGGTCCACTGGGAAATGTTACGCATGTGCAGCCTGTGGACCGAAGCTACATCGGTTGTCCAACCAAGGAAAGCAGGCACGCCTCCTTATAAAAAGGAAAACATGAAACGATATCATATTCCTCTGACTGCTATATGCACTTATGTGACCGCATCTAGGGCGAACTCAATAAAAGCTAAGCTACTAGACGACTCCAAATCAAATAATAAGGGCTACATTTAAGCCAGTCATTATGAAGCGCCTTGTCCGTCACAAAAGCTCTGTACATTATGGTGAAGCGCGGTTACTCCAGGTAAAATTCATTCAGATAATGATGCGGAAGCAGTTCTCTTGTCAGCCGCTCGCCTACGTACCAGTACATGCGCCATTCGAACTTTTCGAGATGTTTATTTAAGCGAACGCGAGAAATGCTAAGAAAATCCGGATGATTTTCGTAAACAGCAAGACGTAAGATTTATCCTTCTTCACGGTGCCCCCGAGCTCTTGACATTAAGCGACCTAGAGGCCAAAGCGCATGACTGGTCAAGTGCTCTTAAGCGAAAACGTTATTGCAAATTTGACATTAAGGTTACCGCTGCCATCTAACTACTATGGGTGTAATCCCTTATTGATGAAATTATTGTTGTACTTTGAACTGATGACAGGACGCGTGATCAAAATATCACACAAACTGCGTAAAATGCTGCCATCCGAAAGATGGGCACTTGCTCAAAGACAGACTAGGTAACACTGATCAGGCTATTTACTAATAAAAATCCGTCATCATGGGGCTGAGAACGGAGACAATATGATACCAGGCGGACTGCTGAAGGAGGACAGAATGGTGCTGCTCTTGCTCGCACTGAGAAATTGACATCACAACCTGAGTTGACCCTAGGACGTACGTCATCGGCAATACAATAAAAACGACCGGCAGCTAACCACACAATGTTAGTCATGGAACATTACCGGATATTAGCATTCACAAACACGCTTCTACTCACCAAATCTCTCGTCTGCTTCTCTAACCATCCACATGGTCAGCTCAGCAAGCTAACTGACCTTCATATTCTTCAGGTGTCCATGCCGCTGTACCTAGTTGTCGTCACCGGAACATGGCTGAACAAGTAAAACACTGATGATTAGTTTGCTCTACCCCGCATGACTTCTATACTAAACGATTGACCTAGCACGGAAGGCGGAGTGCACGTTGATATAATTGAGGACCCAAAAAGGCAAGTCGGCGATTCTCTTCGGTTTCATATATATATATAAACCGTGGCGATATATGTTTACTAGCAATAAGTTATGGCCCACCAATATCCACTTTGGAAATGGATCATTGCCTATCCTCTGCGATGAAGCGAGTCCAGGCACGACCACAAATTCACCTCCTACTGGTGGGGGAATTCAACCTGCAGGCAACCGAATTCCCATAATCGCACAGCGAACACTTCAAGTCTGACTTACAAGAGGTGATTCCCGAGTACACTTGTAGAATCATGTAACCTCACCCACGCGATCCTGACCACATTACACACTCTCGGTTTTGGACATTATGTTCCACACTAACGAACTAATGGTCGACACCCTAACAATTTGGTGTGAGCACGCGATTTTACGTTTTCCTTACATCTGTTCGTTGAAGTACATCATTGAGAACATAGTGGAAACCATCGTTGTTACACATTACGAGATACAGACCAAGCTGGTTCAAGAAATTTACTGTTCCTTCAAGAAATTTACTGTTCCTTCGTTGGCCAGCAGCCGCCCGATGTTGCTTGGAGGGTGTTTGTCACCCAGTCCCCTTACCTAGGGGGAAATATGTCAGGAAGCATGCACTTTTGTTTGAAGCAGGTAAACGTATTCCTGAGAGTTCGTACTAGATAATGCATATCATTAATGGATGCAGCCTCTCACGATTACAAATTCTCTCTTAGTAACTTGACGTTAGATGCTTACACAAGTTAACAAAACAACTACGTCTAGTTGATCCGGGAATACATACTCCAGCACTAAAAGAAATTAGCGACCAAATTAATTAAATTTTTCAACTTCCTGTATAGAAATGTAAACAAGCTCCGGAGGTACATCGGGGTATCCCAGTTTTAGGTGGAAAATATGGCCTGGCGCAAACTGCACAAGTTGTTGCTAACCTGTTTCGTCAGGACTTCATCCACACTTTCTCTAGTGGATCATCAATTCACCAGCTATTGACAAAGTTCCCATGGCCAACAGGTTCAAGCCACGTATGGTTCATGACAGCCATTATGATGACTGGGCGATTGCCAACACGTTTTACATAGCTCACTCTGGGGTGGACGGCATCAGACCGAAGGCATTGATGACAGCGGCCATGAAACTTTCTGAACCGTCACCTCTTTTCTTTTAAGGTAGTCTCGATAAAATGCAGATTTGCAAAATGGACAAACATGAACTAGTCACTCATATTTACAAAAGAGCTATTCGTGCGGAGCCCTCAAACTACCGTCCAATCACTCTCCTCCCAGAGTTATCCAAATTAGTTCACGAAAAGCAACACTGATTGCAAATGTGGGACAAATAAAGTTTGTAAATTACTGCCTACCTGGAAAATTTAATGGGTGTCTAATATGCTCTTCCTCTGGATAATGCACCGTTGGCAAATGCCTGATTTGGCGTAGATTTTCATACCTATCTACCGAAAGCCTTTTATTAGGCTATATTTACGTACCCGCATCATATCTAATCACCGTAACATATGGCTGTGTAGAACTCTCCACTGTTAGTGTCGATCTCATCGGCTAATAAAATTATGGCGGGTAAATATATCAAGCAAGCAAATCCTTACTTTCCTAGCATGGATGCAGAAAGGATTAACAATCTTATGTTCACTCTTCATTGACAGTGATAGGTCGATAAATTCAAGCAGCATTCGCAGTTTGGTAAAAGCTTTCGCTTGATACAATATTGCCTTGGAAGAACTCTGCAAGGATTCGCAAAGTTACGGGGCATGCATGACTTAAGTAAGGAACGTGTGCGCTGCAAAGGCTAGAACAGACGCCACCATGGTTTTGCAGACATAAACTTGACATGTGTCTCTAACGCCAAATAGTCGACTTTGTTTCCAAAACAGTGACCACATACTGCACAAATGAAAGTCCCATATCAAGCGCGCTAAAAAGTGTAGGAAATCATTGTGCATTATTATTGAAAAGACATCCGTCAAACATCCAAAAAAGCAGTACGTATCCAAAATTTAATAGAATGATCAACAATCAACGGACTTACAAATAAATTGTAATGAGTATATTTTTGTTAGTCGCAGTCAGCCGACAATCCAGATAAGTCAAATACTGCGAAGAAAAAAATCCTCACAAATCTAATCATAAGTAAAACAAATTCGCTCTTATGGCTTCTTTAAATGATATGTCGATTCATAGCTGCAGTAAATTGGAAGTCCTGACACTAGAGCGACAAGCGCTGTCATCTGCATGGCAGTGAAGGATAGGTTTGGATATATAGCAGTTAGCTAACAATTCGTGATGGTTGGCTACCGTCCTCCATAGCGCCGTTGCACAAGCTGCGAGCTAATCGGAACAGACCAATAGCAGTCATGGGTTCGATCCTCCGTCGAGGACCGACGGATGCGCAACACTCACGACCCCGAGTAAAGCAAAACGTCCGTCGGGTGCTTTTTCGGAGAGCTATTTGACATATCTGGATTGTCAGATGAATGCGAGGATATAAATAATCAAAAATCCATCTACTCATATGTAATACAATTTCGCCCTATCGGATTCCATTAACGTTATATCTATTCACAGCTGCCGTAACCGAGAATTATCGACACTGGAAGGCCAACCGCTGTCATCTGGATAGAAATTGCCTGCACGGCAGTAGAGGATGGGTCAGGATGTATCGCAGTTAGCTAACAATTGTGATGGTCGGCCACCGTCCACCATGGTGCAATTGCATAAGCTGAGAGCTAGTCGGCACAGGCTACTAGCCGTCACGCGTTCGAACCTCCGTAGTGGACTGAACGATGACAAATCTGACGAGCCCAAGTGAAGCGAAACGGCCATCGGGTGCTTTCCTGGAGAGCTAGTTGACATATCTGTATTGTCAGATGAATGTGACGAACAAAAGTATTCAAAAAATCCTTCTACTCATATGTAATACAAATTTGGCTTTACCGATTAATTAAATGCAACGTCCATTCACAGCTGCCGTGACCGGGAATTACCGACACCGGCAGGCCAAAGCTCTCATCTTCAAGGCAGGGACCTGCATGGCAGTGTGTATGGGTCGGGCTATATCGCTGTTAACTAACAATTCGTGATGGCCTGCTACCGTCCTCAATGGCGCAGTTGCATATGCTGCGGGCTAGTTGGCAAAAGCCACGAGCAGTCATGGTTTCGGTCCTCCGTAGAGGACCGAATGTTACGCAACACTGACGAGGAGCAAATTGGCGAAACGGCCGTCTGGTGATTTTCCGTATAAGTGGTAGACAATCCTGGATTGTCGGCTGACTGCGACGAACAAAAACACTTACAAAATTAATTCTGGTCATAAGTAATACAAATTCATCTTTACGGATAACTTAAATGTTATGTCGATTCATAGTTGTTGTAACCTAGAATTCCTGACACGGGAAGGCCAACTGTTGTCATCTGCATGGCAGTGGAGGATGGGTGGGGCTATATCGCAGTTAACTAACGATTCGTGTTGGTCGGCTACCGTCCTACGTGTCGAACTTACATAAGCTGTGGGCTTGTTGGCACAAGCCACTAGCAGTCATGAGTTCGTTCCTCCTTAGAGGACTGAATGTTGCGCACCACTCACCAGGCACAATAAGGGGAAACGGGCTGACTAGTGCTTTTCTGGGAAGTTATAATTTAGCTGGATTTTCGAAGACCGGAAGGAACAAACATATTCACAAAACTCCATCTACTCAAAATAAAAACATTCGACCTTACGGATTCCATATATGCTATGTCCATTCATACCGTCGCAACGAGACTGGACC
>OX104070.1:66454241-66478823 GCA_944474145.2 Dicrocoelium dendriticum | reverse complement strand
GTCGTAAGCCCTAACTCTACCCGAGGTCAAACTTTACATAGCACTCAATACGGAAGTGAACTTTCCGGAGACGCTATTCCTCCACAAGCAGTGCCACAATGATTGACCTGTCGACAGAAGCAAGAGCAGAACAAGTACCCAGGTACATGACAACCGTCGGTTTTTGGTGCACATGCCGGAGTTCGAGGATCTGGCGGAGTCTAAAGATTTGATCGATGCAGCCGAGGCCAGGGCAGAACCCAGCCTGCTTTTCCCGCCGTAGCTATAGGCTCACTGGAGATAGCCTTCGAAATATGATGGACACCAGAACCATCCTAACGACGGGGAACAAAGCTTATACTCCTGTAGTTGAAGCACATTGTGCGTAGGCACTTTATGAAGCTTGCGACTAATATTGTCTCACCCAAAAATGTTGGAACTATCTCTTTCAGTCAGACTTCTGACAACAAAGCACTAAGTTTTCGAACCAGCTATTAGCCGCTATCTTTAAATGGGGCGAGAAGTAAGCTATCAGCAACCGTTGCTTTGTAGCGCTGTAAGATGCGAAGTTCCTGCCAGCGTTCCTGGTGTAAATAGGATGTTTGGGGATCGACAACTTAGCACCAGTTAGCGCTTCAGATGAAGCAAATGGAGTTGGTGGCTAGCATAATGGCGAGCCAAATTGTTCGACCCATGCTACCAAAATTTGTTGAACAGTAGTGGTCAGTGGATCATCCTCTTCGCAGGTGGAAACGTTTTCAGATATTACTAGAAAGACTAGTGAAATCCATCTCTCAAGCACTTTCAAAACACCAGTTTTCAGAGTCATTGGGTAGACACCTGCGCAATTTTCGTTTCTGGGATCGCTGTCTTTTACTACAGTTAGAATCTTTCAGAATCAAGCGGCGTTCCTCCATCAGCGACAAGCAGAGCGCAGTGATCCATCTTTTCGGCGGTTGACGGGTGACTCCGAAACAATCAGTGCTGCCAGAAACTAACACATTTTACATGTGCATCCGCTGTGAATTCAGATAATCATCAGAAACCGTGGTAAGCAGTGTAGATAAGGAGGCCTGATATTTGGCCTACTTCGTAGCGCCTTGTGGTTTTTCTACGCTATGTCGGTAGTGCGTACTCTTAGGCGTTCCTCCGAAATGCATGCATAATTTAGCGTGAACTAATGCATGATCGGTGTTCAGGCCAGTTGACCAGTTCAAGGGGCAATCTGTTACACCTCGCGCCATCTCTAGGTTACCGTTATGTGGTCAAGCTGGGACCGCTCTTGCGGTTGAGAAGTCAGGCGCCAGGTAGCAGTCTATCTCTTCGAGTGTCCCAAACTGGTGTTGTACAGAAACAAGTGCTGATAAGAACATATAGTCAGTAGTATGTCTTTATTATCTGATCGAATGCAACCGAAGCCAGAATTCCCCACAAGATGGTACGCGATTGTTGTCAGGCGGCCCACTCGTGCCTTTTAGTCTCCGGTACGAATACTAATACCGAATTCCCAGTGAAACTCCGGGCATGTAGTCGTTGGTAAAAATATTCCTTGACTATATTCGGGCTGCGGTTTGTAACCACGTCGGCGGATAAGACAAATAAAACTCATGTAACATCCGACAATAAGTTTAATTGGATGAACCACGTAGGCACGTAGACAAATGTTGACTGGAATACAGTCAAACAGAGCGGACTAGGCCTTGTTGCTCAGAACAATCCCAACATCAACCTGGAGAGAAGCGTCAGCCTCTGGTTTTTCCTAAAGGCACAAATGGTATTCGACGCCAGAGTTTGAAAGTGATAACATTTTGATACGAATAGTATAGTTCTGCAACCTAGTTTCTGAGAGGTAACAAATGCCTACAGCGAGAGTCTCAAAAGTGTGCGTCAGTCGAGATTGCCATCCGAACTGCATCAGGTTAGGGAAAATTGAACGCTGCGAGGCTGAATACAGAACCAGGATGAAGAAAAACTGGGGCTCAGATGAAGTGGGAAATGGCTGCTGACGCCGGATATCAAACGTTAAGCGTTTGACTCTGATTTCTTTCAGGTGCGGCAAGTGTGCTCTCGTTGGTGGTGACCGGGGAGAACACAAGTGTAGTTGAACAATGGGACTTAGGATGATCAGCGAGTGGAGACTAAGCAGTATTAACGGTAGAGTAGGTAGACATAGCAAGAAAGAAAGAAGTAATATTGTCCATTTATGATGTATCAGTGTACGCGATACAACCCGGTTGTCTACGCCAAAGTAGAGGGTTTTATTGAGGGGACGTAACCCGAGCATTTGAAAAAGGATCAAACATACGAGGCAGCATGGCGATCTCAGGGCGTCGCAACCAATTTTTAACCGGTAACCAAACAAGTGGTTCCTAAGGCTTTGGGTCCTACAGGTGACTAGGGGCCCATACACCTTGAAGTTACAGTGCCACTGGGGAAGAGGCAAGGGGAAATGACGTTATTTAGTGGCGAGTCACATCTACCACGTCACTGAGTTGTGAAGCGGATATGTGTAGAATTTTATACGGAGAACGCTTGCCTAGGCTCAAACGTGGCATTTCCTGAAACACTGCCACCAAGCTGTTTGCTGAAGCAGAATAAACCCGAACCACCCAGCTGGCACCCCGATAAATTTATTCGACCAGCCAAAAAACTTTTGGTGAGTAGGCTTTGGAAGTTTTCAGCTCCATCCGGTCACTCCTCCTCGGGGGCACAATTGGTGCAGCCGTAATTATAGATCAGAAGAGCAAGGATTTCAAAGTGATTGACATTCACCTCATGAATTTTATGTCCAGCTTGGCGTCCACCTGGTAATCATATTGTTTTGACGCTCATCTCTTGTTTGTTTTCCTTACTCACAACCTAGACACAGTTATGCGCTTACATTTATTCAAATTTGTTCCACCAGTGCTAACCATTGTGTTTACGAGCACCCGTTTGTATTCTATGCAGCAGCATCCTATGTATTGATACAATTTCATCAGACATAGAGAAAAGGCATTTGCACATTGTCCTTACCTTTACTTGTTTTGGAGAGAAGACTATTGCTATCCAACGAGTCAAAAGTTACAAAATACGGACGTGTGCTTGATACTCACAGGGAGTTTTTCAACCATTAAGCTAAAAGGAAAGCAACAAGGAATGGACAGTATATCCATCTAGCGCGTTTCTTTTCGATTATACATATGAGAAATCTCATCCACTGTTTAGTGGAGAGAGCCAGAAGGATATGAAAGACATTTATTTTCCGAATCACTAGTTTATTTCCACATCCTGCTCCAGCGAAATGGAAATCAAGATGAATTAGTTCGCTGGTAAATGCAACTACGAATACAAAATGTAAAATGAGGTTCGGCTGAAAACCTTTACTCTACACCTTTTCACCATTGATGTGATAACATAGTGCATAGTCAGGAGGAGGAGTAGGGTTTAGTGTTAGCTCTATACCAACCCGTACTCCAGGACATCAGTTTTCGTACTGGTGAGCGGAGATTCATCAGTAATAACAGTAGAGTAGGTAGACGTAGCAAGTAAGAAAGAAGTAGTATTTTGAGTTCATGTTATGGCCGGGAGCGCGATGCAACCCTGTCGCCAAGACCAAAGTTTAGGGTTGTCTTAAAATGACATAACCCAAACTTTTGGCCAAGAATCAAACATACAAGGCAGCATGGCTATCTCAGGGCGTCGCAACCTGTTTTTAACCGGTGACCAAACAAGTGGTTCCTACTACTTTAGCTCCTAAAAATGACCAGGTGGTCCATACACCCTGATATTACATTGCCACGGACGGAGAGGCACAGGTCAAGGTACTATATCTACGTGGTAAGGACAGGCCAGGAAGAAACCGTCAGTAGTGGAGTGCAGGGATGTTAGAGAGACCACTAAAACCCTCCACTAGAGTGGCTGTCCCAGTGAACGTCTTGGCAAAGATGGAATTTAAATTCAACCGAGGCCACAATTAAGACTGCGTGTCGCAATCAAAGAAAAACAGTGGGTGCTCCGATTCCCAAAACTTTACTAACTAACCGATGTGTCAAGAACTGCTCCCGGATCTCAATCGTCTATGAGCATTATGAAAGCCACTAAGCATGTTGCGAAGAGTTAAAATCCGAACGACAACCTATACCAGCTGAGTTTCAACCAGAAGGAAAACCACAGACTGAAGTACGCGGACGGAAGAGAACCACACCGGAACACTACTTTGGTGATAGTCCCAGTAGCCGAAATGACAAACGTTGAGTTTAAAGTGAACCGAGACCGCACTTAAGATTGCGTGATGCAATCCAAGACCCAAGGCGCGTGCTTCAAATCCGAAAAATTAACTTCCTAACCGTTGTGCCAAGCGTTGCTCGCAACGGTCAAAAGCCTAGTGATTATGGCGATAGCCACCAAGCATTATGCGTCAAATCCCAATCCCCGACAAGCGGTGTATACCTCACGAGTCAATACCAAGAGGAAACCACGAGCCTTGGTGTGCAAGGACGGGAGTCAGCCAATCCGAAACCATCCTCTTCAGTGACCATCCTAGTCATCGTATTGGCAGAGACTAAAGGCACACGGCGAGTGCTCCACTACTCGAAACTCAAATTAGTAGCCGCTGTGCCACGCAATGCTCGCGGAGCTCAAATACCTGCTGAGCATTGGATATAGCCACAACGAAACCTCTAATTCGGTGACGGTCCCAGTTATTGTATTGGCAGCGGCTCAATTCAAATTCAAACTAGGACACAACAGATTGCGTGCCGAGATCTAAGACACATCGAGTGCTCCGTAACCAAAATGTCAAATTTCTAACTGATGTGTCAAGCACTGTGTGTGGAGATCAATGACTTACTTATCATTTCAAGCGCAGCCAAGCAGAATGCGCCTAGTCTAAATTCCGGCACGCCTATCTCTACCTGATAAGTCAAAACCTGGACGAAAGCTTCGGTCGTGGATGGCGTGGATTGGATACAGCCAAAAAGGCATCCTCAACTTCAGCGACGGTCCCAGCGAACGTACTGGCAGATTCCGGCTTCAAAAGCAATCAAGGCCACCATTGAGTTGCGTGTCGCAATCCAAGACACACGGCAGGTGCTCCAAAACACGAAAATCAAATTTCTATCCGCTGTGTCAAGCACTGCTCGCGGAGCCCAATTTGCTATTAAGCATGGTAATAACCGCCAAACACTATGCGATAAATTCCAATCCCAGCTCAAATAGCTCTGCATTCTGAGACAAAACCAGGAGGAAACCTCCGGTGGTGAAGAGCAGGGATGCGAGACAGCCACACAGGAACCCTTTAATATGGTGGCGGTTCTGGAGTTCAAATTGGCAAAAGCTAACTTCATAGTCAATTGAGGACACAGTGAAGCTTGCATGTTGTAATCCAAGACACACTGCGGGAGCTCTAATTCCCCTAAAAGCAACTTCTGAACTGTAGTGACTAAAGCAGTTTGCGGAGCTTACATGCCTGTTGAGCATGGTGATAGAAGCCTTGCACCATGCGCCGCTTTACAATCCCAGTTCAGGTATCTAAGCTCTCCTCCTCCCTGTGTCAAGCACTGCTCACAGGGATGAAATGCCTAGTGAGCATACACGTAGCCGCCAAGAAATATGCGCTGAGTTTCAATCACAGCCTTGCAATCTCTCCCGAATGAGTCCAAACAAGAACGAAAACCTCCATCGTGTTGCGCATGGACGGGTGTGAGCCACACCAAACCCTACACTTCGGTGACGGTCTCATTAAACGTGTCGTAATAGACTGACTTCAAACCCAACCAGGGCAACAACTGAGATTTCATGTCGCAAACCAAGACGTTACCTATGCAAGGCAAATTGCCACCAACTGACTGGCGTATAAAAAAGTGCCATAATAGAATGATCCGCATGACGGAGCGGGCTGAGCCTTCGTGGCCCATAATACATGTTCATAAGCAGCTCTAAATAGAATAAAACATATGATATACAGGTGATGGCTCATATGATACTATGCCACACCGGCACACGGCCAGTTATTGCATGGAAGTGCGATTGAAACCTTTAGAGGGAATAGCTGGCATGGAAGCAGGTCCCCTGGGGATGGTTCCACGAGTGGCCGTATTACTTTAACTGGACATCTGTTTAAATCTGCTTACGTTACTGTTCCTGCTTTTTTAATTTCTGTAATGCCTTAATCCTGCCAATTAGTTTAGTACCTGTTTTGGATCCATTGTAAAAAGCGTGAACAAATTGGTTATTTTTTTGCGATCCTGTTGTACACATTGATCAGACCACATAGTTGGACTGCACCTCGACTCACCGAGGAATATACCATTTATTTATTTATTTACAAGGCGGATGATTAAAAGCCGGGAAGCCCAAGTCCAGCTGATTTCTATTTCTTCTCCTGCGTCTAACTTATAATAAGCTTCCACGACACTACCGATTTCAGCCAACATCACAAGGACAATCTGCCAGAGTATTATTCTTCCTTTTGTTTATTTAGAACTTATCGTCAGACAATGTGGATTTGGATATCCTCCAGCCCCCTACAAAAGTGTTCCAGATAATTGTCCCGCTTTCCTTAACTGGCTTAGAAGGAGAACCTTAATGAGTGCCATGCTATCGCACCTGTTTTATTGGAATCAAGAATCTAGCACTGGAGAAACCTTTCAGCCTATTTACTGGATACCCGGAAACTACACACGAAAGTTCATGTACTCTCTACAGCGTACAGCAACTGTATTACCTTTCTACTTAAAAAATCTAGAGCGATGTGCTCCATGGAAGGTCGTACGGACCATCAGGTTGGACTGGTCAAAACCAGCCTCAACTAAAATTGGTGATCACTATATAACCCCATATTTTGACCACCATCAAACATTAAATTAAATTTATATCTCTTTATTCATCCCATCTGATTTGTACTTTGCCTAACCCTCCAATCGTGGTGTAACAACCGGGAGTTAAGCTAATGAAATCAAGATCGTTCATCCCATAAGACTCAGGGTAAAATTCAAAAAGAATCCAACGCTCGTTAGCTTGGTGTCATGCACATAACGGGCTACAGTGTGCTTGCTATTTTGATCTTCTTCGAATTTACTTGGCATCTACAATCCTACCAGCAGGTAATCGCCAGTTGATCGCGTGTGCCTATTCCGTCGCTTTCAAAGCACTAAACATTTGTTTATCAAGCAGGCGTTAAACAATATTTGAAAACGGGAATATAGTTAGACACTAGTATGGTGCGCAACACTACGCCACGGGAAATAATGTCCACCAGACAGCCATCGGCTGATATAACTAACTCCGATAATCTCTCATTTCATGGAGTCCATTAGCTTTTTGTAACTAACTACGTACGAGTAGAGTAACAAAAGAATCACCTCGGAGCACCACCAATTTTGCAAGAATCGGAAATGCACCACGAACATGCTGTTAGCTGGTGCTTACTGACGGAATATGCCAATGCTGTTGTATAAATAAAGGCTCTCTATCTGAAATTCGTAAAGTCATTTGACTAGTTGGCTCATCGCACTATACTTTAAATGTTTACCAATATTGTAATCTGTGATTCCATCTTGGGAATTCTCTCCTGATATCATGAGCTTGTGGCTTTCGTAGTACCATGTTTGACTAAATTGCGGTGTTGCACAACTCGAAGCTCGTTAGTCTGACCGCCCTTGTCTCTTTTCTTCACACATGATTTCGCGATGTAGCTCCCTTTAGATATTTAATTCTTCAGTGATTATCTAGGGGTATAACATGCTATCGATGAAATGGAAGATCAGGGGGCGTAGCAAAGTGATCATTAGAGAGTCTAAATGTTGCCCATTGAGTGAATGCTCTACTCCAATGCGATCTTAGTTTAATAGCAGTCACAAACCAACTAATCAACAGTGCAGTATGTTGAGTTCCGTTTACAAAGAAGTTGGATACAAGGAACAAGCTTTCATTCTGGGATGTAATTGGGACCAGAACAATAAAGGGTTAAACTGAAACATCCGTTTAAAAGAACTGAATTCCGTTAAATTCAATGGAAAACTGCAAATCAAAAGGATGAACAAGCGCCTTGTTAAAGACCGATTGTGGAATGAATTACGTAGGGAGAAAAATGAGGAACATATCGATCAGGTTCAAGGACATCAGATGGTCTGAAACATTAAGCGTCGTCTCTTTTAGTAGCCAAGGGAATGCGGGTGAACACATCATCAAATGGAAAAAGCAACTTATACTGAGCAGCGACATAAAATCGTAGGGAATCAGTAAAAGCTTGGTTCCTTCTAAGATTATGCTCAACATACGCATCACCCTATTTCCGGTACGCCTACAACAGATAAGAAGATATTCCTTGCAAATATATAGATGAATATTAGCCACGGAAAATAATGGGTAAACGTTACGTGAAGTGCATCAAACATGTCACTTTCAAAAGCCTTCCACTTTCCAATGACGGACCAACGGTTCAGTCAGCAGGACTGTATACTGATCAACACCGCACTGGTGATGTCAACTTGCACAGTGGCCAATCTTGTACAACCATCTTATCAAGCTCGGCCAACCGATTAACAAGTGAACAACTTGTGGCTTTTTATCTCAGCGATATCTCGTACTTAAACAAATTCCACTGATACGAAAGCCTCCTAGTAAACCTCAGATAACGCCGCCTTCCATGATTTTTAATGTAATAGGATCAATAATGCAGATGCGCTGATGCAGCTTCCAATTGACCAAAATCCAACCACCCGGATCAAATGATTTCTAACAAAAGCACTCATTTACTACGAATCTGCTACTTTCGCTTAGTAACGGGGCTAAGGCAGTTGATGTTGAAGAATACGTCAAGGTCATTTGCTTAGACTTCGCAAAAGCATTTGATCGCTAAGAGCGTTAAATTTTATTATGTAAGTTTCTGAAAAAG
Source organism: Dicrocoelium dendriticum (assembly GCA_944474145.2). NCBI lineage: Eukaryota > Metazoa > Platyhelminthes > Trematoda > Plagiorchiida > Dicrocoeliidae > Dicrocoelium > Dicrocoelium dendriticum. Next base: position 66,469,966 of record OX104070.1, on the reverse strand, counting down.
GCACTGCCTATCCAGTGCTGTGTAAGAAAGGTAGTTTCATATACGAACGTTGGTTGGATTGAATAGTTTAACTCGTCCCCAGTATGCATACCTTGTAAAATTACCAGTTAGCGAATACAGAGGATGATGTCAAAAACCCACTTGCCTGGTTTTCCGCTCGGGTGGATTTAGCGAACTCAGTATCTGACCCCCTTCCTGTTTGTGCTTTGCATATTTTATAAGTTTCAAGCTACTGGCTGGTTTTATCTCTTCTGAGGAACTGTGTTACCGATTGGGATGTCTCAGGACATATTTTACTCAATATTAAAGACCAAAACTACAGTTACAATGAAATATCTTGAATCCTGAAAGTTTGGATTGCCCATATGGGAGGACGCTTTGATAAACCATGTATTACTCAATCTTGAGTACTCATGTGCACACCGTAACGGTGGAGTAAGACGGCACAAAACCACGCTTGAAGAAAGGTATTGACTTGCAACGCATTTTTCCCATCTACTCCCAGCAAGATTGCTGCAATTACCCTCGGTTAGCTATACGTGACACACTATTTGTCCCCTAGCTCATTCCGCCTAATAAGGCATTTTCATCAGAAGCGAGTCCTTACCTACAAGCAGTACCAACCATTTGTTTGCCATTAGGTCTATACTCATCGTTTCTCAATAGGTTCCAAGCATATTCTAGGATGTAAAATGTGTCGTGTCACTTTAAAAAGCCAGGGTTTCCTGATACGGATACTCAATTGGAACAATGGAACAATAGTTTATTACGGGTAAAAAAGCGTTGCTTAACAAGTCCCGTAGAATGGAAATTATTGTGAAAATCAATTGCATGATAAAGTGAAAAGCGTTGTGGTGGACTCACCATAGACTTATGCGGAATAGCAGAGATGTTCGCGTATTAAACATATAAATACATACATCCATTGCATAGGCTTTTGGCAAGACACCGTTTGATTGCCTTTTGTAGCCCCTGGCTAACAAGTCATAAAATGAAATGTAAGTGAGACAATGCATCGTCAAAACGCTTTTTAAATATCGCCAGATTGGGAGCAGAGAAGACATAATTAGGGAAAGCGTTCCAAGGCTGGCAGACGCGGAGAGAAAAGAAATGTCTACGGCATTCAAGCCGGCTATAACGAATTGTCAGTTTCAGAGGGTGACCTCTTAGTTTAGTGTTGTGGTTCAATTCCAGCAGCGGACGACAAATGTGGTTTGGGTTCTTCAGAATCTGGTAAACCATTATGAGATCCCCCCGCAAAAGCTGATATCGACTGCTGTAGAATTTTAGAGATTTCAGTCTAATCTGATAGAGCAGATGAAAGAGGCCCCTGACATTCTTGGTTGCCCGTCGTTGAGGAGTCTCGAGAGCAACGAGATCCTGTTTCTGCCACGGCTGCCACACCAGAATAGCATATTCCACTTGAGGTCGCACGTAGCGGTTAAGCATTTGGGGAAAGATTGAGGGTTCAAACCGACCGAAGGCACTGCGAAGAAGACCGAGGTGTTGATTTCCGGTTCTCCTCACCTTCTCTGCTTGTTTTGAACACCAGAGATCTTCCTGCACCAATACACCCAAGTCACGCTCCTGAGCAACCTTCTCCAAGGTGTGGTCTCTAATCTTGTAAGCGCTCACCGACTGGTGACGCTGATGCATCACTTTGCACTTAGCCATGTTCAATTGAAGCTTGTTCCTCTTTGATTATTCGTAAATGCAATCTAAGTCATGTTGGAGCAGATCCTGGTCTGCCTTATTACCGATCTCCCGCCATATCTTGACGTCATCGGAGAAAAGCAGGAAATTTGAGAAGATATCCCTTGCCAGGTCGTTGATAAACACCAGGAATAAAGGCGGTCCCAACACGGAGCCTTGTGGGACACCACATTCCACCTCAATTTGGTTAGAAAGTGAGCCCCTAACAAGTACTTGAAGCTTTCGTTGGTAAAGGAAGTTGCGAATCCAACCAAGTACCGGATCTCCGATTCCGTAACTCTGTAGTCTTTGAAGTAGGATGCGGTGATTAAGGCGGTCGAAAGCTTTGGAGAAGTCCAGATAGATGACGTCGACTCCGACCCCATCATCGGCCACTTCCGTCCAACTACCTCGTGCAATAAGTAGGTTGGTGGTGCATGACCGGTGTTGACAGTAGCCATGCTGTTCCGGTACCAAAATGTTGCAGTTTTCTCGTTAGTCCATTAAAGTTTCTGCGACGACTGCTTCCATTGTAGTCTGGCACGGAAACTGTCGTGGCGCGCTGCTTGACTTTGAACTGGTGTTTACGCTGCGCTTTCATTTGCCTTGCAGGAACCTGGTCGTGTGCTTTAACGGAAGAAGTGCAAACAGAAGAAGATTGACTGTAACGTTTATCTTCCTTTTTTATAACATTATTTCCTCTGATGTAGTTTGCTACGTGTTGCTTAATAAATCTCCAGTTCCAATCTCCGGAGCTCTCCCAAGCTTGTATACTACAATATTGGCGACCCTGTCGAGGCACGTTCATCAGTAATCCTGTATCACTGGTCTAATGAAGATAATGCCGAAGACAACCGACAAAACCGATGACGAAACTAGTTTTGACGCTAATGATCCGTCGGCAAAGCTCGCCGCTTCGCTCGATATGTTATCACGGACTTTGCAGGAAATGTCGACTTCATCAACTTCTTCAACTAGCATGCCATCTATCCCGCCGCCAGAACGTTTTACCCTGTAGATGCTGTACCCCAGATGGGAAAAGCAAGTCCAGTTTTATCTGTGTCATTTCCCATCCAACCAACAGGCAGCTGTGCTCGCCGGCCTGCTCTCGGGAGAGGCCTTTGATATCGTTGCAGACAGTAAACTTTTGGAGAAAGAAGTTACAACCGAAACTTTTTCCTCCATGCGCCGATTATTAGCCCGCCCCGGTCTACCTGCGCCCCTTCGCAGGGCATTCCATGCACGTTACCAATATCCGGGGGAAACCATACGCACATACGTTCGCGAGCTGCAGAGGATGGCCGATATCGCATACGAGAACGGAACGCCAGACGAACGTGAAAAGCTGGTCTTAAGACAACTCCTAGAGGGCGTTCGAACGCCGTCTACTAAAAGGGAGTTCCTGCGATACCCTCCACGCCGTTTGGACGAAGCATTGGAAACAAGTGACCATTTGGAAGACATAGATGCAGCGATGGGTACGCCTACATCTGGCTGTTTTGCGGTAAGAGGAAACACACGACATAGACGCGTCCGACCTGAAAGAATGACGGGAAACCCTGGCCGTTTTCAGAGATATCCTGCCCCACGACGACCGGCACAATCAGGTTTTCGTTGGCCCCGCAGACAAACGTCATACCGCGGATCGTCTCGCTACAGGAACCCGCCAGGTGAGCATACCATGACATCATTTGTGATACCATCTCTTACTTGCAACTCGATTGTGACGTCGCTAACACTAGAATTATCGATAGCTGGGATTTGCTTACTGGGGCTAGTGGATACTGGCGCAGCTAGAAGCCTAATCAGGGCCAGCGTGAGTAGGAGCTTCTCAAACTGTGTTAGCAAACCTTGTAACGCTCGCCTTACCGCGGCCAACGGGCTACCACTAGTTGTTCGGAATTTCATCGTTGCCCCCGTTGTTGTAGCCTGCACAAGGTTTAACCATGAATTTATCGTTGCTGATCGGATACCGTTCGATGTTATTATCGGAATAGATTTGTTAAGGAGGTTAAAATGCCGACTTGACCTGGAGAAGTCCCAACTAATCACTGATTCGTGCACCATACTACTGAGAGCATGCAGCAACAGCAATTTTGAGGATTTTACGTTATATGAGTGCAGTGTCAAAGAGCAACAATGTATAGACGATTTTATTCGGTCGATTGGGCTTTCAGCTGACACATTAACAAGGCACGATTAGCGCAGGTCATACAAAATTATTCAGATGCCTTTGCATGGAAATCCGGCGACTTGGGACGGACCGGCCTGGTGAAACATGCTATTGACACCGGTGTGGCTAGACCGATTAAAGTGCCTCCGAGACGTATTCCAATCCACTGGCAGGGTGAGATACAGAAGCTGATAGATGAGATGTTAGAGAAGAACGTTATCCAACCCTCCAACTCCCCGTGGGAATCTCCTGTTGTCCTGGTAAAGAAAAAGGACGGTGGCTTCCGATTATGCGTCGATTACCGAAGATTGAACGAGGCTACTCGAAAGGACGTCTACCCACTCCCAAGGATCGACGATCTGTTCAACGCACTTGGCGGATCTGTGTATTTTAGCACACTTGACCTGGCTTCCCGGTACTGGCAGGTGGAAGTAGAAGAGAGCGATCGAGCGAAAACCGCCTTTGTCGTGCCCTCTGGGTTGTACGAGTTTCAGACCATGCCATTTGAATTATCTAACGCTCCAGCTACCTTCCAACGCCTTATGCAAAAAGCATTAGCTGACCTGATCCCGCGTAAATGCCTCGTGTATTTGGATGATGTCATCGTACATGGAAATACGGACGATAAACACTTGGACAATTTGGCGAGTGTTTTGGAATGCTTGTTGAGGGTGAGATTAAAGCTTAAGCCCTCAAAGTGTCACCTCTTGAAAAGGGAAGTGGCGTACTTAGGGCATATAATATCTGGAGATGGTATTCGAACGGACCCGGTAAATGCTGAACAGGTCAGGTCGTGGCCAACGCCAACCACTACGGAGGTGTTACGTAGTTTTCTCGGGTTAGCGTCATATTACCGGCGATTTATTCGAAACCTCTCATCCATTGCAGCCCCATTACACTCATTGCTAGAGAAGGCTCGAATGGTCGAAGCAGTGCGCAGGAGCTTTCAATCACCTACGAGAATCTCTCTGTACGGCCCCTTTGCTAATATTTCCCGATTTGTCCCCGTCTGCCGGCCAGTTTATCTTGGACACTTATGCGAGTGATAAGGCGATTGGAGCGGTGTTATCACAACTGGGATCGGATGGTGTCGAACGAGTCCTGGCATATTGTAGTCGCAGTCTCAGCCCGAGGGAGCGAAATTACTGCACGACTAGGAAAGAGATGTTGGCATTGGTATATTTCATCAAACAAAACCGACATTATCTATTAGGTCGAAAGTTTCTGGTCCGCACAGACCACCAGTCACTTCGGTGGCTGCAGAATTGTAAAGACCCCGAAGGCCAAATCGCGCGTTGGCAAGAGCAATTGCAGGAATATGACTTTGAGTGCAGACATCCCCCCGGTAAGCAACACTCTAATGCTGACGCATTGTCACGAATTCCCTCTTGTAACCATGGAGAGTGCCCTTCGTGTAATACGCAACACGTAGCAATCGTCAGTCTTCAGGGAGCAGAGTATGGTCGGTGGCAAACGGCACAGGTGAACGATCCCGATACCGCATTGATCTACGAGAGGCGCTCAATGGCGGCGATAAACCAACGAGCAAAGCGATGGAAGGGAAAAGTTACGAAGCTCGTTGCCTTTGGTCCATGTGGGATTACCTGACCACCAAAGGAGTTTTGGTTTTCAATTTCGGACCGACGTACACGAGAAGAAGCATCGTCCCGCATTCTATGGTTAGGGAAGTACTGAGCGATTTACACAAGGAAATGGGACATGCAGGGATCAATAAAATGGACGAAGCGGTTCGACGACATTTCTGGTGGCCCCATCAACGGAGAGATGTGATCAGCTACTGTCAAGCGTTCGAAGAATGTGGTGCCTTTAAAAACCCTCGTATCGTTCATCGTGCACCCTTGCAGCCCATAGTGGCCGGCTATCCTAACGAGATAGTAGGAGTGGATCTCATAGGCCCTTTACCTGAGACGCCAAGAGGTAATCGCTTTATTTTGGTCATGAGCGATTACCTTACTAAATGGTGCGAGGTTATACCGATAAGACAGGCGGATACGTCCACTGTGGCAGCAGCTTTGGTAAATCATTGGGTCTACCACTGGGGTGCACCAGGGCAGCTACAATCGGATAAAGGATCGTGTTTTGAGAGCTCACTGGTAATTGAAGTTTGTCGGTTACTTGGGATAGACAAACCTCGAACCACAGCGTATCATCATCAAGGAAATGCGCAAGTGGAAAGAACAAATCATTCTCTTACATCCTTGCTGAAGGCCTTCGCGGACAGGAATATCAATGAGTGAGACAATGTGTTGCCCAGATGCCTACTTGCATACAGGAGCACAGTACAATTATCGACGGGACAGACACCATTCCTTATGTGGACAGGAAGAGAGGCACGATTACCTTCGGATCTACGTCTACCGATGACGCAACAGCTACAGTCATCGGTTATGGAATATGTTAGCAAGTTGTTAGACTCCTTTTGGCAGTCTCATCAGTCAGCACGAGTGCATTTAGGGAATGCACACCGGCGTCAGAAGCAATATTACGACAAGAAGGTATTTGGCGTACCCCTGAAAGTTGGTGATTTAGTTTGGTTACACCAACCTCAAGCATCAGGAGTGCCGGCAAAGTTTCACAGAGAGTGGACAGGTCCATATACGGTAGAACGAGTGCTCTCTGAGGCCACCTGCATGATAAAGGATCGTAACAACCCTAATAGTCAACCTATAGTTGTCCATTTCAATCGCCTCAAACCCTGTAGACGGGAAGCTGAGTCAATTGAGTCAGAGAGGGCAGATTCACCACCAGTGGTCGCTCGTGAACTTGAAGTACCAGGTGAGGGGGCTACGGGGTATCACCGGGGACGGCGCTCGAAGGAGGGAGGGTGTAGTGTAGTGTGGCACGGAAACTGTCGTGGCGCGCTGCTGGACTTTGAGTAGTGTAGTGTGGCACGGAAACTGTCGCGGCGCGCTGCTTGACTTCGAACTGGTGTTTACGCTGCGCTTTCATTTGCCTTGCAGGAACCTGGTCGTGTGCATTAACGGAAGAAGTGCAAACATAAAAAGATTGACTGTAACGTTTCTCTTTCTTTTTTATAACATTATTTCCTCTGATGTAGGTTGCTACGTGTTGCTTAATAAATCTCCAGTTCCAATCTCCGGAGTTCTCCCAAGCTTGTATACTACCCCATCACCTTCGCGAGCACAGGGAGGAGAGTCACTGGACGATAGTTTGCAGGATCTGAACGGCTACCGCCTTTAAAAATAGGGGTGATAATGCCACACTTCCACATTCTGGGGACTTGTTGTTCATCAAAGCACCTTTGAAAGAACTGTGACAGTGGTTCAGCTAGCTTGGTGGCCACAGCCTTCAGTACCTTCGGGCGGATGTTGTCTGCTCCTGGAGAACTATGCTCACGCAGTGAGAGTAACTTCCTTAGCACAACTGATAGGTTGAAAATAACATTTGTAAACAAAGGTGTCTGTAATGAGCTTGATATTATGGGACAGGTAGAGGTTGCGAGTTCGAAGATTGGGGCGTATTGAAGCCGCAGGGCATTAGCTACTTCTTCGGCGTTTTGTACGCCTTTCGTGAAAAGTGGGGGGATTCCATGCTTCCCTTTACGAAGCTTATTGACATGCCTATATAACAGTTTGTTGTTTGCCATGAAGTTTTTGGCTAGGCACTGTTGATAAGTTACTTTGTCCTCACGGACTAGTGCAATCCAATGGTTGCGATGGGTCATGAAATTTCCCCAAGTCTCTGAGTCGGGGTTAAGCTTGTTGCACGCCGTGCTGCATCCTTTATCGCCAGGCATTTTCGAGTCCTACTCCTTATAATTGAAGGAATTTTCGCTGGACGAAGGGGCTTGGTCTCTGATACTCCGTTGACGATGTCGCTGAGTCTATTAACGAACTCTGCCCAAACGTTGTCAAGGGGACTTTTGTTTGGGAATTCCTAAGCAGCTGCGTCGGCGAGTTCTTTCAATACGTGGTAGCGTGTGATTGTATGAGTTAGTTCCGAGTGTTCAGATGGATACTCTGCATAACACACATAGTCAAAAGTTATTACTACATGGTAACTGAGACCTAATGGACTATCCATCAATAACTTGTCAACCATGAGTTCCTCATTCGTGAGCACAAGGTCCAGTATGGACGGTGTGTTTGCTGTCCTGAATCTAGTGGGCATGGTGACATGATTGTACAGAGGAATATTGGCGATCATTTCCTGCAAGTCTGCTTTAAACTGCTCACTTGGCGATGCCGAAACCTCCAGATTGTGTAGATTGAAGTCCCCGGAGATGAGAGTGTGGCTGTACCTAGTACGTGTTACTTTGTTTAGGCCACGGATTAAGCAGGAATCCATTTCCAGAGTGGACGTTGGGGGGCGGTAAATGACAGCTAGGAGACAAGTGTCGTTGTGTCTCATTCGAAGACGGCACCAGAGTTAGTCAGTAACGTGTGTTTCCAGATCATCAACGGTTGTACATTGTAGATAGCTGCGGTAGTAGAGCAGGACCCCACCTACTGCAGGGGCGGTCGTTCCGGATGAGTGACATTCCGGCTATCTCAACCTCAGCATCAGTCACCTCTTGGTGTAACCAAGTTTCAGTAATAGAAATTAGGTCCCAAGCATTCGCAACCTGACGTAGTCGAAGTTCGTTAATTTTACTGAGGAGCTCTTGGGCGTTGGTGTAATTTTGGTGAAATTTGGTGAAATTTTCTCAGATTTAAGCAAGGTTTCGGAGGTACTGAAACTCATGTGTGAATTTTCGCCGACCAGTGATTGGCCGGCGACTAATCGTTTTTTCGATGTGTGCTTGGTGAAGGGTTTAACATTTTATTCATCGTCCGGGTGGTTAGTCCCGTATCTGATCTGCGATGTACAATGTAAGGTGTCTGGTCTGTCATCTTCTACAGGTTGTATGGGATCATTCGGCACACTACAGGTGCATTTTCTCTCATAGATCCCATCGCGTTTGGTTCTTTGGGTGACATGTCATCTCTAGGAGACATATTGCTGATTGTCTTCAGCCGAACCTCAGATGGCAGCTTGCAACGGAACATGTACCAGCTTTTTAGTATCCGCGCTACCATATGTTTTGACTGAAGGACCACCACAATTGAAGCGTAGTCAGCAGACATCGAGTGTGATAACTACCTAACTTCCACTATATGCACACATTCATACTCTTAGTGCTGAAGAATGTTAGAGTGAGTTCAAAAATGTTATCATGGAGCACAGAGATTAAGCAAAACGCACTTTTACTGTAGCTTTTAAGAGAACAGATAACATGTCTTAACTAATCTCGGGTAAGTAATGGTGCGGAAATGTACGATCGAATCAGGGCAAACCCGCTTAGGTAAGTGTAATGATCATTTTCACCATCATATATGAACCATTAAGTGTCCCTGATCAACATAATCAATTTGTTCAAATTCAGTCACGGTGACATAAAATAAAATAAATTCATGGAAAGATCGTAACTGCTAAGCTTTGCCAGTCTTAGTACAAACTTCCAGGAAGGCACCAGACAGCCGCTGCTTCGCAATGATATTCGCAAGTAGCGCGCGTCCTTCAAATAATGCAGTACAAGATACCACGGTATCACTCGTACCATCTTTAACATTTGCTAAAAGGACATGGGCAAGATGATTGTAATAAGTGTTATCCGTCATGATTAAGGTTCGTGCCCCACCCTCATTAAGACAATACCACATTCCTTACGAGTTGCTTGACCTATCACGCATATTCCACCCAGAAATATATTATGAAACCTTCTAACTACCCGCCTCGACACTCGTAAATAGCGGCAAGTTGATTTTGCGTGGTTCAGAAGCTTACCTGGAGAAAGCAGAGTAACTTCGGGTACACAAACATTGAGCCTTGTAGGTTCCCTTGAAGTAACCGTTGCTTGAATGGATTAATGTGGCTATGTCAAACCAACTGAAAAGTCCAGAATTAATTTAATCTTTTATCGCGGTCCAGATCCATAGTTTGTGTTGTAAAGTATTCACAGAATGGAGAGCAGATCTTGATATCAGTGTGATATTAGCCATAGCGATAAGCTACATTCGCAGCTTCGTGTTATTTGAACTTTGATTTTATCCTCCACGTCAAGCGTTTTGGCCAAATGTCAGTTTTGCATGCTTGGCCATGTTCGATAAGCAGAAACCAATTCCGCGTTGTAGTTACGCCGACAGGCTGTAACAAGAATGTATTCAGTTCGGTACTGTTTTACTTGAGGAGCAGTATCCGACCACGCACCAGTTGGTGTTTTGATGTTCTATGCTCAACACACATTAAACTTGATTACACTAAATGGAGCAGACAGATCATTGTGGTCGCCTTGCATTGCTATACAGTCGAGCTGCGTAGAAAGATACATTTAAATTTCAATCTCTGCGTCGCCTCGAATTAGATGGTTTAGAAAAGCCGCGTCTCCAATAGTAAGAAAATGAGCCGACAAAGCAAAAATTAAGAGAACTCCAATAACGACAATATTTGTATCACTTCATAATTTTCTGGTCTGTCACGAATGAACGCATGTATATCTATCAAGAACATACCTCTCTTCTCTTCAGCTTTTCACAGTTGTCAACCATTTCACATGGACATGGTTTCAGTAAGTTTACGCTAGGATTTTATGGTTACAACAAATTCAGAGAGTAAGGTATAAAAGCCTCATTTTACTCATGCTTTTGCATTACAGTGACTGTTATATTCCTTCTAAAATGCTCGGTTTAGTTTAAAACCATCCTGCAGTTTATTTACAAAATATCCATTATCAACTTTATTGTTAATCACTATATTCAAATTAATTTGGTAAGTTGGAGCAATAACGAAAATCCGGCTTTCTTTAGTAGCAAATATCTTTTTTTTCACAAGACATTAATACACCTCTTTTACCTTGGCATTGATACTAATCAGTTTTAACGATTGTCATATATCAGAATCGATATTTGATGTGCCCTGTATCCTCTAATCCTACACCGCCCGGTTGAGGGGTTGTTCCTGTTATGGACAGAGACTTACGTTCATAAAAATCGATGTTTTGATGCTGGCATCATTTAATATATATTTGCCTTAGTTGCCATGTAATTACTTTAGTGACCAAGGATCATTTCATTGAAAAACGAGTCATAATACATTTACGCAAGTGTTAAACAACTAAGTAATCAAAGTAAAAATAATCTTATTCATCAGAAACTTTCTAATTCATCGCTACATGCGAATGTTGTCCTTCTGGAACACCGCATAAACGTGACGCTACTCACAGGTTTTGTGTCAGTAACCTAAAGTAAATTCACTCCTAGATCCAGCCAATAGTCGACACCTAACTCGACACCACTTGCGCTTAATTGTTGCGCTCAAGTTAAACAAACAAATGTTTTTATTGGGTAACTGCCTTGATATGAAATGCCCGGATGGATCAAACCGTTAAATTATTAAAACGGAGTTTATCAAACGCGCTTCAAACGCTCCTACAGTATGATTACTCGGTGACTTCATAAGCTTTTTCCTACGACAGTGTCCCACTAACAAACAGAGACGCTACTGCGAATGTAGTACCCGTTGAGTAAACGCATTGATTCAATTTTTTCGAAAGTGTATAATTTGTTAGATAATTATAATCGACACAAAGTTCGGAGCAGTTAGAATGCTTACCTCCTCAAATTGCGGAAATACATCGTTAAAGACAGACAGGCTTCTTCTTAGGTGGCCGCAGTTTGACCCAATCAGTACCCATCTCTTTGGTCTGTTCCGTGATTGGGCATCATTTTTAACTTTGCATAAATCATATATATATGTCTGCAGTGGCACCAATGGATAATAGGTTCTGGATATAGAGGCGCGGTATCTTCTTAACGTCATTACACAGATGTCACTATTGTTGGTTTTGGGCCTTATGAATTCCTTGCTTGACGTAGGATGCGGTGAGTTTCAAATTGCACTTGAATCAAATTCATATACTATCTCGCACTCACGTCGTCATTTATTAGTACTGGGCTTTACATGTTACATATTTATAAATGGGTTATGAAAATAAAGAAGTTTACGCCTCTGCTGTAAATTCTACATAAATGATGGATGCAGTAATATTTCGTATTTACTTGGGCATGTTTTTCCCGAATTTATGTTGCCGTTGCTGCCACCTTATTTAAATCCCACTAGTGAGGTTTAACAGGAGTCTTACTCAGCCACATGGGGCAGAATGGCAAATTATTTTATACCTAAATCAAAAGTAATGCTTGTTAACACCAAACATGCTGTTTTATGCAATAGAGTAAACGTAAATATACACCTTTATCAACACGTATATATGATCCCTTCGCGGTATATATTGATATAGTACGTTTATCTCCCCTCTGCTTCTAGACTTTGTGTCCATTTCGGTTGCAACCGATGTGCTACCGAAAGTTCACTTCACAAATGACGCTCCCGGAGCAGATGCCAAATTTGACTGTGAAATTCAAGTCAGTATTTTGATTAAAATTCTCAAGCTGTTATCGTGTTGGCCACTTCGGCTAAAAACGATTTAAGTGAATCCCCCTTTATTTAGCCAAACTTACAATAAATCTTAGAATTCCAGTTCTATCTACGTTCATAATACCTTAATATACCCATAAAAGCCACCGCTGGTATATAAATAACTTGTAGTTATATATTAAACTTAAGCTTAATGTGATTCACCATTTGATACTCTGACATACTTTAGCGCTCAACACTGGATTCGACTTCGGATGGAAGTTGCGAATTATACAGATGGTTCTATGACCCACGTTCCAAAGAGCTGACATGCGTGTGCACAATACAGGATGTGGCGAACATTAGTGCAACGTTGTTACAAGGGAACAATACATCAAGAATGATTCCTGCAATTCCTAAAGAAAATTTCGTCGAATGTGAGTTAAAAATGCCTACTTTGTGAAACGCCATGCGTTCTAACATTTTACACAATTCTATGTGTAAGGCAATTAAAAGCGACTAATTTGACAATCCACTGAATTTTAGATATCTTTAAATGCACTGTCTACTCATATTCCTTCAACGTCAGAGATCGTCTTATATGCACAAACAATTGGCAGGTAACTATGGCTTGACCGGTTTTGACGATATTTATACTGATCTGGAGCAAGCGCCTTGTTACTCTACTCTTGATTGTCTCAGCAACAATAGACTCCATGGCTTTGAAGATCACTGGAAGTAATGTTAACGGCCTGTAATGCGCTGGTTTTGTGCGGCATCAAATGCTTGTTGATCTGAGTAAAAGTCCTTTGATTATACATTTTGAGAATATGCATCTCGTTTTTACTTTTTAAAATAAAATAATAATTCAGCGTAACCAAAAATCTGTTTTCAATAATTCCTCTTCAGGGGTCTACAGGTATATACCAATAACAAAATTTAGGTAGACAGACATCACCAGTGGTTAATCCAGGAGCGATTTAAATACTGACGGTGGCTGTCCGCTTGGTTACGGCAACTGACCTCGCGAGTCACAGGTCGTCAGGCGTTTGGGACAGGCTAGTCCCAACTCTCTAGTTAGCGTCTTCCGTATACAGAGCTCCGGGTAATAGAGTCGAAACACAATTGGCTCAGAAGCCTCTATTATTCGTTTACGCGCGTTGTTCGATCGGTTCGTCAAGCCCGATAGATAAGTTTGAAAGAATCATCTGTTTAAGTGACAAGCGCTTGTCAGCGAGATGTGCGGCTGTTAATGACCTGACTGCTTTTGTGCATCCAGTTTCAAGCCAGGCCGCGTGTTTTTCTTTCACAAGCTCGGACAGATGCCTTTTCGTAAGACCAATGTATTCTGCTACATATGAGCAGAAGAGGAATTATCGAAAACACATGCTTACTTACACATACTTCTGGTCTCTCTATGGGGTACTTTATTAATAATATTACCAACAGTTCAGCTACACTTATGGTAGCCGCTTGTAACGCGCCTAGGCGGGTGCTGTCTGCATTAATAGATCTTTGCTCGGGCAAGACATCAGCCGATTCAGTGCGTCATTGGTGGCGCAGGATGTGGTCACCCGGTTATGGTGGGATGATCTGCATAGTAGCGATTTGAAATAATGCAAAGGATGAAGGAAGATGAAGACAAATAAATTTTCGATGATGGTAACTATCAAGCAAACAAGCACTTGAGGATACAAATGATTTTACTTCTTCAACAAAAATTATTTCATGATAACACATCGTTGACCGAATACTTTTTATCGTACAGCGGATGAGGACAAATTGCAATGTGAGTTACACTATTTATGCTGTTCAATTCATTACATGATTGTTACCGTTACTTTATGCAAGGAAATGAATTATTACATTCCATTTACGTACAATAAAACATGCTTTGTAACTCTAACCTAACTAACCTTTGTTCAGCTGTGATATTTTTAAAACATTCTCACAAAATTTATAAAAGCTAGTGCGAAAATTTTCACACAAGGGTTAAATTCTAAAAATATAGATTATTGTATTACATAGGATTACTTTAAAAACTGCCGTTTTTTAAGAGCATTAACAAAAATGATATCGAGAGTTAAGATTTTGAAACAAAACCTAAAGCCAGAGTTGCTAAGAAACCGCAATCGTTTGAGAATTTGAAGTGGCGGCGTTTAATATGGCGTTTCAAGTGATAACGAATAGCTACTCGTTATAAAAGTGTGTTGAATTTTGCTTGAGTAGTATGCGTCATATCACGGTTCGTTTGTCATGCCTTAAACATTGAGTAGGGTGAGTTAACCATTTTCCCACAGGAAATAGCCTTCGTTTTTGGCTTTGGTTATAAGGGTGTCCAGGGCAGGATTTGTTGCTTTCGTTTTCAAATTATGCTCATTTGCTGTTCAAGTTAAGAAGCCTTTTGTTAAACTATCTTTGTTAGGCTTCCTGCAAGTACACTATCACTCGAGTTCTTTTAAAAAACAATTCTAGCAGCTCATCATGTACCGCTGATTTTCTCTGCAAAAGGCTTTTATTTCTTCACCGCACTATCACAGCTAAAAGCGATTATAAAAGACTGCAACTCTTGGATGCAATAACTATCTCGAAGCATAAAAGCATATTTGTGGCAGATTGCTTTACAGAAAAGTAAGCCTAAAAATGCAAAAATTTTAATGAGAGAAGTACTTAATTTAAATAACTATTTAGAGATTCCATTTTATCCACTTTTCTTGTAAAAGAAAACAGTAGCTTTTAAAAGTAAACTTAGACTGGCCGGACCGGTACTCTCACATCTGAGTTTTGCCTAGCGGTGGGTTCTGTTCGGCAGCTATGCTAGGCCAACGGGAAGCCTAGAAGCTAATGGAAATTTTGTATATATATATGGGGTGCACAAGTTAACGCTGTGTACTTTTTGTATGCAATAAGGTCAGTGTGATTGTCATAGTTCGTTGTTGGCCCGCAAACCCGTTCCCGCCAGATGTGAGAGTCCTGATCCCTAAACTGGCCAAAATGTTTTCAAAATAACGCGGATTAGTGTGTCATTTAAAGCACAAACGATGAAATTATACTTCAAAAAATATCAGAATGCTTTAGATCCAAATGTAAGTGGCTTCCCTTAAAGTAATTTCGGTAGAACTTGAATTAATTATTTGGATAAATTTACTGCAATTTTTACGTTTAGCCATGGCGTTATGATGTAACCCGGTTAATACTACTCATTCTATTATGTGCCCTGTTATTTTTTCCAAAGATGTGGACACTGTCATGCTTCTCTACCGAACACAAAGCGATGTTTGCTCGGCGTTCCTTGAAAATGCAAGTCAATTTTGTTTAAATGATCTCTATAATTTTGTTGTGAGGTAAAGATTTTAGCAGAATATTTAAACAGAATGCTTACTTGCAGTACGTTATCCATCAAGCATGTCAAGTATAAACTTTGCTG
>OX104070.1:66299180-66453742 GCA_944474145.2 Dicrocoelium dendriticum | reverse complement strand
TTTCCAGTCACCTGGAGCTTTTCTGATGTCATTTCACGGACAGCATTGCGCGCGTATACATGGCTTTTCCGATGACCTTCCTTGGATTTTTCACTTGGCCATGGAGACAATTACACTTACATTTGAAGGTATTACTAGTCCATTTTGTGGAGAGTAGCATTTTTTCCTCTTATGGACATATTCAGACACAAGAAATAACTGCACTTACCGTTCTCATGACAAGTCCAGCATGAATAGCTGGGCACGGGTTGCGAGTCGGACAATATAATAGAAAATGCCGGCCTCTATTAAAATGTGTTTACTCACCTGCATCATTATCTTTCGACTCTGCGACTCTTTTACATTATTGACGGGCTTCAACGACTACTGCAGGATAATTACTAAGCCCTTCTGCCAACCAAGCATGAACTTTGGTTGTCAACCGACTGCGAATAATAGAGTGCAAAATCAGTCTGTACGAGGCATAGCCGACTAGCACTACTGCTCTACGGAAGCTACGGCAGTGTTCCAGGACGTGGTGGGTTTCCGCCTAGCAAGCGTTCTCCCTGTAAAAAGCCACAAATATCCGCCTAACAACACTGCAACGTGGCGGATGTGACTCGCCACAAAATAAAGTCACAGGTAGACATTTCACACTGACGCAGTCCTCAGCCTTCTACATCCAACCTGTGCAACTGATTTTACTATGGAAATGCTTTGATGGAGTACAGAACATCCCGGCCTCGTAATGGACATTGGTTGCACCAAAACCTTGTTTGGGCTCCTGTGCTCATGGATCACTGCATGGCAAATTTACCCCCAACATGTATCTTGACGCAACCGTTTTTTGCGTGCCACAGCGCCATCATGGTCTTTGATCTGACTGTTACCTGACAATATGCTCACTCATATGGACTACAGCTTTTCGTTATAACTTTCTTTAAAACGAAATGTTTTAATATTCCAAAGAAGCTATGCTTGTATGCATATTTGAACACACCTTTACAGTTGTGTCTCGTTTTACAGAGAATATACCTTTTTTTATTTATTTATTCAGGTGTTGCATCAGCTTGATGAACTGCTTGGGTTCACTGTTCGTTTATGTGCTGTGTTGCTGCGAGAGGCGACGAACTGCTTCGGCAATGGCATTTCCTTGTTTACTAAGTAGCTGACATTTTTGGTTTTATGTTCACAAGAAATGCCCAAATTTGTTTTCGAGGTGGAAGCAGCTGTTTTATTCCTTGCTCTTCACCCAGAAGCAAAACAAGGGTTGTATGGTCAGAGTGGATGTCTAACAGTTTTCCCGAAAATAATCATTTAGGTCTCTCTGGTCACTTAATAGTAGTTCCTTTCAGGTGGTTGCAGGGTGCGAGAAGAGAACGCCGTTGGACAGAACCGTCGTCCGTCTTGTGGCGAAGGAATGCACCTACTCTGCGAGGACGTGTCAACCTGCAGCACTATAGGCCGGCTCGGAGCAAAGTGCACAGAATACTCGGTGGCGCTGAAGATACTTTTTCACCTGAGAAAGCGTTGTGTTAGCGGAGCCCAACTACAGGACCTCCCCTTGTGCAACACTTCGTACAAGCCTAGAAATACTGTCAGGCTATTAGGTAATAAGCGACGACATTGAGAACACATCCCTAAAAGCGATCGAATTTCAGCTTCGTTCTTGGGTCCATTTGCGATAAGAATGGACTAGTCGTTGTCTTCTAATACATTTAATCTGTTTTTATCCAGGGGGTTACTTAGGGAACGGATGGATGCTAAGCAAGACGTACGCTTTGACCTCACCATGTTGAGTCCACTCAGTTGTATACCTTGGTGCACATTGGACAACGGTTGTAACTGTTCAGCATCTGTAGTCTTTTAATCAGAACCTCGTCGAGATAGTTGCAACTGAAAGACGTATCTTTGCTTAGGTTGACAGTGATACTTTTGGATATTGCCAGAGCTGAAAGGATTCAAAAAGCAGTCCTTTTTGTGGGTATCGACCCGCGTGGGTGCTTACCTATGAGTTTAGAATAGAGGCCTAATCTAACCCAATTTGTAAGTGCGTGTGACTAAGGTCAACCTACGTGAACTTTTGTCCGCCTGCCAGCGTAGTATACAGATCTTCTATCCAAGGTAAGGTATATTATCCAGAATTAAACAACGATTATCAGTAAGATTATAGTCAACACAAATATGCATCGAATAATCTGGCTTCCGGACTCGAACTAGCAGAGCTCTCCACACTGTATTGGGCTGACACGATGGTTCCTGTTGATTGCAAACTCTATCTTGTCTTCCATCTTGCATCTCAGGGAGTAACGTAGAATAGTGCCTGAAACGCGAGGCTGTTCGTAAGGCCATATTTTGACACTGTCCTTATATCTGTTCAATTTTCGCTGTTTAGCCTCAAATATGACAGCATATTCGTTGAGCCCATCCTCCGAGAGCTGATTGATGGACATAAACTTCACTGTCTAGGGTGGCCGGAGGACACTTAATCCAGGCGCGCGACAAGGTTTGGACATTGATTCACCGAAACATATGCTTGTAACGTCCGCTTCTCCCAATGCTAATTGACAAGAACAGTTCATTTTTCCAGGACTGACGTTAGATGCCCGGTGTACGTCCGCAAAGTGGAGTAACAGGGGATAAGTTGGGTAGTCTTTTAACTGATGGATCACTGGTTATGGTAACTGAGACTACAGTAACAAATACTATTTTACCCACTGGCCTACTGCTGATTGCACAGTGTACCGTAACTGACTAATACAGTGGTCCGACGTTGCGTTTCAAATCGTGTTTAGTCGGTCACTTTCGTCTTAAGACAAGTCGACCCTCACGGGCCTCTTGGGAAAATGTAGTGTCGCAGCTGTGTCAGATTCAAATCCGGCAAGTTCGGGCCGTGGCCTAATTTTCCGCATTGACGGAAGCTACTGGGTTTAGGATGACCTTCTTCGGTCGATAATTGCTACTTCCACGTCGCTAGCAGATAAAAGACCATACGGACCGCATTTGGGTCACCCCTTTTCGGACGATTGCTTGGTAGGTGACCGTATGAGGTTGCGGGAAAGCTGCTAACTGGCTGTAGACATTTTCCAGCGACTGAAAATTATTGCAGACTTCCTCACGGCTGATCGCCGTCTCATTTTCCGTAAACAACCACGACCATCTTCGTTACGGGGGTCGTATACCAGGCACTATAAAGGTATCTCTACTTCGAACTTCGCGGCTGTGATCCCACTTAACAGTAACTCTGATGCGCTTCGCCACATTTTACATTTTCTTTTCTTTTTCTTGATACCAGCTTGCAAAGCCGAAAGCCTATTTTAGCGAAAAATACTCACGTTACCCGTAGACCGCCATTCATTTGCAGCTAAGTTGTTAACTACTGTAGGTGTCGCATTGCTCTTAATTTTAACGTAATCAGCGGTTAAAACGTGTTATGATGAGCGATTTTTGTACTAATTTTCGCAGCATTCTAGCCTTAGCAAAGGTTTTTATTTTTTTCCGTGGAAAACGTATGGTTAGTCGAAAAGAGCCAATCGCAATTTGTGGGCGATGCTGTTTGCTGTACTGGCTGCTATCCAGGAATATTATGAAATACCTTGTTAAGGCTTACTAGGGTTTTGTTATATGTATATCTATTTAGGGGAATTAGAAATGTTGGTGTAGTATACAAGCTTGGGGAACTCCGGAGATTGGAACTGGAGATTTATTAAGCAACACGTAGCAAACTACAATAGAGGAAATAATGTTATAAAAAAGGAAGCTAAACGTTACCGTCAATCTTCTTCTGCTTGCACTTCTTCCGTTAAAGCACACGACCACGTTTCTGCAGGGCAAATGAGAGCGCAGCGTAAGCACCAGTTCAAAGTCAAGCAGCGCGCCACGACAGTTTCCGTTCCACACTACACTACACCCTCCCTACTTCGAGCGTCGTCCCCGGTGCTACCTCATAGCCCCCTCAGCTGGTACTTCAAGTTCACGAGTGACCACCGGTGGTGAAGCTGCCCTCTCTGACTCAACGGACTCAGCTTCTCGTCTACAGGGTTTGAGGCGATTGAAATGGACAACTATAGGTTGACTATTAGGGTTGTTACGATCCTTTATCATGCAGGTGGCCTCAGAGAGCACTCGTTCTACCGTATATGGACCCGTCCACTCTATATGAAACTTTGCCGGCACTCCTGTTGCTTGAGGTTGGTGTAACCAAACTAAATCACCAACTTTCAGGGGTATGCCAAATACCTTCTTGTCGTAATATTCCTTCTGACGCCGGTGTGCATTCCCTAAATGCACTCGTGCTGACTGATGAGACTGCAAAAAGGGAGCCTAACAGCTTACTAACATATTCCATAACCAACGACTGTAGCTGTTGCGTCAACGGTAGACGTAGATCCGAAGGTAATCGTGCCTCTCTTCCTGTCCACATAAGGAATGGTGTATGTCCCGTCGATAAATGTACTGTGCTCCTGTATGCAAGTAGGCATCTGGGCAACACATTGTCCCACTCATTGATATTCCTGCCTGCGAAGGCCTTCAGCAACGATTTAAGAGAACGATTTGTTCTTTCCACTTGCCCATTTCCTTGAGGATGATACGCTGTGGTTCGCGTTTTGTCTATCTCAATTAACCGACAAACTTCAATTATCAGTGAGCTCTCAAAGCACAATCCTTTAAACGAATGTAGCTGCCCTGGTGTACCCCAGTGGCAGGCCCAATGATTTACCGAAGCTGTTGCCACAGTAGACGTATCCGCCTGTCTTATCGGTATAGCCTCGCACCATTTAGTAAAGTAATCGATCATGACCAAAATAAAGCGATTACCTCGTGGCGTCTGAGGTAAAGGGCCTATGAGATCCACTCCTACTATCTAGTTAGGATAGCCGGCCAACATGGGCTGCAAGGGTGCACGATGAACGATACGAGGGTTTTTAAAGGCACCACATTCTTTGCGCGCTTGACAGTAGTTGACCACATCTCTCCGTTGATGGGGCCACCAGAAACGTCGTCGAACCGCTTCGTCCATTTTATTGATCCCTGCATGTCCCATTTCCTTGTGTAAATCGCTCAGTACTTCCCTAACGATAGAATACGGGAAGATGATTCTTCGCGTGTACATCGGTCCGAAATTTAAAACCAAAACTCCTTCTTCAGTTGTCAGGTAATCCCACATGGCCCAAAGACAACGAGCTTCGTAACTTTTCCCTTCCATCTCTTTACTCGTTGGTTTGTCGCCGCCATTAAGAAGCCTCTCGTAGATCAATGCGGTATCGGGATCGTTCGCCTGTGCCGTTTGCCACCGACCATACTCTGCTCCTTGAAGATTGACGATTGCTACGTGTTGTGTATTACACGAAGGGCACTCTCCATGGTTGTGAGGGGGAATTCGTGACAATGCATCAGCATTAGCGTGTTGCTTACCGGGGCGATGTCTGCACTCAAAGTCATATTCCTGGCATTGCTCTTGCCAACGAGCGATTTGGCCTTTGGGGTCTTTAAAATTCTGCAGCCACGGAAGTGATTGATGGTCTGTGCGGACCAGAAACTTTCGAGCTAATAGGTAATGTCGGTTTTGTTTGATGAAATATACCAATGCCAACATCTCTTTCCTAGTCGTGCAGTAATTTCGCTCCCTCGGGCTAAGACTGCGACTACAATATGCCACGACTCGTTCGACACCATCCGATCCCAGTTGTGATAACACCGCTCCAATCGCCTTATCACTCGCATCAGTGTCCAAGATAACCTGGCCAGCAGACGGGGACAAATCGGGCAATATTAGCAAAGGGGCCGTACAGACAGATTCACGTAGGTGATTGAAAGCTTCTGCGCACTGCTTCGACCATTCGAACATTCGACTCTTCCATAGCAATGAGTGCAACGGGGCTGAAATGGATGAGAAGTTTTGAATAAATCGCCGGTAATATGATGCTAACCCGAGAAAACTACGCAACTGCTCCGTAGTGGTTGGCGTTGGCCACGATCTGACCTGTTCAGCCTTTACCGGGTCCGTTCGAATACCATCTCCAGATATTATGTGCCCTTAGTACGCCACTTCCCTTTTCAAGAGATGACACTTTGCGGGCTTAAGCTTTAATCCCACTCTCACAAAGCATTCCAAAACACTCGCCAAATTGTCCAAGTGTTCATCTTCCGTCTTTCCATGTATGATGACATCATCCAAATACGCGAGGCATTTACACGGGATCAGGTCGGCTAATGCTTTTTGCATGAGGCGTTGGAAGGTAGCTGGAGCGTTAGATAAGCCAAATGGCATGGTCTGAAACTCGTACAACCCGGAGGGCATGACAAAGGCGGTTTTCGCTCCATCGCTCTCTTCTACTTCCACCTGCCAGTACCCGGAAGCCAGGTCAAGTGTGCTAAAATACACAGATCCGCCAAGTGCGTTGAATAGATCGTCGATCCTTGGGAGTGGGTAGGCGTCCTTTCGAGTAGCCTCGTTCAATCTTCGGTAATCGAGGCATAATCGGAAGCCACCGTCCTTTCTCTTTACCAGGACAACAGGAGATGCCCACTGGGAATTGGAGAGTTGGATAAGGTTCTTCTCTAACATATCATCTATCAGCTTCTGTATCTCCCCCTGCCAGTGGATTGGAATACGTCTCGGAGGCACTTTAATCGGTCTAGCCACACCAGTGTCAATAGCATGTTTTACCAGGCCGGTCTGTCACAAATCGCCGGATTTCCATGCAAAGGCGTCTGAATAATCTTGTATGACCTGCGCTGTTCGTGCCTGTGTTAATGTGTCAGCTGAAAGCCCAATCGACCGAATAAAAGCGTCCACACATTGTTACTCTTTTACACTGCACTCATATAACGTAAAATCCTCAAAATTGCTGTTGCTGCATGCTCTCAGTAGTATGGTGCACGAACCAGTGATTAGTTGGGACTTCTCCAGGTCAAGTCGGCATTTTAACCTCCTTAACAAATCTATTCCGATAATAACATCGAACGGTATCCGATCAGCAACGATAAATTCATGGTTAAACGTTGTGCAGGCTACAACAAGAGTGGGCAACGATGGAATTCAGAACAACTAGTGGTAGCCCGTTGGCCGCGGTAAGGCGAGCGTTACAAGGTTTTCTAACACAGTTTGAGAAGCTCCTACTCACGCTGGCCCTGATTATGCTTCTAGCTGCGCCAGTATCCACTAGACCCAGTAAGCAAATCCCAGCTGTCGATAATTCTAGTGTTAGCGACGTTACAATCGAGTTGCAAGTAAGAGATGGTATCGCAAATGATGTCATGGTATGCTTACCTGGCGTGTTCCTGTAGCGAGACGATCCGCGGTATGACGTTTGTCTGCGGGGCCAAGGAAAACCAGATTGTGCCGATCGTCGGGGGGCGGGATATCTATGAAAACGGCCAGGGTTTCCCGTCATTCTTTCAGGTAGGACGCGTCTATGTCGTGTGTTCCCTCTTACAGCAAAACAGCCAGATGTGGTTGTACCCATCGCTGCATCTATTTCTTCTAACTGGTCACCAGTTTCCAATGCTTCGTCCAAACGGCGGGGAGGGTATGGCAGGAACTCCCTTTTAGTAGACGGCCTTTCAATGCCCTCTAGGAGTTGCCCTGAGACCAGTTTTTCACGTTCGTTTGGCGTTTCGTTCTCGGATGCGATATCGACCATACTCTGCAGCTCGCGAACATATGTGCGGATAGTTTCCCCCGGATATTGGTAACGTGCATGCCCTGCTTAGGAGCGCAGTTAGACCGGGGCGGGCAAATACTGGGCGCACGGCGGAAAAAGTCTCGATTGTAACTTCTTTCTCCAAAAGTTTACTGTCTGCAACAATATCAAAGGCCTCTCCCGAGAGCAGGCCGGCGAGCACACCTGTCTGTTGGTTGGATGGGAAATGACGCAGATATATCTGGACTTGCTTTTCCCACCTGGGGTACAGCATCCCAAGGGTAAAACGTTCTGGCGGCGGGATAGATGGCATGCTAGTTGGAGAAGTTGGTGAAGTCGACATTTTCTGCCAAGTCCGTGATAACACATCGAGCGAAGCGGCGAGCTTTGCCGTCGGGTCTTTAGCGTCAAAATTAGTTTCGGCATCGACTTTGTCGGTTGTCTTCGGTATTATCTTCATTAGACCAGTGATACAGGACTCCTGATGAACGTGCCTCGGCAGGGTCGCCAATATTGTAGTATACAAGCTTGGGAGAACTCCGGAGATTGGAACTGGAGATTTATTAAGCAACACGTAGCAAACTACAATAGAGGAAATAATGTTATAACAAAGGAAGATAAAGGTTACAGTCAATCTTCTTCTGCTTGCACTTCTTCCGTTAAAGCACACGACCACGTTTCTGCAGGGCAAATGAGAGCGCAGCGTAAGCACCAGTTCAAAGTCAAGCAGCGCGCCACGTCAGTTTCCGTTCCACACTACAGTGGTACATTTTTTATGATGTACGGCAGGGTGTTGGTTTCATTTTGCGTGTGTTGTTTCGGTATAGCTGCAATTGCTGCAATGGCGGTGGGTGGCACTGTCGCATTCCGCGCTAGTTTTCGCCAATATTATAGGGCACTTGAATAATTCCAAGAAGCTTTGAGGCGGTTTAATGTGCTGAGGGTGACATGGTTTCACGAATATGACGTTTTGACCGCTGTGTCATATAAGAAGAGGGCAGAGCAACAGCTACCCGACAGGATACGGTACAAATGGGTACAATATCGTTGTGTTTATGGCAACAGGAAAGAAGAAGGTGGTAAGCGATAAGTGCAAACCGTGTTTTATGTAAAATTAATATTGCATAGGTAAGTCAGCCTCTATTGTAAAGCAAGCATAGCCATCAGTGCGAAGGGAATTTAGTATACGTACGCATTGGTTGATGCATAATCGTACTTTCTATCTGGGGAATCCAATTTTATACGTTAGTAATCGGCGCCTAACACTCGAGGCGGAGCCGCAGGTCTTTGATTTGATGCAGAAGTTCCGTAATACCGGTGCACTGCGAGGCTGTGTTTTAAAGGTAAAACAAACGATTAATTCAACAGCACCGCTTTTCTATCCGCCGTGGTTTAAGTGGCACCTTTAAGGAGAACGCGGTTGCGGAATTGTTGCTTAAGGATGGCGCTGCGTGTTTAGAAAGGAATAGTTAGCAGGTGCGATTCCCATTTTTTATTCTTGTAGCGATTACGTCCGCAGTGGCAAAATACTCGGACGTGCTTCTTGCAGATGCCACTCGTAAGGTGAATTGTTGTGATTACATTGGCTGACACTGCATGGTAATTGATGGTTTCGGTGTAGGTCGAAGGGTGTTTTACGTTTTGATGCTCAACGAGACAGCAGGTATTAACCTGGAGGTTTCTCGGGTGATGTCAGAAAGGTTGGCCACCACTCACTCCGCGAAGTCAGTATTCATGGATAGGTGGCTGGGGCAAATGTAGTCATGTAAGTTGGTGTATTCACGCTCATGGTGGTATTATGCCAGGGCCATTTCCTGCGGAACATTTTACGCGAAAGACAGTCTTTGCCAAAATTGAAAATGGCTGCAGAGTTTTGCTGAAGCAGTGGATGCCTAGATTAGCCTACAGGAAGACCGAATTACAGTTTAAGGTGCTGCTTGGAGCTATAACGATATAAGCAAACAGCTTTTCACATACCTCGGTCGGACGTGGTTGCCCTTCGCAGGGAACTTAGCGTTCCATAGATTGCGCAAAGTGCACACTTTGGGTGCTTTTACTACCAACAGAGTGGAGAACGTGAATAAACCTCCCAAGTGTGGCTTAACCGAACGGACACCGCTATTGCAAGTCTCGGAGGCAGTTGTACGGAGAGCGCGCGCTATAGAATCGCGTTGGACCACCTCGGTAGCCAATTTGCGGATGTCGCAATCACGCACCGTTCCGGGAACAAGACGGGCAAGTTAGTTCGTTTCTTGTCTGTTTTCTTACGGTACTGGCATATATACGCGACACATTTTTTCGGAGACAGTGCCATCAATACGATCTGACGGCACTGGGTATGAAGTATTAGGTAAGAGGACCGCAGGCACGCCTTTGTGTTGGGTAATGGAATGAGCTGTACCTGTTTGTTCGTAAGACAGTAGGATAGGCCATGTGCACACATTGTGCTGGTTGCTGGCACGTTAACCGCCAACATAAACCCGCTTATGCAGAGAAGCCGTTGGTCTATGCAAGACCGTCAGTTTCCCATCCCTGATTACGAAACGTCCTCAGGGGAAGTTCAACCAATGCCATTCACATCAGCCTCGCCGTCAGCGGTCATGACGCGCGAGGAAAGGTGGTCCCCTGCCAACAAGCTGTTCAGTGCCATAAGCTTTGGCATGAACAGTCTGGGTACAACGGCTTTCCTGGGTCGAAGCAGTTCTACCGAGGCAGCGTGAACACATTGTTATGTAGGCACGGTTTTTTGGCAGGTGGAAACTGCCTTCCTGACAACCTAGGCTAGCCTGACGCCATAAAAATGTGAGTATCCCAAGGCAACCAAAAAGAAGCAGTCGCCTAGAATGATGGAACCAAAGCAGCCGTCAACCGAAACCCACCCGCTGTACTTCCAACGCATCTCTACTGCCAGTTCTGCTGTGTACAAAACCGTGAATAAGTGCGCCAGAGTATGGAGTATGCCACCTGCATACAAGAACGAAAACTCATGTCTCGTTTGCTACACCGAAGATGGACCAAGAACCAGCTGAGAAGTCGTTCATTGGGCTATGCGCGGCAGATGCAACAGTTGGATTCAGCAAGTATGTGGGGCGTACAACGAAGACTAAGTGCACCGTACGTGCGCCTTTTGCATATGATTTAACTTTTCCCTAACCTTTCCCTTAAGGCATGCTCATCAGAACGATAAACCGGCCCATTTTAGGACCACCCTCTGATGCTGTTGCGGCATGCTTCTCCCCGATGGTAACTCACGCTACCTGAAAGCTACTGGTTACGGGTTGGAACATATCGTATGGCAGCCAGTGGGTGGCTATACGTACGCCTATTATGCAGTACTGTTTATTCGTGTGACCAGAGAACACCATTCTGAAGTGGCAGTTCGTGTATACCGTATGGCAAGCATACGGCCGCTACACATGAATGCTCAGTTAGAATGAGGTGAAACAGGTAATGGTAAGTCGAAGTATGCATGCACACATTGCTACGTTTTCACATTGTATGCAAATGTCTTTCTATGACATTTTCCGCAGTTGTCCGTACGCAACGCCCCTAACGACGTCGTTCATCAGGTACGTTCATCATATTTTTCATGCCCATATGACGTGGCATGGAATATAGCCTGGCCCTCAGTGCTGCACTGTGTTGACACGACAACCAAATACTGTCCTTAGGTTCAGCGTGAGCACTTTGAATGGGCCTGAGCAAGACTTCCACTGCGTACGATTCACTGTTACAGTGGTGATACGTTAAGCCTTTATCGTTGTGGGACATTAAATGGAGACGGCGACAGCATGCATTTATCTGCGGCCAGCTTATGTGGGTAGTCGGTAAGCTCCAATACATATGGCAGCATTTTTGTGAGACATAAATGGAGCGGGCAATCGTTTTTATTCACTGGCGTTCAGCTTATGTGAGTAATCAGTAAGCTCTATTGCGTACGGCAGCATTGCTGTGACACCTACTGTAGAGCCGGTTACATCTAATAATTACTGGCGGCCACCTTGTTTGAGTAGCCATTTAGGTCTGTTGCATATGGCAGCATTGATGTGAGACCTTAAGTGGAGCGGGCCACAGCTAATAATTTCCGGAGGCCGTGTTATGTTAGTAGTCGGTTAGCTGTAATATGTATGGCAGCATGGCGGTGACACTTCCTGGGGAGTCAGCAACGCCTTTGCTTTACTGGTAGCCAGCTTATGTTAGCAGTCCAGTAGCTATTTCACATCTTACACTAGTGCTGTGCAACGTCCCATGGAGCCGGCCACATCTTTCAGTTATTCACAGCCACGGTAAGTATATGGTACCTCTTTTGCATCCGGTAATATTGTGAGAGACTTTACACGGACCTGGTCACTTCGTTGTCCTCATGGCTGAAAGCTTCAGGAAGTTGTCTTCTAAGGCTGTTGCACCCAGTAGTGTAGCTGCATGATCTTACTTTCACGCATCACGTTTTGCAGCTTTCATAGTTTCGTTATAGTAACATGTTTGTGTCATTATTGGAAAGCCGTAGTGGACGAATACCAGTTTACGCTGCATTATTTAATTCCAGTTATTTCAATTTTTACCCAGACCGTTTTGACTTATTTTCACTAATATGTATTTCTCCAATTTCCCGTAATTTACCATCGCCGGATACCTCATTCATATTATAGGGCGGACCTTTTTCTCCGCATAACCAACACCTTATTGCATGGTCAAGCAGTGCCATTTAATACATTACTTAGGTAATATTACCAATTTATAACCAATGCACGTTTTTGTATTACGTATACCGAACCACGTAATTTCCCCTTTATCTGTTAGTTATCCGACGATAACCAATCATAAAGCCTTTTCCAGTAAGTGTACCCATTGATAGTCTAAGGCTTGTTTATTTACCGTTTTACTGTTATTAGCTCATTCACCCTATTACAAAGGACTACCTATGCGCACCGTTATTTAGGGCACAATATAGCACTTAATGCAAGAAATTGACGGGTTTCCTCAATTCCGCCTTCCCTTTTTGCATTCATGGATGTTTGACGGTCTAATCCAAAAGAACAGCATCCTTTGCTGCATGAAAATTCCATGTAAATCTCTTCACCACTTAGACAGTCCTTTTCCACTATTTACCTGGTGCCGATTAACTCATGCACCTTTCTTGTTTACGCGTATTATTTGCCCTTAGCTAAACGCGCATTAAACTTAAAGTATATGCCACTTGAAAATCAAAAATGACTTGTAAATACGCGTTTATTTTCATACATCGTTCACATGATGCCATTACAATTGTGTACCTTTGCAAATCAGTGACCATTATGTACCCGGGTTCCTCGGCCAGAAACTTAAGTTCGCGCGTCATATTGATGCAACCTTCTTACATTTTGCGATCTGTTCCGTTTAAACTTGACACCATACACCAGCGTTAGCGCAAGAAATTTTGCTTATATTTTACGTTATTTGTTATTTTCTACCTAAGTACGCCGCTATAGTATGTTTCTTAAAACGCGGGTTTCATTTTTTTGGGGTTCAAGAAATGAAATTTTAGCCTTTTCTGGTTCTTTTTAATTCCGTCGCTCTTATTTCTTTCCATGTGCGCATCATTATATGTGACGACTGAGGGTGCCGAACTATTCCAAAGAATTTATAGTGAAGTTGATAGTGAATTGGATCCTGTTTCCAGGGAAAACGTGCACAACTACGTCTCTGCGTAAACTTTCACTCCTAATAAAGTCAAGGAACTCAAATACCACATGAAGGAGCCAGATGAAATATGATCAAAGAAATTATAGAAAGTTCGTTGAGAAATGAATCCCGCAACCAAAGAAAACGTGCACAAAGGCGGCTCTGCACGACTTTTCGTCACCAATAAAACCAAGGATCACAAACTTGCCTGGAGGAACCAGGTAAACTTCACGGTAAGGCCTACAATCTTTTCAATTGTACACATAACAAGGCTTCGAATCGGTGCTTGCAAATATGAAACATATACACTCACTGTTCTTACTTCCCATGCAAGAGCACGGGATTTATATAACTATTGATCTGATCCCTTAGGGGCACAGCGGCAAGCAAGTTTAGAAATATACCTTTATTTATTTACGATTGCGGTAGTTTAAGCTCGGCACAAGCGAGATAAGTATGGCCCTTAGCCGGTGGACGGTATGCATGGCGCACGCGTGCTATGGAACCGTTTACTAAAAGGTTCCTACGTTACCGTGCTTAGAATTGCAGCAAAGAAGAACCGATGAAATACCGAAGGTAAGACAAGGTAAGTTTCAAACAATAAGATGATCGCCTGTGTTAACGTACTAATGCTCAACTGCACACGTGGCACATCCATTGTAAGGGGAACGGAGTTCCAGCTAAGGGTATATGTAGGACGTATAGGTAGCCAGGCTAACGCTGTTACCCTAAATCGAACTTCGGCGGATCAGTGAAGGATTGTCACCGAAGGCACTCAGATACTTCGTCACGCAAACGTCCGGCGCTATCACACACGCTACCACGCCAGGACCTTAATTTTTCCACAGCATGTTTCACATTTTACATTATAACCAACTGTACCACATTGCGACGGATGCAGTTCGCTGTGTTTTTACATGTTGGGCGGAGTTTGGACCGCACAAAAACAGGCTTTCGGAAGTTATGGGCAGCAGCAGGTGACAAGGGCCAGTGATGTGTAAAATAGATATGGTGTTTCTGCTCTGCCATTGAATACCATATGAACTTCACACTTGTTATTATCTTTAGCACGCATTGTAGCAGCCTATTATGTCAGATGGTTTTGCAGTTAAGCTATAATATGGTATGTTCATTGTGCGGTGGGTACAAGGCATTACACGAATGCTGACCTACTATGAGTAAATCCTAAATATAATACTAAACCTGCTCTTAACTAAGTTTCCATTCTCATTTTCACCTACAAAACATGTTGCAACCATGGGCTTGGAAGGAGGATAAGGAAACGACAAACGTTTTCTTAATTGGGCTTCGCACCCACAATTTCGAGTCCTCCGCATCCTTGAGTTTCATACTACGCGAACTCCTTGCTTCGGAAATCGTGCAAAATTCAACTCTGGGCGAATATGGCCACAAAAGAAAGATCACGTTAAAAAGTAGCAAAGAAAGTTTAGGAAAGCAAAATTAGCGTGGTGTCTGTGATACTAAAATCAGACATATTTCTGCTCGAAAGACACAAATTCCGCTTACTTCGGTTGTTCTAATCGGTGGCTTTTTGGTAATAACCTAGCCCTAAAGAAACTTGGACAAATTGAAGTACTCTACAACGCATGTAAAATAGTAACTTAGGAACGATTATATTATCCAGTGGTTGAATTCAGAGCCGTAAAACGCAATGGCCATGGACCTTTGAGGTAAAGAAAACTTCACGTCTTCTAACGTTGCCAATGAACGTTACAAGTTTGCATTCAGAAGAAATTGCCTCGATTTCTTCTGGTTCTGCGCCAGACTATGGATCACGACATAGCGCAAGTTTACCCTTGCCATAACGCTTAATCCTCTTGATAATTTCGCGCACCAGCTTTACCTTACACATTGATCCCTTACTTATCCGGCACCTAAGGCAAAAGTTTGCGCACGGTTAGCCGAACGTTCTCTATCTGGTGCCAACCGAGTAGTCCGAGTTACTCTGTTTCCAGGGAATGATTCAGCGGCAGCGTTTAAGGATATGGTGGGTTTCCGCCTGGCAAGCGTTCTCTTAAAAAGTGCCACAAATGTCTGTTTAACAACACAGTGAAGTAGCAGGCATGACTCTAAATAAAGTCAGTCTCCTTCCTTTCCGGATGGTCTTACCCCACGCCCGGCCGTCCGCCCATGAGAAAATATTAGTTGCTCCCTTCCCACGTTGGAGAGTTTACCGAACATTGCCACAAATTCAGCACAATAGCAACAACCACTCGGCTATTAACCTATACACTTACATGTATACATGCAACATACCTCCATTCTGTACCAGTTAAACTTTAGCGCTTGTAACAATTACTGAGTATCCGTGACAGTTTTACTATGAACATGTCTTTCTAGACGTGTCTCGCACTGTCGGCAACAAAGCATTTGTTTCTAAATTTATTAATATGCCTGCTGCCCATAGGTACCCATGTATTTATTAGCGTGTCTCACTCTAGCTGGATAGCACCATTTATATCTTTTTATTACTTGATTTATTCTACCCCGACTACTTCTCCAAGGGTGCCTTTACAACCCGCTGAAATCTAATCGATGTGGTGGGTCATTGTTGCTTGCAGCTCTTAAGAATATTACTAACATCCACCTGAGTACATGCTGGTCGCAACTGCGTTAAACAGGTTACAGATAACTAGGGTAGATGTCACTACACCAAACACACTTCATGAGGTGCTCGCTTGCATAATTTCTGTGGCCCGCCATCAGTAAATGCACCACGTTGCAAAAGAAAGCTACACCAAATTTTTAATATGCACTGGTGATATCTACATTTTAACCAAGTGTATTGTGCTAGGTTCTAGGACACAATCAACCGATTAGGAACATTCTGTTTTTCAAGTTATAAACCATCACAACACGCTTAAAGTACTTTCTCGTGTACTTAGGTTATTAAGGTGCCTTTTTCGCTTTGGGACAATCCACGAACGAGAACGTTTGCATTAGATTATCCTGTCCTTGGGAAGCGATGAGCTGGTCTTTGGGTAACTTGCCTCAATGCAGCAAGCTATTTGCTTTATTTCAAGTAAGGGAACAAAAAGATTGAAGTCGCAGCTGGGCCGCGAAGATGACGCTAGTTTATTAGATATTAAAATCGGTGACGCATCTCACCTACCTCGATTCTTTTGCATTTACATTAATAGCTTGGCTTTAAGTAAATCAAACAAAACCTAGTGCACAAGGCATGCTCGAAGAATACAGTGCTTTGTTAAACCTTCGTTAAGTTCAATGGCTTTCTGAAGGTTTTCGCGCAAATACCTATAGCAAAAGCCCTCACGCATGTCGAAATAAGGCGGTAGATTGTGTAGTCACAGCGCTTAGTTCATAAGTCTTAAAAGTACTAGTTTCTGTAGCTTCATAGCTTTTGGATTGCTACCCTCCCGATTGCTTTTATAAAAGACGCAGGACCCAAAGCAAATACGATTGCATCCACGATCCCAACTCTGTACACTCGTGCTTTGGTGTCCTTAAGGGACTTCAGTAGTTCCAAGCAAAATCAGAGCGCGTATCTTCCCGTCTTGCCAAGAAAATTGTTTGTCGCTTGCTATAAAGCTGAAAATCAACCTACGAAGTCTCAGTGCATTCAGAGGTCCCAGTTCTTGGCGAGTTCATTGAAACCAACAGGACAACAGTGGCGTCAGATGGACGAGATCAATGTTATAAATGCTTACCTTTAAGAAAGAATACAAAACGAACAGTGTTCAGCAAAGGAATAACTAAAATTTGTGGTGAATTTGGCAAACAAATTGTAAGGTCTGCTGTATCGCTCTAGCAGATGGCAGTAACTATCAAATCAGTAGGAATGACCCTAACAAAACTAAACTCTTTTGCTAAGCAAGAACCACTTGCAGTGAACATTAAGTATGGCAGTCGCAACAACTTTTCTTTGATAGATAATATGTGACCAGTGTAACCGCTAGATTTGGGGTCCTAAAGCAACTGTGAATGGAGCCAATTTTGCGCTTTTTGGAAAACGGTGCTTTTACTCCGCAAGCAAATGCAGTGAAAATAAGAAGCACGCGAAAATAGTACAGTGTAATGCATAAAAATAATTATTATTATAGTACATGTAAGATATCCTGAAAGCAGCAGTAATTCTAAGGCATGACGCGGATAACCAAAATTCATATTTTCTAGATATATTTAAAAGTCAACTAATTAGCGAAAAGTCACGCAGAATTGCTCACCAGTCTCTAAGAACTATAGTACCAGCACAAATTTTAAAACTACGTGCTTATTTCAGTTTTACATAATCGCTGCTTGCCGTTCTCTGAGGATACCGGGGTTTATCAACCACTATAGTTATACACCATAATTTTCTACAATTCCAATTAGTGGCGAATATATTAAATAAAGAAAATAAATAAGTGTTTATCTCCACTGCAAAGCATGCCAGTGGAGGCGTGATCGGGTAAGTGCAGCTGTACAGACCTTGTACAGCAATTGTAACAGCGACAGTGGAAAAAGGTTCATGCATTCATATTTGCAACTGTACAATGGTGGAAATGTAAAACAACCATTGGGTTGTCGTGAGATCGGGACCCGTT
Organism: Dicrocoelium dendriticum; assembly: GCA_944474145.2. Lineage (NCBI taxonomy): Eukaryota > Metazoa > Platyhelminthes > Trematoda > Plagiorchiida > Dicrocoeliidae > Dicrocoelium > Dicrocoelium dendriticum. The sequence goes on along the minus strand of OX104070.1, from coordinate 66,435,891 downwards.
TGTAAGGACCTAATCGGTCTGCCATATATTGCAGTTATAAATCAGCTAATAATAGCTTGGGAATCCTGCATGATCCAATAGAAGATAATTGCAGAGCTAGCTCGAGAGTGTGACAACATACTGAGACATGCGTAAGTAACTGTAACATCGTAGAGTAACTAGACGACAGTATATTCATGAAACCGTGGAAAGAAGAGACGACAGTATATGTAGATGTAGTAGTTCCAGTGTAACGAACGCATCTCTAAGCTACATAAGCCAGATCCACATAGATCTATTAGCGCAGCTGATAATCCATTAAGCCCATGTGAGCCAATCAAACCAAGAAGCACATGTTCACGAATTTTAAAGGTCAAGAATATGGGTCGGTAGGATTCTTTTGTAAGGATCGTGGTACGGATCAGCTTTAGGTTCGTTTTGGCCTCCATTCAAGCTCCTGGGTCTAAATTGCGTTTCAAGCTTGAATAAAATTATAGAAACTTAATTAAAGTCATTGTTATGATTCTTTGTGGTGCGTATTCCATTTAGCTACTCAATGGCTTAGTGCATACTCTTCCCCAACCAATGACCTTGAACCGTAAATAAATCAACTGTACCTTGGGCTAACAAAACAGACGAAGTTGGTGCTCGCTAAGAATATTAAGGGTTTTAACGTCTCTGTGAGATATTCACGAATAAACCAAAAGCCGCATTCAACTTTTAGAATCCCGCCAACAGAGCTTCAGACGCTGATGAAATAAGGTGTTTGGATAGTTAGCCGTACCACCTCCTCGTGGTGCCAGTAGGGTGGTTCGGGCTTGCCCCGTGCCAGCAAATATTTCAGCGGCAGTGTTCCAGAATGAGGAGAGTGCTCGCCTTTTAAGCGTCCTCCCTAGAAAAGTCACAAATGTCTTGGTGTCCGCGACTGGCCATAAAATCAGTCCACTGCCAGGTGGAGTTTCGGAAAACGCTATCTAAGCCCCGGACATCAATCGCTTATTATCACATTCGGACGATTATAAACTGTCACAAATGCTGCAGCACATTCACAAACGCGAGCTGCACAGCTACATTCATACAACTTATGCACGTAGATAGATCCATACACACATAGCCTGTCCTGTCACATGTATTTTGTACCTCTTTATTCAAATTATTTTAACGTAACATGAACACGCCTGTAATGAGTTGCTTCCCATTGTCAAGGGTAAGCGTTTTATGGATTCACTTATCTTAGGTAAATACCGCGTGTTTTATCAGTACGAGAAGCTTTTATATATCCACAACGATAAGCTCCTATTCTACCACTAGCACATTAAGTTCATTCGCTATTTTATACAAAGTATAACAAAAATAGAATAAAATGCCTCGAAGTGTTCAGTTCACTAAGGCCTGGATAAATAGGACCTCAAGGTCTATGGCTCAAAAAAGATGCGTTTTCCAAAAGTGGAGGATTATAATACCTCATGTATTCGGATGGAAAACTGTCCATCCCCTAGCCCTTTCTGATCCTCAGCCTGCCTATTTTGGAGACCTGTTGCTATATAGAGTAAGCTAGCGTTCTTATGTGTGGCTTAGATATCATGCCTCTGATCAAATTTGTGCTTTTTCTGTTAAATGCTAATCTAGCGTGCCAGACAAAATAACCGAATAATAGGAGAAGCCAGGGGTAGTGCCGTTTCTAAAAAGAAGAAGCCGGTCGTCCTCACCATGCCGGTGATGAACGATGGAGCCAGGCAAAGGGTGAATCGTACACCTATGACCAAAATGAGGTAAAGCGGTGGTCAAACGTTCCTGGATATCTATCTACCTGTAGTGGCAGGGATCAAGCTAACCTAAAGCACCTCTTTCTTGCCGACGGAGCGAAATATGGCGTAGGGTACTTTGCCACTTAAAAACGGTTGTAGCAAAAGGTTTGGTTATACTTCCTTACAGCCTACCACTGTGTTTAACAGTGCTCGGGAAATGTTTGCCTCAAAAAGAATCTACGGGATAACATACCGAGAGACGTAGTAGTTGTGTACCAAATGCTGGCTAGCCGAACAACCTCCAAGGGATGCCAGCTTGGTGGTCCGCTTTTATTTTGTTCTAGCAAATGATTTGACGATAGTGTTCCAGAAGGTGGGTTTTCCAGGCAGGCATTTTCCTATAAACAGCCGCAAAGGTCTGTTTAACAACACTGAGGTGACCGACACGGCTTGTCAAGAATTAAACTTACTTCCTCTTGCCTTTCCATGGAACCCTGCACCTTTCACGAACATCAGCCACTTTGAAGTTTTTATTTGATCCCGTTCTAAGTTGGCCAATTCCCAGAACAAAGAACAAATTTAGAAAAGCTGTATCAAATTCTCCTAAAGTGATTAATTACCTATCCATTTACATATATACATATGCTATGAATGCTATATACTTGTTACTTTCAACCGTTATGAACGGTCAAAGATCATGCGCTTCTGCATTAAGATGATTCCGCCTATTTAGACGTGTCTGTTGGGCTGAACCTGGGATACTAGTCGGTAAGCAATGACACATAAGACGTGTCAAATACGACAGTATAGAAGTCGGAGGCAACTGAACCCAACGTATATTGTGCAGGCTACAAGAATAGGAAGCGAATCAGACAGAGCGAGAAAAGTGCAGCGAGGTACTCACCAAAACGATTTGTGACAACGGACGTGCAGTCAGTAAAACAAATGGACGTTTCGAAGGTTAAAACAATCATAAAATCCAATGTTACACGCAAACCGTCGCACCACGTTAAGGTCCAGTCTCGTTGCGACGGACCAAAGGACGGGCCAAAGGATAGACGCAGGATGCCTCGAACATATCCTCTCTCGAAATAGCAACCAGAGAACTACCTTCTACGGCACAGTCACCGTTACCGGATTTTGTTTTTCTTTTCTCTTCTTTCCTTTCTCTTCTTTTCCTGTTTACCAAGGACCTCACCAGCCACATACCTAGAGTACTTTTTTGACGTCCGCCCGCTGTGTTCAATCAGTCAACGGTCAATACTTATTATGTTTTTACGCTTCTCCCAAGTTGAATTGTGCCGTGTATCCGAGACATGCATTGGCCCTAATACATCCCCACTTGCTAGCTTCAGGTTTCATCAATGCGGCTCACCTACCTCGGTGTTACTGAATTAATGACACCTGTTCTTTTCGGTACCGGAGTCTTTCTCATCACATCTGCGTAAACTGCTCTCCTAGAAACGATTCCATTGGATAGCGACCTACGTACAATTTGGTTTCATAGTTTCCTCTGTTACTAAGCAGCGATTGATGGTGTCGTGTTATATTGTTGACTCGACCTGTGCTCCCACCAACTGCGGCATAGAGGCTTTCAAATATTAATCCTACAGGTATACCCCCTACCTCATTTGAATGGGCAAAGGCGCGAATACATTAATCGTCGCAAGCGACATAAACGCTCCTGTTGGTTCACCCTCGTAGTCCGAACTTCAATTTAGTAGCCGTTTATGGGTACGCGCTCGTGGCCCTAATAAGTTCGACAGACTATCTTGAGATCGAATTATACCCATCGTTATAAGTAAGAGGTTATGCGATTTTGTTTTGATATATTTGAAAGGATTACGCGCCTACCTTGTAATTCCGAGGTCACCGTTTTGAACGCTTAAGCGCGGGCGACCTCCTGGCATATCCAGCCCACGCGGGACCGGTGGTTGCGTCGCAGCAGAGCATCACTACGATGTGTCGGCGTACTGCTAACGCATGTCTATTGATCTAGAGCACTTATTACCTACCCATCCATTGTGTGTGCCCGCGTAATGCTCGGTATTTCCGTCTCGATGAAATGCTTAACTTCCTAAGTGCTTGATGCCTAAGCTCAATCGCAGTTTGAAAGCAGTTAATGTCATGCTAAGTTACAACATCAGCCGTCACTGACAAAAGGGTTGGCGAGCTGAATGTGAATTGAAATCACCTCTAACGCGCGATGCGAAAGGCACTCTAGTTCGTCTGTCTACTCATCGTTATGTACCTGAATAGTGGATGTCTAGCTTAGTTGAATCGCGAGATTAGTTTCGTGGTGTGTATAACACAGAAACGCCGCCTGAATGGGGGTCTCCTGATTTACCTGGAGCGTTGGTGGATGGCGACGGTCCATGAAATAGAGAAAGCCGGTCCCACTGATGCTAGTAGGTTACCGTTCCAATTAACTATTCATGGAACAATAGGTGATAAATGGGCAGCTGTTTCACTCTCAATCACATTATTTGAACGCTGGGTCGAACAGTTTGAAAGGCAAATCAGCCCATTCAATGTGTTATAATCGCAGGTATTTTATTTCTTTTTCCATCTGTTTCTATTGAACCCCTATGATTCCAAGCGTAAGTGCTACTGTCCCGCCGTTGGTCCGACCGGTGAGAATGTCATTCAGGCATCCGGCCTGTAATCTGCTAGGCTTTGGCAATTATCTCTATCGCCTCCAAATTGCTTGCCTCTGTCATCCTTCACAGACTGACTGTCACTCGTGAAAGCCAGATTCGTGAAGAGCAAGCTGGATTTCGTCGAGGTCGTGGCTGCTTTGACCACATCTTCACTATGCGTCAGTTGTTGGAGCACCGTCACATATATTGGCGACCCACCATTGTCGTGTTCCTCGTTATCAAGGGTGCATTCGATTCGGCGGATAGACATGCACTTTGGGACTGTCTGCTCAGGAAAGGTGTACCTGAGAAATATGTAAATATTATCCGAGCATTATATGCGCGTAGCTCGGGCAGAGTGAGGGCTTACGGCAAGTTGTCGTCGCCCTTTAATATCTCCAGCAGCGTGAGACAAGGATGCCTGCTGTCACCTATCCTCTTCAACTTCGCTGTTGATGAAGTCATGGAGATCGCGTTTACAGGACCCGACTTAGAATGTGTGGATCTGCTCCCAGGAGAACGATTTGACTTAGAGTATGCTGATGATATTGCCCTAATCTGTGACAGCTCACAAACGTGCCAAGCCGCGCTGGACAGATTAGCACTTGCTGTCCGTCAGTTCGAGCTTTGCATCGCACCCTCGAAGTGCAAAGCGTTCCTCCGAGATTGGTCTGGACCGCCCCTTCCGCTGACCGTTGGTGGGGATCAGCTAGAAGTCGTTCAGAAATTCAACTTCCTGGGAAGTTGTATCAGCGCCCATGGGATGGAAGATGAGATCACGAACCGTAAATCAAAAGCTCGAGGCGTTTTTGCTAACCTGCGCCACCTATGGCGCCGGCGCGACATCACTCTTGCCCTGAAGCGTAGAGTGTGCAATGCAGCGGTACGTTTGACCCTACTGTACGGTTGCGAAACCTGGTCGCTTAAGGCAGCGGACCTGAAGAGGCTAGTTACGTTCGACCACCGGTGCCTTCGTAATTTAGCTGACATCTGGTGGGAACACCGCGTGAGTAACGAGCGTGTTCGACGCCTTTTACGGCACAGGAAAAGGAACTGAACCGCTCAGCACCGTTATTTCACGCACCAGACTCCGATGGCTCGGCCATGTGTTACGCATGCCAGCCCACTGGCTTCCACGACGTGCGTTGTTTGCGCACCGGTGGTGTGGATGGAAGAAGAGGAGGGGTGGCCAAGCGATGACATGGTCCAAAGGAATGAAGGTCCTCACTTCTGAGCTGACCTCGGTTGGAGCGTCTCGGCTCCCTGGTTGGGTTCCGAAAGACGATGAACCCGTTTGGTTGGACACACTTGCTGATATGGCAAGGAGCCGACCTCAATGGCGTTCGTGCTGTGAGTTTCTTTGTCCCACCCCATCCCTCTTAGCCTCCCCCTCCAATTACGATCTCATTATTTAACCTTATATAGTTTTGCATGGTAATTTTTTTGATGCATAGTAGCCGGCTGGTAGCTTACCAGAACGACGCCCATCCGTTACCGGTAGCTCAGCCGGCTTGCCCCAGTTGAATTCTTTTTTTCTCTCTTTTTTTCTATATATTGCGGCACAGTAGCTGAGGTGTTTCCCACCTCTAGCTAACATGTATGATGCTGATGATGATGATTGGCAATTAAACTACTGAAACCCACTCTTTTGTAGACTGGCCGTGTTCGTCATCAGTCTTGCCTTTTTTTGGTGAGGTTGATGATCGCATTTCTTTAAGCGGAATGCCGGCCAGCGTCAAATGAACTGTGGTCAGCATCGATTCACTAATGATGTTGTACTCTGATTGTCTCTGTATTCAACCTAGCCATTCCACTAATGGCAGGTAACCGGTATACGAGAATACGCGGAATAGCTGTTCTGCTCATCTTGGCAAACTATTCTTTCTCGTCATTTGTAAAGGGAAAGTTTTGTATGAAACCCACAAGTCACATGTTATGATCTGCCTAGGTGCAAGTGATCACGCAAGTGAACTCGCATGCAAGTATTGATGGTTGCGTAGTAGCTAATCGTCGGCACAGAAGCTCCGTCGTACAACTGATCTCTTCTTTATCTGTTTCCTTTTGGTCTGCCGCACTAACGACCCTTGTCGGGCCCTAAGATAACAAAGGCTTTACTAGCGCGCACACTGGTTACCCTGGGAGCTGGCCTGCTTCATTTTGGGAATCAGGATCCATGACCCACGTGGTTGTCAAACTAACTTCACTTTCATTGTCCTCTGGCTGTTGATTGCACGCATCCTTAACTACTGATGCAGCACCCACGGATGCGGCTAGAGCGGGCACCACTCAACTTGTGTGATGAATCCTAGTTGGTTCGGATTCCACTGTGCATCTTTTTACGTGCGGTCCTTTGATAACGCCAACCAAAGGAAGCGCATGACGCAGTGATGCAAGCACTATATTGGTGATCACCACATGTGTCCCAGCTGATTGCAATACTACAACTTCCAACGTACATTTTACCACTAGCTTAGTGCACTTTTTAGTGCGTGGTTAGTTGATGTATAATTCTACCCGATCAAGGTACAGTTGCTTAGACATTTGACTTGTAGTCCACGTGTCAGGTTAGAGAGGTGGTCAGGATATATAGGTGGTCAACTTCCGAGATTTTTAACTCATAAGTTATGCTCATTCAGACATCAAGAGAACAATTGCGAAGAAATTTCTTTTCGGTAAATCTTGTCAGGCACGCACAATTATAAGGCATGTAAACAAAACTTATAACAACTGTTGCTAGCTATTCACAAGTAAAAAGAAGTCAGATGGCAGGTGGAACAATAAAATTGGGGTCTTATTATGTGCACCAATCAATATCAGGTTCAAGCAAGTCACGATGGACCGTTAGCCTTGATATAGGCTAGCTGCGGGAGGCCCAGGACAGAATTAGCACTTGCACGTGAGCTCTCTGCTTGCATAATTCCGGTTGTAAACCTCTGGTAACAAAAGCTTTAGCTATAGTCAGGAAGCGTCTTTTGAGTCCCTTTGAGTATCCCTTCGGGGCAACTAGGAGAACCTTGCATAAGTCCTTAACCCGACATTGATGCTCAGTGTTTTACCGTATACACTTATCAATCAACATTATTCGTTCACAACTACCATGATCTCTTTTTGACATTATTCTTCAGACAGTTACACTTACATGAGCGACTGACGCATTAGCACGCTAGTCAAAACAGTTCTGACATCCGTTGATTTTCAGCTTTCCATTTGACATAATGTGCAACTCTATACTTTGTACTCATGCAAAATTAAGCACTTTTCCTCCCACATTTGCCTTGTCTTGATTCAACCTTTCCGTGCCTGTCATGCTTAATTGCCAAGACGGTTTGATTGGATGACAACTGCATACGCATATGATTTTTTTTGTTACTCTATTGTTTGTCGATGTCGTTTTGTTATTGACGCAATGATAATGCACATAATTACAATGCACCAATTTTGACGTGTGATCTATTTTTCACCTCACGAATTGATTTCGCGTCAGATTATTTGACAACAATAACATACGAGTTGGCTTTAGTCAAGAGTAATGATATGGGAATTGGGTCCAGCCTGATGACAACTGGATAGCCCCTACACTCCTTTTTTCTTCGTTTGTTTGTTGCTTCTGTAACCTATGCTGAGCATGAGGCGTCTGAATTGGACCAGATCTATTACTCAGTCGGATGATAAATGTGCCTCACTGGTAGCCGTGAACTCTTACTTATCCTGATAAGCTAAGCACAGAGTTGGACACATGAACTCTGAAGTCGGAATACACTTTTCAAGCCTGAAATCGTTGTCTAGCGTTTTCTTCAAACACAGGTGATGCTTCGACTATACACCGCAACTGTGGGTCACCCGTCTGTGGTTCGTTTCTCATACAACTAACACATGGTAAGGATAAGGTTACTATGCTTTCTACTCGGACGGATAATAAGTTGACTTCAGAAACTTCTGTTCTCATGGTACGTTAGTGGGTCCGAGTGTGATGCCTGTTCGTAGTTCAGGTGCATTGCTAATGGGACTAATGTCCCAGTGATCTCCATTCATCGTCCTTTAATTCTTTGTTAGAACATGCGTGACGATTGTCAGTTTCTAGTTTTATAATGCTTCTATTTTCCATGTTATGGACTGTCCCCATCCTTCAGCAGCGACGGTTCGCTTCAGTACTGACAGTTTACATTCGATCTCCCCATTTCTGGGGACTGTCGAACTGCTTTCCGGTTACTCATCTCAAACCCCGTTTCTATGGGTCTAGATGTGATAGATCAATACATCTCTATTCATTCAAGACATTTTAAGTTCGATGTTTTGAATAAACCGAATAGTAGTCGGCGGTCTCAACTGGGAATCACTTACTGCGATTTCGGAAACTCTTGAATAAGCGTCCCTACCAGGGGTGACAGCCAATAGAAATTCCCTGTTCGAATAGTACCAACGTCATATAGATCCGCTCACTGCTATCCAGACGTATCACAACGTATGGGTACCTTTTTATCGCGGCTGGTGTCAGTTATTCTCGTGCTTAGTCGCATGACTAGTCAGTGACAACGGATGCTTCATTTCGGCGTTTGATGCATCCGTTCCAGGGCTAGAATTCAACTGACACACATTGACTTTTCGTTGTAGTCCATAAACCCGGCATTCTGACTGCATGTTCAAGTTTGATCAGAATTCAGGTTAACTATCCAGGAATCAACAATCCATTACTTTCCTCGGACATTCAAGCAAGACCAAACGGTTGTATTATTATGATTTTATTTCTTTACTAATGCAAGCATCATCATTTAAGTTCAATATTCCACGCACGAAACGGTCAGTCTCTCAGTGATGTTGAAACTTCCACTTCGCGGACTCTGCATTAGCCACCGTGTCTGCGTTTTTAACTTACCCAACTACGAATCCCTCGTTATCTAGTCAGAACTCTATCAGTTGTTAGACAAGGATTTAGACTTATTCTTTCATTCTTCCCAATCAACTTCTGTCATTCACAGCTTGTCAATTTATTTGTGGATTCTTCGCAGTTCCGACTTTGGCTTTCTCTAGGCAGGCAGCAGCAACAAGTTGCTCTCACAGTTAACTGAAAATGACTTAACAAAGACTTGCTAGGGCTAGACAGTGTCAAAATGCTAGCATTGAATTCAAGGTCTGGGCGGATTTTTTCTAAACTTTTGGCAAGAAGAAAGTGCAAGCGTTGCGCATCCTAATTAGGTCCTTCCCCATATCTAATAAGGAATAGTCATGCTTCATCTACGGAGTCATGTAAAGCGTGCCTTTGGGTCCTGGTTTATAGTTCGACTTTTTCGCTGGAAAAAGACGCACCAGTTCAACCTTGATATTGATAGCTTATTTCATACCCCACGTAAACTTGATGGATTTGAGTCAAGGTGAAGTGAAGTGATAACATTTCGTTGGATATCGTTTTACTACAACTCGCTTTTCTCTTCCGTGACTATTTTCTGAGCGTTGTACGTAATCATTTCGTTCGTCCGTTACCTAGAATTGAGCACTTGGAAGCCCTCGTTTCACTAAGACCCACAGCCTTTTTGGGAATGGTGAGATGATAGACTACAAGTTAAGCAACAAGGGACGAGGTTGCTTGTGAAGTCTTGCGGCTCACCGAGTCCAGTGTGCAATCGCGCGCAGCTGCATTGGACTCACACATTAGCGACGCACTCGTTTCGGGATGTCACGCGATGATTATCTGGATGCATTTTCTCTTTCTTTGTGTGTATCTAATCCGTTGCCTTTCTTTGCTCTTATTAGTTTACAGGCAAATCACACGTGTTGCGAGCATTCTCTGGCGACACCACCAAGATTACTGGATCCATTTGGGGTCCATTAAACAAGACCATTATCTTTGGGCATGAGTCCGGAGCACTTACCGTTCTCGATACTCGTTTGAATCAGATAACCAACCAGATCAAACCACATAAAGGACCGATCACCGATATCCAGATGCATCTACACATTCCAATGTTCATCACGGCATCCAAAGATCACACGGCTAAAGTATGCACACCTATACGGTTGACTCCGTATGTTTGGAATGATATCATCTTTGTGCAATGTTTGTGTTTCCCATATTCACTAATTACTGATGCTTTTAATGACTGATTTTATGTTCTGTTGCCTGAAGCAAGTAGACTTGGCTGTGCACCCCCATCCAGCCGAGAACTAAACTCACACCGACAATGACGGTTATCAAAGTTCAGCTTATATTCTGACAAAATGAATCCAACGAAGCTTTTGCTTCTCCGCCTCCACCTCTCCATACCTCTATTCTGACTCTGGACACATGTTACTTTCCTTGGGATGCATGCCATGCACCACTGTCGACCACAAAATTTGCCGTAACATCTCATAACTTCCTAACATCGCTCAATTCTCGGCCGTCTTCCGGATGCAATCGAGTTTCTATATATTTTCTCGAAATAAATATCACGCACTCATAATCGAATATACCCTAAAAAGTGTCACACACCAATCACACCTACTCAACAAGTAATGTGGCTCTCTCACAACTGCAACACACTTTATATCTGACGCCAGTTTCCGTTGGACAGCAGTTCAGTTACTGGCCTGCAGCTTTTCGTGTCACAAATGTCTGCTTTGTTCAGTTATGAACTCTTCCCAGCGTTCCATCCATTACCAGACTTCCAATGGCTCAACTTGTGGTGCGCGAGCTTGAGTTCCGCGGACCGGAACACCGAGGTATCAGTATGCTTTGCGCAGCTTATATTTATCTCTCCAAGCTAGTGGTAATACGTCACGCCAATTCATTCGTCCTGTTTTTATCTCACCATTTTATGTCCTTGTGCGCATAATGTATCGCTCGGATGTTCACACATCTCCACACTCTTTTTGGACCTTTCATTTGCATACGGTTCACGTTTCTCTCTTCTCCAGTTGTTCAGTGCCTACGATTTGAGCTCAATTCGCACCTACACAACCGAGCGTCCGATAAACTCTGCGGCCATTTCACCCACAAGGGACCATGTGAGTTTTCCTTGCCTCTAAAGCTAACGACTCTCCATTCTTACATATCACAGGTTCCAGAGAGCAGCACAGAATCTGAAGTCTGGTTTATATCCCAGTGCACCAAATCCGGGTGCCTCGCTACACCAACTAATTGTGTCGGATGTTGCCACGACGTATATTTATATGGTGGCACCACCGTATACTTTTTTATCGCATTGGGAACTTGTTTATATGACGACTTCAGAAGTAGCCGTTTCTTCTTTTCTATCTAGCAAACCAGTGCGTCCCTTTCGGACCGCATGGTAGAGCCCATCGATTTTGGGCCATCTTTTCATGGTTACTCAACCGTCCCACCCAATCAGTTGGCCGTTAACGGCGGCAATGTTGACGACTTGATCATTGATGTGCTGACCTTATAAATGGGTTTTCCCACTTTTTAATGCTAACTCGATGATTGCTTGTTTTTCGCGTTCACTTCGTCGTCGAGTTACTTTACTTTTGACAGTCACGACCGGTCGCTTCAACGGATGCTGCTGCTGAAGGATACTGGTGAGCATTGGGCACTCACCAGCTATTCCTAAGCCCTATGTCTTTTACTGATTCATCCCAGCAGCTTACAGACCAGCTAGTGTAGTTGGAAGAAGCACGAAACAGGCGTTTCGCCCTATTGGGGTTCGTCGTTGGTGCGCCTTCCCTCGGTCCCCTGCTGTGGATCAAACCCATGACCGCCAGTGGCTTGCACCACTAGCTGGCACCTGCCACTGAGCCATGCGGGACGGAGGCAGATCGTCTGAAATTGCAAGCTAACTAAGATATAGCGCAGCCTATCATTCACCGCCATGCAGGTTCGTACCATCGCAGGGGACGGTCGCTAGTCTCCAAGGTCATGACTTCAACCACGCCGCAGCCATGTCCGTATACTGTGCGGGCAAATCTGATTACGTATGAGTAGGATGATTATGAAATTTTGCTAGTTCATTCCTGCTGCTCACAAGCCATCTTAGTCTAACCCCAATCTAGAAAAGCACCAAACATCTTTTCGCCCTATTGGGACTTGTCAGTGGCTAGCAGCCATGGTTTCGATCCTCAGCAAGTGGCCGAGGGAACGCGCACCATTGACGAGCTTCAATAGGGCAAAACAATCGACTGGTGCTTTTCCGGATCGGAGTCAGTCTGATTTGGCTTGTGTGCAGCTGTGGTGAACAAATAAAGTTCAGTTAATTTTCGTTCGTAAGGGGTTGAATAATATCGTAGAATCATCCGAGCGGATACCTAGTGTTTAACCCACCTGCGTTCACATCTACACGCTAGTTATTTCGAACGAGGGTCGCCTTTAACATTGATCTACATAGGTTCCCGCAGTGGCTCTACCATATAGCCAACCTACGTGATGGAGCTACCAATTGTCTGGATGATTTGCTTTCGAGGAACTAGTCGGCTAATAGGAGAAATGCAACCTACTCTGTCGACATCACACTGTAGGCATTCGTTCCGTGGACCGTCTGGTGGTGCTGGACGGACCTGCAAGTTACTGGCTGTTGTGTTGTGCTTACTCAACAACAATTTCCTTACACAGGGAACACATCGTTATCTGTGAGCACACGATGTGAGTAAACCAAGTTTCTGGAATAGGATGTTTGACTATCTGCTAACTGACCTAGAACCAGTGAATGCACTAACTGCTTACCACATCCAGACAAAATACCAATAAGGACCGAAAATCAGCGGGTACCAGAGGCGGAGTGAAGACCCGGTAAAGTAGTCGTCTTCTATATCGCCTTCGTACACAGGCAAGAACTTTGATCCAGAAAATTGTTTTTTGTGTTGTTAGGAATGTACTAAATTTCCTAACATAGTGAACGAACGATTCTGATGTTTGTCAATTATACAAATCAATGTATGTGTACATTTATACACAAAATTTTAATACAAACTTTTATGCGTGTAAACTTATGTACATATTGGATACGAAGGGGAGAATGATCTCTTTGACCCAGGTTACAACATGCCCATGAGCGGTGGTTGATTTTCCATCCGTTTAGCATTATTCGAAGAGAAAGGAGTGGAACAACCAGACATCAGTTGAACAGTAAAGATTCGCCTGATGGATTGTCCTCTATCTTAAGGTTTCCCTAAGTAACATCTCATATAAGTTTTACTGGTAAAGAAATGTATTAAACGCTGGTCTGGCTATGTGAAAAATGCGGGACAAACAAAACGAAAGATTACTAATGAGTAAAAGGGTTTCTAATGATAGTTTACTAATTCATCCCAGCCGCTGACCCTACTGGTTAGTAATCGAAAATTCACCCTCACAGTCTTCAAATGTATATAATGCTGCTGCGTAGTGGGACTTGTGATCTCTGCAGATCATCTACTGTCCTGCGCAATGGTCGTAAATTACACAACAGTGGGGGACAGGTTGAGCTATATCCCAGTTAGCAACAAGCTATGGGGTCTGCTACCGTCCCGCATAGCTCAGTCGCATAAGCTGCTAGCTAGTTGGTGAACGCTGTTCGCGGGCAATATCTTCCTGAACTTATCCATCAATTGTTTTACAGCTTTATAAGCATTCGGTGCTTCTCCGTCGTAGCCAGTACACGTGATAGCCCCATTCTTGAGTGATATATCCCCTACTACTCTTCTGTGAATCCGCTTACTTCTCATACTTGCTCATCCAGTATTGACAAGTGATTGTCTTCTGTATGCGGACGACAAATGGCGCTTTTAGCGCTGAATGTTTCGATGCACGCTAGACGTTGACCCTGATATAAGAATTTTGGTATTGAACAGTATCTCACGGCGACCGACAGCCACGAGCATCGTCATATATCTAAGGTATGCGGTGTAGCTTGACAATTCATCCGGTTAGCCCATTTCTCCGCACAGTGTTTTGCAACATGAAGGAAGAGCTTATACACCTTGAGAGTTTGCCTGATGAGTGTGCAACGAGCGCGCATCGCAGCGTTATCATTCATGATTGTGCGCATTATCTAGATGTGGATGTTGTAACGCTGCCCTCCCCTCCGCTCTCTGCACTGTAAACCCAGCCGGGGACAAAACAAAACACCGAAACCTGCTAGACCGAAGTGTATTAGGCACAGAACATAGTTCATTTTACAGGTCACATTCTATCATCTCCGTTTGTACGTTTTTAGCTGACTCACGTCGCTTGCCTGGTGAGCTTCCATATCTGCTGGCGTCCTGCACTTGCCAGCTGTAGTCACGCTCACTTACGCCTGTCACAGCAACCTGTGTTATGCTGACGGGCTGATTTCATTAGCTTCCGGCGTGACTCCCTCGTGCTACCGCCGGTCAGGTAGCAACCCGTGTCATGATAACAGACGTCTCAAAACGTATCACGTTATTAGACTGCGGCCTCCGATTAGGGCACAACACCGAAGTTATTGTGCCTCAGTACAAACCAATTAGATGACTATAGAAAATATTAAAAAGAAAAGACAACAAAATTAAAAAACTTATATATTTGCAACCGCCTACTAATAGGCATGGAGCCATCAAAAGCCATTTAACTCAGGAAGGTACAGATATCGTTAAAAAAACACAACACTACGGATGAGTCCATGCTTTCGTTAGAGTGCGAGGTACTACCTGGTTGCCCAAGCCGAAGTACGGTGTTGACTTAGGGGACACCACCCCGAACTTTTGACCGGATGGCCTGCCCGCAAGGCAGCGGAGCGAATTCAGGGAATCGCGCATATTGGGAGCCGGTGACTGATTGTCCAGTTCATACACCTTTCGTTTGTACGTTTGTCAAACAAGAGCCCAACGCTCCCCACAATTTCTGCATTATGTTGCTGGAATACAATGCTTCGCTAATATTACACAAGGGGCAGTGACTTTATTTAATGGCGAGTCACGTCCGCCACGTCACAGTGTTGTTAGACGGACATATGTGACTTTTTATAGGGAGATCGCTTGCCAAGCGAAAACCCACCACGTCCCGGAACATTGCCACCGAACGATTTGCTGGAAAGGCATAATCCCGAACCACCCAGCTGGCCCCACACGGAGGTTGTTCGGCAAGCCAGCCAAGTAAAAGGTCGAAAATTATCTTCATCGGCACTAAGATCGCGGTTGGAGGGGAAGGCTAAGCGGGAAAGGAGTGGGGGAGAAAGAAACTTACACTACAAACGTCACTGCGGTCAGTTCTTCACCATGTCAGCAAGTCCATCCAGCCAACTATGGGCATCGCGATTGACTTGAGTTTTGCTGTGTGCGGTGTGTTTAAGGGAGCTTAAGTGAGTGTGGAATCTGCATACGCTATGACATCTCATGATCTGTCATAGGTTCATTGGGCTGTTACCAAGGGAACCACTACTACACCAGCAGTAACGTGGGTCATTCGTGTCTTAGTTTGCTTTCCTGATGAGTTGGTTCGGCTAATTCTGCTGTTCTTACTTAGCCTTTTGCGTTGTTACTAGGGTGCAGTTTCTCTAGACACTATGATCCTGAACCCATTATCCATGCGTAATGAGAGCAATCGCTGTCTGACGATGGACTGTCACATCCACATCTTCCTTTCCTATCCACCTTGTATTTGTTAACCTCCATACCACATTCCGCTTGTCAGGTGTTACTGGGAGGCGGCCAAGAGGCGCACGAAGTCACCACAACGGCGGTCGGTCAGGGAAAGTTCGATGCTCGTTTACATCATCTGATTTATCAGGACGAATTTGGGCGAGTCAAGGGCCACTTCGGTCCGATCAACAGCGTGTCTTTCAACTCCGACGGAAGTGGGTAGGTTTCCGAGTTTACTTTCCGGAACAAAATCCTTCGAGTGCTTATCTTTTACCTACCGAACCCTTGCGCCATGATTCATTTATGGGCTACAAGGAATTTGCAAAGTCCACGTGTTGTTTTTGCTTCCTGGGACACCACGGATGCATTATACTTTGTATATTTGTTTTTTTGAAGGGACTTATCGCAACCAGACTCAGTGAGACAGCCGTTCTACTTTCCGAATTCTATCACAGCGACCACTTTATGTTGTATGAGCACGCCAGTCTGTGATTTCTCCTATCGGTTGTTTTCTGTTTCACAATCACCGTTTCCCTCTTGTAGGTTTGCCACTGGAGGCGAGGAAGGCTACGTCCGATTGCACACGTTTGACCCGGACTATGCTGATCTTGACTGAATTATCCTTCTTTGTGACCGTTTTTCTCAACGGATTTGTGAATAAAAACAACTTCATTAAAAGCAATCTATCTTCATGATGTCTTTATATTGAGGGAATGGGCTGCTCTAGGTCACTGTCAGTCTGAGCTTATACCATTTCCGGCTATCTTCGTTCCCCATTATCGTCTCTTTTTCGAGTGTTTTGGCCATTTTAGCGTGTAACCCCTTCGCTTTTATGATTCATTTTGTAGGTTGTCCAACTCAATTCTCTTTGCTGGCACTTATACATCCATTTCCAGTGATTTATAGACTCAGGCTGGTGGCCGAAAGAATTACGCGCTTGCCATGTAATCTGGATGTCATCGGTTCGAATCCGTGTAGGTGCGGGCGACCTCGCGGTATAGCTGACTCTCGCGCGACTGCTAGTGGTCGCGTGGCAGCGAAGCATTGGTACGCTTTGCCACCGTACTGCTATTGCCTTCTGTCCTATCGCATTATTTGGCACTAAGGGAAGGCATCAGTAGTATGCCGGTACGTAGTACCGACGTTTTGCTGCTGCACAATCACCACCAGTCGCACGTGGGCCAAGGATAATGCGAAAGTCGCCCTGTCCCTACGCAGGCTCGAACCCGCGCCCTTGGATTACAAGACAGGTTTGTGATCCTTAAGGCTACGGGTCCAGATACGTTCGAATAGGCAGGTCTGCAGGGCACTGACCTCCCTATTCGAACGTATCTGGAACGAAGAGAGTGTGCCAGCTAATTGGAGCGAATCGATTATAGTGGCAATATACAAGAAGAGCAGTCGCACAGACTGTTCGAACCACAGAGGTATTAGCCTAACGCCAGTTGTGACAAAATTACTGGCCTCGATTTTCGTTCGTCGCCTCACTGCAGAACGGGAATCTCGGATTAGGGAAAAGCAGGCCGGTTTTCGCCCAGGACGTGGCTGTATAGACCATATATTTACTTTGCGGCAGGTGCTAGAGCAGCGCCACGCATACCGCAGACCGACAATAGTTGTGTTCCTCGACTTCAAGAGTGCGTTCGATTCAGTTGATCGATCGATTCTGTTCGAATTACTTGCGCGAAAAGGTGTTCCCACGAAATATGTGAACATCCTTCGTGCTCTATACTCGAACACTAGAGGCCGCGTCAGGGTCTATGGTGCCCTATCGGATAGCTTTTCGACTACAAGTGGCGTTCGTCAAGGTTGTCCGATTTCCCCGTTTTTGTTCAATTTCGTCGTGGATTCTATCATGGAGTGTTCCCTCGCGGAATCTCATGATGTAGGCGTTGAAGTGCTGCCTGGTGAAAGGTTAGTTGACCTAGATTATGCGGACGATATCGTCTTGCTTTTCGACAATGTTGAGGCGGCACAGTCAACCCTGAATAGCCTATCCAGAGTGGTTCCATTATTTGGTATGCACTTCGCACCTTCAAAGTGCAAAGTGTTGCTGCAGGACCACCAGCCACTTGATGACCCCTTGACGCTTGCTAACGAGGAACTCGAGGTGGTTGATCAATTCACTTATCTTGGCAGCTGCATCAGCAATGATGGGCGCATAGAAACTGACGTGAGCTCACGCATTGCAAAGGCTAGAGCTGCCTTCTTGAACCTGCGTCATCTTTGGCGACAGAAGGGAGTTTCCCTCCGCCTGAAAGGCCGTGTATACAAGGCTACAGTGAGGGCCGTTCTGCTGTACGGTAGTGAAACTTGACCCCTTCGGTCTGAAGATCTGAGGCGCCTTCAAGTCTTTGATCATCGTTGTTTGCGAAGCATTGCTGGTGTCGGATGGCACCAGCGTGCCCGCAACGATGATGTGCGTAGGCGAGTACTAGGTGGTGATAATCATGCTAGCTCCCTAGAACAACAGATAGCACTGAATAAGTTACGTTGGCTCGGGCACGTGCTACGCATGCCTGGTCACCGCTTACCTAGGAGGGCCTTGTTCAGTCTACCAGGTGTCGGATGGCGCAAGGCTCGAGGTGGACAGAAGTTGACTTGGCAGCGGGAAATGAAGTCACTGACAACTAAACTGGGTGCCGTTGGTCCGTCTCGCCTTCCGGGCTGGAGTCCACGTGACTCACCTTGTGCTTGGCTTGAGACTTTACAGGACATAGCTCGCAGTAGACACCAGTGGCGCGTCTGCTGCCGTCTCCTAATCGGATTGTCTGTTTAAAGTGTGTTTGGTGCTGAGTTATCTGTGGGTGAATGGCTGATTATGACGCGGGGCAGTGAAAGCCGCAAGGAAGCTGTCTCGCCGATGCCGCCTTATCTTTGCACGATAGCCAGCTGTTTGTGACGGAATGTTGTTAACACAAAGTGTAGGCGCCTTGACCCTGAATGTTTGCTTAGGGCATTAAGGTTTTCAGGTAAGTCCCCCCTTCTCTCCCTCTTCTTATTCTTTATTTCATAGGTCCTCATGATTGTATGGCAGCGAAGCATCAGTTCAAATGGCTGATGTACTGCTGTTGATGCTGAAGGCTACGGGTCGACATTTTGCACCAAGGCTGGCTTTGTTGCATCACCAGCACCTTCGTTTTTTATTGAGGGCAGTGGGTTCATCGTCGGCTAACATGGAGACTTGCGGACAGACGTACTGTATCATGGGTAGCACGGAATCAGCGGCAACGGGCACTTTTAGTGAAAGCTATTATCGGGTGTCAACACTTATCACGGCAACTCGGGGGCACGATATTGGTCTCTTAACGATGCACCACAAAATCACAATACTTTTATGTCTACTCTTGGTCGATTGGGATAGGTACAGCACGCCAAGGAGCCTACTCGGTTTGGTAACACATGATCCAATATTTACTATGCGATGTTCACATGTGTCCACATACATAAGTGACAGATTGCCGGGTAGTGTTCACAACATCGTTGATTTTTCTTTCCAGAGTCTTTCTAAACGGATACAATCCGTGATCAAATACCGTCGATTCTTTTCTGCGAATTGGTCAATTTTCGGATCTTATAAAGTCTTCAGATTGAGATCTATTTTTATTAGCATGGAATGTACAAATTGTTTCTGATGAGTTCTACTACCGTATTCAGCTTTGTGTTGAAGTAGTGGCTCCAGAACATACTAAGAAGTTGCAAAGAACTGCTACACCTGCAGGCCTCTCGAAAAAGATAGCCACCAAACTCCCTAAAATAAAGAAAAAGTTTAGGAGAACAACTGCTTTTACTCTGTTGATGCTTCACACCAGATTACTAACAGCGTTATACCAAGATCACCACAAAATGTTATGCTTTGAAAAGGTGATGGTACTGAAGAGCGCCAACGTGGTAGGCTGCATCTGAAAACTTGGACCGTAGGCAGAATAGAAAATCAAGTTGCATTAAGTCGATTATAAAGTAATAGAACTACCATAACCGATCGCGCGATTATATGTTCGATTTCAACGACTACGTTATGTCTACTTATAGCACTAATGCGGAAGAGGATCCTCAACTAAAGCTGTTACACAAAGACAGTAATACGCTCCAAACTGTTGAATTCACAATTAGTGACACATGTCGCCAAATCAGATTAGTTCGGCCATCATTCTCATCAGGCCCTGACAATATCCCGCCAATTCTAGTCAAGCACGGAGGTCCAGACCTGTTTTTACTTAATGTATTTACACTTTCCGTGCTCAATGGGGCGTATCCTATGCACTGGAAACAATCAACCATAATACCACGACGCCAAAGCGGATCTGTTCAAGATGTAAAAATTTACCGCCCAATCCACCACACATCTATTATCTCCAGAATCATAGAGGTTAGTTAAGATCGCATAATCGAATATTTGAGTTCTATAAGCCTTCCCAGTAAACGTCAGCAGGGTTTTTTGAAAGGCAGGTCATGCGCTACCTGTCAGTTAGGTTATCTCGATTATTTGACTAGAGCAACTGATGCCGGAAGTGCCATCGTTGTAATATTTCTTGATATCCAAAAGGCTTTCGACCGTGTCCCACACAACTTATTGTTGCGGAAGCTTATGTCCTATGGTATCACACATTCGCTTCTAGATTGGTTGTCTTCCTACCTCGAGGGTAGAAAGCAAGTAGTCAAAATCGGTATCTATACATCTGAAGCCACTACAATCTCTAGTGGAGTGATTCAAGGTAGCGTGCTAGGCCCGCTTTTATTCTTAATCTATTTCAACGATCTTGATGAAATCTCGTACGGGAAGCCATTCCTGTTCGCTGATAATGTTAAAATTGTGTATTATTCCGCCCCGGGGCAATGTAGTCCTAACTTAGCCTGTATTCAGTCTGACTTGTCCGCATTTGAGCACTGGAGTAACTTCTGGAAGTTGCACTTTACCACTGACAAGTGTAATCTATTGTACCACGGCTATGGCCCTTCTCCGAACATCTTAACCTTAAACGACACTCCTGTCCCTGTGTGTGGCACAGTCCGAGACCCTGGTCCAAGATATTCTTCCTCAGTTAATTTTTTAGAGCGTTATATTCTTGCAAGCTTCTGCCAGAAAAGTGATCGCCTACATAAGTCGAACTCTTATCTTGAGGGATTCCAGGCTTCAAGCCTTTAAAATATGTGTTAGGCCGAAGCTTGAGTACTGTACGATAGTGCACGGTAATCTGAGAAAAGTGGACATAATAGCACTAGAAAACATTCAACGATCACTCACAAGGAGTTTTTTGAACATGCCTATTACTATGTCATACCGTGAGCGTTGTGACGCTCTAAAACTGGAGCCGCTATGGCTGCGCAGACTCAAACTTAATCTGTGCCTTCTACAATGCTTCCTATTCGGATTAAGCTTCACTGCTCAGCCACAACTCGAGTTTCAGACTCGTATGCGCTATGAACTAAGAAACAGCGAGCGCACAGTAAAAATACCAAAGTCTCATACAAAGCTCCGTTCAAATTTTTTCTGCGTAAAATATGCATTAATATGGAACAAACTTCCATCGAGTGTTAGAAACTGCACTACCTATCCACAATTCAGACGCATGATTAATATTCACCTGACTGTTGCAACTATCTGGTCAACACTAAGCCAAAAGGGGACTCTAGATGATTTGTATGAGAGAGGTCCTGGATGCACTTGAAAGTCGCCATATCCCCTATTTGTCTCAATATTATAGTTTTACCTACATGTAGTTGAATTATTGAGTATGTAGCTATAAACGATCTTACTCTTAACACTCCGTCTAACCAATTCTGTTTTCTCCTTTGAGCACTGGTTCGAAGATGCCTTTCAAGCTAATGTCTCTGTACCATCATCGTCACTCGCCAAGATTTTCCATCAAATTGTGATTGGTCTGTCGACAAGCGATTGTATTCATCATTATGTTTTATAATTCCTCATACTTTATCTTCTTCTTTGTTTCACCGTTGGTCATGACTGGGCTGATCTCTTGTGGTGACGGATTACAGCTTCCAAAATAAAAAGTATACCCATGCAAACCATATTACTACTGACTCGCTGGCTTAAAACAAAAATGTGCCATACTTGATTGATCCGCATGACAGAACGGGCTGAGGCTTCATTGCCTATAATGTATGCATAAAACAGCCCTAAAAAAGACATTTGATATCTAGTTCTGATGGCCCATTTACTATCTTGCCACACAGGCACAGAGCCAATTGGAGCATGGAAGTGCAGGTGAAGCCAGTTGAAGGAAAACTCTGCATGGAAGCAGGTCCCCTGGGGACAGTTCCATGGATGGTCGTCTTACTTGAACTTCGGTTAAAGCTACATATATTCTTGTTCCCACTTTCTTAACCTCTCTTACTTTCAAACTGATAATCATTTCAAAAACCCATATGGGAATCTTTGTACAAAACATGTAAAATTAAATATATTATGCGATCAAACCACTCAATTGATCTGTACCTCGCACTGTCGAGGAATACAACGTTTCTTTATTTACTATTTATAACTAATTCGAGGATAGACAATCTAACTGAACCGACCGGGTATCCGCTTTTTATCTCCCTTATCACATAGTTGTGATCATCCACAGCAACAATTTACCATGTTGGCTTTGGGAATACAATGCACAAAATTTGCACTACACAATATGCTAGAGAAGCAGAACAACTGGTTGTATGCACCGAAGGAAGTTGAACACAGATATTTGGTCTCTCCTTTAATGGCTGTCGCTGGTCTGAGACTCCCGAGTGAAGGTGTGCTCGCCAGATTGCTACGCATACACCTTGCCCACCCAATCTCGCGTCCTACCGCTGTACTGAGTGGACGTATATTTACACAAATCCTTGAGTTTTCCACCCGTCTGAAGCCCAACTGCAGTGTGTCCATGTTTGCACTGCCTTTATAGCATGATTGTTTAGGGTAGATGTACCTGCACATGCGTGGGATTAGCTGTTTATCGAAGGTCCTATCAGGGCTCCATTCAGATTAGTATTCCTATTACTTATGAATAGATAGATTCACTAAAATTTATTTAACTCATCGAAATTGGCTTACCAGGCAGATAGGTCAAATACCGATCCGAAAAGGCACCAAAACATTGTTTCGTCCCATCGGAACTTTTTCATGGTGCGCATTCCCTCTTTCCCCTTCAGGGAACCGCCAATGGCTTGTATCGATAGCCAACAGCTTATGCCACAGCCATGAGGGACGATAGCTGACCATCATGGATTGAAATCTAATTTCGATATAGCTCGATCAGTCCTCCACTGCAATGCAGGTTACTGTTCATGCAGGGGACAGTGGTTGGTCTTCAGGTGTCAGAACTTCCCTTACCAGTAGCCGTGAATCCACGCAGCATTTGCAGACTGGTTGGACCAAGTTTTTGATTTATCATGAGTAGAGGGTTTCTCAAAACGGTCGCCTGATGTTTTCAGGGTTAGTAGTTGATCTATCTGCCTCATAATCTCCGATGAACTAAATAAATAGTATTCCTATTACCGCACGGATATCCTGATTGCGGTTAAAATGAGTTGGCCGCTTCAGTTCAGTTAAACGACCAGAGTGGGCACCGAAGCGTGACAGATCCAGCTACCATGACTCAGATCGCCAAGCTAATAAGTAACTATGGTCAAGAAAAAGCGCAATATCACGATGTTAAGTACAACAGAGGAAACTAGAGGAAAGTTAAGTAACCTTAATCTATGACGCGTTTCGATCTCATCTGAACTCATCAAATAGCTATAGCAAGCATCAAACCCGGGACCATTGGGGTTCTAGTTGTGACGGCTACCCCTAAGCCACCGGATCACGATGGGCAACACTTAGCACAACGCTTAATGACTGGTTGGAGGGACATTTTGAAGTGCACTTTATGTGAATGAATTGCGACGCGCAACCTCAATGTAAATCGCGATTCACATTGAAGTGAGCCTTGTTTAATTCGATCACTGGGACCGTAGCCGAAGCAGATGGAAATTAGGTGTTGAACGCCCGAAAACACTGCACAACCACGACTCGTTTCGATGGCATTCCATCTCATCAGGTGGAGATAGCAGGCCTCGAATCCGCGACCATTGGAATAGTAGCCGAAACCTCTACCTCTTTGGCTACCGGATCACAACGGACAACGCTTGGCTTACCGGTTAATGCTTGATTTTGAGTCGTTTTTTCGATCTGCTTCAGGTACGGTCCTCATTATCGAAAGACCAAGATTCACTTCAATGGGAATTGCGGTCAACATTGAGACTGCGTGTCGCAATCCATCCACACAACGTGTACTTCAAAATGACCCTCAAACTAAATTTAATCTAGTTGTAATGCTTGGTGCCACATGTACGAAACAGAATGCAATAGCACTGCCGACTCCGCGACCGCACCACGTCAGATAAAGTTTCTAGCTATCTCGATGCACCATCTTGGAACTTGGCACTCCTGACCATATTTTTTGAGACTTCACAGTTTTGAAACAATAGTACCCAATATGCACACTGGTTGGTTGTCATGGACCATGTGAAGGACCTGATTCGTCCAATGTAAACGGCACCAGTTCAACGGAAAGCTCGGTGCGCCACCGGCTTGTCTCATTCCATACACCGACTTGTAAGGTCGGCACTGCTGATTCAGTGCTCCCCCACCGTCGTACTAGCAGGGCCGAGCAGACGCCGGTGACCAAGGATGGCCGACTTCTCTAAGTCTTCACTGTGAAGTGACCATGTTTGGGATCCATGCAGTAAGCCTGGGCTCATTGTATCGTTGAGTATCCTACCGTCGACTGATTGGCTGATATCTCGCCGTTTCGATGAATGCTTACAACCCAAAAGTCAAATGGATCTTACCGATACGGGAAACGAGCGCCACAGTGACTTGATCATTAGAGATGATGAGACCACCCAGACATTTTGGGCCATGAACCACTTGGTAGCTAAAACCGTCGGTATACCGGAGCAGTCCGGCAATGACACTTGCCAATTTGAAGGTGCTCAGTGTATGCCTAAACATGCAGAGCTCTGCCTCATTCTATCGAGAAGCACTTGTGCGGAAGATGAATCTGATCTACCTTGCCCGTTCGTCATTAGCCCACCTGACAAAGCCTTTGCTCCAGAAGATGCTGGGAGGACGCGGCCATTAACAACAGATTAGATCACAAAAATGAAGAGCGCAATCGTGTTGCGGCCCACTTGCAGTGGAGAAAGCATGGCACAGATTCTCACTGAGCCCTCCTCCCTTTCTGACCTCAAGGCAAAATGCAGCTCTTCTGGTCTTGCTTTCAAAAGCATACAAAATCACAGATCGAGCGATCGATTGAATCGAGGATGACCCTCAAGTTAGAGCTTACCATCGTGTGGTGTTTACATATGTCACTGTCCCAGCATTTGGCGACCGTAGTTACGTGGGCAATATCTCCCTTACTGGATAGCAATCTTTCATGGGGACCAACAAACAGCGGTAGTGTGACGTCCGTGATCCTTTTCAAGGTAATAGCAGTGTGGCTAATATCTCGGCTATTTTCGCATGACATTCTGTGCCTCCTTTTTAACGATGATGATCATTGACATTCACTAGTCTGGAGGTACGTCTTTTGCGTGAAAAACTAGCTGAATAGTCATCGGTGGGCATCCTCATTTTTTCAACAGCGGTGGCGAAGCGTCATCTGGTCAAGGGACATTGTTCCTTTTCAACAGTCCGAGTTCACGCTAAATCTATTCTAATGTGGAAGAGGTGATGCCAACATCTCCCCGAGTACATGTGTTCCAACACAGCAAGTCAGCTACATTCTTCAAAATGGTTCACCCAACAGCATTATCGGTATGTCTCAGTATGAACCAACTGTCCGACCGTCCCAACCGTTGTCTCATTAATTTGCATCTGCGCTCGGGCTGTGTTAGGCTAGTGTTCTGGTGTTTTTTCGTTGATCTTCATTTCGAAGGCGTTCGCTATCCACAACTCGAAGACACTTAGTCTCAAGCTGATTCAGGATGATCCGGACACTCCGAAACTGTTTACCGGGTGAAACTGCTCTACACGCCTTAAGTAGTCTAATAGGTCCATCAGAAATCCGTTCGTGATTGGCACACCCGAATCTGGACAAACGCGCTTCCCGGCGTCCTGTAAACTAGAGGCGATTCCGGCGATATCCAGTTCTTTCGCTTTTTTCTGCCTGCTGACGTTACAACTCAAACTGATAGTGTTTCACTACAGATTTGTTGGATGATTTGGAAGTCATTTCAGAGCTTTACACTTTATTAGGGCGGGACACGCGCCTACACACTAACGGTCGGTGTTTTTGTTAATAGTTTAAGTCAGTGGGCAGTTTTCAGAAGGTTTTGTATACAAATCGGTTTTGGTAGGGTTTTATTGTGGCAACGTTTCGCCTTTGACACAAGAGCTTCTTCAGGTCAGGCTCTTGTGTCAAGGGCAAAACGTTGCCACAATAAAACCCTACCAAAACCGATTTGTATACAAAACCTTCTGAAATCATGAAATCACAGTCGGTTCCAAACATATTCCAATATAATGGGCAGTTTTGCTCTAACTTATGCTGTCCGCGCTTAATGACGACCCGAACACGGAGTTCACGGCAACATGTAGAGTGGGCATTCGGTAACTCGGTGCGAACATTTTTCTCGAGTGGAAGTGCTGCTAAACGCTTTGATCGGCATCCAAGGTGTGCCTGATCGTCATCACTGATATCCACAAATTTCAGTAGATACCGCTATTACTCACTTTCAATGATCATTCGCTCGAAGTAGTTGATCGGTCCACCTTACTAGGCACTTATGAGCTCCGGTGTTTAAGTCCTTTGCAAAAATGGTTGCAAGCATCAATAATTCCCAAATGGCTTTCCTGTCTCATTTCTCGCTCTGTTTAACATGCTAGTATGCATCGTCCATCACATGGTGCGGAGCAGGTTTTTCGTGTTTATTCTTGTCAAATTCAGTTTCTTTTGCGGTTCAGATTTTGTTTATTGTGTATTAGTGTCGTGTCCGCATATTTTACTGTGGAATTTGTATTGTGTACTTATCGTTCAATTTATCACCTTTACCGTCACACCTGCTAACCTATCCGTAATGACGAAGCTGACTCCCTCCTGTGGCACTTGTTGCAAAATAGTTGGGCATAGAGCCAATGCTGCTACATGCCTTATGTGTCGTGTGAATGTCCACATTTCGTGTATTGCTTTAAGCTACTGCATGAAATTCAGCATGACTTTGCCCAAATCTCGTGCTAGAAATGCCAGGCCACTATGCAGTCGCAAACAGCCGAGAAGCCGTGCCAGCCTACAAGACGGGAAAAACGTTCCATATGGATGAGCTTTGTGGGTTCATCTAAGCAAGCGGAAACCCAGCCACTTCTATGTTCGAACGGGCTCTCCTGCTCACCGGCTGCAGGCTCTCCAGACCGATATCCACCCGTTGTTGGAGTCTCAGCTAACGTGCCTGTGTTGCGTCCTACAGACGCTAACATACCGCTTTGCGATAGCGCAGGCGATGAATGCCAATGGAGGATGTAATGAAGCAAAAAGGAGGGGACAACTGCCAACAATCGGCGACGTTTGTAACCTTATGATGTTTCATACACCTGAGTCGACGGATGCTAGTCCTTAGGCTCGTTATGGCCACCACGTGGATTTTCTGCAGAACCTGATTGATAGGCTATCGACATGAATGAACAGGGGTTATGGATGAAGCAAATCACCCGTCTCGGAAAGAAAGAGGAAGGGAAGTCCCGGCCTCTGCGAGTCACGTTTGTTTACGAAATGTGTCCGAGGCTGATACTATCCCGCTTCGGTAGGGTGAAGTCTAAAGATCCATATTCAACCCTAGTTGGATCCGTCGAACAAAAAGAAACTGAAGTTCGCTATCGTGAATTTGAAGCGGAGGACTGATAGTGGAAAAAAACAATCTCCACATTGTACATTTTCGGGTAGTTCCCCGGGTCCGCCGAACCCGGATCCACAGATCGATGACGCTTCATGCACATCTGCCGGTTCCTACCGCGGCCTGTGCATAGCCTTCACAAATGTTTGTAGTTTAAGGAACAAACGTGACGATGCATATCATTTCCTTGTTTCTCGTCGTCCGGACGTACTAGGACTGACCGAAACCTGGTTAAATCCTGAGGTCACTACCTAAGAATTTCAGATCAGTGGTTACTCATGCTTCCAGTGCGACAGACTATCAGACGAACGCGATGGTGTGCTGTTATGCATACGGTCTTCGCTGTACGGGAGACTGGTACACACCTATCTTAGCGAAGATGGCCTATGCGAACATTTGTGGTGCTCGATCCGCCTGAGTCAGGGTGAACTGCTCCTGGGTGTGGCTTATCTCAGCCCGCGAAGTCAATGCCTGGATTGGTTACCGCATGTTAGCAACTACATGAGTCTGCCCCACTTTCTGCTTATGGGCGATTTTAACTTTTCTCGTATACGGTGTTTTGAGGTTCAAGTTCTCCCCGGGCACTGTGAAATCTAGGTGAAGTTTGCGGAGATGGTATTTGAAACTGGGGCGGCACAACATGTCTGCCAACCGACGCGTGATACACCGCGTTCCGCTCAATCTTTCCTGGACCTACCGCTAACGAGTTGCGAGCAACGTGTATATGAAATTCAGGTCCTGGAGCCTCTGGCAGCTAGTGACCACTCGATGATGTTAGCCAGCCTAGAGCTGCCACTGCCCTACTCGCGTCCGCCGGAGCCATCTTACAATTATTGGAAGACCGACTTCAATGGTCTCATTTAAGCCTTCAGTGGAGTAGACTGGTCGATGCCGCAGGATTCATCTGTTGAAGCCTGTTACTCTGTTGTAAAAGGGTGTACGGTTGTTTCGTACCCCTCAAGTATCGGAAACATGGACCAGTGTAGCCACATTGGTTCGACAGAGACTATAGTCAATTGGCTCGATGGCGACGCGTATTGTAGAATAAATTCCTCGTGTCTGGCTCTGTCGATGCTTATGAGGTGTACAAAAGACAGCGGAATCTATGCAACAGCGCAAAGGCGGCGGCATTTCGGAGAGGAGCTTGCAACTTCAGCGAAGACGGCCTCCAAGAAGATTTTTACTTGCTTGAAGTGGCGCCTGAGGCCCGCAAGTGACGTAGCTGTGTTAGTGGATATTGATGGATAGCTTCTGACCTCCAGCACTAAACGTACGTTCGCATTGCCATAGCACCTCGCTTTCGTATTTACTAGTTGGCATGCGCCTATGCCGAGCTCGACGTGTGCAGCCCCTGTATATGTCCGCAGTCTACACGCTTGTTTTGATGGCACAAAACCTGCCGGACCCGATGGACTCGCTACTTTTAAGGTCCTTATCGGCGATCATCTCGCCTGCCGTGACCGATCTGTTCAACAGATCTCTGTCCGAGTGTGCATTGCCGAGCGACTGGAACTGCTTGGTAGAGAACCCGATTCCAAAACTCGGTGACCCACGCAATGTGGATAACTACCGACCGATTTGTCTCACCTATGTTTTGGTGAGGTTGCTCAAGAAGGCTGTGAAAAAGGGTCTTCTCCAGCTGCTGGAGTCGAAAGATCTCCTAACGCCGGCACAGCACGGCTTCATGAAGGGCCGCTCGTGCATCACCAACCTGCTGTTGACGCGGCAGGAATGGTTGCAAGCGTTGAACCGGGGAAAGTCAGGCGATGTTGTCTATATTGATTTCAGTAAAGCTTTCGAAAAGTGAACCATGAAGTCCTGCTCCACAAGCTGAGGATGTGTGGCATTGGTAGCCCACTTCACCAGTAGATCAGTGACTTCCCTATTGGGAGAAGTTAGCGGTTTCAGGTGGATGACTACCTAACCTACTGATTCCAGTCCACTAGCGGCGTACCCCAAAGCACAGTACTGGAGCCCATTTTGTTCCTGATTCACATCAAAGAAGTACTTTAGCTTCTTCGGTCGCCCGAGCATTGTTTCCCAACAACCTGAAGATTTGAAGGATTATTGATTCTCCCGGCGACTGTGATGTCTTTCAGCCGGATCTTGGTCGCCTATCCCGGTGGTCTGCATAAGTTGACCTACCGGTCAAGTCCTCATTTATGAGCCTGGGGAGGGGATGTAATGGGCGTGCGTACACCCTGGCCGGCAACCCGCTGCATCCCACCAGTTCCGTAAAGGATCTAGGCGTACTCTCACGCTGTGATCTGAAGTCTGTCGACAACACGAACAGACTGTACGTAAAAGGACTACGCCTGCTTTGGGCACTTAGACGCAGCTTCTGCACTTGGTCTGAAGAGATTGCTAAGCGCCACTTCTCTTTCATCATAAGACCGATGCTTGAGTACTGCTTACCAGCCTATTGTCCGATCACAATAGATGAGGCGCAGATAGTGGAACGGGTCCAGTATGTAGCTACCCGGCTCATCCCCAGTTTACGGAGTATGTCGTACGAGGACTGATGTAGGAGTCTAGGGCTTTATACCCTATCATGTTGTCGGCTTCGAGTTGATCTCATTACGACTCAGCGGATACTGCACCTGGGCCACTTTCCTATGTTGAAGCCGCTGCTGCATGTTCACGCACCAAGCACATTAGCACCAGCACACGCGGACACCGATACAAACTAGTGGTACCGGATTTTAAGCGCTTCGCTCACCCTCTATGCTTTGAGCGTCGAGTGGTGAAATGGTGGAACAAATTGCTGGAGACGCTAGTCGAGGCGTAATCGGTGTCGGAATTTAAGATTCCTTGACGCCCACTTTGCGGACTACAGGCATAGGAAGTGTATCGCACCCGGATATGATGTAGCGCAGCTGCAATATACTGCCACCGCAAATGAATCAGGGATGTGATTCCGCACATGTGCCCGATCCACCTACGATGGATCAACACAGCTTTTTGGTTACTCACTCTCTATTTTCAGTATTCAGTATTCAATGATTTTTGATGGTGAAACATCAGTCTGCTGGTCAAATGCATGGTGTACATTTATACCAGCGTTGGTTCGAGTGTCCTATACATGTCCACTTCTAGTTTAGAAGATGGAGAGACAGGCGGCATTCGACCGTTAACATCTTCGAAGTGTCGCTCATATCTGGTGAGTCGGTGAATAAGCAGTACACATGCTCGCCAGTAGACCGACTAGAGAACATCTGATTCTGCACACTGGACAGTACGTTCAACTTTCAAAACATATCTTGTATAAATCACTTTCTTCGCACACTTGCTAACCGGCTGCCTCTGCCTACATGATTCGCCTTTGTCACACCTAGTTGGGTGAGTCATCACTGTGGTGTTTGTGTATTTCTCACCATCTGAGGTAGACCGGTTTATCTAAACATAAGCCATAACGCAATTTTTGTAAATCTACGCATCAGATTGATCATGTCGTATAAATACCTATTTTGTGGAGGCTTCTTAGCCTATAGTACCACTGTTAGTCGACGAGCGTTGGCTTAAGTACACCTGACTTCTATCGAATCAGAAGAGTTCTAGCCTTTCGAGGCTTCTCACTTCATAACAAAAGGTAATGATGAGATAGAACTAATTAGAGTATCAATTCGAAGCACTCGTGTGATCGGATTGCGACGCGCTTTAAAACGAACCTTGGTGAATTTGATCAGT
This sequence comes from Dicrocoelium dendriticum, assembly GCA_944474145.2. Taxonomy (NCBI): domain Eukaryota; kingdom Metazoa; phylum Platyhelminthes; class Trematoda; order Plagiorchiida; family Dicrocoeliidae; genus Dicrocoelium; species Dicrocoelium dendriticum. The sequence goes on along the minus strand of OX104070.1, from coordinate 66,404,459 downwards.
TGGACCATAGCTGATGACGCATAACGAAATTGGGTGTTGCCCGCTCGAACAGAGCATGTCCCTCTGGGTACTACTACTGTTCCATTTGCTATCGTCGGCATAGACTTCCTTAGACAATTCGAACTCTTGGTCGACGTGAAACGCCAGTCAATAGGCGATCCTGGAACGAAACTCAGTGTGAGTGGCATCAACGCCATCATCGCATCTAACACTTCGAAACACACCTTTTCCCACACTACGCCAAGCTTTTCTCCCAGTACTCCAAGTTCCTACAGACAATACACGCAGCTCTGCCACGGCGTCACAAGTCATGCACCACATTCGGATGAAGGTCACACTGGTCTCATGCAATCCTCCTCGACTTTACCCGAGAAACATGGTAGCTAATGCGGAATTTGAGCATACCCTCGAACTCTGGACAATCCATACTTCCGACAGCCCTTGGTCCTCTCCTCTGCAGATGGTTCCTGAGAAATCTGGTGACTGGCACCCTTGCAGTGACTACCGCGCCCTCAACAAGCTAACCGTCCCAGACAGGGGTACCATCCCACACATGCGGGGCCTCACCGTATGCCACAGGTAAGACGGTTTTCCATAAGACCGATCTGGTTCGAGCTTGTCACCGCCTACATGTGGAAGCAACAGGCATTCCTAAAACAGCCGTCATCACTCTTTTCGGCTTGTTCGATTTACAACTACCGTCCGGACTGTACAACTCCGCACAAACTTTCCAACGCCTTATCCACGACTTCACTCGTGTCCTAGACTTCGCTTATTCCTGCATCGATGATATTTTAGTAGCCAGTTCATCGTAAGAAGAGCACCTCGATCATCTACGTTCTCTTTTCTAGCGCTTGATCCAATACGGTGGCACAGTTAAGCAGACTAAGTACGAACTCGGCAAGTCAACGGTAGAATTCCTAGGCTACCACATTTCATCATCGCACTTCGTAGTTCCTCCTGATAAGAGCCAGGCAATTAAGGACTTCCGAGCTCCGACCTCATTGAATCATCTCCGTCGGTTTTATGGTTTGGTCAGCTACTATCGACGCTGCATTCCTCGCTATGCTCGGCTGTTACAGCACTTGGTTGACCTCACCGGAGGAAATGAGCGTAAGTTCGCCTTCTCTGACACAGCACACACACAAACATATCTTACCGAGCTCGAGGATGCTTTTCCAACATAGCTCTCATCTCTCATTCCGAACAGACTGCGCCTCTCTGCATCACGACTGATCTCTCAGACGCCGCGCTAGGAGCTGTTCTCCATCAACACGTTGGTGGGCATTGTAAACCTCTCAAAATGCATGTAACCAGCGGAATCCCGCTATAGCACGTTTTGCAGAGAGTTACCAGCCATATACGTAACCATTCTCCACTTTTGGCACACACTCGAAGGTCGCGTTTTCACGGTCTACAATGACCAAAAGTCCGTCATCTTCGCCTTCAATTCAACCTCTGACAAATAGTCATCACGGGAAACCAGAAACTTAGACTTTGTCATGCAGTTCACTGCTGACATACATCATGTCTCAGGTTTTGATAGCACCGTCGCCGACGCTCTCTCACAAGTCAACGTCGCTCTTCAGTCTTTGCCTACTGTCAATCTTGTCGCCATGTCATCGGCCTAGGCCCAAGATAAAGACATCCAATGCCCCTTGCAGTCCAATTCACTGCATGTTCATCCCGTTCCTCTCCAAACTACGGACGGAACTATCTGTTGTGACACTTCCACAGGTTGTTCTAGACCAATTGTACCCGTCTCCTTCAGACATACTGTCTTCGATGAACTCCACTCATTGTCACATGTCCGTAACTGTGCGTTTTTGAAACTGGTCACCGAACGTCTCCTTTGGTCACACGTAAACAAAGGTATTCGTATTTGCCGTCTCGCCTGTCTTCAGTACCAGCGCTAGGAAGTACATTGACACATCCGTAGTCCTCTTGGCGCATTCCCTGGCCCAAGCTCTCGGTTCTGGCATGTTCACTTAAAGCTGGTAGGTCCTTTACCCCCTCACACAAATCTGTATACATGCTTACATGTGTTGACTGCCTCACCAAATGACCAGAGCCATTCCTGTGACTGACAGCACAGCCGAGACTGATATCCGCATCTTCTTGGATCATTGGGTCTCGCATTACGCTTGCCCATCCACCATTACAACTGACCGAGGAAGCCTTTCGAACCTTCACAAGTCGATACGTTCTGCAACATTTTAGACTGCCACCGTATTCATACGACAGCGTACCATGCAGCAGCCAACGGATTAGTCGGACGCTTCCGCAGACAGGTTAAAGTCTCGCTCTGCGCCTCCTTAGACCTTGGCTGGAGCGAGAATGTTTCGTTCGTACTGTTAGGCATCCGCAGCAGCATCAAAGCTGACTTGCAATGCGCCTCTGGCAGAGCTGGTTTACGACACAACGCTTAAGTTGCCGGCAGAATTCGTTTCACCTCCCTCATCGTCCGGTATGCCCCCGCCTAATTCTGCATCCCTCGCACAACGCATGCCTTCACTACCCATGACTCCATCTCGTGAGCAGATCAGAGATGTACGAATGCACAGCAGTTTCTCTACCTGCACTCACGTCTTCCTTTGCACTGACGCAGTGAGGCGCTCTCTCCAGCCTCCGTATACTGTCCCTTCTAGAGTTCTGCAACGAACACCTAAGCCCTTTACCTTAGATCAGAATGGTCACCGAACAACGGTGTCCATCGACCAACTCAAAGTGGCCTTAGTTGGCGAACATCTTCCAACTCATTCTGATGCTACCACATGCATCCGCGCTTATGCTGACTTTCCGAGCATTAGCTAACCCCAAACCCTCTGTTTTCCCCGAACCTCTGCTTACTCAGCCTCAATTCAAGACAGTCGATTGACATGGTAGACATGTCAAACGTCCAGTCCATTCCAGTGATTTTGTGAATGTTTCTTCCATTAACATGCGTGTTTTTTTGTATTTGGTGGTAATCGGGCTTTTTACTCACAAACCTCTTGTAAACTCGACAACAAACTCAAACCTTTGAAAAATGGAAAGCTTATTTGCGTTTAACATGCCTGCCATGTTCCCTCTCCGGCGTCAAGCCACACCTCAGATCCTTGCTCACCCCCTCTATTCTGCCTTCCAGTATCTCAGCCACAGAACAGCCAAGACAACCTTCGACTTACGGGCTAACCATCTCAATCCCCTTCCATGACTCAAGCGACCATCAGTCGTCTTGAACATCAGAAGGCTACAACCGCATTAGTCCTCAGACACCTGGCAACGTGATGCCAACGAGGACGACTCGACTTCTTCGTGAGGCAATACCTATTTTGGCCGTGGGCTGGAGTGCTACGGAGAGGGGTATTGATGCTTCCCAAATGCATCGTCTGGTCTGCAGCGGAGGAATTGTGCCATCGGTCATTTTTCTGGACCAACCAGTTTTTTGAAGTCAGACAAGCCTGCCCCGACCGCCCACCGATGATGCACTACAGTCTACACGAAAATAACAAATAATGAAAAAGACTGGACCCCGCAAACTCCTCCACACATTCCATGTTGGAATCCCAGGTTCAATCCCATGTTGCTCTTCACATCGATCCTCACTTCTCGTCTCTTCTGTGACAGCTCTATCGAAGGCTTCCATTTATCAGCCTACTAGAGGTGGCCATTGTGGTGAACCTGAAGACATACACTTTCATTATTTCACGACAGTGGATTTTCTCGTTGTTTGTAATTTTTCAACGTCCATTTGGCTAATCGTATGTAAATCCTCCTTCCTTCTTGCTCTGACGTGTCCTGCGCAACCTGTTCCTCGCCTTTGCTGATTCACTGTTCATTCATTGTACAATAAACATTTGGTCCAACTGCCTCGATCTTCACTACTGTTTCGTATTTGGCACCTCTTGCGTGTTATCTTTATTGACTAGTATCAGAGACCCACCCAACACGCTTCCGTACACTGTGGTGCCCGTCTGACCGAGTCTAGCTGCGACGAATCTACTCAGAAAACTTTAATCGTGCGTTAGTGTTTTGTTTCTCATGACACACATAGATAATCGTTGAGTCAACCGAAACAAGAGGGACATAGTTACCATTAGTAGACAGTGTAGTTCGGTCAGTACTGGAATGGTTATTGTACCTATCAATCTAATGCTCACTCCGCCTCCATCAACTCACTTCAAGTGGCTCAACAGATGGGATTCTCCTCCACCCCGTTCCCACATTATCACATCGCTCGAAAACTTTGCGTCAGGTTTTGGGCCTTCTTACCTATTCGGGCAAATCGCAAGTTATTACCACGTTGGTTATCGCGGTATGATGCCGCCACACACCCTAACCCTATCCCGGATTATTGCGATCTTTCACCACTAACTGTGTCGTATAATTTGATGTCGGATGATGTAAACTGGCTGTTACCACCGCCCCTCCTGACCGAATCGTCTGGCCTTATACGTTTGGCCACGGACTTTTCTCGTAGAAGGTAATGAACAATATTCACAGTCTGCTATGGATTCTACTTGCTCCATACATTAATTTAAAAAGAGTTTTGTGAGTTCAATCGCTACAGCTTAGTAAAGAAGTTATCATGGTCATCTATATACCTCGGTAAGTTGAATTCAATTCAATTTCCTACAATTTTCTTTGGTACTAAGAAACACTCGCTACTGGAAGGGCTCAAGTTTGCATCCATGGTCAGCCTCGGATGTCCGCGAACGATAAACCGTTTTTAACCGAATTTTTAATAACACCAACCTCACTACCGCATGAAATGTGTCTGACAATCGATGAGCCATAACACACCTGAGACTACCATGCAACGTGCTGGTTACGATCTCAGGTCTGTTCGTCACACGCTCCATTTTGCCCCAGCTTATCCCCCAATGTAACGGAACTCCGAACAATTGTACTTCGTTTTAGACAGTCGCCGGACATTATGTGGATGTTCGTATGCGTTACTCCACCTTTAGAGTCAGTTTCGGTTCTCACTCACGCCAGCCGAGTTTTCGTTCCTCCGATACAGCTATCCACTCCAATATAATCGATAGATGAACAATGAATTTTACGGGTTAAGAAGCGTTGCTTTACAAGTCCAGTTGGATAGTTGGTGGGGATATCAATATAACAATAATGATGATAAGGATAGTAAAATAGTTGATCTTATAAATATGAAAATAAGGACTTATTGTTTTCTCCGCTGTAGTCCTGCAATCCGCTTAGATCCACAGCACCTACAGTTAACATCTAATAATTTCATGGTAGACTCCAGGTGTAGGATGGAGACGTAGTGTTAAGTAACAAAGTGTAAGTGGATGTATGCATCGTCCAACCGTCTTTTAAATACTGATAGTGTCGGTGCAGAGAAGACCGATTCTGGGAGAGAATTCCACGAGTAAAATACACGAAGGGAAACGAAATTTCTATGGCACTCCAGACGGCTATATTATACTGCGAGTTTTAATAAGTGGCCCCTCAGATTTGTATTGCTGCTGAGTTGCAGTAAAGGACGACACACATGATGTGGGTCTCGCCGAATCAAGTATGCTATAATCAGGTCGCCTCATATTCAGCGATAGCTCCCACTGAACACTCCCAATCGTTGCAGCCTCTCCTGGTAGGAAAGATGGCGAATTCCGATTACCTTCTTAGAGGCCCGGCGTTGTTGCTGTTCCAGTGTATTAAAGTCGTGTTTCAGCCATGGATGCCAGGCTTGAATTGTGTATTCGACATGGGGGCAAACATACGCACTGAGCATTTGTCGAAATTTGGAGCTGTTTATTTGTCCAAACACCCGTCGCAACAGCCCGACGTGTTGGTTCCCAGTCTTCAAGGCCTTTTCGGATTGCCTGGAGCAACCCAAGTCATCTTGAACCAGGACACCCAAGACACGTTCCAGAGTGGATCGTTGTAGTATATTCGTTCCGAGCCGGTATGAGTAGCTGTCCTGATGTCGGATGGAAAGCACCTTGCATTTACTGACGTTGCAATGCAATAAGTTTTGGATCGACCATTGATGCACCGTATCTAGGTCACTCTGAAGCACATGTTGGTTGGCGTTTGCCTGAATCCTGCGCCAGATCTTGATATCGTCGGCAAACATTAGGAAGTTTGAAGCGATTCCCTGTGCAGGGTCATTAATGAACAACAAAACAAACGTGGACCGAGAACTGAGTCTTGCGGCACATCACACTGAACATGTATGCGGTCCGATAAAGAGCTCCGAACTCCGACCACTAATTGCCGTTGAAGTAGAAACTTGGCAATCCAGCTTAAAAGAGGGTCTCCGATCCCGTAATGCTGCAGCTTGGATAGTAGTATCCGATGGTGCATACGATCGAAAGCCTTGGAAAAATCCAGGTAGATCCCAACTACGCCTTCTCCAGCGTTAGCTGCCTCGGTCCAACTACTGCAAGCAATTAGTAAATTCGTTGTACATGACCGCTGTCGACGAAAACCGTGCTGCTCAGGCGTGATGATATTGCAGTTTTCCAGATAGCACACCAGTGCATCGGCAACTATGGATTCCATGACCTTGGAGAGATAGGAAGAAGGGATACTGGGCAGTAGTTGGAGGGATCAGTTCTACTTCCACCTTTATGAATCGGGGTTATTATTCCAAGCTTCCACATGGCGGGATCTTGGTTCTGGTCTAAGCAGCGCTGGAAAAACTGAGCTATAGGTCCTGCCAGTTGGCTTGCTGCTGCTTCCAGTGCCTCTGGACGAATGGTGTCGACACCTGACGAGCTGTGTTTGCGTAGAGACGTCAGCTTTTGCAATACAGCCTCCGCGGTAAAAGCGATGTGGGTTAGTCCTGGCAACGAGAAGACAAAGTTGGTAGATCGCTTGGTGGCAAGAGCCTTCGAAACTTGGGAGCGTATTGCAACTGCAGCGCGTTTGCTGCTTCCACAGCTGTTCTTGCTGAGCTGCCAGCCGTTCTGAGTGAAGGAAATCCTTGCCCCACCTTTCGTAGGTTACTAACGTACTTGTACAGCAGTTTATGGTTAGCACTGAAGGTTTTTGCGTTGTCCTGCTGATAGGCGGCTTTGTCTTCTCTTAGCAGTTGAGTGCAGTGGTTACACTGGGCTACGTAGTTGTCCCAATTTTCTTGTGCTGAATCTTGCATGACTGTGTCTATGAAAGCTGTCAAGTTCACCTACCAACCTACGGCACCCAGTAGGGTGCACTGTTCCTAACTTGCCGTTAGCACAGGCGAATTTCAACACCCTGCCCAGCAGTTCCTGATTGCCACTATATTGTTAGTACTGTTAATGCATTGACATGTAAGGAGGCAATCACATCACACTCTTATTCTCAACATTTGTAGTGTATCAAAATAACGAAGTGAGTTCCCCACTCTCACGCATTGTGCCAGAAGCTGGCTGTCACCGGACCGTGTAACGAACCTGAAACAACATTAAACATGAGCTATCCAGCATTATTCTTACCGAGCTACTTCTCCTATTCGTAACATTATCTCGATTACCCTGAGAACAGCACCTTTCTAATGTTGCGAATTACGCTACTACGATTCAAGCGGTGACAGTTCGTCAGAAAGCATCAGGATAGTAAGTAACACCAGCATGCAGCTGCAGGGTGGCGGAATGGAACTAATTAAAAAAGCGGAATAAACTATTGAGATATGGAAAAACCAGAAAGAAAATAACCCAGCGACGATTGAGTAATTTGCCGCAATCCATACATGCGCATCGTGGTCAAATTCATGTATAGTCATTAAATAACATAACTGCGTGAATAAGTAAGGAAATATGCACACGCGAGCAGACTAAGATTTACGACTCGAATTTTTGTTGTCGCGATGTAAGGTGAGTTTTAGGAAAGTTTCCTTCCCTACTTATTTTGCGTTTCTGCACTTCCGTTTTGTTGTAGTAACTTTATCACATGCATGCGAATTCCATTTCATTCAAGCCCAAAACATCTTCAGATTTATGTGTATACTAGTCCTTCATGCACTGACATTAGCGTAGCTTGAAATTGAGTGTTGATACTGAATCATGCCTTCATGTGTTTTACACGGAGCGAATTGACCTTATGATGCATTCCCACGTGTACTGCGGACTGATTCATAGGATTATCGATCGTTTTGATTAGAGCACTGAATTTATACGGGTTAAGAAGCACTGTCTTATGAGTACCGTTGGGTAGCTTAGCGGAGCTATCGAATAAACCATAATAAGATTGAAGGGAAAGACTTATCGTTTGTTCCGCTGTAGTCCCGCAATCCACGTAGTTTCACAGAACATACAAGTAACAGCAAATAAATAAAAGGTATATTCCGGAAGTAGGATGGAGATATGGTGCCGTAGCTTTGGCTTGTCCACCACACCAGACAAGATGCTCACTCCCACACGACAAATCTCCGTAGACAAGGAACCACAGAACAAGCGGTTACTACGCGACCAAAAGGTGATAACAGTGATTTATTCAAACGCACCAGAAGCCACCAGCGAATTACTAAATGGTAGACAAGTAGAGGAGCAATACCGCTGAGTTGTATTAACTTGCGCACTCGGTCTGAAATTTTTCCCAATTAGTTTTACATGCCTTTCACGAAATCCTTGATCTCCACACGCAGGGGAACCTTGCTTAATGCGAGTAACATTTGATAACAGGCAACCTGGAATATGTTCGCTTAGCAAGCCACATTCTAGTGAACTCCTCTATCAGTGCCCGCATTTTTTCTGATAGGCCATGGGCAGAAAGACAGAAGCGGAAATCCAATCTTAGTGTGTCACATCAAAATGAGATGCAGAAAGTGGTACTGGTTCATGGTGTCTGAATTGAAGCATGAAGATAACAATGAACGGCAAAATCATGACATCGAAGAATGGAAGTACATCACAGTGCTGTATGACCCGCAAAATCTCGTGGCTTTTGACGTCACCCGTCCACTTGCTTCCACAGATCATCAAGGCAGCTGGCCGAAAATTTTGAAAGTTGCCTTGGTTACACCCGAATTGGTATCAGTGGTGATCCAAGAGTGGTAAGACAACAGGAAACCTGGACCACCAGAAGTATAATTAAAACTATTCCTTCAATTAGTACAGACCCCAGCTACAGATGAGCCAGTCTCGCTTGTACCTATCTCTTTTCAGCCAACCGTGCCAACAACCATACCAGCAAAGCTTCAGCAGACCGGCACTATTTGTGCCAATCACACAGCGAACCGAGCTCCTAATACGTCAACAAATACAATGCTGCTACACCAACACTCAGGGGTTGTATTTTATGCTCCCGGAACCGTGCCACAGACATTAAAAAATAAATGGAGACCTCATAGTATTTACTGAAACGGCTTTCAAACGACATACTTGATACTGAGATTAAACTCAGTGAGGTGTCAGTCATCCGGAATGACCGTCCATCTCGCAGTGGGCGGTGTCGCCATTTACTATCGAGATTACTTGAAATGTAAGACCCTTACCGAACATTCCCTTGTTATTCCCGACGCAATATTTTGCTGGCTGCACCTAGCAAGTCGAGATGGGACAATGGTTTTATATGGGTAAAAAAGCTAGTGCTTACCTGGTCTCGTAGGATGGTTGCGGTGAAAATTCAAAATATAAAAAATTGTCGGCAATACAGTGGTTACCCAGTGAGCTCACTGAATTGTACGTCGTATAGACTGCAAATCCAAAGGATATCCATGAGAAAATGACACCAAATTGGATGGTAAAAATCGGGTCCCCTTCTGGTGTAAACTTACAGGTGAAAAAGGTGGAACGAACTCTGGGATTGGACCGCCAGTGGAATATCTTATAGCCACTGGTGTTTGTTCATGGGTACTGGGTCATGTAAGATAGTGCAGCGAATAAGTGCGTGATCAACCCTGTATTTGAACTCTGCCAGCGTGAGAGCACAAATAGCAAATTCCGATAAAGCATTCCAAGTTCTGCAAATGCATACGGAAAAATATTCCGACGGCATTCTAAACGTTTGCTGCCGTACCAGCTTGAGATGGTGTTATCTCAATTTGATGTTGTGACTGTGCTCTAGTAAATGACGGCACGTGTGGTTGGGATCTCACAAAATCTGGTAAGCCAAAATGAGGTCCCCGCGCAATCGTCGATATTGTCCGCTGAAGACCCCAAGCAGTTGAAGCCTACGTTTATACGGCAAACTATACAGTCCTTTGACGTTTTCGGTTGCCATGCTTTGGGGTATCTCCAAGGCGATGAGATCTCTTCTCAGCCATGGCTGCAAGTCCTGTATTGCGTATTCCACATGTGGCCGTATGTATGAGCCGAGACGTCGTGGAAACATCAAAGGGTCGAATCGTCCGAATACACGCTTCAGGGGACCCACGTGTTTCATTCTCCTCCTTGACGCCATTTCAGTCTGATTCGAACATCCAAGATCAACCTGGACAAAAGCTCCTAGATCCTTCTTACCGGAAGATGTTTGAAGCTCCTGTTTGCCGAGTTTGTAGCCATGCACCAACTTGTGCCGTAGGTGCATCATTCTACATTTATACACATTGAAACGAAGCACATTCTGGATTGACCACGCGTATACCCTATCCAGATCCGCTTGAAGTACTGTGATATCATCCAGTTTATAGATCGCCCTCCACACCTTGATGTCATCGGCATACCGAAGGCATTTTGGGCTTCTTAACAATTTGCTATCATTAATGTACGTCAAAAACAATCGCGGTCCTAGTACCTGTCGTGTTCAAATAATTTGCTTTTTGGTTTTGCTCGCGATTCGCTTATCCTACTCACACTTCTATTTAGCACTCGTTGGCCTACCATGTGATCTTACATTTGATTGGTTGCAATGCGAACCTCTATCGAATCAATTGTACTGCGCGTGTGTGCGGACAGTTTCCTTCACACATACGTTCCGGTGCTACTCTGGTCTGCTACTTTTTCGGGATACTACAAATTGGCGTCGCGTGTTACCGATGTCTTCGCATGCTACTGCCCCTTTACCGTTCTGGACTGACTGTACGGTTACCTCAATTGCAGAATGCTGGGAAGACTGGTAAATTCGTTTTTCAGATTATATTTCTGTGCTACTAATTCTCAGTGCATCCGTGACGCTGAAAACGGAGAATAATTTAAAGCTTTTGTGCTTGCACCTCGGCTCAGAGGGTCCACGTATATTTGATGCTTTAAACTTGCGGGAGAAACCCACATTGACGGAGGCCTTATCGCCCCTCGATAAACAATGGGGTGTTTGAGTGAACACCTATACTTCTCGGTACAATTTTTCGCAGCTGAAACAAGCATCTGGTGAATCAGTGGGTGCATTCATTTCCCGTCTTGTTTTTCTCTTCGAAAGTGTGACTACAATAGTATTCCAAAGAAAAAAATTGGAAGAAACCATGCCAATACAAGCATTTATTGCTGGTCTCACGGATTCTCGAATCAAAGCAAGTATCTTAATGGAGAACGCAGAAAAGCTCACATGGGACAGGGCCTGTGACGTGGCTCACGCAAAGGTCGCAATCACGGAAAAAAACAAAAGTTTCCTCTCTAACGCGGGAGCTACTGAAATTGGCCGTTTGGATTCTACATGCTCTCTGACGCAATTCTCAGTTAGCAATAATTGTTACCGTTGTGGAATTGCTGAACCTCGTGCAAATGATAAGTCATGTCCTATAACGAATGACATCTGCCGGAATTGCGGTAACACCGGTCATTTTGCTCTGGTTTGTTGTTCCCGCGTCATTTCTTTAGTTGATTCTGCAAATGACTTCAAAGCCCCTCCGGTCATCACTGAACAATATACAGATGTTGTAAATGAATGCAAACATCCACTTTCGTCGCCAACTCAAGAACCCAAACTGCTTTCGCCAGATATTCGTCGTGTGTTTTTTGAAATTAGAAACAAAACCATTTGTCTAGACATGAAACTAGATGCCGCGTCACCAATCACAGTTGTGCCATATTGTTTTTACAAACAGCATTTTGGTCAGCTAACTCTACATCATTCCGCTTACACTTGCATCAGCTACTCCAATGGTGATGTCCACATACTCGGTTTTGTTACGATGCCTCGATGAGATGAGGGTGTCAACAATGTGGAAGCAGGGCATCGTCACTCTCATCCATAAGGGAGGAAGTCGTACAGATCCGGCCAACTATCGCCCGATAACACTACTTCCGGTGCTCGCCAAAATCATGGAAACGATTTTTGTCGAAGCGCTGATGAACTTCTTGGAGGAACGCAATATCATAGCACGAGAACAAAGTGGATTTCGCAAGAACCGATCTTGCACTTCAAACTTGCTACTTGCCAGATCCAGCTGGACTGAGACGGTTGACGGCAGCGTAGGAGTTGACGCAGTATATCTGGACTCCTTAAAGGCTTTCGAACGTCTGAACCCCTGTATCCTCCTTCACAAGCTGCAGTGTTGTGGAATTGGTGACCCAATCTTCGGTTGGATAGGTAACTTCTTGCTTCAAGGACATCTGAATGTAAGAGTTCGCGGCGTCATCTCTGACCCAATCAACGTTAAGTGCGGAGTGCTCCAGCGCTCAGTACTTGGTCTACGACTATTACTGATTTACATGAACGATCTGGCGACAGTAATCACCTCCAAAGCCTTACTCTTCGGGGATGTTCTTAAGACATGGCGAGTCATTAGAACAACCAGCGACAATGAAGCACTTTAGGATTATCTTGACAGAGTCTATCAATGGTCGACTCGGAAGCAGCTCCAGTTCAACGCTACAAATTGCAAGGTGTTGAGCATACGCCATAAAGCTACTTGCGAATACAGACTGGGGGATCAAATATTGCAGCACGCTTCAACGGAATGCGATCTAGGCGTGATAGTACAGGAAGATCTGGGTCCATCCCATCATGCCGAGAAAGCCTCCAAAAAAGCTAACCAACACCTTAACCTTTTGCGGAGGACCTTCGTGCGCTTCAATCCATCCATCTTTTCTCAGAGGCTCAACGCCTACATTCGACCACATTCTGAGTACGCCATCTACGCCTGGCGGCCTTGGCAAAAGCAAGACCTTACCGCTCTTGAACTGCCACAACGAAGGGCGACCAAGAACGTAAAGGGCCTGTTTCATCTCTCTTACTGAGTGAGGCTGGAAACCCTCGGGGTCTACAGTGGACAATATCGACGCCTACGTGGCGACTTGCTAATGATTTATATGACCCTGAAGAGTCCAAACCATTCTTGGCGTCACCTACTAAAGCTGAATAGCAATACCACACTAAGAGGACACCATCTAAAGCTGGACACACAATACAGCCGGTTGGAATGCCACCGGAATTTTTTTCCCCTTTGTGTGTACCAACATTGGAACACTCTTCCCACATACGTTGTTTCCTCCCTCACGCTAACGGTATTCAAAAGACGTCTGGATGATTCGCTTATCCACTTACATTACACTATATAATCAGAGATGTCTACGTCAACTAAACGCGAACAAACGGTGCTCATTCTCAGCTTTTGTGCTTCACTACTTACACACTGCTGTTGTGGAATATAGTTTCCGATATATTACAACTGCATTCATCAATTACCTCAGTCCAAGAAAGCGGCGCACGAGTAAGCGTTGTCGTTTCTTTTGTTCTTAAGACATGCCTTCCCCATATTACCTCCCATATTATCCTACATTAACAATTCAGTACATACTCTAAAATGTATATATGAATAAGGGGCACCTGAAGCACTAGACGCCTAAATTGCCGATTTACACTTACGTTTACTTTCACTTCCACCATCCTATGGGATTTGTAAAGCAATCGCATTTTAAATCTGTAATATATCATTGTTTATTGTTCAATGTTTCTTATAAGCAGCAGGCAATGTAAAGTTGAAGTTTACGTCCCCAAAACTGATAGTAAGTCTCTATTGGGACGTAATGCCATGGTCTTATTGAACGTATCGCCATGCGTCATCCGGATGACTATTGCCAGTGTCAATCTTCATTCGTTACTTTCCAGTTACCCAAATCTCCTTCTTACAGATATAGGTAGAGTCCCAAATGCAATGCACCTCATTCGGTTGATCGACGATTACAAACCGTTCAGCATTTCTCAACTTAGGGCTGTACCTCTGGCCAAGCGAGAAGTGTTGTCACAAGCTTTGAAAAATATGGTCACGGAAGACTTGACAGAACCCATACAGTGTTCTGAATAGGTTCATCCACTAGTTGTCGTTCAAAAGAAAGATGGCTCTATTCGTGTATGCACCGACCTTCGAGCGCTTAATCGACATATACTTGTGGACAAGTTCCCTCTGCCTTCTATGGATGAGTTGGTGGTTAAGCTATCAAACAGCACACTTTTCTCAAAGCTGGATATTCGCAGTGCATATTACCACATGCCACTGACTGCAGATTGCCGACATTTGACTGCTTTCCTCACGCAAGACGGTTTGTATCAATACAAAGTGCTACCAATGGGCATTAGTAGTGCCCCATCAGCTTAGCAGAAATTTATTACTCTCTTATCAGATCTCAAAGGATGTGTTGTGTATATGGATGATATTTGTGTCTTTGGTAGTAACCCCACCGAACATCAGGAAAACCGTCGCATGAACAATGAACAATGATTTATAACGGGTAAAAAAGCAGGCGCTTGACATGTCCCGTAGGGTGTTTAGCGTGACAAAAGGATAGAGCAAGGGATAATGGAGTCGTCAGTTTGGGCAATTACAGATGTAACTGCACTGTGGTATAAAGGGAGTTTGAAATGAGAAGGTACGCAAACAAAGCAATAACGGGAGTGGTATTGATCAGATAATAGGCGAGAAAAAGTAAAAAGATAGCAAGGACAACGCTTACTTGTGTGCAACTATCTTGGGTCGACGGGATACAGAAATCCAGTTTCTATAGTAGTAGCGTTTATCAAATTTTGTGAAGGGGGTTTGGAGTGACTCATTCTCGAGTAGGGTTATGGCACTATCCACTGTCTGTTGTGCATTAGTGCCAGCATCTTATGGTCATGAGCTATAGCACGTAGTGTAAATGTGACAGAGTATCGCCAATGCGTTTTTTGAAAAGGGATAGGGTGGATGCATTAATTAAATGTTCCGGGAGGGCGTTCCAAGGCTGTGACACTTGAAGGGAGAAATAGTTTCGCCGACGTTCCAGGCGGTTGTACTGCGTGACTAACTTAAACTGGTGACCTCTTAGTGGGGTGTTTTGACTGATTATTAGAAGGGAATGGCATGGGTGTTTGGGGGTTTCTCAGGATCTGGTACACCCTTAGACGACGATGACGTCCACTGTATATTTTGAGGGTCTTCAGCCTGAGTGGGTAGGGGAAGCTGGTCAAACCTCTGAAGCTCTTCGTTGCCCTACGTTGTGCAGCACCGAGCGCGGTGAGATGGTGGTTGAGCCAGGGTTGCCACGCTTGAATTGCGTATTCCGTATGCGGCCTCACGTATGCACTAAGCATTTTTGGAAAGACTGAAGGGTTAAACTTCCCGAAAGCTCTGCGAAGAAGGCCGAGGTACTGGTTTGCTTTCTTAGCTGCCTTTTCAGTCTGCCTCAAACAACCGAGCTCGTCTTGAACTATCACGCCGAGATCGCACTCGTGAGAAGCGCGCTGTAGAAGTTGTGGTCCTAGGCGGTACTTGTGCATACTTTTGTGTCGTATGCTGAGAAATTTGCACTTGGTGACGTTGAAATGTAGCATGTTCTCGATGGACCATGTGTACGCTTTGTCCAGGTCCTCCTGTAACACTGTGTGATCCTCCACTGCAGCTATAGTGCGCCATACCTTTAGGTCATCAGCAAATAGCAAACAGTTAGAAGATAGCAAGCTCGCGAGATCATGTAAGAAAACCAGGAACAGGCGGGGTCCAAATACCGAGCCTTGAGGTACGCCGCACTGAACTTCGATGTATTCCGACAGTTTGCTTCTAACACACACATTCAGGTTACGTTGAACGAGAAAGTCTCCTATCCAGCCCAGGATGGGATCGCCGATTCCAAATTTCTGGAGTTGGTGGAGGGGAATGCGATGATTTATATGGTCGAATGCCTTTGAGAAATCCAAGTAGGTCGCATTGACTCCTACACCAGCGTCCACAGATTCTGTCCAGCTTGCACGGGCAATAAAGAGATTAGTGGTACAGGAGCGATTTTGGCGAAATCCATGCTGCTTTGGAACGAGAATTTTGTTGTTCTCCAGGTACCCCATCAAAGCCTCAGCTACAGTGGACTCCATAACCTTGGAGATCACAGGAAGTAGTGTTATCGGGCGATAATTTGCTGGTTCAACACGACTGCCACTTTTGTAGATAGACGTGATGATTCCGTGCTTCCACATCGTGGGAACGTGCATAGAATGAATCAACTAAATCTCCGCCTGAATACCAACAAATGCCAATTCACTGTAACCGAGGTCGAGTTTATTGGACATGTCATTCCTACCTCAAGCATTAATCCTAATGTGCAGAACACCAGAGCCATTCTCGATTGTCTAAAACGGTGCAACGTTACCCAGATGAAACATTTTTTGGGTTTGTGTGCTTATTACCTTCGACATTTACTGAGTTTTGTGATTATTGCCGAGCCGTTCCGGAGGTTGATGCGCCAAAACCAGGAGTTTCGCTGGGCTACTGAACAAGACAACGCTTATATGACCATACCAGCGATGATTGAATCAACTCCCACGGTAGCGATCTTCAATGAGCACTATCCAACGTTTGTTTCAACAGATGCTTCAGATGTTGGCTTGGGTGCAGTTCTATCCCAGCTGCGTGACGGCGAGAAGAAAGGGATTGCGTACATGTCAAGTACCCTGTCTGATATTGAAAGAAATTATTATACCGACGAGGAGGATGTCTTCGCATGCGTCTGAGCATGTGAGAAATGGCACTTTTACTTATTCGGACGTCGATTCACTTTGCGCGTCCATCATTCTGCTCTTACAACGCTACTAAGTCGCGGTAACAAAGGTCAAAAGCCGCTACGCTTGAATCGCTGGTACTCACGTTATTGAACTATGATTATGAAATAAAATACGTGTCAGGGTGCTTTAATCAACTTGCAGATGCCTTGTCGAGATTCCCACTGTCTAACGAAGGGGAAAATGAGGACTTGGAGGAAGTAAAAATGATATCGCAGCTCTCAGACGGAACACCTAGAGTAACATTTGACCTGATATGAGAACACACTGACAAAGTCCCTGTCCTAGCGAAGCTTCGGGAGTACATATAGACTTAATGGCCCAGTAGTACCAAGATCCAACCTGAGTTACTTCCATAATATAAACTACGGAACAAGCTTTCTACTGTGAGCAGCTGCATTATTAGAGGCGAGCAGATTGTGGTCCCTGCACCCCTTATTTTTATGGTGGTTTCATGTGCGCATGAAGGTCATCCAGGGAATGTGCGAACAAAAACTCGGATACGACAATACTATTGGTGGCTGAAGTTGAATTCCAGCGTCGAGGAGGTTTTTCACAAATGTTACACCTGCCAATAATCCGATAAGAGTGCGAGGACCCTAAATGCTCCCGTCCAACCTATCGTATACCCAAGGAAGCCAAGGACAAATATTACCATCGATATTATGGGCCCGTTTGCTAATGCATCTCCGCAGAAGCGAAACTTGCTTGTGAGTACCTGTTTCTACGTCAAATGGCCAGAGGCTATTTTATGCGTGGACATAAGTACAGCCGTCATCATAAAGTGGCTCCGTTGTTTGTTTGTAAGGTACGGTTTGCCAGAAGAAATAGTCACTAATAACGGCCCACAGTTTCGAAGTAACGAGTATGCTGAATTCCTGAGGTGCAATGCTATCAGACGCACGAGGACAGTACCTTATAATCCTGCAGTGAATGGACTGGTCGAACGACTTAATTGTTCTTTGAAAGTATGTCTTCAAGTTCTTCGGCTTTCGAGAGAATCCTGGGATGATACGTTGGTATCTGAATTGGTGGTATACAGCACCACTTCACATACTGCAACGGCAAGAACCACCTCGGAGCTAATGCTGGGGCGAACAATTCGAACTCGATTAAATGCAGCCTTTACATCCGCAGAAATCGCCGATCACAGAGAATACGAAAGACTAGCTGTTTACCAGGCTAAACGTATACGCGTTGGGAAAACGTATCCTCCAGGGACATTTGTTTGTGTGAGACTACCAAATTCTCGGAAAGGAGGTAATGTATTCGGGCCGCCGACCCGTGTTGAATCGGTTTGCACGCCAAGTACTTACAAGTAGGCTGATTTTACAAAGGTGAATGAAAAAAGGCGGCTGCATACAGCGCTTTCCCAACGTGCTATTGAACCGACGAACACACCTACAACACAGCGCTCGGTACAAGCTAATACAAACTTACGATGTTCTGGTCGGATACGCCGCCTTGTCTACCGATACGGTTTAACGGATAACACCACATAACAATTCTTCGGGATGCTGACATTACATTAGATTGTTCCTGGACATGTAGTGCCTATATTTTTATGAACAGCAGTGAAGACAATGTCCTGTTCAAATACTTTGCTTTGGTTTTGCTCGCGATTCGTTTATCCTACTCACAATTCTATTTAGCACTCGTTGGCCTACCATGTGATCTTACATTTGATTGGTTGCAATGCGAACCTCTATCGAATCAATTGTACTGCGCGTGTGTGCGGGCAGTTTCCTTCATACATACGTTCCGGTGCTACTCTGGTCTGCTGCTTTTTCGGGATAAAACAGTACCGACCCTTGTGATACTCCGCATTCAACTCGGATAGTATCTGACTGTGATTCATACACGTACTTCCAGACGCCAGTGTTGAAGAAAGCTTCCGATCCATCCTGAGAGAGGATCACCAATACCAAAGGATTTTGAAGAGCAGTATGTTATTGTCTAACTGGTAAAACGCCTTTGAGAAGTCGCGAAAAACTACATCAACTCCTGTGCCAGAGTTTAATATTTCAGTCCAGCTGGATGGTGCTAGTAGTTGATTTGTCGCGCAAGATCGTTTTCGTCGGAAGCAATGCTGTTCCGGTGCGAGGTAGTTAAATTCTTCCAAGTAGGCGCTTAGGGCGTCAGAAATAATAACGACCTTTGAAAGAACCGGTATTAAAATTGTGGGACGGTATTTCGTTGGATTGGAATGGTTCCTATGAATAGGGGTAATCATCCCGTGTTTTTACATGTCAGACACGTACATTTCCTAAAAGCAGTGTTGGAAGAATCGAGGCAAAGGCGCAGCTAAACTCTCTCCCATGGTCGCTAGCAATTTCGTGTGTAGATCGTCAACTTCAGGAGAGCTGTGCTTGCTGATACTAAACAGTATTTTTTAGTACAGCTTCTGCTGTGAAATATATGTGAGTGTGTTTGGGAGGTGAAACAACCATTGTTATAGGGTTATGTGGTCAGAGATCGCACTGAAAGGTTGGAGCATATAGTAGGCGCAGGGCATTCGCCGCCTCCCTCGGTGTCTGTATGGGTCCGTCCGCTATTTGAAGAGGAGGAATACCCCGTTTCACTTTACGTAGACAGTTGACGTGTTGATACAGAAGTTTGTGGTTGGAGGACAAACGCACTGACAATTTCTGCGGGCACGCCATTCTATCCGCGCGAAAATGCTGAGTACAGTGGTTGCCTTGGGTTCTACAGGCAATCCAGGCGGGAAAGCCTGTGATGAACTGAGGCTAGTGGCGGCTAGATCCTGATCGATGGTCTGTCCACTGCCGTTACTCTTGTGCCATTGGCTCATGTCCTGGACGCCCCCTCGTGGCAACCGCTGGGTGGGAGTTGGGTTACGCCCCTCTACCAGCTAACATCCAGGACACTAATCCGCATGAGTCAGTGAACTGACCATGTGCTAGACCCGCTACCTTTCGGGTGTACATTTAATCGATGGCTTTGGCTGAGGACCGGAGTCGTTCTCCGGTCAGGTGTGGGCGCCCTGTAGAAGCCCCTTCCACTTCGGAAGTTAGGAAATGGTCAATGGTCCTCTTCCCGTAAAACCTAGTCATGGGGGACAACAGGTCTCCAGGTTATAAGCTCACAGCTCGATTGACATAGAGCACGAACGCCACGCATTGTCTCTGACGGCTTGAAAGTACCTCCGGGTGTTCAGTGGTTTGCTACTATCCGCCTCAAGCCAGGCAAGCCTCTGATCAATGTGGTGCAAACCCGCAAAACTCACCTGCGTCTAGCCGTGGTTGCAGGCGCGTATTAGAATACGGCCGCAAAACATATATACCATTTTTTCAGATTTCCAAAGGCTGCATGTGACAGACGTCAAGCAGATCCCAAGCTGCTCTGCAATCACATTCCTGAGCTAGATCTGTTCTCCACTGTCTTGTGGGTCAGACTGTTGAGCCAAAGGCTCCGAGTGGAGTCCCTCAAGCAAACCTCAGAAGTACATCCGCCACCTCGCGTAGGATTGCCCACCAAAGTAATCGCATGCCTGCGCGCAAAGCACTCAGCATCGGGTGTTGGAACATGCGGACACTACTGGACAGGAACTCAAGTGAGCTCCCCGAGCGACTCATTGCACTGGTCGTGATGGAACTGACGCGTTACCACATCGATATTGCGGCGCTCAGTGAAACTCGGCTCGCTGAGCAAGGTAAGTTGCATGAAGCAGGTGCTGGCTACACTTTCTACTGGGTGGACAACGCCACCTCAGCATCACGTGATCATGGGGTCGAATTTGCAATATCCGGTCGCCTCTATGGCCAGCTGTTGGATGAACCAACAGGTATCAGCTCGCGACTTATGACTGTTCGCCAACTACTCGGAAGAGGTAGGTTTTCCACTATTATTAGCACGTACAGTCCGACCATGTGTTATCCTGATGACACGCGTGATCAGTTCTACACTGAGCTATCCTCCGTGATACGGTCTGTGCCGAGGAGCGACCGACTATTTCTGCTGGGTGATTTCAACGCGCGCGTTGGGCGTAATGCATCGGTGTGGACAAGTGTTATCGGTTCGCATGGCATTGGTTCAGCGAATGCGAACGGAGACAGGCTGCTCTCACTGTGTGTCACTCACAGTCTGACGATCACGAACACTCGGTTTGCCCTGAGTGTGAGTGATATGTAGCAACTTAGATGCACCCACGGTGTGGTCACGCTCACCTGCTCGACTATGTCATCGTTTGTCAGCGTGATATGCATGAAGTGCGCATAACACGTATATTACGCGGAACTGAGTGTAGCAATGATTCCAAATTGGTGCGGGCCAAACTGTACATATGTTTTCGTAAATCTATATTGCCCTCCCGCCGTGAATCGGCGTAAATTTAACATTCTCTCCCTCAGTATTGTGGCTAAAATTATTGTGCTAGTGAAGGCGATGGCTGCACGCCTGTGTGATATGGAAGGTATAGAAACAGTGTGCGACCTGTGGCACCACATTTGCGATCAGGTGACAGCTGCTGCCGCGGAGACGATCAGCCGCAAACCGTAAGCTGCCTGATTGATTTGGTGACAACAATGCGACGATTGTCGCTTTGGTGTCGGAAAAGAAAGCAGCATTTGCTGCACATATGGCAGACCCCAGTGACTTGGGGAAGAAGAGTCAGTATCGCAAACTTCGATGGCGACTGACCCGAGAGCTCCGTCGCATAAAAAATGCATGGTGGACGGAGAAGGCGAAGCAGATGGAATGCTACTCCGAACGCCACCAACACAAAGAATTCTTTGACTCCTTGAAGGCGGTGTATGGACCGAGATTGGAGCCGCTGAGGACGCTGATCAGTGATAGTTCAGGAGCTGCCTGCACACAGACTGCAGACATAATGCAGGTCTGGCGGAAACATTTCGACGGTATCTTGAACAAGCGTTCCGAGAGTGACTGGCCTACATCGAATAACCTCAATCAGCACCATGTGAAGGCGAGTCTGGCCGACACGCCGACACTGGATGAGACGCAGACAGCGCTTGCTCAACTACCAGAAGGCAAGTGTGCCAGTGTCGACGGCATCTCGCCTGAAATATTGCAACATGGCGGATCCGCATGGTGACTGCGCGGCGCTAATTTGTGCAACGTGTGTGAGTTGGGGAGGAGGTGCCTCCTGTGTTGAAGGATGCCCTTGTGCTACCACTGTACAAGAGCAAAGGATGCAAACAAAGTTGGACGAATTATCGCGGCATCAACTTGATAAATAAATAAATAAATAAATAAATAAACGTTTTATTCCTCAGCAATGCGAGGCACAGACCAATTGGATGGACTTATCAACATGTACAAGGTGCTCGCATAATATAATTAATTATTCGTCTTTTGATCAGTGGTTCCCATATGGGTTTTTGAATTGATTAGCAGGTTGGAAAATTAGAGTGATAAAGAAACTGGGAACAATAATAAATGTAGATTTCACGGAAAGTTCAAGTAAAGTAATACGGTCATCCATGGAACTGTCCCCAGGGGACTTGCTTCCATGCAGGGTATGTCCACGATGGGTTTCACCCGCACTTCCATGCTCCAATTGGCTCTGTGCCTGTGTGGCAAGATAGTAAATAGGCCATCAGAACTAGGTATCAAATGTTTTTTAGGGATGTTTTATGCATACATTATAGGCAATGAAGCCTCAGCCCGTTCTGTCATGCGGATCAATCAAGTATGGCACTTTTTTGTTTTAAGCCAGCGAATCAGTAGTAATATGATTTGCATGGGTATACTTTTTATTTTGGAAGCTGTAATCCGTCACCACAAGAGATCAGCCCAGTCATGACCAACGGTGAAACAAAGAAGAAGATAAAGTATGAGGAAATTTTAAAACACACTGATGGATACAAATGCTTGCCGATAGGCCAGTCACAATTTGATGGAAAATCTTGGCGAGTGCGACGATGGTACAGAGACATCGGCTTGAAAGTCGTAGTGCATCTACGAACCAGTGCGTCAAAGGAGAAAACAGAATTGGTTAGACGGATTGATAGGAGTAAGATCGTTCTCAAATATATACCCGAGAATGCAACCATATGTAGGTAACCATATATTATTGAAACGAATGGAGTATATGTTGACTTTCAGAGGAGTTGTGTGGGCAAGGTGATTGCCCGAATCTTGATCAACCGCGTCCTCAGTCAGGTTGTGGATCCGAAAGTGTCGGAAGAGCAATGTGGATTCCGTTCGCGTCGCAGCACTATATATATATATATATATATATATATATATATATATATATATATATATATATATATATATATATATATGGTGTTTGCGGCTCGTCAGTTACAGGAGAAGTGCAGAGAACGATACCAGTTGTTGTACTCGTTTTTGTTGATTTCAGCAAAGCATTTGATACGGTGAACCGCGAGGCATTGTGGCTGGTGTTGGATAAGTTTGGTTGTCCGGGTAAGTTTATAAGTTCAGTTGTATGTCTCACAGTGGTATGCGGACGAGGGTGCAGCTGAGTGGATAGACCTCGGATGACTGCAGTTGTCTCCGGTGTGAGGCAAGGCTGTGCCTTAGCTCCTGCTCTGTTTAATATCTGTCTGGATACGATGAAGTCTTATGGTTTTGATGCGGCTTGTGTTTACTGTGTTCGTTGGAGCACCGCATTAATGGTGAATTGCCGAACATCCGTCTTCTCGATGTGATAACCCTAGTCTGTGAACCAACTATCCGTATGTTGCTGTTCACTGAAGACTGTGCATTGTTTGCACACAGCGTAGATGAGTCGCAGCACATGACTAGTGCTCTGGCTTCCACAGCAGGCAAATTCGGGCTCACAATCAACACAAGCAAAAGTGCCTGTCTCTTTCTGCCTTCACCGGAGGCGCAATCTTCAATATTGCCGCCAATCAGCATTTGTGCTGAAGTATTGGAAACCACCTCCACCTTCTGCTACCCCTTGCGTGTGGTGTCGACTGGCCAGTAAATACGCAGTGAGCATTGTATCCGCGTATCCAAGGCAGCGGCGACATTCAGGACTCTGGAGTCCTGAGTGTGGAACAACCAGCAGCTTACCGTTGGCACGAAGCTAATGGTGTACAAATCCCTTGTGCTCTCCGTTCTTCTAAATGGCAGCGAAACGGGGACGATGTACCGGCGGATATTGAGATATCTCGAGCAACAGAGTTGCGGACACGAAAGTGTTGCGCGGTAGTGGAATGTACGCTGAGACACCTGAGTTGGCTCGGTCATGTGTGGCGCATGGTCTCGACCCGAGTACCAACGGTGCTATTATGTGGTCAACTGGGTGTGGGGAAGCGGCAGATAGGGAAACCGAATATTCGTCACTAGGACATGATCAAAGTGAGCCTATCTTGTTCTAATATTGATTGTAGGTCACAGAAATCGAAAGCGGTTGATCAGCGTGCATGGCGCGGTCTGAGCACAAAGGCGGTTGCCAAGATGCAAGAGCAAGCCTACGTGCATGGAGAGATGAGGCGGCAATTGCGGAAGTGACAGGCGCAGGCAGTGTACCCTATCGAGCGCATGATGCTGAAGCACGTGTGGTCGCTAGTGCCTGTGTGCGACGGGCCTAGTGAGCCATGAGCGAGGTCACTCGGGACTAGCATCGAAACGACGACGGGTCCTGCTGAGAAAGTAAGCAGAACCGGTGCAGCGTAGGTAGATACGCTGCATTCGCTTTACTAACCGCGTGCATGCGTACTGAGTCTGTTTCTTTCAATTGGTGGTTTTGCTATATTGTCTGAATACTTTTTAATTCATCTTAATGTCTACCTGAACTTTCTCCTATAAACTTGCACACCTCGCTTAAACAGCTTTGGTTAACTTCGATAACATGTTCGCGTCTGTGGCATTTTCTTAAAACATATTTTATGACGCACTGGACCTTTCACGGACATTTGGAAACCAACTTTTTTCATATGCACATTTAGTGTAGAATTATGTCACAGTATTCTAATTCATTAATCGATTCTTCTTATTCGATATAATCATTTTAATTAATTGTCTGTTGCTTGATGTGCTCGGTGTGACGGCGCTTGGTATGAATTTGACAAGGTGCCTACCTGTCTATTACCCACTGCCTCGTCCATCTGGCTCTAGGAGACAGTTGGTCATTGCTAGAAGGGAGGATGTGCACGGTCCTTGTGGTCGTGCTAGGCTCGAAGAGTGGTTTCGTAAACTCAATGTGTAGCGGACCACGGTCCAGCCACTGCCTTGTGTGCGCTTTACTCCCCAAATACAGCGTGCTTGTGTTTGACTGTGAAGGAGTGTGGGCCAGCTTCGTTGATGAAATGTGGCTCCCATCCACATGCCTCCCGGTCTTATTCCTTCGGGTTTACACTGTATATGGGGTGTGTGTATGGAGCTGTGGGTGGTGCAGCGCAAGCCATCCATGGTGCCTTTGTAGGCGCAGGCGTCCTGTGGTTGTCCCTGTGGAGGCCACAGTGACAGGCAAATCCTGAACCGAATGCCGACAACCATAGGCCATCCAGTTCTCGGTGCACATATAGAGTTTGTAGATATGCCAGGCTGAGTTTCGCTCCGGTCTACATTTGCGTGTCCTGTTTCGTAGAAACGAGACCACTTTTCTCGAGGGAAAGTCCTTAGTCGTTGATGCTTTGGCAACCAGAGAGTTAAACTGGCTGACGAAATTTTTCATGCACTAACTTGTGCCTCATCTGCTAGAAAAGTCCAGTTTTTCCTATAAAATGCCTCAAATGTCCGGTTAACAATACTTTGACGTGGTGGTTGTGACTTGCCCCCAACTACAGTCAAACATTGCTTATCCGGAGAACCGCTAAAAGTCCACAGAGATCAAACATCCATTTCGTACTGGAGACAGGTTCAAGCACGAAAAAATAGCAGGAAAACATTTACAAATTCCGCAAGCGCAGCTAAACACGCCTACATGGTTGGAGGTATCCGGTTTCGGATTTGCATGCCACTGTGGCCAGCCACAGGATGCCTGCGCCTACAAAGGCACCATGGATGGCTTGCGCTGCACCACACACAGCTCCATACACACACACACACACACACACACACCCCATATACAGTGTAAACCCGAAGGAATAAAACCGGGAGACATGTAGATGGGAGCCACATTTCATCAACGGAGCTGGCCCACACTCCTTCACAGGCAAACACAAGCACGCTGTACTTGGGGAATCAAGTACACACAAGGCGGTGGCTGGACCGTAGTCCGCTCCACACTGAGTGCATGGAACCCCTCTTCGAGCCTAGCACGACCACAAGGACCGTGCACATCGTCCCCTCCAGCAATGACCAACTGTCTCCTAGAGCCAGATGGACGAGGAAGTAGGTAATAGAAAGGTAGGCAACATGCACATCAAGCGTAGCCACACCTGGGATGTCAAACAACAGCCAATCACTCAAGATGTCGATATCGAATGCAGTAAGCACATATGACGACATAAATACTCGCTAAATGAGTATATGGAAGCAACTGGTTAAAGCTGAATCCACGGTCAGAAAATTATTTAAATTGTTTAAAAGTTAGTTATTTAAAAAATACCCCGCGATAATATTACGCAAGTTCATCACCATTTGCATGAGTGACGTGTGTAAGTTGGGAGAAGATTATCAAGTACGGAGAACAAAGCAAATAAAGTGGAATGAATTTTATCTACATTAAAAAGACCTAGTTTAATTGTAAGTTGCTTTGCCCAACTGCGGTGAATAAGCATCATGAATGCAACATCAGCCACATCATGGGGCACTAAACGCGCCTACATGGTTGGCGGCATCCAGTTTCGAATTTGCCTGTCACTGTGGCCAGCCACAAGACGCCTGCGCCTACAGAGGGACCATGGGTGGCTTGCGCTGCACCACACACAGCTCCATACACACACACACACACACACACACACACACACACACACACACACACACACCATATACAGTGTAAACCCGAAGGAATAAGGCCGGGAGACATGTGGATTGGAGCCACGTTTCATCAACGGAGCCGACCCACACTCCTTCACAGGCAAACACAAGCACGCTGTATTTGGGGAATCAAACGCACATAAGGCGGTGGCTGGACCGTAGTCCGCTCCACACTGAGTGCACGGAACCACTCTTCGAGCCTAACACGGCCACAAGGACCGTGCATCCCATCCTCTCCAGCAATGACCAACTGTCTCCTGGAGCCAGTATGGAAGAGGTAGTGGGTAATAGACAGGTAGGTTCCTTGTCAACATGCACATCAAGCGCAGCCACATCGGGGATATCAAGCAACGGCCAATCACTTGAAACGACACAATGAAATAAAATAAATCCAATAATGCATACAGATACGGTGGCATAACTCTTCGCTAAATTAGCATATGAAGTAATTTGGTTAGCAAGGAATCCGCGATAAGGAAAAAGAATGTCCACAAGTTACTCAAAAATGCTACAAACGCAACAAAATTACCGAAGATAAGCGCAATTAGCGTAAACAACGTGGCCAGCTAATAGAAGACTATCCAGATAGGCAAAACAAACCAAATAAACTGGAATGAAATTTATGCAGCTTAAAGAGACCTAGTTTAAGTGTAAGTTGGTTTAGCCCAACTGCGGTGAAGAAGCATCAAGAATGCAAAATCAGCCTCAGCATGGGGCACAAACGCGCCTACATACACACTTACATACATTCATAGATCAACATGTGCGACAATCCCATTGTTCCATTGTACATTAATTGATCGCATTTTGTACTCTTGACATGATTATGCCTGTGCAGGCATGCCACGCTTAGTCAAAAATAAAAATTTTGTTTATTTATTTATTTAATCGAGGTAATAGGTCGTAGCGTATAATCGTTTTTGTTGCATCGTCGATTTCTGCGGTATATTCTGCAAAGCTAATGTATTCGAAGAGTAGGACTATGTGATCGCTGAGGCCCAGTGGGGCGTCGATGATTACTGGTTCTTCGTTGGTGAATATCCAATCCAGTTTTGACGGCTCATCTTTTTCTCTGCATCGGTTGGGAGTGTTGACGTAGCCATACAGCGCGTAACGGGAGACCAACTCTTATAAATCCGTCTTAAACTGCTCTCCAGCAGCTGCTTAAGACTCCAGAGCGTGGATGTTGAAATCGTCAGTAATGAGAATGTGGCTGAAAGTTGTGTTTCTCACCCTCCTTACTGCAGATGCCAGTTAGAAATCCATATCAGGCGTGGAGGAAGGAGGGCAGTAAATGACCGCCACTAATCAAGTATCGTCGCCTTTTAACCGTGGACGGCATCAAAACGAATCGTGTACCGTGCTGACCGGTTCCTCTATGAGCTCACATTGGAGGTCGTTGCGGAAGTACAGAGCCACCACTCCAGCTTTGCTGAATCAGTCGTGCCAAACAATGGACATGCCTAGCAGTGCGATCTCCATGTCAGGGCGTAACCATGTATCCGTTATAGCGATGAGGTTGCAGGCTTTTGATCCTTGACGCAGCCGCATTTCGGAAAGTTTACTCAGGATGCCTTGAGCACTGATGTACATACAAGAAAGCTTTTTGGGTTGTCAAAAGCTGTTGATTGGGAGCACATGAATGATGTGGATTTGTGCTGACCGATAAGTGGTCGGCAGCTAATTGTTTTTTGAGTGAATTGCCAACTCTCCATAGGCATACTATCTGTTTCTGGTCTCACTTGCACCTGCTATATGTAGTCCATCGACATCCTTCTCGATAGCTATGGGTCTTAGTGCGCAGGTTTCTTATTCGCTGTTGTGGTTATATTGAGTTGCGGGTGGTGTCTTTTCAGCGGGAACAGCGAGTGGCTGTGGCTCACTAACCGCTGTCTTTAACCGTAATTCTGAAGGAAGTTCGTTGCGTGGTAATTGCCAGCTACGGATTAAGTTCACGGCCATTTATTGTGACTGCACCGTTAGTTTCAGTATCCTCGGGTCACTGCCTCTGTAGTTTGGTGACACGGGTAACTGTGTAATCAACTGAAACATGAAGTCGCCCGCACTGAGATTTTCACGGATGTAACGCCATTCTTCCAGGTCATGAGCATGGGCGTCTTCGTTGCTAGTTGTCTGTAGTTCGGACACGCTGTGAACGAACATAATTCTTTTGTTACTCTCCGAGTGGTGATCGTTTGAATTATTTTTGTCCCGCTGGCGTTCGGTCCATGGAAAATCCGGAACTATGTGTATTCCACTGTTTTCAGTCCACAGGTGGTATGCCGACAAAAGCACCGTCTCGACTTCATCTATTGAGTTTAAGGTTACGCGCATTAGCAGGGACTCCCGTACTGAGTAGAGGTTAGATGGCTGGTGATGCACATTATGTTAGTCAGACCGGCTTGAACTCCGATTTTATCACCAAGGAAATTCCATTGTTTTAAATCATCCAGCTATTTACCCGTTAAGGAGTTTGCCTTGGACTCAGGAACGTGGGTGCATATAAGTGTCAAGGCCCTGTAATTCCGCCTGGTCTTCCGTGTTGTGGGAAGCCCGGTTATTGAACGATTTAATGAAGTCCTTTTAGGTTGCCCTCGGTGCTTGATCCGTTTTGTGGCTGTAACTAGTGAGGATACTGAGAATGCACTTTGATTCTGGCGAGCAGCAACGGTTGCATAGGTGGATCGGTCTTTAGAGCGCTTCTGATTTCATATTACTTGTGAGTAGCAGGATCCTATTTTTAATTTTGTTGAGGTATTCATCCCAGTAGTTCACAAGGTACATAGAAAGCCCATTGCGGATAAAACACCAGGCGCGTTTCTCCCTATTGGGGCTGGTCCCTGGTGCGCATTCCCTTGGTTCTTTACTGGGGATCGAACTCCTTGCCGTCAGCGAGCTTAAGCTGATTGCTAGTTGGCATCTGCCTCTAGCGGTTATGGGTTCGATCTCCAGTAGTGGACCGAGGGGATGCGCACCACTGACGAGCCCCAATAAAGCGAAACGCGTCTGGTGATTTCCGGACTAGGCTTCTGACTTTGTTGGTCAATCAGAAGAGTGCGTGTTACCGAAGTTGTATATATATAACTAAATATATGTTTTAGTCCCGACAATGCGGGACACGCCTAAAAAGGCATGATGATCAATCGGTAGGTTTAATAAGAGGATGTAGGCTGCGCGGCTAGGCATGCTTCTATCTGTTGAGGTGACAATTTGGTTCATGGTTCCCAGAATTTTTAGTACTGCGTTGCCGTATGAACGTCCGGCCTTTTTCCTTGGTTTCGAGGCAGCAATTGAGGGAGAGGGATTAGGTGCAAGATGCACTATTATCGCCTCGAGTGAAACCATTTTGCATTCAAACGATGTTCAGTTTTGGCGACTTGGCTGTCATACCTTCGTGTTAGAACGAGTAAGCATTTTACTACTGGAATCATTGTTTGCTTCGGATCGAACCAAAGTGAAACCGCCGTATTGTATTTCTTTATTTCGATCCTATAGGTGATGTCGCATTTCGAATGGTACCGGTCTTGACAATTTGTGCAAGACAATCCTCCTATCACCACCACAGCACAACTTCCAGTACTACAAAATACTTCGTTTTAGGTTATCCGTGTGGTGATCATGAGGACCGATTACTGTATAACAAATGCAAGATGGCGGACACAGACGATAGTTGGGCCAATCAACGAGAACTCCGAAGTTAGCTGGCGTACATGCACCAAATATGCACAGACTGAAAATGCATCAAAAACTATTGGTGCACAATTCACTTAGAAAAATCACGTATAACAGAGTACCCTCGAAGAAGTGGAATCCAGAACGGTTGTCCGAAAATCCGCGGCGTCCGTGGGTACATCCAAATACCATGTTGGAGCGCAGAAGACGAGTGATGCTTGTCTCTTAACAGTTATTTAAAGGTTACCGAATACATCAGCAGACAGCGATAACATTCTGTTAAAAGCTCTCCGCAATTCTGTTTCGCAAAAGTACTCACAATATCTTATGGGCGACTACCAT
Organism: Dicrocoelium dendriticum; assembly: GCA_944474145.2. Classification (NCBI taxonomy): domain Eukaryota; kingdom Metazoa; phylum Platyhelminthes; class Trematoda; order Plagiorchiida; family Dicrocoeliidae; genus Dicrocoelium; species Dicrocoelium dendriticum. The sequence goes on along the minus strand of OX104070.1, from coordinate 66,373,733 downwards.
GTAGCTTCAATAGCAGCAGTGTCTCCTAATAAGCTATCATTTAAATGGAAACTCCTTGAATTCAGATATGGTAGTTTTGTACAACCATGTGCATCGACCAATCAGACACCGCGGTTCAAACAAGCTATCGCTCCTGGACTTAATCCTGCCTACTGAAGCTGTTGGTTGAGTCAGTAACGTACTACCCTCTACTGGGCCGGAGCGACCATTAAGTCCCAGCATTTGTTTGTGTGCCATGCCAGTATGGTTGAATAAGGAAAAGGAACAAAAACTCAACGAACTAGAACGGACGATCTTAAGCTGCACAACTTATCGACAACCGTTGACTGCGACCTACAGACGCACAGTTCAGCGAATGATGCAGGGAATGAATCAAAATCTAAAATTAACTGGGTCATACAACCAGCATCAAAAGTTTCACCATTACGAGCATCGCTCCGGACCAATATGTGTGTCCGAAGCAGAACAGTTAAAATGATCAGCAGAAGAGACGAGGTCTGGAGGCAACATTCGCTAACCCCATTTGATACCACATGGCAGAATTACAAAACAAACAGATACTACTGTACGTCGCTCATTAGAGTCAACGAGTACGGATGTCAGGAGACCAATGGTGCTGAAGTTTTCAAGTAACACCAAACTACTATATAGATATGGGGATGGCAAAATAGGGTTAAGCCCGCAATATCACCACTCAAGATGGCCAATGGCCTAAAAACTACTGATGTGGATGCCGCGATTGCACTAGTTCTGAGGTTTGGCTCATTGGGTACTACTACATGGAACCTTCGCCCTATCAACCCAACCAATGTTGTTGGCATATCCAGCGTAACCTACACCCGAGCAGCTGTTGCAAGCAAACTACAGTCACTCTAGAAATATGGTTGGCGGCATTCAGTTTCGGATTTGCATGTCAATGTGGCCAGCCACAGGAAGCCTGCGCCTACAAAGGCACCATGGATGGCTTGCGCTGCACCACACACAGCTCCATACACACACACACACGCCCCATATACAGTGTAAACCCGAAGGAATAAAACCGGGAGACATGTAGATGGGAGCCACATTTCATCAACGGAGCTGGCCCACACTCCTTCACAGGCAAACACAAGCACGCTGTACTTGGGGAATCAAGTACACACAAGGCGGTGGCTGGACCGTAGTCCGCTCCACACTGAGTGCATGGAACCCCTCTTCGAGCCTAGCACGACCACAAGGACCGTGCACATCGTCCCCTCCAGCAATGACCAACTGTCTCCTAGAGCCAGATGGACGAGGAAGTAGGTAATAGAAAGGTAGGCAACATGCACATCAAGCGTAGCCACACCTGGGATGTCAAACAACAGCCAATCACTCAAGATGTCGATATCGAATGCAGTAAGCACATATGACGACATAAATACTCGCTAAATGAGTATATGGAAGCAACTGGTTAAAGCTGAATCCACGGTCAGAAAATTATTTAAATTGTTTAAAAGTTAGTTATTTAAAAAATACCCCGCGATAATATTACGCAAGTTCATCACCATTTGCATGAGTGACGTGTGTAAGTTGGGAGAAAATTATCAAGTACGGAGAACAAAGCAAATAAAGTGGAATGAATTTTATCTACATTAAAAAGACCTAGTTTAATTGTAAGTTGCTTTTGCCCAACTGTGGTGAATAAGCATCATGAATGCAACATCAGCCTCAGCATGGGGCTCACATTGTAGCAATACCAATTGCAACCTTTTCCAGGGTCTGCTTGACTCCCATACACTCCCATCTGAGTGGAAACATGCAAACATCACTCCAATACACAAAGAAGGTAAGCGATCGGATCCTGCCAACTGCCGATCTATTACTCTCTTTCCTGTTTTATCGAGTGATGGAACAGGTAATCGTAGGTGATCTGACGCGATACTTTGCATCTCTACAAACAATTTCTAATGCCCAACATGGTTTCAGACAGACGATCTTGCCACATCAATTTGTTGCCTACTCTGGACTCATGTACCAGGGCGGCTGACGAAGGGGTCCCCGTAGATGTGATTTACTTAGATTTTGGAAATAATTTGCAATTCTTAGTTTTTCTACGGCATTCGACAGGCTCAATCACTTCGTCCTGCTTCAAATGTTTGCTGTCAACGGTATCGACAGTTCCCTGCTCACCTGCTTAGACGACTACTTACACGACAGAGCAATCAAGGTAAGAGAAGCCGACACACACACACTGAAAGCCTGTGCGTCTCCAGTGGTATATCGCAAGGATCCGTCCTCGGTCCGCTACTGTCTTTAGTCTACATTAATGACCTTCCAGCAAACATTCTGTCCCCAATACAAATATTTGCAGACCATGCTAAAACATAGAGAGCAACTCGCTCAGCATCCGACCGTGTCTACCTTTAGGAAGATCTGGCTCGGACTAAGGAATGGGCAAAAAGTAACCAGCTCTCACTGAACCCTTCAAAGTGCCACCTGTTGACGATGCGTAGCAGCTTAGTCGACACATATCTTTCGGGACATCACATCCTACAACACTTGACTAGTGGACGCGACTTAAGTATCATCGCGCAAGAAAGGCTTGGCATGTGAGTTGTGTAACTATTAGTGTAGTCTACAAGCTTTTCCGCACTTCTAAATGTTTGTATGGTTACAAGTTAACCCAACGGACGACGCTGCTGTGTTGGCCGAAGCCAGAACCGCCATGGTCGCGGATCCGAGTGGACCTAGGTGGGTTCCCCCGTTGAAAGAACTAGGTGGAGCAAACATGAAGTTATTTGCAGGAAGAGGAAGTGTTAGTGGAGCGATAAAATACAGTTATGCTTGTGTAAACGTTCATAACTGTGTATTCCTTTTGCTCTGATAGTCCAATGATGTTGGTTGTAACGCATTATTCCGTCACCACTATTGACTATTTAGATTCGTTATCTCTTTGTCTTCAGATAGCGGTCCTACTCCGACTGTAACACTCTTTCCGTTCTATCGCGACGAGACTGGACCTTAACCTAGTGCAGTGGTTTGTGTGCTTCAGCGATCCACTGAGCTATGCTGAGAGGTGCCGTTTTGCACCTTCGGAGGCACTCATACCAGATTAGTCAGGGATTAGAGACCAAACAAACTCAGTTTCTTGTCCCATCAACTTGGGGGTTGGAGTGAGGGTGTCACCTTACTCTATAAAACGGACTTCCTGTAGTCCAGTACCAAAAACGCCGCTGTCGTGCGGTCAGGTTTCTGAACCAGAGGTTTTCGTTGAGAACCCTAATGGTTCTCCTATCTAGGCCTGGGCAACCTGATAATACTTTGTCTGCGCAGTATAACTGTGAACGATTCTCCACACGATTTCTTGATGCTTTGACCGTCTCAGAGGATGATCAACTGTGCCCCATCTGCTATTTCGAGCAGGGGGATAGGAGCTTGGATGGTATTGCTCAAACCTTCCCACCTTCTTACCCCTCTTGCGCTTTTTCATCCATAGCTTCCAACAACAAATTCACTTTTATCCCTCTGTTTTCAACTCCCAAATTATTGGCCCTCTCCAGCTTGAATCAATGATCGTTTGTCTTCTACTTTCAATTCACACGCGATCGCAGGAGGTCGCTCCAGTCCTGTTGACAAGTCCACTTTCACTCAAGCGAACAATGTGAGTTCATTCGTTTTTCTTTGGAGCCCCCGATCCTCGCTAAGATTAGCATGCCTCAAGGTGCGCACTTGGTTTCAGATTGATCAAAACACAGCACTTGCTCGGACATTAGAGACCCTTTCGATCGACATCTGCTGGTTATTGGAAACCGGCCTACAAGATGCGAATTCCGTGATTGCCATGCGATCCCACAAGCGACACTGGCGGCGCGTTCTAATTGCTTTTGTCTGGAGATAACGCAGCTTTAGATACTGGTCAAGCCGGTGTGGGCATTGTTCTGAGTCCTCGGGCCGAAGCTGCCCTGGTTGATTGGATCTCAGTCAACAGTCGGCTGTGCGCCGTTACACTGGCTGGCTCGTTCAGAACTTCGAAGTCCCGCGTAGAAAAACGGTGCCTGTTCGTCATTGCGGCCTACGCACCCACAAATGTAGCGCTAATTCGGTGAAAGATGAATTCCATCACCACCTAAACGCGCTTCTTCGTCTTAGGAAAAGTACTGATACTGCTATCCTGGTTGGAGATCTGAACACCCAAATTTGAAAACTACCCACTGCTGATCTTCATTTGGGCAGCCAACACGGTCTTGGCTTCCGTAGTGATAACGGTCAGCGGTTGCTGCACCTGTGTGAAGATGGTCATCTCTTTCTCACGAGCATTAACTTTCGACATAGCACGTGTAGAAGAGTGACATGACGCCCACCTGCCTCAAACCAGCCATGGACGCAAATCGATCGCATCGCGATCAGTTATCGCTGGAGAGGCTGAGTCCAAAACTGTCGCTTACTTTGGAACACGAGCGTAGACACTGATCACGCACTCGTTTGTGTCCATTTTACAGTTCGCTTCGGTGGACGCATGCGGAGTCGCTGTGAGCGCATGCATACATGCCAGCTGGTGAAGCCAGCTGTCCTGTATGCGTACCAAAATACGCTGGCATACAGGCCGGAGTAAACTCTCTCTGAACACAGTACACGGCCACTGGTCGCAAATTCACCAGATGTTATTAGCAGCAGATATGTCTTCATGTGGCAAACCAAGTTTCTGCACTGGACATTGGGTCGCTATGCTGTCTCCGGAACTTTTGGATATTCACGGACACATTCTGGCTGAAAGAGAACACAACGAAACTCGCAAGGACCTCAAGACGAAACTGCTTGCTAGCCTGAAGAGAGACCGCGAAACGTGGTGATGTCATTGTGCATCGGCGAGGCAAATGGTCGCTGCGCTTGGTAACCATTAAAAGTTATTCCGCTTGAGACGCGAAACGGGCAGAAGGAGACCTGATGTTAGCGAGACCATAAGTGATGAAGGTGGACAGCCGATCCACATTTTGTCAGAAAGCTTGGAGCGTTGTGCCGAAAGCTTTGTAAAGCAGCTTAATCATCCAGAGTTACTAGCTTCTTATTAGGCCATCTTTACAGACCCGCCTTCACGTGCAGAAGTCGAATGTGAGATCAGACTGCTGAAAGTATCTAAGTCCGCAGTGGCGGATACAATCCTTCCAGCTCTCTTCAAGTTCGGGGACCCGCTCTCTTAGAGAATCTGCAATACTTACTTGTGAAACTGTGAGCATAAAACTGTCCCAGCGGACTGGAGCCGCTTGACAATAGTCCCCATTTCCAAAACTGGCTCGCTTTCTGTATACGGCAATCATAGAGCGGTCAGGCTGACCTCAGTTGCTTCTAAGACACTCACCTCTGTCGCGGCTGTATTGGTCATATCTTCACACCACGCAGATTTTTGGAGTACCGCTATATTTCTCGGCCAGTCATCTTATTCGTGTTCCTCGATATCAAAGGTGCCTTCGATTCAATTGATCGATGTGCCTTTATGGACCGCCTACTGAGGAAGTGTGTGTCCGAGGAATATGTGAATGTCAAAAGCGCTGTACGCGCATATTTAGTGCAGAGTGAGGGCTTACGGCAAGCTGTCGCAGCTCTTCATATCTCCAGCAATGTGCCGCTTATCACCTTTTCTTTTAGACTTTTCTTTCGACGAGCTCATACAAACTGCGCTCACTGGACACGACATGAAAGCGTGGAACTGCTTCCAAATGGACGACTTCCTGACTTAGAGTACACCAACGACATTGCACTTATCTGTGACAGCTTTCAAACATGCCAAGTGATACTGGACAAATTAGCACGGGCAGTCAGTCGTTTTACGCTACGCTTTGCACCCTAGAATTGCAAAGTTTTGCTCCAGAATTGGCAGGGACCTACTCCTGTTTTGATCCTTAATGGGGATCAGCTAGAAGTTGTCGAGATATTCAATTATCTAGACAGCTACATCAGCGCCAATTCAACGGATGATTAGATCACGTACCGCATAGCAAAAGCTCGAGGCGGTTTTGCTAATCTCCGCCATCTGTGGCGCCAGCGCGACCTCACTCGCACCATGAAGGGCAGTTTACAATGCAGCCGTTCGTTCAGCCCTACTGTATGGTTGCGAAACCTGGCTTATCAAGTCGACAGACATAAAGAGGCTAGTCACGTTCGATCATAGCTGCCTTCGTAGCTTAGCTCATGTCTGGTGGGAGCACCGCGTCAGCAGTGAGGATGTTCGGCGTCGTGTATTTGGTGCAGGAAGAGCGAGTGAACCGCTCAGCATTATTATCTCACCCAACAGGCTCCGATGGCTAGGCCACGAGTTGCGAATGCCAGCGCACTGACTCCCGCGACGTGCGTTGTTTTGCGTGCCGGGGATACGGTTGGAAGAAAAAGAGAGGTGGGTAAGCGATGAGGGAATGAAATCCCTCACTACGAAGTTAGTGTCGGTTGGTGCATCCTGACTGCCTGTCTGGGGTCTCACGTTTGGTTGGATACCCTAGCTGACATGGCAAGGAGCTGATCTCAATGGCGCTTGTGTGGTGAGTTTTGTCGCTCCCCATCCTGCTTATCTACCCCTCCAATCTCGATCGCTTGCCACATAACATATTAATAAGTAGGCTAGCTCCTGTATTGTTAACATTCTATCTTTTTCAACACGTTGCTCTGTTCCTTTGTCTCTAGTTATTGCGGCACAATGGTTGGAGTGTGTTTCTCCCCTTCAGCCTATGTGTAATGATTATAATGATGCGCACCTGATTGGTTCCTTATTTGCTCGGTCTTCATTGACTTTACTTGTCCGCACTCCTTCCGTACTCTGACTGGCTTTCACGTTTGTGCGTTATGCTATTTAACGAAGTGGTTTCCCTACTTAAAAGAACCTTTGAATCCTTGTTTCTGGTCGTTTGTGTTCCCACTGCAGTTAACGTGTGGAATCAGTCGCGGGACTCCGACATATCATGAGGCTGTGCGAGTTGGTGCAGCGAAGTAAATATTAACGGGAGCTGGGGATGGCCACTTGGTGAGCGTTGGCTGTAAACCTGTTTGAGCCTGAACACCTGGATGTATCTCAGCAGATTTGTAGGTCTCATGAGTAATATATTGTAGCCTTAAGAACTTGTGATCGAATTTTCCTAAGACGCAGTTAACTTGGAGTAACCGATAAGCTGGGGATGACCAAAAGTAGCACCAAGACAGCTTTGGCGGGTACTGCAAAGAGTTGGTTGTTGGTCGAGAACCGAGCGAGCGCTCATATGAAGTCCTCTGCTGTTGAGAAGAACTATATGGTCAAATAGTAGGTTCCAGTATTCTCTAGGATGGAGGTCTTAAGAATTCTACTTCGAGAAGCAGGTGGCATAAACTCTTTTCAGCAAGAATGTCTAAATGCTTGGGCTTTGAGGGTTATTACTATACTTTAACCACCAAGCACTTTGCTAGGCTTATACCACCAACAGTTTATTTGTAGTTTGACACGCAATGTCAGTATGCTTTAAAATGAAACATGGTTATCAGTATTGCTGGGAAGCATCTGAAACTGTTTGTTCGGTATAGCTGTGTTACAACATCCATGTTTGAGCTGTACAGGCAGAGATAGCCCGGACTGTGAGTGGAATCCTGAACACCTTGATCGCTAGTCTATTGAGCTCCCCCAGCAGCGCCTGTTGTAGCGGTTAGATGTTTTCGGAATACCAACCGTTTGTCTGGATTGTGACACGCAATCTCAATTAAGATTTGCTTTGAAGTAAATCTCTGCGAGTTCGTTCACTGGGACCGCATCCTAAGTGGAGAGTTGCGGAGCTGCTATCTCCCAACATTGCACTTGACAACCTGTTTCGTCCTGCTTCGGACTCCTCAAATATTGATAGCTTAAGCTGGGAGGGTAACCAGACACATAATGATTGACGGCTTACTCATTGGTCACTAAACCAGAACTCCGTGAGCAGCGTTGGGTCTTGGAGCATTCACCGTGCGCTTGGATTGCGACACGCAATATCGTTTGGGACCACAACCAATGAGACCACATCCGAAGTGGAGAATTTCTGTGTTGCTGTCTCCCAGCACTACCCCACAACTGGATTTGTTCTACTTTGAGCTCTTCAGGAAGCGAAACTGTGACTAGAATTTTAGCACCCGGGACGTGGCGTTTGATCGTTGACACCACTCACTTTGTCGGCAAGAAGTTCTCAGGCGGAATCTTTGCCATTAGTCGAAAATAAAATGGTTCAGATTTAAAAATATCCGGAGGATGAGGAAATTGGAACAACCAGTGTCTTAGTTGAAACGGTAGAGGTGAATCCAGTTCCTAGGACGGTTTCAGAGCTCTCCAGATCGAACTCGCACATTGTTGTCCCTTACACATTGGAGCCAGCATTAGTACAAATGAATTCACTAGTTGTGGCCACTAATTTTCCCCACACACAATATTGTGCGTGCGCTCTTTCGAACCAGTTCGACAAGCTCTACTCAGTGCTTTCCTACTCTTGGGTCTAACCTGTGTGAATTATACTCCTGCTCCAGTTCCTAGTTTTCGGCATATTCTTTGCCGAATTCCACTTGTGTAACTACATCAAACCGGTCTTTCGAAAAAAGATTTTGGTCTCATTCGGAAGAAGAAGAAGCTGAGGGCTCCCAAACTACGCGGCAACCATCCCTGCAAGTTGCAGCATAACAAAGTTACAGCCGTTTTGCTCCGCTCATCAACTGAGCAGCTCTAGGGACGCTTATCAGCGCTCCACTTGCATCGTCGCTGAAGGCAAGCCGATTAACACACGCTACCGCTTTGTGTGTGTGTGTGTGTGTGTGTGTGTGTGTGTGTGTGTGTGTGTACCACTGCATGTCGATTGATCGCTGAACCCGACAGTATGTGCGTTACGACCTCCATCTGCCTCTACCGCCTGACATCGGTGCGGTTGAACAACTCTCAATTCGTGTGCGTGTTCTGCCCTGTTCGTGCGTCACCCCTTTCGCCAAGAACATACATCCAAGTGAGCGATTTGAGAGGCCTTGCTGTAAACAGTAAGAGGACGACTAGCATTCTAATGGTTCCACGTCGCCTATGTTGCGCGGACAATTGCAGTCAAGTGCTTAAGATCAGTATTACCTGTTCTAGCTGCATTAGATCGCACTGTCCGCAATGTGTAGGCAAAACCGTCCAAGAAGTGTGACAGACAAACCAAGTTGCTGACACAAGTTGGTTTTGCCCAACCTGTCAAGTCATTCCAGTTGTCAACTGTTTAATTTTGCTCATGAAAAAACGCGATAGGATGACTGAAATAATCGTGCATTTTGTAAATACTAAGATCGCTCCCACGGAGGTAAATATGGCCACGGTAATACCTCAACCAGCCAAAGTAAGCTCTGAGTCTAAACCGAAAAAAAGAGCTAGACGCTTCAACCGCACTGCAGCGTCTGTGACTAAAATCCACTGGGTCACCTCACTCACATAAGTGGGCAAACCTCAAACACGCCTGCTTCCACTTCTCCAACCATAGACGCTTCACTTGGAGATTTGGCCATGACACCGACAGCTCAGAGCCGAAGGAAATCCGGTGCAGATAACAAGCAGGTAACGTACGCATCGATTGCCTCGACAAACACACTGGGAGCGACACACACAGGGCCATCTACAGTACCGAGAACGCTTGGTGCAAACAGCTTTCACCGCCAACTCCAGGGGTGCCTTCTAAACAACCCGAATTTCCAGCAACATGTATAAAACCAACACTCGATAGACAAAACCACGCTGCGAGGCGATTGGTATTCGGGTTGAGCCTGCGATGCTGCCACGCGTAGCGCGTCACCCGACCTCAGTGCACTCTGGTGAACCTCGAATTCTTCGAGTAACAGCAGATGATACAGAGGCTGTCCTGCTCTCAGCAGTTCGCCTTCGCAACTCACGGAGCGGAGTGCGCATATTACTTGATCTGCCTTGGAAAGATCGCGCAAAAGTAGCCGTTGAGCAACGCAGCATTCCTAATAGGGATAGCTAGAGAACATTATTTGTTCATGGTGTTCCCGAGCTTCTGCATTCTTCTGATCACGATGCACAAACACATGACCGAATGCAGTGGTGCTATATCTGCGAAGCACTTTCTGTTGACAATGTTATTGCCAAATCCCTGACAAGAGTTCCGTCATCATCTAACTACAAGGGCTGCCGTCCAAGGCTAATGAAAGTAATACTACACTCCGAGGGAATGACGCAAGTTCTGTTGGATAGCTGGTTAAAGTTTCGAGCTAGGTTGCCAACCGAGATCCGGCTAAAGGCAGCAGGCGAACGACCAAAAGTCGGAAGCAATTCAATGGAACTTGCAAACGTTACAAATTCTTTATTTGCACAGTCAGGCGGAGAGACCGACACAACAGCGCCCACGGCACACAGGAGGTCCGATCACAGCACTAGTGCAAAGACTGTTCAGGAACGCTCAACAAAGCCATGGAAGTTGACTGAAATACATAAACCGAGAAAAACGATTAACGGCCGGCCACCTAACGGCGGCTTAAAAACTAACACAAAGTTGACATCTATCAATGAACTCCTAACAACAAAACCCCTATCTTGCATGTACGCAAAAGCCCAAGGCCTAAGCAAGTTGGCCGAACTTAGAGCACTCCCTGCCTCACAACCGCGGGACCTCGTCATGATTACAGAGACATGGTTAAACCCTGAGATAACCGATTCTGAGATCAATCTACCCTGTAGGTGGCTGCTTCGGACCGATAGAACCGGAAGAGGTGGCGGTGTGATTCTTTACTATAATACAAGCCACCGATGTGAAGTTATCGGTCACCCAGGAATCCGAGCTCCCCATTTGCTTTGGTGTCGCCTTTGGTTGCGAAACAAGGACACATGTCTACTGGCCGTGATTTATCGCCCACCAAATGCAACTTCGGAAATGGACTCCAAACTGAACCACGTTTTTCAGTTTGCTTTGAACAAGTCCTACACCCACATTCTTATCGCGGGAGACTTTAACGTGCACGACATAGAAACGCCGGCAACCGACGGTATGCAGTTTAAAACCTGTTTGCAAGAGCTTATTGCTAGTCACCCTCTTTACAACCACGTTACCTCTCCCACCAGATTTCGAACTGCTAACAAGCCGTCGATACTGGATCTTGTGCTAACTAACGAAGAACTCATGATAGTTACAAGCACACCACTGGGTCGTAGTGATCATGTTACTCTACTCTTCGACTATATCTGCTATGCGGAGTACGCTGAAATGGAGGATGATAAAGTGCATACTGTCACGCATTACAATGTGTTATCTAAACTTATTAAGGATACATCTTGGACTTTCTTAACCGAATGCTCCCAGATGTTGCCTGAGAAACATTTACAAGGACGTTTAGCACACTGGTTGCGCACGCATCGGAAGAGAAGTCCTTTCAACCCAAAAACAAGCGTAAGTCATTTCTGAGGAGCACAACACGTAAATGTATGTCCCGGAGGGATTTGGCATGACGATATCACCAGGACTGCTTGAATGCCGAAACCTGGACTGCATACCTGACACATCGTAACTTCTGTGTGAAACTGATCCGCGAAGACAAGGGCACTCATCAGCAGAAGTTAATGAAGCGATTCTGCACTAACCGCAAACAGGTACGTTAATGACCTTCGAAAGGTGAAGCGGGGGGTTCCAGCGCTAGTCATGGCTGATGGGTGCACGCGATCAGCAATGGAAGCAGCTGATCTCCTACGGCTTCATTACTCCCAAACTTTCCAGCAGATAACGAGCCCAAACATTTCCCTCATTTCTAATACCCCACCATCTGGTTTAGAAAACATCACCTTCACTGCGGAAGCTGTGTTGAAGAAGTTGTTATCCTTGCGTCTCCACAGTTCTCCCGGAGCTGACAACATCCGACCAAAGGCTCTGCAGGTGATAGCTAGTGATCTCGCAGAACCACTGGCTGTTTTCCATCAGCAATGTCCAGAAGAGAACCGTATTCCACCAGTATGGAAGCGAGGGGTCATCATTCCTATTCATAAAGGAGGTAGCCGCACTGATCATGCTAACTACCGTTCAATAACACTACTTCCCGTACTATCCAGAGTGATGGAGTCAATCACCGCAGATACGCTGATGCAATACCTGGAAAGCCACAACTTAATAGCCCCAAAGCAACATGGCTTTCGTCAATAGCATTCTTGCAATGCTAACCTATTAATTGCACGTATTAGCTGGACTGAAGCTGTTGATGATGGATTAGGAGCCGATGTCATTTACCTGGAATTTTCAAAAGATTTTGATCGCTTTGACCATCGCGTTCTCCTTCAGAATCTTCGGAATTACGGCAATGGCGACCCAATCCTGAGTTGGATTAGCAATTTTCTACAAGAACCACGGCTAGTGGTGAGAGTCCGAGAATCATTGTCTGATGCAATCGATGTGGCGTGTGGAGTACCACAAGGCTCGGTTCTTGGACCTCGTCTATTCTTGGTGTTCATTAACGATTTGGCGAGATTAATTACTTCCGATTTCCTATTTTTCGCTGACGATATCAAGATGGCGAAGGATCAGAGGACCGGAAGACCACGAACGGCTCCAGTGCGATCTTAACACAGTGTCGAACTGGTCAGTTCAGAACGCCCTACCATTCAACGTAGACAAATGTCGCGTTGTACAATTACGCTATGGACATAACTACACCTATTTACTTAGGACAAACGGATTGCAGAATAGCTCCCAGGAACGTGATCTTGGTGTACTCGTACAGAGCGACCTCAACTGTTCAAAACAGGCTGAAGTAGCTGCGAAAAGAGGCAACCAGCATGTCGGCATGCTGCGAAGGGCATTCGGGAGATTTGACTCATCAATCTTCCCGATGGTGCACAACTCCTACTACGCCCGCATGTTGAGTACGCAATCCAAGCTCAGCAACCTTGGTTGAAACGCGACCTAGAAGCGATAGAGGCTCCACAACGAAGAGCAACAAAGAATGTAAAGGGCCTGCGGTATCACTCTTTCCACCGAAGACTGAAGTTGCTGGGAATTTACAGCGGACGCTATCGGATGCTGCGCGGCGATCTCATATTAGCGTATCAGATACTGAGTGACCCCAACCACGTATGCCGCCATTTTCTGAAACTTAGCCACAACACGCAGCTCAGGGGTAACTGCTTAAAGTTGAAGGAACAATATAGCCGTCTGGAGTGTTGACGGAATTACTTTTCCCTTCGAGTTTGCAAACCATGGAACGCCCTCCCAGACTCAGTTGTGTCCTCTCCTACATTAGACGTTTTCAAAAAACGATTAGATGCTGCACTCAGCTGCCAGCATTTTGTGACGTAAACTCATCTATTATGGATTACGCCAAGCATGCTTTTCAACAGGATTTATGTACAAAATGGATCTAAGTGAGCGACCATATTTTACTTTCCTCACTTCTTACATCAACGACCACTTCACCGCAGTGTGTTTCTGAATGTTTACACTCGATAAATTTTAAAAAAAGTTTACATTGATGTTAACTATCAAAGTATTCATCTCGGCAGATGTTCGGTAGATTACTCAAATATATTTTGATTTCATCATATTCACCTCAACCATCCTACGGGAAGTGTCAAGCACTTGCTTTTATCCCGTGATAAATCACTGTTCATTGTTCACTGTACTTTAACCGTGACTACAATTATTGTAATGGGATTGGTATTTTAGAACTGAGAGGTATTAAGTGTATACCATGGATTTTGGCTACAGAAGCAATTGTCTTGAACTACCTCTTTACTAACCAACGAGCTGATATTGATCCAAAGGCTCATCGCAGCGTCTATCAGTAAAGAGAGAGTTACTGTTTGTTACACGATCAAATAATCGGACCCATCGGCTGTAGGGTCGGCTGAGAGAACTGCAGGATTACGTGCCCTTCGTAGAGTGAAACACACAATGCTAACTGGATGGAACCAATGAAAATCAGTGTGAAAACCCCTCCTGATGTTGTAGCTGACCGGGTACAATGTGTCAATATAGTTCGTTCCCTTCGGCAGACACTAACCTGTATTGCGCAAGAGTTCACTACAAGAACCGGAATTGGTACCGCATAATATAGCAAACTGTTCACAAGATCAGATATGAGGGATGCACCAACAGTAATGAAAGACGTGATGATGCCGTTGGCAGTGGGGGTGGTAGCCGTCCGGTGCAATGCCGTACGTGTGCGTTCGCATTCCGTTGCAGGTTAAACACAGCTTTTAAAATCGATCAAGCTACGTTGGTACCTAGCTTCCAAATACCTGAGTTCAGTTGAGCAACTATACATCGATCACCAAGACTGCTACATACACTTTTGGACGTGTCAACGGTGCAGTGGACTTAGGCTAACAAAAAGCGAGAAAGAAAAAGCAAATGGGACGAAGGAGTGCGCAGTGACAAGCAAACTCCAAAGAAAATGGGAGGCAGGAAGAAGCTGTCTACCGGACGAGGCGGTCAATAGTAAGGGGTCAGACATCAAATGCAAGAGTGCCACTGAGTTCGACAACCAGCCCCATCAGACAAAGTACCTTGCCCCTGATGTTAGATACCCTTAGATTTTACCTACCTGGTCAAGCCACTCAGCCAAACATATCATTCCCATCTACTGCATAATATACCGACTCAAACCAGGGCCAATCTTAGTGTAGGCGCGGTCTATCCATTGATTGGCTTATACAAACTATTATCGGAAGGATCTCCGAATAACGTCGTAAGGATAGTTGTTTTGTGAAGTTACGGTGTTGTTCTTTCCAAACACAGCAATGCAAGACAGATTTCGTCCCTATTTGGACACTACAGCTGGGGATAAGCTAAGCCAAAAGCGGAACCCTGCACATAGTGGCTGACGGTTGACACCTTGATTACTAGGCGATTTAGCTACGAACCACGCCTGGCAAAGTGATTGGAAATGTATTATTGGGTTTTGGAGCACCGGGTGTGTATCAATTTTTGTTTACATAAGCAACATAGTTCGCTAATTCTGATGGACCAAATGTTAAGAACAAGAGCCAAGGCCAACAGTTTTGGTGGGATTTAAACAAAATTCTAGAAGGTCCAGTGCCAAACAGAGACTGATGGACATTTGCATTCGTAAGTTTGAAACTGGTGTCAGATTCAGTCAGGTAACAGCTTGATACACGTTTGGAATTGGCGATTGGCAGTCGTGTGCGGCAAAGTACTAGTGCGTTTTTGAATAATTGCGCGAATTTGAGTCACTCGGTATTTATGAATTCAGTCCCACTAATCATCAAGAGTGTATTGTTCAACTATCCCGGGTACCGTGTCTGGTAAGCACTATGAGTGGCGCGTTAACAAACTACGACCATCACCGTGGTTGGAGCAATATATGTGGTTGACGGCATCAAGTTCAGGATTTGCCTGTCACTGTGGCCAGTCACAGGACGCCTGCTCCTACAGAGAGACCATGGGTGGTTTGCGCTGCACCACACACAGCTCCAAACACACACTCCATATCCAGTGTAAACCCGAGGGAATAAGACCGGGAGGCACGTGGATAGGAGCCACGTTTCATCAACGGAGCCGGCCCACATTCCTTCAGTGGCAAACACAAGCGCGCTGTATTTGGGGAATCAAGCGCACACACAAGGCGGTGGCTGGACCTTGATCCGCTACACAGTGAGTGTATGGAACCAGTCTTCCAGCCAATATGGTCACACGGACTGTGCACCTCGTCCCCTCCAGCAACGACCAAGTATCTCCTGGAGCCAGATGGACGAGGTAGTGGGTAATAGACAGGTAGGCACCTTACCAACATGCACATAAAGCTCAGCTACACCTGGGATATAAAGCAACAGCCAATCACTTGAAACGAGAATAACAAATAATCTATAACCCATAAAGCATAGGGGAACGCTAACATAGATCTAAGCTAAATGAGCATTTGTGATAGATTCGTTATCAACAAAGCCACGAAAAGAGCGTAAGGTCGGAAAATATATGTTAGAAATAAATGCCACAAATGCGAAAATTTTAGGGAACTTAACCACAATTAGCTAAGGTAACGCGTGCAAGTTCAGGTAGACGTTAAGTTGAGGTAAAAAAAATATGCGTCGAGTCACGATGGTGAACTCACCACCTGAACTCAAACAAATCAGAAGGCATGCACGCGGTTAGTAAATCGAATGCAGCGTACCTACCTATGCTGCGCCGGTTCCGCTTACGTTCTCAGCAGGACTCGTCGTCGTTTCGATGCTGGTCCCGAGTGACCTAGCTCATAGCTCACTAGACCTGCTGGACTCGGACACTCGCGACCACATGTGCTTCAGCACCATGCGCTCGATGGGTTGCACCCCCTGCGCCTGTCACTTCCGCAATTGCCGCTTCTTCTCTCCATGCACGTGGGCTTGCTCTAGCATCTCGGCAACGGCCTTCGTGCTCAGATCGCGCCATACACGCCGATCAACCGCTTTCGATCCCCATGACTTGCAATGAAAAGTAGAACGTGAGAGGCTCACTTTGATCATATCGTTGTAACGAAACGTCGGTTTCCTTGTATGCCACTTGCCCACACTCAGTTGACCATATAATAGCACCGTTGGTACTCGGGTCGAAACCATACGCCACACATGACCGAGCCATCTCAGGTGTCTCAGCATACATTCCACTACCGCGCAACACTTTCGTGTCCGCAACTCTGTTGCACCAACCGATGCGCAGAATACGTCGCAGACACTGTGGAGAAAACCGCTCGAGATATCTCAATATCCGCCGGTACATCGTCCACGTTTCGCTGCCGTATAGAAGAGCGGACTGCACCATGGATTTGTACACCATTACCTACGTGCCAAAGGTAAGCTAATGGTTGTTCCACACTTGGAACTCTAGCTTCCCGAATGCCGCCGCTGCCGTCGACACGCGAATACCAAGCTCAGTGAAGCTGCTGGTCAGACACCACACTCCAGAGGTAGCAGAATCGAGAGGTAGATTCCAAACCTCAGCACCAATGTTGACTTGCGGCAATATTGCAGATTGCACCTCCGGTGAAGGAAGTAAGTGACAGACAGTTTTGATTGTGTTGATTGTGAGATCGAATTTGGCCGCTGTCTGAAGTATTCGTTCCTCGGCTGAATGGACGCTTGATTCCCAATCAAAACCCGAAGTAGCTGGCCTATCACAGGACAGAGAGAAGACCGGATCGGACGAGCAGAGCAACAGGGATCCTATTAGCGAATCACACCGTTCGTTATAAAGGTGAAATGGAAAGTTCCTGAATGGTATTTAAAGCACACATGGAAAGGTCAACTTACAGTATATCAAGAAACGACGCCCTCGCGTTAATTGGCAGCTTCTCGCGGTTGGCTCTCTGTTCGCTCCAATCAGGGCGAGGGAGTTTGGCTCGCCTGCTGCAGGGATGAGGTCCTGGCTTGTTCGCATCGCGTATTCCTTCTTAACGCTGTCGGAGCCAGAGCACTTGTCACGTGCTGCAACTCCTCTGCGCTGTGGGAAAACAACGCACAATCGTCAGCAAACAACAACATACGGATAGTTGCTTCACAGACTAGGGTTCTCGTACCGAAACGACGGATGTTCAGCAAACCACCAGCAGTACGGTGCTCTACACGAACATCGTAAGTACAAGACGCATCGAGAGCACATCACTTCATGAAGATAACGATTAAACAGGGCAGGAGCTAAGACACAGCCTTGCTTCACACCGGAGACAACTACGAAGTCATCCGAGGTCTCTGCACTCAGCTGCACCCTTGCCCGCATACCAGTGTGCAAACACTCAATTAAACTCTTAAACTTACTCAGACAACCAAACTTATCCAACAACTTACCCATAATGCCTCGCAGGTCATCGTATCAAATGCCTTGGTGAAGTCCACAAAAAGCGAGTACAACAGCTGGTGTCGTTCTCTACACTTATCCTGCAGCCGACGAGCCGCAAACACCCTATATATATATATATATATATATATATATATATATATATATATATATATATATATATATATCTGCATAGTGCTACGTCCCGAACAGAATCTACATTACTCTTCCGCCAGGTGCGGTTCCACAACCTAACTGACGAGGCGGTTGAGCAGGATTCGGGCAATCACCTTGCCCACACAACTCGGCAAGTTGACGCCACGATAATTCGTGCAACATTGATTGCTCCCTTTGCCCTTGTACACTGGCATCACAAGCGCATCCTTCAGCTCGGCAGGTATCTTCATCTCAATCCATACGCGTTGCACCAAGTGGTGCAGCGCAGTCACCGACGCGGGTCCGCCGTATTTCAATATTTCAGGCGAGATGCCGTTGACCAAAGCACACTTGCCGTTTGGTAGCTGAGCAAGTGCTCTCTGCGTCTTATCTAGTGTCGGCGTGTCAGCCAGACTCGCCTTCACATCGTGCTGCCTGAGATTGTTCAATGTAGGCCAGTCAATCTCGGAATGCTTTTTCAAGAGACGGTGGAAGTGAGTTCGCCAGATCTACTATATATATTTGTATAAAATACTTTTTGAATTGAGATACATATATAATCTGCAATCTATAAGATAGATATGTATAGAACCAGCGAAATCCATGAAATGGAAATAATAAATACGAATGCCACAAAGGAGGAGAAATCGATGAAAGTTACAGAAAAGATTTTTTGCTTTTGAATATTGTTGGTCCATTTTCACACGTAGTATTGCCATTTTCTGCCTGTTTAATTTTTGCTCTGTAAAGCAAGAATGTAAAGACAAACATTTGTACGCAATTTTCCCTTGGTCCGGTTCTGCGCAATCTCTGTATGAGTCTCTATCCAGCGGTGCTTTCCTCTTTGCTCTCACAGGCCGTAAAGCGGACTGCACCTATAACAGCTAAGGTGGAATTCAGCGCTTTAATCCGCTGTCCTCACGTGATAGGCTGATCTTCGCGCGATTGCTTCTATCCTGGTCCTGTGCAAGCGAACAGAACGCGTCGGGGCAGTCCTTCGCAATTCATGCTTAAAACGTGGTGCAGCCATCTTAGGTGGGCAGCGGTTCCAGTCTGTCAATTGGAAGTCCCGTGTTACTCAAGGTGCGTCGTCTACAATCATCGTTGCGCACGTGGTTCATTCACGACACTAGCTATTCTCCGCAGACATTCATTGTCAAATGGCGAAATCCGACGCGTCATTCACACGAATTTGCCATGCTTCAGTCCCATACAGCAGCACTGCGCGAACGCATGCATTGCAGACCCTGTCCTTTACCAACAGTGAAAGGTCAAGGCGTCGCCACAGATGCTTCAAATTGGCGAACACCGAACGGGCTTTGTAAATGCGAAAGGAAATCTTTTCCAATGCTATCATCAGCAGAGACACAGCTTCCCTGACAAACGAGGTCGTCCACTTGTTCAAGCTGCTTACGTTGAAGAGTGAGCATTGGGGCAGGTGTTTGCCAATCCAGGACCAGGACTTTGCATTTCGTAGGGGCAAAGGTCATGCCATATTTTTATGCTTCAATCACCAAGCGGTTTAGAACAGTCTGTGTGCTCTGTGTGTCATCATCAATCCAAACAATATCATCAGCATAATCTAAATCGTTTACGCGGTTCCCAGGAAGAAGCGTCGCACCAGAACCCTGAAAGCCCTCGAGAGCGTTTAATAGAACATTCGCAAACGAAAAAAGTAAAGAGAAACGGGGACATGGGTCAACCTTGTCGTACACCGCTATTGATGGAAAATGTTGTACAGAGCTTACCATAAGCCCACACTTTACCTATGACATTGCAATATAATGCTCGAAGGATGGTGATATACTTTTTGGGTACTCCATTCCTTTGTGAGCAATGCCATAAAGCTGACCGATCGACGGAGACGAAAGTGGCTCGGATGTCCAGAAAAACAATGATAGTGGGCTGGCGGTAAAGCTGACGCGTTTCAAGGAGTTAGCAGAGCGTAAAAAAGTAGGTTATACACCCTTGACCAGTGCGGAAAGCAGCCAGTTCTTCACCGGAGCGCAATTCACGAATCGGGGTTAGTCCGCGGAGTAAAATGGGTCTTAACAGCTTGGATGCAACGGACATTAAACTGATTCTTTGGTGGTTAGCGTACAGGTTACGGGCACTTTGTTTGAAGGTTGTGACGCTAATTGGCCCACCCTAAGCGGATGGAATTGTTTCTTCACACCAGTTTTTAGAGAACAGAGCTATTAGCGGGTTGACAATTGTTCCGCCACTGAACTTGAACAGATCCGGAGGAAGTCCGTCTGGGCCAGAAGACTTGAATCGCTTCAAGTATCGGAGTTTAAGGCAGATCTCAGCTTCAGTGAGTGGTTACAACGTGACTTTCCAAGGTGCGCACCCAGGTATACTCATTAGGCTTGCAGGCGGAGGAGGCCAGCTGAATTGAGTGCGTAAGTGTTCAGACCAGCGGTCCATGCGCCTGTGTAAATTGCATGTCGGCTTTCCGTCAAGCTCGCAAATGACCTCACTGATACCATGTCTTTTGTGACCAGTAGCCCGAATGACATGGAAGAGCTTGCGACAGTTTCCAGAGTGCGCTGTTGTTTTCATCTCTGAGGCGCGCTGGGACCACCAAGTTTCGCGATCAGCTCGCAAGCTTTGCTTAATTTGTTGGCGGAGGATGCGACGCATTGCACTGCTATTTGAATCAGTCGGGATAGCTCTACGACGATCAGACAAGTCCAGTGCGCAAGCGGAAATCCAGCTTCTCAGAAGGCGCATTGTGATTCCTCAGATCACTTCACGTTGGAAACTTTAATGATTTTCGATGTCTCGAGGTGAGTACTACTGAATGCATGCGACAAGGAAGCTTGATAACCTGATCGAATAGAGGGGTCAGCTAAACTGTTGGTGCCAAGCATATAGTGCTTTTGTTTTGAGGAACAGCGGAAGGACGCCAGGTCGTTGCACGTCTTCTCGTATGGCCAAAATTCATACTTGAGAGAAAGTGACGGTGGTTTCCGCATAAGGTAAGAAGTCTATCATCCTTGTCAGAACGACTCCCATCAAGCGCGTGACCGCCACCAAGAAGACGTTCGCACGGAAGCAGGCGGTCTACTCGTGCATTGTGATCTTTGACAAGTACGGTGACAAATGACTTTTCGTTCTTGTTCAAAAGGTTGTGGAGTCCACGATAAAAGTCGTCTTTAACCGATGTACACCTGCAGTCGGTTGGAGCGTAGAAAGGAACGACAAAGAAATTTCGCCTCTCTTCACGATGTCTTGGTTCTACTTGAGTCTTGAAGCCGAACCGCACAAGGCCGGTTGTCGATTGGAAACCAAGCGAGTAATGAAGCCTCAGATTTGTCCCTCAATGCGATACCGACACCAGCTGAGTCGGCTGCTATTGCCTCCATGTTGCCAGACAAAGTATGTACTATGCTGTATCAAGAGCAGTCGGGGATGACAACCTAACCACGGTGCTAGGATCATGCAATCGAGTCTCTGAAAGGCAACAGACACCGATGGCGAGGGGCTCTAAAGTATGCGCTAGGTCAGCCACTTGTCCAATCTGTAGGAGGGTCCAAACATTGGACGCTGCCAGGTAGAATGGGGAACAGATTTGCAAGATAGATGATTGCCTGACCATTTAGGTGTCAGCGAGACAGTCCTTGGAAGTAAATTCAACAGGTTGTGGATTATCAACGAGAGAAAAGTTTGCATGTGGTGGTGAAGCAGGAGTAGCAGGGAAAGTAGCAGCAGGTGTGCGACGTAGTAGCAATTGCAAAATCCATGTTTTTCACAGAGGGCTCGGTACTACCCGGTTGTCTAAACCGAAGTAGGGAGTTGTCCTAGGAGTCTCCACCCGGAGCCTTTGGCTCAATAGCCTATCCGCAAGGCAGCGGAGCGAAGTCAGGGATTCGCACCAATTAGGAGCCGGGTACTGATTGCTCAGTTCATATGCCTTTCGTTTGGTGAATAGCCAAAAAGCGGTCCAATCCTCCCCACGACTTCAGCATCAAGGTGCTGGGATCCAATGCTTCACCAAGGTGAAACAAGGGGCAGTGAATTTATTTGCTGGCGAGTAACATCCGCCACGTCGCAGTGTTGTTAAACGGATACAGATGGCCTTCTATAAAGAGAACACTTGTCAGACGAAAACCCACCATGTCCTGGAACACTGCCGCCGAAACATTCGCTGGAACAATGATTTATGTGGGACGTAAAAGCAAATGACTGAAAGTCCTGTATAGTGCAAAGTACAAGATAAAAACGATATCGGTAAAAGGACGCGCGTGATGATTCACCAAGAAGTTCGCATTAGCACAGATGGGCGTTTTCCTGTCCTACGTTTATGGGGATTACGACAATCTTTGTTTTGTCTTAATGCCATCATCTGAAGGTCGTGCGATATATCACGTAGTGTAAGCTTGTCATGGTATCGCCGAGGAGTTTTTTGAATAGAGATAAGGTGGACCCATTATTTAAATGCGCCGAAAGGGCGTTTTGGGGCTGACATTAGGAGGGAGTACTACTTTTGTGGACATACCAGTTGGCAATTCTGCGTGGCCAACTTGAGCTGATGACCCCTTAAAGATGCGCTTTGACTGAGTTTCAAAAGAGACTGGCATGTGTGGTTGGTGTTTTTAGGACCTGATGCACCACTGTGAGATCACGCCCTACGCACAGGTATCGTTCGCTGTACACTTGCATTTTTCTGCCTGAGGGGTAAGGATGGCGGGACAAACCTCTGATGTTCTTTGTCGTCCTGCGTTGTGCAGTATCAAGCGCGGTGTGGTGATGCTTTGCCATGGTTGCCAAGCCTGGATAACGTATTCCGCATGCAGACTCACGTACGCGCCAATCATTTACAAAAACTGAGGCGTTGAACTTCCCGAAAGCCCTACGAAGGAGGCCGAGGTGCTGATTTACTTTCTTTGATGCCTTTCCAGTTTGCTTCAGACAACCAAGACATCGGCCTATTGTGAGCAAGGCTGGTTAGAAACGCCGGATTAAAGAACCAAGCTTGTTCAGCGGAGTGCCCCAAGGGTCGGTCTTAGGCTCGGAACTATCCAAGGTTTTCATCAATGATCTTCCGACTGCGCTTCAAGCGCATTGCTTAATCTATGCCGACGATCTGAACCTGTGGTTGGAGGTCAACAGTCTCGATGAAGCTGCTAGATTGCAGGGACACCTAACATGCTACATGACTGGCCAGTCGTCTGGGGGTTGGCTACAAGCTGGAACAAGTGCTTCGTCTTCTCCATTGGCGCTCATGAACCACTCGGCACCTACCACATCGGTGGTTTTCTGCTCATGAAGGCCGCTCGAGCAAAGTATCTTGGCATCATTGTGTCCCCCGATCTACGGACAACGCACGATACGTTAAACATTGTCAATGCAGCCAACAGGATGTTCTTGGCTATTAAAAGATCATTATCCCGGAGGACATTTGCAATTTTCAGACTCGTGTTCCTTTCACATGTGCGGTCCATCCTCGAGTACGGTTTGCCAGCAAGTTATCCATGAACTAAGTTCGAGCGCAACCTCATTGAGGAAGTTCAGAGGCGAGGCTCCAAATTAGTCCCAATGCTTAAGGTTCTACCGTATTCTTGTCGACCTCAACAAATTAACCTGTAACCTCTTGACTACCGTCGACATCGCGCAGCTTTGATCTACAAAAGACACGTTCTCAGAGCTGGACTGGGTAGCGAGCTTCAGCAGTTCTCCCAGATCAACAAAGACAGTTCGGCACGTGGGCACGGTTGATAACTCTTTGCCGAGAAGGCTTCAACTTCGCCCAAAGGTCACTATATCCACCCGGATAGGGAACGATCTGAACGACTTAACGGAGGGCGTGGTCAGCGCTTCTACAGAGAAATGTTTCAGGAAGCTTTTGGATGGACACACTTAATGTGCCAGGGTCGTGCTGTTGTCTTTACGACTGTAACGGTCCAATGTGAAACACCGTTTCTCAATAGCACGCATTATATTCACTGATCGGGTAGTGGTGAGGCTGACACGGGTCATCTTATCTGCTATCTACAATTCAGAGTATTCAATGTATCTGTATACTCCTCGAGGCTCCTAATTCTTGTCACAGAGGGTGAGGCTCGGGATGGTTCATGTCATCATCCTTTGCCTTTCAAACATTGTATCTTGACTGAGGTTTGATGGTCCTACCCCAATGTTTAAATTCGATTGGCAGAGTAATTACCTGATGTGGGTCCAGCAGGACAGAGATTCTAGGTTTTTTTTCTTGCCTTGGAAGATGGAGAACAAAGATTTAGAAGGATTAAAGGATTGGCCGGAGATCTAGAGTGTGTGTGTGTACTGTGCTAAGAAATTTGAGGGAAATGGTAAGACCTCTTCACCCAAATTGTAAAGAAAAGGAGTAAGAAGGAGGAATAATGATATCTTTGGACTGTTTCAAATGACACAACATTCCGGGAGTACACGTCAAAAATGTTAGCGAACAACCCTGTTTTCAGTGGTTCCTCATCAGGTTAATACACCACAAATGAATGACATGAATGTACACATCAGATAAGGGTGCAGGTTCAAAAGTCCAGATGGTTTGATTGACCAAGCTAGGTGATTGGTCCCACGGCGATCAGGTGTGTGCGCTTTTGTCCACACAGTGTTGGAACCGGGAAGAAAACGGACAAAAAAGGCGGTTGCGAAAATGCGCACACGGAAAATTGCGCACATAGAAAAATGCGCTCAAGGAAAGTTGCGTACATGAAAATCACGCACTCGGAGATTATACATACGAAAAGTTAGTTACGAAGTTCAGCAAGCAATATTGGTACAATCAAACGACGCACATTCGTTGTGTACTTCAAAAGTTCGTTACGATATAATCATTTATTTCAACAGAAATGCTATATTAACAGTTATTTGCATGACACTGATGTGAATTTGGACATTTTTCTACTTGAGCATTTTATGGTGACAGGCCCATATGTTAACGGTTAATGACTGATTGGAGAGCCATTTTGGATTACACGTTGTGAGGTTGGATCGCTACACGCAATCATAAGATTATGCCAAGCTTTGTCCGTCGTGACCCGGTAGCCAAAGGGGTAGAGGTTTCGGCTACGATTCCGATAGTCGCGGGTTCGAGACCCGCTATCGCCACTTGGGAAGATTCAATTAGATCGAAACCCGTCGTGGTCATGCCGTGCTTTTGGGCAAGCAACACCTAATTTCCATCCGCTTTGGCTATGGTCTCAGTGATCTCAGTGACCAAAGTTCACTTCATTGTGAACCGCGGTCCACATTGAGATTGCGCGTCGCAATCCAATCACAAGTGTAATCCAAATTGGCCTTCCAAACGCGAATATACTTTTTGGATGTGGGGGCATACCAAGTGCTTACCAGATGGCCCATAAAGAAATTACTAGTCCCAACCCTACTGAAATGCCCGTGGATAGATCATCAATGAGTCTTTAAAGGCTGCCGTTGAACCTAAACTGCGCGTCCTTTTTCACACGCACAGTAGTGAATCGAGATGGTTTGTTGGAAACCCAACTTTGTTCTTATGCACTCCTATTTTGCCAAAATCCTTATCTAAGTAACTGAGGGGACTATCCAAAATGGTTTTAGAGCATAAGCCGCTCCATTTAGTCGTGAATGTTCCGATTCTGCTAACTAGTTCAATCCCCCGACACATAATTGACCGCCACGTGTGTGAAAAGGCGCATGAATTATTTAGAATAGTCAATCGACCGAGTGCTGACTTCCTACTTCAGTTTGCTGAGGTATAAAATATTAGGCGGCTGAAACCCACGCTCTGCAAAAAACCGATTCGCAGCCAGTCTCGTCTTGTCTTATTAAAGGTCGTGACCATGTTCCTCTAAATGGAATGTTGGTTAGAGTGTGATGAACTTTGACTACCGTTGATTCACCAGTGATTTGACACTTTAAATGTCCCTGTATAAAACTTAGCAATTCCACGAACTGGAAGTCAAGGGTTGTTGTGCACTTTCCGGATAGCTCAATAAAGAGTATTCTCTCTAAATAGTGTTCTTTCTTAAAATTTTGAAATTTGTGAAGAGGGCCATGTACATGATCATTTGATGGATGTATATATTCTGCTTACTAGTTTCCATCAAAATACATGCTTAATTTAAGTGATGATGAAATATTTTCTGCGTACTGTGGCCCAGCTATGAATTTTCTCATAGCTTTGTTGTTGCGTCAGTGGTGGGTGGCCTTTAAATCGGCCACTGACATTTCACTGAATCATCGCCAGGGATTCAACAGTTTTCAGCCAGATTTCTAACGTTTTCTTCCGTTAAACCAGTTAAAAGATCGCTAAATTGGTACTTCGCTGCTTTTTGCAGATGGACTTTGAGATACTGCGCCTACCGCGTAAAGTTATCAGAGGACATTTTCTGAAGTGAGAAACCATCATACGGATCGCTAAATTGGTCTTCGATACTGTGTCGTCAACGGGATGCAGATTTGGGCTCCTTTATTTGACTGACAGTTGCACTCCTAATACCAGTTTCCAGTTGTGCAATTCTACATTTGTGATGACGTTGCTTTATAACATCCGCAGCAGATATAGTGAATGATGAAAATGTACCCGCTGAGGTATATAACGCTTATATTGAAGTTTTTGACTGAAAAGTATCTTGACCCTTTTTGTCAACTTTGCTTCGCAGGACCATCTCGCCTAGTAACTCGTGATGGGGGGAAACGTCATTCGTTTTGACTACGGGTGTTCCACTCTCTCGCACTCGCTGGTATTAACATACCTCCAAACCGTACATGTCGCGCCTATTTATCATCTCAAATAGATCTCAGTCACATGTACGACAGATCGCTCGAGTGACAACTCTAAGTATTTTGCGTTTCGCCATACAATTTTTCTTCACTGTGTCGGTGCTACTGGAATGCCGTTGGGAATGCATATTTTCAGTTGTAGCAATCGTGCTCTGATTTAACTGAATGAACTTCGAGTCACTAGCGCACGCTCACATTATGCACTAACCGTTCCGGTTGAAAATCAGCCTTTGAAGCTCGCGCACCTCATTAACGAGAACCTGTTCCTCATGCCGCCATTAGCGCCCAAACTTTATATATATATATATATATATATATATATATATATATATATATATATATATATGTCGGGAGAGCCTATGGTGCGCTGAGGCTGGTGGTGGCTAGATCCTGACAGATGGTCTACCCACTGCTGCTACTGTTGCGCCATGGGCACATGTCCTGGACGCCTCCTCGTGGCGACCGCTGGGTGGAAGTTGAGTTACGCCCTTCTACCTGCTAACATCCAGGACACCAATCCGCATGAGTCAGTGAACTGACCATGTGCTAGACCCGCTGCCTTTCAGCTGTATATTTAATCGAAGGATTTGGCTGAGGACCGGAGTCTTTCCCCTGTCAGGTGTGGGCGCCCAGTCCAAACCCCTTCCGCTTCGGAAGGTAAGAAATGGTTGATGACCCTCTTCCAGTAAAACCAAGTCATGGGAGACAACAGGTCTACGGGTTATAAGCTCACAGCTCGATTGGCGT
Organism: Dicrocoelium dendriticum; assembly: GCA_944474145.2. Taxonomy (NCBI): domain Eukaryota; kingdom Metazoa; phylum Platyhelminthes; class Trematoda; order Plagiorchiida; family Dicrocoeliidae; genus Dicrocoelium; species Dicrocoelium dendriticum. The sequence continues at coordinate 66,346,365 of OX104070.1, read as the reverse complement.
AGAGAATGAGCGCCACGCATTGTCTCTGACGGTGGAAGGGCACCTCCGGGTGTTCAATGGTTTGCTACTGCCCGCTTCAAGCCAGGTAGCCCCTGATCGAATTGGTGCAAATCAGCGGAAACCCACCTGGGTCTGGTCGTGGTCGCAGGCGCGTATCCTAATACGGTCGCAAAACATATATGAATGGTTCCAGTACCTCATAGGCTGCGTGTGACCGACCTCAAGCAGATCCAAATCTGTCTCTGCAATCACATTCACGAGCTGGATCTGCTCCCCACTGCCTCGTGGGTCAGGCTATTGAGCCACAGGCTCCGGGTGGAGTCTTTCAAGCAAATCTCAGAAACACAACCACCACCACGCATGCGATTGTCCACCAATGCAATCGTATGTCTGCGCTAAAAGCACTCAGCATCGGGTGCTGGAACATGCGCACACTACTGACCGGAACTCCAGTGAGCGCCCCGAGCGACTCATTGCACCGGTCGTGATGGAACTGGCGCGTTACCACATTGACATTGAGGCGCTCAGCGAGACCCGGCTCTCTAAACAAGGTAAGTTGCATGAAGCAGATGCTGGCTACACATTCTACTGGGTGGGCAATGCCACCTCAGCATCACGTGATCATGGGGTCGAATTTGCAATATCCGGTCGCCTCCATGGCCAGCTGGTGGGTGAACCAGCAGGTATCAGCTCGCGACTGATGACTGTTCGATTACGACTCGGAAGAGGTAAGTTGGCCACTTTTATAACCACGTACGGTCCGACCATGTGTTATCCTGATGACACGCATGATCAATTCTGCACTCAGCTATCCTCCGTGATACGGTCTAGGTCGAGGAGCGACCGAGTATTTCTGCTGGGTGATTTCAACGCCCGAGTTGGACATGATGCATCGGAGTGGACAGATGTTATCGGTTCGCATGGCGTTGGTTCAGCGGATTTGAACGGTGACAGGCTGCTCTCACTGTGTACCGCTCGCGGTCTGACGATCACGAACACTCGGTTTGCACTGAGTGCGAGTGATGTAGCAAGTTGGACGCACATACGGGGTGTTCACACTCACCTGCTCGACTATGTCATCGTACGTCAACGTGATATTCGTGAAGTGCGCATGACACTTGTACTGCGGGGAGCTGTGTGGCACTGATCACAAATTGATTCGGACCAAACTGTACATATATTTTCGTAAGTTTATGTATTGCACTCCCGCCGTTAATCAGCGCAGATTTAACATTATTTCCCTTGGTACTGGGCAAAACGTACTGAGCTGGAGAAGGCGAGGGCTGCACGCCTGTGGGATGTGGACTGCATAGCCACAGTGAGCGACCTGTGGCACCACATTTGCGACCAGGTGACAGTTGCTGCTCAGGCGACCATCGGGCGCACAAACTGTAAGCGGCCTAATTGGATTGATGAGAACAATGCGACGATCGGCGCATTGGTGTCGGGGAATAATGCAGTGTTTGCTGCGCATGTCGCAGACCCCAGTGACTTGGGGAAGAAGAGAAAGTTTGGGCGAATTCGACTGAGAGTGACCCGAGAGCACGGTCGCATACAAAATGCATGGTGGACGGAGAAGGCGAAACAGATGGAATGTTATGCCGAACGCCGCCAACACAAGAAATTCTTTGACTCCTTGAAGGCGGTGTAGGGACCGAGATTGGAGCCGCTGAGGACGCTGAGCAGTGGTAGTTCAAGCACTACCTGCACACAGACTGCAGACATAATGCAGAGCTGGCGGAAATACTTCGACTGTCTCTTGAACAATCGTTCATAGAATGACTGGCCTCAATTGAATGGCCTCAAGCCGCACGATGTGAAGACGAGTCTGGCAGACACACCAGCGCTTGATGAGACGTAGAGAACACTTGCTCAGCTGCGAAACGGCAAGTGTGCTGGGGCCTACGGGATCCCGCCTGAAGTATTGAAACACGGCGGACCCGCGTCGGTGACTGCGCTGCACCACTTGGTGCAACGCCTATGGATTGAGATGAAGATACCTGCTGAGCTGAAGGATGCGCTTGTGATGGCAGTGTACAAGGGCAAAGGGAACAATCAATGTTGCACGAATTATCGTGGCGTCAACTTGCCGAGTTGTGTGGGCAAGGTGATTACCCGAATCCTGCTCAACCGCCCCGTCAGTTAGGTTGTGGAACCTAACGTGGCGGAAGGGCAGTGTGGATTTCGCTCGGGTCGCAGTACTATAGATATGGTGTTTTCGGCTCGTCAGTTGCAGGAGAAGTGCAGAGAACGGCACCAGCCATTGTACTCGCTTTTTGTTAATTTAACCAAGGCGTTTGATACGGTGAACCACGAGGCATTGTAGCTGGTGTTGGATAAGTTTGGTTGCCCGCGTATGTTTAAAAGTTTATTTGTATGTCTGCACAGTGGTATGCGAGCGAGGGTGCAGCTGAGCGCAGAGACCTCGGATGACTTTGCAGTTGTTTCTGGTGTGAAGCAAGGCTGTGTCTTAGCTCCTGCCCTGTTTGATATTTATTTTCTTGCCATGATGTCTTGTGCTTTTGAATCGGCTTGTGCTTACGGTGTTCGTGTGGAGCACCGAGTTGATGGTGGGTTGCTGAACATCCGTCGTTTCGGTGCGGGAACCTTAGTCTATGAAGCAACCATCCGTATATTACTGTTTTCTGACGACTGTGTATTGTTTGCAAACAGCGCGGATGAGTTGCAGCACATGACTAGTGCCCTGGCTTCGGCAGCAGGCAAAATTCGGGCTCACCATCAACACAAGCAAAGCTGTGTGTTTATTTCAGCCTTTACCGGAGGTGCAATCTTCAATATTGCCGCGAATCAGCATTGGTGCTGAAGTATTGGAAACCAGCTCCCGCTTCTGCTTCCTTGGTAGTTTGATGTCGAATGATCAGCAGCTACACAGTGAGCTTCGTATACGCGTGTCGAAGGCAGTCGCGGCATTCGGGAAGCTTGAGTACCGAGTGTGGAACAACCATCAGCTTGCCATTGGCACGAAGCTAATGGTGTACACATCCATGGTGATGTCCATTCTTTCATGCGGCAGTGAAATGTGTACGATGTATTGGCGGGATGTGCGATATCTCGAGCGGTTCCATCAACAGTGTCTGCGACGGACTCTACGCATTGGTTGGTGCGACAGAGTTGCGGACACGGAAGTGTTGCGTCGTAGTGGAATGTATGCAGTGGACTGCATCCTTTTACTAAGACAACTGAGATGGCTCGGTCATGTGGGCCGTATGGATTCGACGCGGATACCGAAGCAACTATTACATAGTTAGCTGAGTATGGGAAGCGGCATGTGGGGAAACCAAAGTTACGTTACCAGGACATGATTAAAGTGAGCCTCTCACGTTCTAATCTTGCTTGCAGATCATGTGAATCGAAGGCGGTTGATCGGCGTGCATGGTGCGATCTATTCACGAAGGCAGTTACTGAATTGCGGGGAGAAAGACCTCATACATACGGAGAAGAAGCGGTAAGTGCGGAAACGACAAACACCCATGGGTTGTACTCCATCGAAATCGAGCGCATGGTGCTGTAGCACATGCGGTCGCGAGTGCCTGAGTCAAGCAAGCCTAGTTGGTCATGAGCGAGGACACTCGGGACCACTACCGAGGGGACGACATGTCCTGCAGAGAACGTAGGCAGAACCGGCGCAGCGTTTGTAGGTACGCTGCCTTCGATTTACTAACCGCGTGCTTGCATGCTAAGTCTATCTATTTCAGGTGGTGTGTTTTCCCTTTTTTCCTAATGATTGTCTTTCGCATATAAATGTATACCTGTACGCTTTTCTCTAAACTTGTGCACGACGCTTAAGCTAATGGTAGTTAATTTCAATAACATTTTCGTGTTGGTGGCATTTCCATAAAACATACTTCCTGACCTCATGAACCTATCTCGGATTCGTTTGTAAACAACTTATTTCACATACTCATTAATTTAAGATTTATGTCACAATTTCCTTATGTATTACTGGATTTGTTTTCTTTGTTATATTTCTCTAAGTGATTGGCTGTTGCTTGATATCTCCGGTGTGGCTGAGATTGATGTGTATGTTGACAAGGTGCCTACCTGTCTATTACCCACCACCTCGTTCATACTGGCTCTAGGAGACAGTTGGTCGTTTCTGGAGGGGACGGGGTGCACGGTCCTTGTGACCGTGTTAGGATGTAAGAGTCGTTGCATGCATTCAGTGTGGAGCGGACTACGGTCCAGCCACCGTCTTGTGTGCGACTGATTCCCAAATAAAGCGTACTCGTGTTTACCTGTGAAGGAGTGTGAATCGGCTCCGTTGATGAAACTTGAGTTCTATTCACATGCCTCCCGGTCTTATTCCTTCTGGTTTACACTGGATATGGGGTGTGTGGTTGGAGCTGTGTGTGGTGCGGCGCAAGCCAACCATCGTCCCTCTGTGGGCGCAGGCAGCCTGTGGCTGGCCACAGTGACAGGCAAATCCGAAACCGGATGCCGCCAAGCATATATATATATATATATATATATATATATATATATATATATATATATATATATATATATATATATATATATATATATATATATATATATATATATATATATATATATATATATAAAGATCCGAGATCGTCCTATAAGAGCACTCCGAGATTGCACTTATGTGAAGTGCACTGTAGAATGTGTTTTCCCGTCGATCTTTTCAGGTGCTCGGGTGGCATATGCACATTATTTTGCACTTGGTAAGGGTATACACAAGCATGTTTTGCGCTGACCACTCCAAAGACCTGTCTAGATCACCTTGTAATGCTATGTGGTCGTCTACTCGCTTGTTTACCTGCCAAATGTTGAGATCATTCGTAAAGTTCGAAGTCAACACTACCGCGAGCTCATAGATGAATAAGAGGAATAGCCGTAGTTTCAGTACCGTATTGAGAGACGTCACAGTGAACCACTATTGAGTCGGACAGAGCGTTACGAATCTGTGCATTAAAGCTGAGTTGGAGTAGAAATGAGTGTATCCACCGATTTCATTGATTCGAAGCTTGTAAAGAAAAATGCGGTGATCTAAGCGATCAAGGTAGGCGGCGTCGACTCCTTCCCAAGCGTCGACGGAGTCCGTCCAGCTGGCACGGGCTAACAATAGGTTCGTAGAACATAACTGGTTTTAGCGGAATCCTTACTGCTCATGCACGATAATATCGCATCTTTCTAAATATGCCATTCTATGACTTTAGCAAGCACAGAAAGAAGAGTAATCTATCGGCAGTTTGCGAGCAGTGCATGAATGTCTCCCTCACACTGTGAATATTGCACGCTTCCGCGTGTCGTCGAGCCAACAATGGAAAAACCGAGATAATGGTTCAGTCAAGCTGGTGGCAGCTGTTATCAAGGACTTGGGGCGTATGTTATGCGGAACAGATGAACTGATGTTGCGTGTTGACATCAGTCACTGAGGCTGTGTAGAAAATCAGGTGGAACATGAACACAATGCAGAGAAGCCGGGGTCAGAGTGGGGGAAACTAGTCGGGATAAAAGATTAGCAGACAGAGGAAGGAAACCGTATGCATGTGAGCCACTGTCTCCGCTACTGTGTCATATCCGATGCGGTCCCCGGCCAGTGATATGACTCTTCTAGAAATGCACATCCACGAAGACAGCATGCACAAGCCTGACCATTGTCCATTTCCCATACTTTTATGTCACGTTATCTACCGGGCACCTTGTGATTCGATCCAACCAGGTGAAGCTTCAAGGAAGGCATCGAACGGGCAAATGTAGGACATGACCCGGACAACGTACGCGGTTCAGGTTCACTTGACACTGGAGGGTCATCGGATTATTACATTCCAAACATCAACTGGTACAATTCGGCATTGTTGGCCAAGTGCCACCACTAAAAGTGAGGAATATACCGTAAGCATTAGTGATCAAAGACGAAAAGCCTCTCAATCTCTTCAGTGTGAAGTGATCAGCTTCCTGTTCCATGGTGCAGCACTGCCCTCAGTGGACTTTTAGTGTCTGTTTGTGAATCACTGCAAATTTCGCGAGCCAAGAATTTGTGGACTGTATTCGGACAGGCAAATCGGTTCCGTCCACCTGTTAGAAGATGAAACTTGGTCTCATGGGATCGGCTTGGTCTTCACACCACAACAGAACAATGGTATAATAAGGATTAAAAAGCTAAGATGTAACAAGCACTGTGATCTTTTCTTTGTGAAATATATAAATTCAAGGAAAAATTATGAACGCAGACTAGACTGCACATTAATGAACATACCATAATATCTATCGTAACACACAGGCAACCCAGCCTATCTGAGTTGCTTGGGGGGGGGGCTGGTGAGCACAGTGTTTGAACGCGTTTCGTCTTCACCCGACGAACGGGAGACATGTTACGTAATATAACTGGTGAAACGCAACGTCTAGTCATTCTAGAAAATGCATAACCTAGGCACAGAAATGGTATAAGTTGAAAGCATTCCATGGCTGGCAAAATCGGAGGAACTACATATTATCAGAGGCAAATATCAAAGTTAGATTCAACCTTAATGAATGCAACGAAGTTGAGTGCGTACTGCCGCAGTCTACCCTCAAATGAAAAACTACTCGAAATTTTTGCGCCAACCTGATACAAAATGCATGAGTTTCATAGACTATTCTGATTGTTTTTACTGCAAAATTGTTGGTCGTGGCAGTTTACATGTCTTTGGGTGCAGCCTCCTCACGCTATCAATGATACTATGAGTTTCGGCCGGGACCATAATTACAAAACATTTGAGTGCCGGTGTCCATTGGCGAATGCATATAATTTCGGTGAAGAGTACAGTCTGAAGGCTCGAGTATAAGCTTATCTAGCCGGACAAGAAAAGTTAGACCCTCGCCATCGATTAGATACAATGACAAATTTCGCACGGTTGAGAGAAAAGAAGGTGGATGCCATTCAGATTGCGGCTAATGAAAACTTTACTACCCTGCCATGCGGACTCGCACATGTAAAGGCGCACACACGCACGCAGCGGTCAAGTACCTCGGATTACTGTACACATTGGCGGTGATAAATCATAGACCGATAGGTACTGATGGCCCAAAATGCTTCGTCCTCCACATGTCTAAAAGTGAAATGGCATCCAGACATTCTAATTGGGCCCAGTTCTCTGCAATGGGTAGACAGAGAGGAAACGTGCAACACTCGAGCTGAACAATCGTCGCTTCGCCCTCAAGTTACTGACTCATGCAGGTGCGAGTGTTGAACGAATGGCGAGAGCAGGGAAAGAAAAGCGTAGCAGACTGTCCGTGGTTAAGTGTTAGCCCAGAAAGCCGTAAGTTACATTTTATTGCCGCCACAATCGCACGGTCACTGAACGAAGCAATGTAATGAGTTACCAGACGAACCGAACATGTAGAAGAACGAGGTAAGGCAGGCGTTCGCAGGGATGGGAACAAGCATGGCTTAGCGTTGTCTGTGTTCATTCTGTGGTAGTAAAAAGATGGACAGAATAGAGATACAGCTGGATGCCCACTGGACGTCATGTGGGCATATAGTTAACAGAAGACTGAGCTAGTATTTGCAACTTGTCAATCTGCCGGCGTATTGATAGAAGGATAATTGCCCGGTGTCCAATATATAGCTACTCGGTTGCCTTTGGTAAGCATTTGGTAGGTTCCCAAATTCGATGGAATGCAGCAGTCTCGACACGGCTATATGAATGAGAAGTGTAGATTTTTCTCAAGTACTCTGAAGGTTACCTCAATTGCAAACATAGTGTGTACAGAGAAACCTGCCGAAATCAGTCAAGGATGGGGGTGCGGGATGGCCAGCAAGTTAGAATGTAATATTGATTTGTTGTTGACTGATGACATATTGTAGCAAGCACGGCGGTAGGGGTGCACAGTCTTTATTGTCCAAACACAACGGGTTCACAGGCTATCATACACGCGCGCACATATAGTGGACACTTTCTGACCACCACACATCGCACATTGGCGTTTTTGCTCGGCGTCACATACTTGCCCCTAGTTCGGACGCCCCGTGAAATCGCCGTTCGTCGATTTATTCTCATATCTTCGCTTCCGCAGGCCTATACTGACCGAGCTGGATTAGTTCTAATACTCTTGGTTTGCTTAATCGGGCTTGCGTCGCCCTATTCGACGTTATTATTGGAGGAGCGGCCGAGCGCGTATCTCTCCGGAAAGTCGGGCTGTTCTGCAATGCGTAGTCCGCTCTTCTCCGCCTGGGCCTGACTTCTTTTGTTGTTCGTTGTCAATTTCCGGCTTATCCCTTAGGCCTCGAGTTGATTTCTTGAGTTTCATCCCCGGTGTCCTCAGTACTCTCCATCTCCCCTACTACTTACAAATAATTCGTCTTCCTTAGATTCGCGGCTTGTCTGTTCTGTTAGTGATCCTTGTCTCCCGTGCCACCACCCCCCGTTCCTCGAAGACCTGGTTCCCTCGTATATCATTGTTGTAGGAGAGCTGTATTCACCCAGCGTTTCGCCATGTCATCGCCAATTCTATAGTTCACTCCATTCCTGTCGATTATTCTATAGGGACCTTTCCACCGTTGGTTGAACTTGCTCACGCTTGGTCCTCTATATGATTGCTGAGCATTATTACGCAATCTTACCTTGTCTCCTTGGTTGAATGGTTTCTATTGTGTGTCGAATATCGTGCGTCATAGTTCCGTTTATGCCGTAATTGTCGGGCCTTTGTTGCAATTCTTGCGGTTATTTGTAGCCCCTCCCCCGCGCTGAACTGGTGGATCATCGCACACGTGATCCATCGCCAATTACGTATGGAATGGAATTCATGGCGCTCAAGCAAATTGCAATTCGAAGGGCGAACCTATGGTGTTTGACTGCATCCTGGTTCGATAAACAAATAGTACATCGTGCTAAAAGTGCTTCTTGGTTACACCATGCTTTGACGATCTGGGATCAACTCTCCTAGTCCGCTGAAAAAAATGAGGTTGGGAACTATTTCACACACGACAAAGTAACCGACAAAATTCGATGTACGATCAGTGAAACTTGGGCGCAACAGGGTTACTACGCGCGAGTTGAACGGTCTACTAGACTGAACGCAATTTCCCACGTGTCTACCCGAACCTCAAAGAACAAGACAAAAGACAAGCCTTTCGCGTAGGCACTTTTACCGACCAGACTCAAGGCGATTACAGCTCAGTCCAGCGTTTTTTGTATGTCTCGATGTTTCCAATGGTTTGCGTTAGCAAACCCTGGAAGCCCATGGAACACGTTGAAAAGTGAATGTTGGTAGATGCGGAGGATGGACTGGCAAACTGTTTCTTAGGTAAAGTGGCTGCATGCTTTATGATTGCGGTTGGCCGGAAACGGAAATGTTTTCTGTGGTACAAAGGCAAATCCTTGATGTGGATCAGGAACAGAGTAGGCCCCAGCACAGTGCCTTGAGGCACGCCACTTGTAGAGGGATACCAGTCAGTTAGATGGCCGTCGACCTGCACCCTCCACTTTCGTCCAACAAGAAAGTCGCGGATCCATCGGTGCAGTGAGCCACCGATACCGCCATCCTGAATCTGGGAAGGAGAACCTTATGGCTTCATCCACAAAAGTGATTCTCATAGGCCGAATTTGTTAATCACCTAGCTTTCCAAGATGGGTAATTTGCCTCGCTGTTACCGAGTCCTCAACAGGGTCAAGGAATCTGTCAATTTGTAAAAACTCGACACCGTGATTGTAGCGCACTTGGGGTGGTGGATCACTGGACTCCGGAGCATGAAATATCACGAGGTTATACGCCTCTGGTCGGACGACGTTGATCTTGCAGGGCGAAATACATTATCAGCCTCATGTGGTTTGGCTAACTGTTGAGGTACAGAAGTTAAACGCCCAACGTCCCTTCGTAATTTCGTTCTTTTTTCTTTCCACTGGTCTTCAGCACTCAGACTTTCCCCTGCTGGGACATCAGTGCGCGTTGGACACAACAAAGGTAAACAATTTTTGTCAAGTGCAACTGGGCTTCTCACGACGGTTGGACTTCGTGCCGGTGAGTTTGCACGAGTAGAAAAGGGAGACTGAGCTGAAACCCGAAGGCTCTTCGGGCTAGGTAGTTGGGCAAATCACACGGACTTGTTCGCAACGGAATGATGAAGCCCACACGTCGGCTTTACTTTTCCTGGCTGTATCTTTTTCCGGCAATTTTCATATACACTTTGAACAAAATCGTGTTGGATCTCACGAAGACGATGAAAATGTTCAACTGATAATCCACTATATGCAGAGTCGACAGCAGTCATTTGAAGACACTTCCGCCACCAAAACATTCCCTGTCCTACAAAATAAAATTAGTGTCTGTAACATGCAAAGTAACTGAAATTCACCTTAAATGAAAACACAACCCTGAATGATATTGTGTGTCGCAATCCATTAACACAAAGATTGCTTCCAAATGACTCATCTAGGGGGCTTCGCATCACCGTCACTCTTCACTTTTTCTTCTGGGCAACACTGGTCCATGCTGACCCAATCAACGGTGGGAACCGTTGGGCATGAAGATAAGGTTTTCTCCACCTCCTTCGTACAGAGCCCAACGATGTTGCCTGCATATACCAGTAAAATGGACCCTGCTATTACTCAAATTAGCTTAGAAGTCGAAAATTTCGAGATCATACTAGCCTCTATGAAAAGATTATCTCGTTTATTTGACTCTCCTTTGAAGATTAAGACAAAGTATCCTGAGAGATGTAGCGGATTTATCAACACACTTGCAACGGAGGTACGAGGCAGAGTGAGATGTTTGAGAAATGAGTGGCTTTCAATGTACCTGACAAGTTGGCAATCAACACTGTTCAAAAGCAGTACTTAACCTCGGTGGTGTGCAGTCTCTTTGGTGTAGATACGGCAGGCAGTAAAAGTGTCACCTCCTATGCTTGGAACGCTTTTGACGCTTTAGTGACAAAGCAATGCGGAATTCCATACCGCGCCGGTACATTGAATTCAAACGTCTGTGCCACGGTCTCGCCTGTCTGGTCTTTCATAGGTATCACCTCGACCCATCGGGTGAAATGATCATTCATCACAAGGATGTGAGTGTTACCTCTTCGGTTCAGCGGCAAAGGTCCAAATACATCCAGCCCCCAGCACTGCAGCGCTTTGGTAACTTCGGTCGCTTGCATTGGCGGTCTAGGCGCATCCGCCTCCTGGCTAGTTTGACAGTTTGGGCACTCCCAAATATATGCCGCTACGTCCCTTCGTACTTTGGGTTAAAATACACGTCTCAGTACAAAGTCAAGAATTCCCTCACATCCCATGTGTGCACTTTCATGATCCATTTGAATTACCCGTTCCCGTTGACCTGCTGGGATAAAGAGCAGATCACTTCCGTTTGTTACCAACAGCATGTTGTCGTTTACTGTGCACAGCTGGTCCCAGATCTTAACGAGTTCCTTCGCCTCAACTGATGTTGTATCCGGCTTGGTACCCAATTGTAAAGGACTGCACAGTGATTTCACTAGTTCGTCCTTACTTTGTATTGCGAGTAGGTCGCTCAGCTCTGCTGTAATTGTACACACCCTAATCGCTGTGTCTGGTATGATGTTGTCCACCGACGGCCGCGACAGCATTTCAGGTAGTTCGTTCTGTGTCCCGTCTACGTGCCCGATGGTGAAGGTAAACTCTTGGAGTCGATATGCCCATAATGCGAGACGCCCACGCGGATCATTTTATCATCAACCATGACAGCGTTTTTTGGTCCGTCATAACGTGGAATTCATTCGCCAAGAGGTAGGTTCTTCACTTGTCCAAGACCCAAAGGATAGCAAGACATTACCTCTCCGTCGTGGAGTATTTCTGCCCCGCGCTTATCATCACTCTACTGGCATATTCTACTACACCCGATGGCTGGGACAGCACTGCACCCACTGCCACCGTAAATCTCTGCTCTGGATTGGCTATCCGTAAGCAGTTTGGGGATTCTGCCGCACATGTCTTTATATGGTTGAAAGCCATCTCTGCTTCGGTTGTCCAAAAGCACGGCTGGTCTTTGTATAGCAGCGTCAATAATGGGTTGATGTTTTCCGCAAAACAAGAGACGAAGTTCGAATCGTTTGCCACTACTCTGAGGAAGGAACGCAGCTGACGTATGAATTTCGGGATCAGAAAATGCTGGATAGTCTCTAGTTTCTCTGGCAGTGACCGTATTTGACCGTTCCCTACGATGTGACCCAAGCACACAATCTATCTCTGGGATATTCGTGATTTCTTACAGCTTAGCTTCAACCCGCCTTCCTCCAATCGTTGTAGCACAGACGCCAGTCTGCCATTATGCTCTTCTTCTGTCGCGGAGAATATAACGATTTCGTCTCCGTAAACCACCATTTCTTGGAAGTTTTCCAGTATCATTAGTAGCAGTCGTCTGAACGTGGCAGGGCGTTGCCCAGTCCAAATAGCATCCTCAGCAATTTGTACTGCTGTCCGTTCTCACTGAAAGCTGTTTTGTGGCGATCCTCGTCCGCGATACGTCTCTGCCAATATCCTGAGCGGAGGTCAATCAACCAGATTCACTACGCATTATGAAGATTGGAAAAATTTCCTCCGTCTGTGGTATGGGAAAGATGTCGTTAACTGTCAATTTGTGCAGCTCCCTGAAATCAATGCAGAACCGGTATGTACCGTCCGCCTTTCTCTTCAGCAACACTAGTGAGGAATATGGGCTGTTTGTACGCCTGATAATCCCCATTGCCTCCATCTCTGCAACCTGTTTCTGTACCTCGGGCAGGATTTTTAGTAGCATTCTCCGGAATACTGGTTTGCATCGACACCCTGGGACTAGCGGTATCCGATGTTCTATACAGTTACAGAGTCCGTACTCGTCATTCGAGGCGGTGAACAAATGCCCTTAGTTATTCAACTTTTCCCTTATTGCACTACTTAGGCAATCAGCTAGAATAGTTACGGCACATCATTATACACGTTAGCTGGAGATGGGAAACACCTCAGCTACTGTGCCGCAGTACATAGAAAAAGGAGAAAAAATGCAACTGGTGCAAGCAAGCTGAGCTATCGGTAACGGTTGGGCATCGTTCCGGTAAGCTACCAGCAGGCTACTATACAGCAAACAAATTATTATGCAAAATTATATCAGGCTAAATAGTGAGATCATGGTTGAAGGAGGAGGCTGAAACGGATGGGTTGGGACAAAGAAACTCACAGCAGGAACGCCAATGAAGTCGGCTCCTAACCATATCAGGAAGTGTATCCAGCCAATCGTGTTCATCGTCTTCCGGACCCAAACCAAAGAGCCGAGACGCTCCAACAGAGACCAGCTTCTAAGTGAGGACCTTCATTCCTCTCGACCAAATCATTGCTTGGTCACCCCTCCTCTTCTTCCATCCACACCCGCGGCGCGCAAAAGACGCACGTCGCAGGAGTCGGTGGGCTGGCATGCGTAACACGTGGCCGAGCCATCGGAGCCTGGTGCGTGAAATAACGGTGCTGAGTGGCTCATTTCCTTTACCCGTGCTGTAAACAAGGCGTCGAACATGCTCGTTGCTTACTCGGTGTTTCCACCAGATGTGAGCTAAATTGCGAAGGCACCAGTGTTCGAAGGTAACTAGCCTCTTTAGGTCCGTTGATCAAAGGGGCCAGGTTTCACAACCGTACAGTGGGGCCGAACTTACCGCTGCATTTTAAACTCTACTCTTCAAGGCAAAAGTGATGTCGTGCCGGCGACATAAGTGACGAAGGTTAGCAAAAGTGCCTCAAGTTTTTGCTATACGTGTCGTGATCTCATCTTCAATCCTAAGGCGCTGGTACAACTTCCCAGGCAGTTGAATTTTTGAACGACTTCTAGCTGATCCCCACCAACGGTCAGCGTAGGAAGCGGTCCAGGCCAATCTTGGAGGAACGCTTTACACTTCGTGCGTGTGAAGCAAAGACCGAAGTGACGGACAGCTAGTGCTAATCTGTCCAGTGCCTCTTGGCACGTTTGTGAAGTGTCACAGATTAAGGCAATCTCGTCAACATACTCCAAGTCAAGAAGTCGTTCTCCTGGGAGCAGATCCACACCTTCTAAGTCGTGTCCTGTGAACGCGGCTTTCATGACTTCATCAATAGTGAAGTTGGAGAGGAAAGCGGACAGCGGACATCCTTGTCTAACACCACTGGAGGTATTAAAGGTCGACGACAACTTGCCATAAGCCCTCACTCTGCCCGAGCTACGCGCTCAGGCTAATATTTACATCTTTTTCAGGTACACCTTTCCTGAGTAGACAGTCCCAAAATACATGTCTATCCACCGAATCGAATGTAGCTTTGATGTCGAGAAACACGACTACGGTGGGCCGTCAATATATGTAACGGTGCTCCAACAACTGACGCAAACTGGAGAGGTGGTCAATGCAGCCACGACCTCGACGAAACTCGGCTTGTTCTTCACCAATATGGCTTTCAAGTACCAGTCATAATGTGAAGGATGACAGACGCAAGCAATTTGGAGGCGATGGAGATAAGACTGATTTCTCTATGTTTGCGGCATTCCGATCTTGAGTTTCACTCGAAAATTGGGACTATGAGGGAGCAGCTCCAGTCGGTTGGGACAGTTTCCTGCTCCCACAGCTTCACACGTAACTCGTATAAATCATCCACTAGATCAGATCCCCGAGTTTGAAGAGGGCTGGGTGAAGAACACCTGGTTCCGCGGCTTTATTTAACTCTAACAGTCAATCTCACGTTCGACTTCTGAGCGAGAGAGTGGATCCAAAGGGACAGCCCAGGGAGCGGGGTGGTCAGTGGCCGCGAGAAATCTAACAATTCGGACCGATTAAATTGTCTTTCAATGTGCTCAGCCCAACGCTCCAAGCGTTTTGACAGGTTGTGGATAGGCTGTCCACTCTGGTCATCAATATCTTAACTAACACCAGGTCTCCAGCTGCACGTTGCCCATATCGGTCGGAATAATTTTCGGTGGCTACCAAGGGCAGTGGCTATTTCCATCTCTGATGCACGATGAGACCACAAGGATTCGCGGTCTCTCTTCAGGCTAGCACGGAGTTTTACCCGGAGCTCTTTGCGAGTTTCTTTGTGTTCACTTCCAGCAGGAATATGCCGGCGTGCATCGAAGAGTTCCAGAGACTGCGAAGTGCCCCAATGTCCATGTTGGCGATTAGACTTGCCACATGAGGATTTTCCTGCTGCTAGTAAGGTCTGGTGAATATTAGACCAGTGACCTACAATTGCATCCAGTGTGCGCTTACTCAACTCGCATGACAGCGTACTTTGATAGGCATTTAGAACAGTTGGCTTCGCCAGTTGGCTGGTGTCAATGTGCTTACAACGTCGTCGTAGGGGTCCGCGAAAACGCAACTGCAGGTCAGCACATACACGTGCATCGTCGGTGTCCACACATTGCTCCAAATCGAACGACAGTTTTGGACGCAGTCGCTCTATTGTTAACTTATCGCAAGGTATTCGAGTTGCGTCCATAGCTGGTTCGAGGCTGGTGGGCGCCAAATCACCCTCCGGCGGGTGCTGTGTCGGAAATTAGTGCTCGCAAGAAACAAGCGAACATGTTCACACAAATGAAATAACCGCTGAGCGTTATCATTAAGGGAGCTTACACCAAGTTTGCCGCCCAGATGCAGTTCATCTGTGGATAATTTTCCAACTTGAGCGTTTAGATCCTTAGCCAACACAAGTTTCCAATCTTATTCTTTGGCGAAGGAGCTCGTTCAGTTGGCGATAGAAGTCGTCTTTTACTGAATCATCGCTAGAGTTTGTGGGTGCATAGGCAGCGATGACAAATAGACACCTATTAGTCCTGTGCGGCTTCGAAGCTTTGAACGAGCCAGCCAATCGGACCGCACACAACCGGCTACTGCTTGGAATCCAATCAACCTGAGTAGCTTCAGCCCAGGGACTCAGGGCAATACCAACACCGGCTTGGCCGATGCTTGAAGCCACATAGTCACCGGATAGGCGCAATGAGAAAATTCTGCTGGTGTCACCCGAAGGGGATGGCCAAGTGAGCACAGAGTTCGAGTCTTGCACGCGGGTCTCCTATAAGCAGCAGATATCGATCGAGAAGGTCTAATGTTCGAGCAAGTACTGCCTGTTGACCGATCTGAAGCAATGTGGGTACGTTGAGGCATGCCAGTCTGAAGGATGATCGTGGGCTTCATATGGAAGCCGACGAACTGGGCTTGGCCGCTTGTTTAGACATGGGCTTGTCGACAGGGCAGGAATGACGCTCCGCGTTCACATGTGAGTTGAAACTAAAAGCTAAAAGCCTATCAGAGCAAGGTGGGGGAGGGCCAAGAATTAGGGGGTTGAAAACAGGGGGGATAAAAGTGAAGCTGGAACGGGACGGTAAGAGTGAAAAAGTGTAAGATGGGGAATAAGAATGTGGGTAGGCTTGAGCAGTAGCATCCAAACCCCCATCCACCCTGCTCGCTGCATCAAATAAGGCACCGTTCATTATCCTCTGCGGTGGCCAGAGCATCAAGAAACTGTTTGAAGAGAAATTCATTGCATTGTTTGAGCAGGATACTGTCAGGTTGCCCAGGCCTTGACAGGAGAGCGATTGCTGTTCTCGACCAAAGCCTTTGGTTCAAAACCTGACCGCAAGGCAGCGGGTTTGGCGATGGGCTACAAGGAGTCCGTTTTAAGGAGGCTGGGTTTGTCCTGCCTTTAACCATTAATCAATCTAGTATGAATGGCTCTGAAGGTGCATAAAAGCACCACCCAGCATAGCTCAATGGATCTCTAAAGCACGCAAACCATCGCACCTCAATAAGGTCCAGCCTCATTGTGATGGATAGTTACGACACGCAGTTGGCTGGTTATTTCTACGTTAAGACTGATTGTTTTGCTGCCCAAGATTATCACGTCCTTTCCCAGACCGATTCTAGGGCCTAGTCGCTTAAAAATCGTTGCCGGGTAGCGTTTCCCTTGCCCCATCCACAGCGAATATCGAATGGCTGATGCATGTCTCTCCTATTCTCAAGCACAACCGTTGTACACTTGTTGAGTTTAACTGGTGGCCCCCGACTGTCTGCATTGAGACCGACGATTGATCTAATGGAACCCCATCGAATTGTTTCATAATTAACGCTCCTGTCCCTGTATCTAGCACCGAACGGACTGACACCCTTCAATTGTCACTTCTAGAACCGGGTATGAATAACGAAAAACAGTGAGAAACTCTTTCTTCGGTACAGTATCTGGCCAGATGGCCTATGCGGTTGCACTGGAAACAGCGGCGGCCACGTCGGTTTCCGGATTCGTGATGTCGTGCCTTCATCCTCGACATTTGCTTATGTACCATCTCTGTCAATTGGTTAACCTTGCGTTCCATTTCCGACGGATGGATTCTTCCCAAGGTCACTGGCTTCAAAAGACTCTGAGCCACCGTCACGAGCGCCTCTGCCTTGGTCACTCCAACCATTGATGCCAGCTTTACTTTGTCCTAGAAGGGTTTGGGTAGGCTCTGGATGATTTGTACTTTAAGTAGTCGTTCCTTCGTGGCCCAGTCTAACTTAGATACCCGACTGCCAAGATTTTATCCAAATCCTGGGCGAATACCATCAAGTCATCCTGTTCCTCCCAATCTGCCGAGTGAACTTTCTCCAGTGCCTGTTGTCCATCAATTTCCTTCCCGAACTCCACTTACAATGCCGCCTTCACTTCGCTGAATGAGCACACCGATTGGACCTCCGTGTTAGCAGATACGTCGCTCTCGCTCTGCCGGTTAACAACGTGCCAAAGGCAGTTAGCAAGTTGGCATCCCCTTTGACTCCGTTACAGGCCGCAATTGCCTCGAATTCATCAAGCCAGGCCTCCGCATCTCCGTCCGCAAATTGAGCTGGTCAAGGTACCTTCATTCTGATCGGTCGCGGCATCAATAAAGCGAGAATAACGGTAGGGGCGCACAGTCTTTATTGTCCAAACACAAAGGGTTCACAGGCCAGCATGCACACTCGCACGTATAGAGGACACTTTCTGACAACTCCGCACTGCACATTGGCCTTTCGCTCGGCGTCACATTCATGCCCTAACTTTAGGCGTTCCGTGAAATCGCCGCTCGTCGATTTACCCTCGTATCTTCGTTTCCGCACGTCCTATTCTGACCGAGCTGGATTCGCTCTAATGCTCTTTATTTGCTTAATCGGGGTTGCGTCGCTCTCTTCGTCGTTATTCCTGGAGGCGCGACCGGGCGCGTATCTCTCCGAAATGTCGGAGAGATACGTCGGATACGTCTCCCGCTCTTCTCGGCCTGGGCCTGACATCGTTTGTCGTTTGTTGTCAATTTCGGGCTTATCCCTTAGGCCTCGAGTTGCTTTGTCGAGTTACGTCCCCGATGTCCTCGTTACTTTTCATCTTCCTTAGATTCGCTGCTTGTCTGTTCTGCCGGTGATTCTTGCCTTCCGTGCCACTACAATACGGCCGGAGCACAGTTGGCAAAAGATTCATTTTGTGATTGAAACGAATCGCCACGTACGGCGCGTGGTTTACGAAAGGACACTGTTTACTTTATCTTAGTTGTGTCCCCACTCGAAGTGGCTGAATCCTGCTACGCTGTGGGTATGAATTGAATCTTACGTAGCCTATTTTTGCGGCGTTCCAGCAGCAAGTTTAACTAGAGACGGGTATAGTAACTGGATCAAACTACATGGCACACTTTACTGGTTTCTCCCTGAGCATCGAAAACAACGAGAACTGATAACTCACCTGCTTTTATTGATACATGAGCGACATAGCAACGTATGCTATGCAGGCACACGAAAACAGTGGTAGTTAAGAAAATTGTGGTAGGTGTGAGTGCGAAGCGAAAAACACTTTTCAATGGAAATATACTTCAATGGTACGGTGTGCTCAGAAGAAATTTACTTTGCAATGGGAATAATGACCGCAACTTGTTAAACTCTAACTCAAATATGGTCCAGTATTTAAGTCGTCAATTAAGTTCAAAGGGACGGTGTTGCGTGGAGCTTCAAGAAACCAGAATTGGTTGCCGACGAAAACTACACGAAGAAAATAGGGAATTCTGCTCCTAAGAGTTAAAACGGTTGCTACCAACTACTAGACCATGAATGAAAAAAGAGGATATCAAGAATCAGAGTCGAAGTCATCGGACTATGGATGTCAGGTAACACACGTATTCAGCTGAATCAGACGAACGGACACCGTGGGCTAAGTAGGGGGGGGGGTTGGAATTCAAGTCCAAGAGTTGACCGCAATAAACGGAGTATAAAACTCAGTAATCAAGCAATTTGCTCGATGTGGCGGAGAGCAGCAAATGAGCGCACGCACTCATGTCCGTGAGTGAAATTTATTACGCAGTCTCTAGGCATTACATGTTGGTTACGATATTTGTCCCCGGTACTAAAGTATTGCACACATTGCAATCGAGTAGCATACTCTCCGAACTATGGTCATAGGCAATCTTATCATACAGCAAAGCAGCATTGATACACAGGTTGAACAGGAAGTCAGGATAGGGGACGACGATAGGCACAGTATCGTGGTCGGCATTTCGACATGTCGTCAGCTTTGAAGATAAACACAAGGTGGATGATTGCACGTACGTTTCAAGTGCACTTGAAGCTGTAGACACTACCATCGGGTAGCTTCAACGCTATGTCGAGAAATTTCGCACTCTTTTGATATAGTGTATCTGATGTAATGAAGACAGACAATACCATAATTAGAAGTCCTGGGTTCGTGCAAGAAGGCGACGTTTCGATGCTGGCCGGGAAGAAAAACATAGTAAGTAGAATGCTCAGATGCTCTTGCCTGAATCGAGAGCCAACAGAGAGAAGTACATGTTGCGTCTCCAGGTGAAAGTTAGCAAAATAACAGCAGAGTAAAACACGGTTAGAATCGAGGAATGTGACGCGAAGCAAGCGCAAGTTAAGGATAAGACCACACCACCCGATGCACAAAACAATGAGGACAATCTGGGTTTGTCGCCGTTTAGATAATGGTGAGCATCAAGGCGAACATCATGCTCACGCGCATAACTCCCCATTATGCGTCAAATTGGCATTTCATCGTCTTCATCTTAATAGGTCGATGGCATATGGTCAAGAGTAGCGGGACTTGAGGATGACAAGCAGGTAGTGTCAACGAGCACTAACAGGGTTCTCACGTTTCGAAACCCAACCCTAGTCACATAAGGCTGTTGTAGGATGAACTGTGTCACCTTTCATCCCAATCCTGGAATATTGTTTGAGAGCGGGACTCCCAAATTGGCCATTGGCTTGCTCACTGAGAAATCCTCTTTACTCTAGATACAATGTATGTGACGAATTCACAAAACACTTTTGCCATTTTGTTCAGCTGGACTATTTTTGACCTCGTTGTCATATTCCGTCAACATTTTTAAAGCTCTCCGTGATACTGCTCCACATCCACGCATTATTCAATATGCTCACAAAGTCCGAAATGCCTTTAACGAGTTGTGCGGAAGCATTACTGTAAATCGAGGAAACACCGTACTGGCTGGTACGTAAGCCTTAGATGTCGCTTAGTTGATAAGACACAAATTCCACTGATCTTGTCCAGAAATATTCGTTCACTGTTTGGAAAAATGGCGGATCACACCGCTTTTATACAGTAAACTAAATATTCGAATGCAGCCATTTTGATATTTCAAGAGAGCTGGTTACATGCTGATGTAGGAGACAAAGCTATGGAACTTCCTGGTTATCTTCCCATCAGATCCGACCGCCCAGGAATGCCTCAAAATCTTAGTGGGGATGTCATCACCCACGTCCATCAAGGCTGGTGTAGCTCGTCATCCATATTTTTATCTACTTAACAGTCGCAATCAGCTAGCATTTGTTTGAATGTAAGCCAAAGTTTTTGAGTGGTTTTATTTCTGTTTTTATTGGAAATGTATACGTGTCCCCCGACACCCAAAGATAAGAGTTGAAAAATTTGCGGACGATCTATCCTTGGCGTCACTACCTAAGCTGGACCGCTCAGTCTGCGTCATGGCCGGGGACTTAATAGAATTTATACCCTATTCATCTAAGCACTTGATTTGACTAACAGTGGTCTTTCTGACCAGAGTTGAAGCTCAACTAGATTTCGCTCTTATAAATCATGCCTGGCTGTTTTCCACGCAAAAATGTGCTCCACTCGATAACTCAGATCACTGTAGCATAAAAGTGCGCCTCGTCGTTTACGGTAAGACAATCCGGCTCAGTGGCTAATAAGCCCTTCAAAACTGTGAAGCGACGAGATTGTTCATCCTCAAATATTGCTAAATGCTGACTTCTACTGATTTTACAGCTTTCTACAACGAAGATTTGTCTGTTCAGTGTAGTCAGTTCACTGATTATCTTAACTTTTGCTTCGATCTTCGCTGCCCAGCCGAAATCATCTACTTACGGATTGATAGATTCGCCTCATCATCACTCAAACAATTTGAAAAAAGAACGAGCCTACAAACACAAAATGACTGCCCGTGTTAAACAACTCTAGCATGAAAAACTGAGATATCACAACGGAATAATTTATGCATCGAAGCCGTTTTGTGTAACCACCATTGCCGAGGTCTATGGAAATTTTAAAAGTAGCTATGCGGTAAAATCTCCAATAGGCAGATTAGATCTGTGGGTGTACAAAAACTCAACTCTGAGTCCTGTCCTTATTATCATGAAGTATCCTGTACCCTTTCATTCTCTTGCTCTGGTCCAAAAACTATATTCCAACACGTTAAAGTCAAGCGTGAACTCAGTGAAGGCTAGCGGACCCGATGCTCTTTCACCAGTTGTCTTGAGTGTGCCAATACTCTCATCATGACCTTGACGGATATTTTTAATCGGTGCCCACAGGGTGAAATTATTACCAACATTTGGAGGCCTGTCAGGGTAACACCTGTGCCAAAGAAGCGATCCATGAAATTCAGTTCGATCGCCTGTACATCCGTCATGCTGTAAGTCTTCGAGCGACTACTTGTGCCTTGGATCTCAACATGCACTCAGGCAGTGAAAGTATCTCAGTTTGCGTACAGACCCAGAAGTTTCACGTTGGATGCCGTAGCATACCTTGTTCACTCTATAGCATCTGCACTGAATGCGAAATATAAGAATGAGCGGCTTCTCTTCCTTGATTACACCAATGCTTTTGGAAATGTCCACAGATCAATTTTGCCCAATCAGCTGTCTAAGAATGGTGTTCAACCAGCATGGTGTAACCTGATGACTAACTACTTCGTAAACTAATCTCATTTTACCCAGCTAAACGATAAAAAATCCCATATACTTAATAATGACTGGGGCGTTTACAAGGAGCAATGATCTCTCCTGTTCTATTCGCTCTATACATCGAAACGCTTCCAATTCCCCCTAACTTCATTGGATGTAAGTACGCTGACGACATATGCTTAGACAGTATTGCTTCAACTGACGAATCATTAACGGCTCTCCAAATCGGGTTGGACGAGCACTAGCAGTGCTCGTCGTCCAGATGCCTTATTCTAAGTACCATGGTGTAACTTTCTGTTCTCCGATTTGACAAACGTCTGACTGGCAAATACTTCTTGCCTCATGATCCTAATCGATCACAACACAGCCAGTTCATCCACTGTCAAGTAACTTGGTGTATATTTATTTCACAAGCTATCTTGGTCAACACACGTTGACGAAACGTTATGCAAGGTGCGGAAATTATCATCCTACGTAGTGTGACTCAATAGTTTCAGTACCTTGCTCTTTAATTTACAAATTCATGACTGCCCGTATTCTATTCCATTGGTTATATTGCTCACCTACCATTTTTCCTAGTCTTCTACAAAAAGACCACATTGTTTGCACGTTCCATTAAGCTTATTTCCAAGTGTAGTGGATTGTCCAGAAAGTCTCTGGTTGACTCCATCGTTACTAAGCACTTCAGTGTATGTGATAACTTTTCAGCAAATAATTGAAATGACTCTTTTCATCCCTTTCATGCTGATTTATCTAAAGCGCTCACCCACTCGTGAAACCCGCCCTAAATTTAGGGTTTCGTTTTCTCGAACAACACATAATCACAAATCTATCTTACCGTATTTATCCCATTTTCTTGTGAACTCCAAGAAACTTATCAGTACCAGGCGTGAACGCTTACTTGAATGATGTGCGTGCGTTTTCTTTTTTGTACACCTTTTTGCAATTGTATGCTAACGTTACGCCTCGTTACGTGTGCAGTGCTATTGTAAGATGCTGAAAATGTCACCAATCAGGTTCATAAAGCCTATCTTGACTTGGCTTGATTCAACCACTCTCTAAAAATTCCGTAATCGGAATTCCTGTTCTAGCCCGTGTCCACAGCCTTCGCATTGAGGTACTTTAAGCAGTGTCCTGACATTATCTCCCTCCGCCTGGATACATCCTGGAATTATCATCCGCCACCTCCGTGCTGCGTTTGATACTTACGTGTCGCCCTCCATAATTTGAATGTTGCTGTGCATACCCATAGGACATCTTCGTACGTCGAGCACCCTGCTACGTGTAGCCCTATCGTGTCCTTAACCATTTTCGATATTCAGAATGTTGTTGTGCGTTCCCCAAGTGACATTTTCGTACGTGGAGCTCTCCTCACATATTTGACCGCCTCATATTGTTTGCGCTTAAGTCTGCGTGCAATCCATGCAGTGAGCTCGTTCACACACGTGCAGTGCGGTGAGGTGTGTGGCTATCCCTACGCATAGGTTCACGTGCCACATATGCACATATCGTGCAGCACGGTCGCCGTTTGTAACCTAACCTGTTAGCCAATGAGGTGAATTGTTGATTGTAGTATTACTGTTGGTATTGTTGTTGATTTGATTCCGGTGTAAACGCGTTACTCAACCCCTGCAAACTAATTTTGTTGCATACAGCTGGCTTTTGATTTTCGAGTTTTGGAACCCCCCCGTGTGTCTTGGATTACAACACGCAATCTCAAATGTGTCCCCGGTTGACTTTAAAGTCAGCCTGGCACTGCTCATGGAGCTCAATGGTCTATTGGTCATGGCGACGGCCGCCAAGCACTATGCACCGAGTTCCACTCTCAGCTCGACTATCGATACCTGATGAGTCAAAACCAGTACGAAACAGTCGGTCGTGGAGTGCAAGCATGGGAGAGAGCCGCACTGAAACCCTCCGCTTACAACTGGCGTTAAAAGAATGGGATTTGCGAGAAAGCTAGCTTAACGAGTAGATGTGCGACTCAAACGAGCAAGCTTTTCAACGCGTGGCAACAGTGATGTTATGCCACTCGTCACGCAGCCGGCCCGTGTACGCAAGAAAGAGGGGCAAGGAACTCCTTCAACAGCACGAGGCGATGCAAACCCGAAACTTGCAACGTGATATATTTGATGGAAGGATCGAGACACAATCAACACGCACTCCGTAAAGTGCAGTGTTTTACGCCATCCCAGGTGTTCGACAACACCACTTTGGCAACTAGTCCGAATAGTATTCTTGCTGTCCACATGCATCGACCGACGGAAAAGACCGCAGTGTCAGATGGTGTGAATGCAATGCGCTACCGCACCACTTCAGAGAACGAAACAATGCGACATTTCGAACAAGTTTCTGTTTTTACAGAACAAGGCGCCCTATACGCCACCCATTAGGCATTAATCCTGATGTGGAGGTTGATAGCTCCTTCGTCCCCCAGTTTGCAAAACGACGTCAAGCAAAATGCGTAAACCCAGCAACCTTGGAATGACTGCGAAATCGACAGGGACGAGCTGAAATGGCGGCTGCCGCTGGGGCTTATGAAATGCCAAGTGACCGATAGAACATGGGGGCGTACAAATAAGATATATTGCAGCATGATCTCGTTGAGTGCGACGGCTGTGAGGTGAAATCATGGGTTGTGTAGATAAGATGAAGAAGATAGTTCGGATGAGCTCAAAGGAGCAGTGAACAGGTTCGCAGTTACGACAGGGAAATCAGGAAGAATAAATCAGTTTCCTTTTTATAGTGGCAAAGGGGCATTTTATGATACAAGGGCTGAAATAGGAAAAGGGATGAGTTAACAAGTTACTAGTGTCGGACGCGCTCAAATTTGGGTAGACAAAATGCGTTGGGTCTTGAGGCTTCTGAACTGGTGGTCAACGACGGAGATGCTTGGTTTTGTACATCTCCATCTGAACCGGTCATCGTGAAAGAACGACTCATTACGGAGGACAAAGAGGTTGGTGAGGGATGGTGTCTTTGTCCACGGGGAATGGTTGAACCGTGATTGTTATCCACATTTTCGTAGGACTCAGAAGACTAAAAAATACAATAAGAACGAAGTAAGCGAGTGCGCGAAGAATATTCTTTTCGATAATTCTCATCAGGCGAGTACAATTATGAAGCAAAACGTTTGGAGAGAATAAAGCCCGTAGAGGCCTGTACAGAGAGCAATCAACTAATTAACTAGGCAATATGAAAACTAAATCAATGGTTTGATCAATCGGATTGTCGCATTAGGAAGCAGGTGATCAAGGAAGGTCAAGTTAGGAAGCAGGTGATCAAGGAAGGTCAAGGCCAAGGCAATTTCAGAGCCTGTAGCAGTGTGCGCTGTTTGCACAGCTCTGGTTTTAGAACTTTGATAGCAATAGCTTCACAATAAGAACGCAGTAACAGTAAAGCAACTCAAAACTTGGGTAACCTATGTGCCTACAAGGTCAACAAGAGGTAGGTGAGGAGAAAAAGAAAGAGCATAGAGTGTTCGCTGAGCTCGGCAGGTTGGCTGCAAACGTTTCGTCACCTCAGTCCACCAACTGAACAACCTGAGCTACCAACATTTGCTTCCATATCGCAAAGAGCATAGAGATCGGCGTCACTTCAGGTGACACGTGCCCACTCGGCTTGGGAGGCGTGATTCTATTAACGGACACTATAGTTCTGCTGCTATAGGTTAGTTAAGCGCATGTGGTGTTTAAAATGCATCGGCTGTAGAACCACGGACAGGTAGGCAAAGAAAAAACACAAAACAAGTCTTGAACTAAACAAGATACTAAAGAGTCCAGACTTCAATGCGGAGGTAGTATGGATGGGTCGTCTAAAATTGCATGAGTGCAGGAGTTTCTCAATAGGATTATTTCTAAAGGGAGCTAAAGATTGCAGGTACAGTACATTGAGACCATGTGTAAGTCAGACTTGGTGGCGTGGACGAGGGCAATAGCTGGAAGCGGAAGACATTTCGGTGTAGGTGAGATGGCCAACAAAGTACGCGAGGCGGGATGGCCTAGCGTGATGCACACGACCATCACACATAGCAAGAGTAAAAGGATAGGAGAATTGGCCCAAATTTTACATACTTGGAGAGTTCTCTTTGGGTCCAACAAACTGGATCGTTTCGTTTGTTTGCTGTTCCACGGGTTCTCGTTCGGTAAAGAGAGCGTAAATGCCGGAATGTCGACGGCTCTATCTTGTGCGCGCCAAGTGGGGGAAAATGGAGGGTCGTTAGCGTACTGCTTTGATAGAGACTGTAACTCCTCAAGGATGGAGCTGAAACATGGTCTTTCATCGGGATTTATGTGCCAAGTACGACGCATCAGACGATAGATTTGGGTCGGGCAACCTTCGGGGGCCTTCATGCGGTAACCCGCGACGATTTGGCGAAGAGCTTGATTCGCCATCTAGAGTGGGACGATGAGAAGAAAAGCAATTGGAAACGAGAAACATGTTGGGACAACTTACAGAGAAATAGTGCATGGCGAGGTACAGAGAGGGGAGTTCCGTACGACGCATATAACAACTGCACAGAAAATGATCCTTTATTTAGACTCAGCAACTTCGGTGTGCGTAGGTAGAATGCGGAGAACAGAATTGGTCATATATGGTCGATTACGTCAGGGGAAGGTTGAAAAAGGCAGAAACATATGAGAAACAAGTGAGAATAGAAAAGCAAAAGCGAATTGTAGGGAAACATACCGTGCACATTGGAATAAAGGAACGGAGAAACAGAATTTCCCAAATCTCCAGACCCCATATTATGCAGCAGTGAAACATTCATCTGGTTGACTTCTCGACTCGCAGGTAAAACAACATCAATTCTCCAAGGTTGAAATAGAGGAAGGGCATCCAGTCGCAACATCCGACCAAGTGTGGACGGTGTTGGAGTATTAAACTCGTAGAGTAGCTTATGCTATTGAGAGAGAGCGTGAATTCTGATCTACCCTAAGATAGTACGTCGAAATGTGGACCAAAGCTGAACACCGTAGTTAAAAGCAAATCATACGTGCAAATGAGCCCGAAACACAGACCCATGATGATAATCGAGAAATCCCAGTCTGTACATTTACAGTAGTAACGAGATTAAGCATAGTGAAGCAGTACAGCCAAGTGTGTGCGCCAAGTCACCAGGCGTTTAAATGCAAAAGTCAAGCTGGATGACTGTAAGATGCCAGAGAGGAAACTGGGCGGCATGAACCTCAGGGAACCAGGCCGCATGAGCCAGTATGCATTTGGAAGTAAATAGCCAACAAACAGCCCTATTGTAAGCGATTGTATCACACACTATCTAAATTACACATGTATTACTAGGTATTGCAAAATTAACGAAAGGATATCAGATTGTTTTACATTTTTCATAACGATTACTAAGACTGACGCTGAACATGATCAGGAAACGTCTCCATCCGAGCATGTTCATCTTCCTCTTCAACCAACACTCCACACACACACACACACACACAGACATTTATTTGCATACCATTCTAAGCGTGCATACGACAACAACGAACGGAACGAAAATCAATGCAACAGTATTTGTGGAAGATGCTCACACCACCAGGAACGCGATGCCCAGTGATGAGTCAAGACAGTAACGCAAACAGAGGCCAACACACGTATGTAATCGAATGTTACGGCGGGCCCTTCAAATTCGACAGTGCTCTATAATTCCTATCCAAAGGAGTTACTAACACACACGCTTTTCGGTACTGTGTCAAACCATTTTGTTTAAACTTTTCAATATTTGTTTTGCATCCAATGACGTGATCGTCTACACAAGTGATACTGCGTGTTTTCATGCACATGAAATAGGCACGTTTCCCTGAGCCAGTTGTTCGAAACAAAATAAAAAGAAGCAAAGAAGTTCTACACAAATACACCGCGCAGGATAGCGTGTTGCATTTCGTAGGAAACATCTCGGAAGTATGAGCCTGACTGTTTTATTCAGTGCTAATACTCGATCGCTAGTCGAAAAATTAGAAGACCTCAAAAGTGTAATCGAATGACATGAATAGTCTCGCGTGGGCATAAGTATGCTGCTGGAAACCTGGCTACACGTCGATGTTGTGGAACTCGACGGCTTTCACTCTTATCATGTTGACCGCCAGTTTACACAGAAGAACCGTGGATGTGGCGTTATCATTTACAATAACTCATCATGGTGCACGTCGATTGAAAGCATTTTTCACTAAGTCTCACAAGGCATCAGCTGTTTACTTGTAAAATGCAAACCAAGACTTCTGAACGGTTATTGTTCGGTTTTATTGGCTATTGTTTAGATCTCACTCAACTGTTGAAGTTACGAAGAAGAATTTTACGGATGATTTACAGCTGCGGTCACCGATTACTTGGAACTCTCATGTGCATATTTGCCGACGATTTGAACAGATCTGACAGCAGCTTCATTGAGAGCCTCGGGCTAAAGAACGTAGTGCAATCTTCAACAAGGTCAGATGCAACATTTGACATGGTATTTGCTAACAACCTAAAAATGCTTTCTGCTTATTATCAGGCGCCGCTTGGGAGGTTCTGAGCGTGCTATCGTAAAGTTATCTTCCGTTATGTATAACAAGATGAACCGTAAATATCTTACCCCTTTAAAAGATCGCAAGTTCAAGCGGAGACAGTGCCTTCCCCAGAACATTCAGCGATTTCGTGAAACCTTCCCAGATTTTAGTTTATTTTACGAGGCGAACGTACCGAAACATTGTAACCAGTTAACTAGTTACTTAAACTTTTGCTTCGACACCTGCTGCCAAAATAAAGCAATTTTTATTCGTTCCGATAGATCTGCGCTTCAACGTCTCAAACGAGTGCGTAGGCTTGAAGAAAAGGCATTTAAGCGCAAAGTTATTTCATCCGTAAACTCTATAGATGAAAATAAAAGGTGAATCGCGTCGCGTCAACCATATCTACGTACAAACCATACTAGGAAACAATGATTATTGGGAGAGATAAAAAATGCTGAAGCACTTAAGCTGAGTCATCCGCCAGGTCACGCATTCAACTCCGGATGTGGAGAAATTAAGCCTCAATTTTTGTGACTAGGATAGTACTCCAGTCTTTGATATATCCCCTGTTGAGTTAGAACTATTCTCAGATAACACACCTTCTGTGAACAGGTTTGAAGTGCAAAGGGAATTAGTCAGATTGCGACTGAACAAAGCACCTGGTCCGGAAAACTTATCTCCTGTCGTTCTTAAGGAGTGTGCAGATTATCTGGTACAGCCTCTCACCGACTTGTACACACACTGTGCTTCAAGCAACACAAGATAGCTGACGGTTGGGGAAGTGCACGTGTTACGCCAGTGTTTAAGAAAGGAAGTTGCATATATCGACCAATGGCTTGAACGTCGGTTGCTTTGTAGAGCTTTGAGAGAATTTTGCTTAAAAGAATTTCAACCCAGACGCATTTGGATGACACTCATCCGTTTGCAGATGGCAGCTCAAGGTCCACCCTAGATGCAGTAGCATGTCCACCACATATTGTGCTTTCGTCCATAAATAATAAAACCAAATCCATCCACATCTGCTTTCTGGATCTTAGCAAGCATTTCGGTTATGTATACTGTGAACTGTGGTTACGCGATCCTGGAGACCAAACTTCGGTTGCTCTTCTGTTGAAAGATAATTTCATAAAGTGTACACAATTTATCAGGTTTTTGAAGAAAATCTTTTCCCCACACATCACGATTTCTGGTGTTCGTCAGGGAGCCATTTTATTTCCATTCATATTTTTCACTTACGATTCTCAATCCCCATCCCTGAAGAAGGTATGTTTCTGAAGTATGCGGAAGACGTAATCATTGGCATCCATCATCAAAGCATAGAGTCTTCGGCCAAACTAAAAACCATACTCGGCAAACTCAAAAATTGATCCAACTCCCCTTGCCTACTGTAGAACACCTCAAAATGCAAAGATGGCCTTTTTTCGCTGTTCAAAGGAAATCGCTACCAGCAAATACTAACACAGTGCCCACAAGTTTCGATCGATGGTGAAGATTGGACCACTTCCACGTCGGCAAAATATCTTGGAGTGACACCGAGCATTGAACTTACGTGATCGCTTTAGGTGAAGGAAACATTCACTAAAGTTAGCGGATCCTCCTATGTTACACGTCTCAGTCCTTTCGTACCCACATTTTTGATTAGGATTTTATCACCACTGAACGTATTGCTATCCAGTGATCTTTCCTGGTCTGAGTAAAGACCGCAAAGTAATTTCCAGGTCAATGAAACATATACTCCGGCGTAGTGGCCTTCTAAGGTCGGAACTTGTTAAAAACATTGTATCCAGAGATGTTAACTAGTGTTACAAGTTCGCACCTAACATGCTCATTGATGGTAATCACCCTATCCACAAGGTGTTGGGCGAATGCATATCAACCTTCTCGACCAGACAGAGCTACAAAACTATGTACGCCCACACAAGGGACTATGGTACACGTTTTTTGCATGATGAAAGTTGTCGTTCAGGAACCGGTTAGTAAATTACCTCAGCATTTTTCCTTCCGCGACGATTGTGACATTATATTTCCCCCCATGCAGTATTCTATTTCATTATTTATCCCTGTCCGTGACACGTGTGTGTTAGAGCTGAATATTCACCTTTCACGGGTGCATAAGGGACCTACTTGAGTTGACTTGACCTGACATAGTAGACGTACCACCTACCGTGTACATCAAAGAACGTGAGTGTGCAGACGATGAAGAATGGTTGACGAGCAGGTACACTTAGTGCGCGTCCGAACCGGACACAATGAACTAGGTATACTTTTTGACCTAATGTACAAACACGACTGCCACAACTTATCATTCGTGCACGCATCCTCGGTGTTGCGAACCTGCTCACGTCGCCTGACACAAGAAAAGATTGGTGGGCAACGACGTTCAAGAATCTGAACGCTTGGGAGTATAGAGAGAAAAAGGCTCAAGGACTGTAGATAAAACTAGCTAAACTGCAGTCGTAGAGAACGATCCTCTCCATGCAGGGGAGATCTCCTCCTGGAATCAGAAATGTGGCAGATTCAAGAAAGCAGTCTCAGCCTTGGCTACACGTGACCTAATTTCAGCTAAAGGCCCAACATTGAAAAGGCAGATGCCGAAAGAGTTGAAAAAGCAGCTAGCTCCATCTCATCGTCGTAAAGGTTCTGAAAGCAAACAAATGGAGGACCGCCCTGTGGTAGTAGCAACTTATAAGCTGAATACGCAGAGTGCACATCAGTAAGTTAGATTCCGCTGGGATAGCTTGATCAGGACTGATTGCGCCGAATCATCATAAGAAAACAACAGAACAATGTCATCCGCGCAAACCAGCTTTGTCCTGAACAGAAGCTCAGTGCCAGCATCATCAGAGTCCACAAGAGGACAGTAAGTGAAGAAGTCTAACGATAGAAATGGTGAACGTCACTGGTTGCTGGAGAAGTGTCTGACAACTACGTGTGGACCCTGATACAACTTGAAATATGGGGCATGTAAAACGCGCTCACACACTGCACGGAAGCAGTCTTCAGGGCAAATGCACTGAGAACAGAGGCGCTTTTAGAATCGTGTAACAGAGCTACAGTCGACTTGTGATACATGTGACGTTGTTCGAGCACCTGTCGTGGAGCGAAAAAATAGAGGCTTGCAACCCGGTTCTGATTGTAAATCTGTCTTCTCTTACTCCACACAAGATTCTCATTCCACAGTACGGGCGGTGGATTAGAACGGAGACCAGTTTAGTGCAACTGAACAAATATGATCCGAATACCAAAGTGCGGTGGATCCAATTGGCACAACTCACACCGTAAGAATAACAATAAATGACAACGGCAAAAGAGTGAGGCTAAAGGTAAATAGAGTGTAAAGAAAATGGAAGCAAAGAAGTGCGTTAAACTCAGCAGAATGGAACAAAAGATAAAAACCAAATGCAAGAAACCGAATACATGAACGCCGCTGACTGCGCCATGTCTGAAATGGTCTCTAACCACTGGTGTGGACCATCCCGAGGCCGCCAGTCACGAAGACGGCACGCACCAGCGTGACCAAGTCTCTCAGTCAATTTCTAAATGCTTCTATGCCACCTCGTGCTTTGGCCAAATTTGGTGCGGCCACGGTGTAGAATGTACGCCGAGAAAGCCGGTCAACAGGCATACGGAGAACATGGCCTAGCCAATGTAAGCGATTAAGTTACAGTAAACATTCGAGTGAGAAACCAGAAGGCTTCTTGCCAAAAACCAACTGGCGGACCTCAGCATTTCACACCAGGTGTTCCGACCAGACATGAGCAATACTTTGCAAGTACTGGTGGTCAAAGACGGCCGAGCGTTTAATGTCTTAGCTGCGAACTGGCCAGATCTCTGATCTATACAGTTGGGCCGGCCTTACCGCAGCGTTATACATCCTACCTTTCACTGACAGGCTGATATTCCGCAGCCTCCATTGATGGTTGAGTCTCTGGAAAGTCACACGGGCATTGCTGATAGTCGAATTAACTTCCTCAGTGAAGTGACCACCAGAGAGGACACAGCTCCCAAGGTAAGTGAACCGATCTCCCGCCTCCAGAGGCTAATTCAGTGATGGCTAAAACCGGAGGTGTGTCGGTTCAGTCCTGCTACAGTACGTTGCAGTCTGAAGCTGCAAAGCACATGCCGAAGCGTGTAGTGTTACGCGTCAGTCTATCCATCAATGTTTGTATAGTTACTGCGTCAGACCCAAGAAAAGCTATACCATCTGCAAAGTCCAGGTTTGTCAGTCGATCACCTGGCAGAACCTCCACTCCGGTACAGTCTGAAAAATCAGTCATACAGGATCATTCAGATCACAAGTTGAAGAGAAAGGAGAAATAGTACAACTCTGGCGAACCTCATTTGTCGTGGGGAACTCAGGAGACAGTTTCCCGTGGACGCTTACCCGACCTCAGGAATCACGGTAGAGACTACATAGTGGAAAGGAATTTAGCCGGTACGTCCTTCATGGATAAGCAATACTACAAGCCGGTGCGATCAAGAGTCGAAGGCGCTTTCAAGTCAAGGAAAACTACCACTGTCGGTCGTCTGTATGTGTGTCTCTG
This sequence comes from Dicrocoelium dendriticum, assembly GCA_944474145.2. Classification (NCBI taxonomy): domain Eukaryota; kingdom Metazoa; phylum Platyhelminthes; class Trematoda; order Plagiorchiida; family Dicrocoeliidae; genus Dicrocoelium; species Dicrocoelium dendriticum. The sequence continues at coordinate 66,313,171 of OX104070.1, read as the reverse complement.
TTCTAACGCTTCGCGAAGAGTAAAGATGTAGTCGATGCAACAACGACTAGGCCGGAACCCAGCCTGGCTTTCAGTGATTCGGTTCTCAGGTGGACCATTAAGTCGTCGGATAACAATCCCCTTGAGAAGTTTGGATGTAATGGAAACAGGGCACTTTCACTGCTACCGTCAAGTCTACTTCTTTGTGGTCTAAACATATACTGCAAATTCCTTTCCTTGAGCATTACGTACCACGATCGGTTAGCCTCAAGTGGTTGGAACAGTCTCCTTTCATACATGTTCGAACGAATATGTTATAGTTGAAGATGAAATCCACACGGACGTTTAACAGTATGGAAACGATAGCATTCGAGTCAACAACGGTGAAATCGTTGATAGATGATGAATGAATAAATAAACACTCACACTCGGCGATGTGAGACACGCCTGTATCGGTTAGGTGCATAAGTGTCTAGAATGTGGATTAGGGAAAATAAAAATCAGATAAGATACCAACGTTAAGAAAGACGGAAATGGTACACAAAATAGTTAACAGAAATGGATTGATATTGGCTCATTTTCAACCACTTTTGCTCTCTCACGTACAACATTGTAAAACAACTAAGTCACATAGGTGATTATCGTGATGAACCAAATACTGGGTGATATAAAACCTGGACATTGTTTTCTGTTATGGAACAACCGAATAGCTTGAGCACGTTTTGTACACTGAACAACTTGTTGATGCTTTTACGAAATCAACGCTCAAGACTGTAGATATGTACTCCGACTGGAACCTATTCCACACTCCGGCGTATCTGAGAAGAAAAAAAGTTCGCAGGCCTGCTGGTCTTGAACTTGCATTCTGCTACCCAGCGTTCTTTAATTCGTGTGTTGTAAACGGCTGATTGTAATAATGTCATGCTGAGGTCGGAAACACTCAAATTTCTGTGCTGAAAAATATGACTAGGTCGTGCCTCATTCGCTGAAGTCAGAGCGGATCAAGGCTAAGCTTGTCACATCGTTTAAAATATTCCAGATTATAAGCAAGACCTAAAAGGCGTTTGGTAAATGCTCTCTGTATTTACCCAAATGCAATGCAATCGCGCTTTTTTGAGATACTGTGCATCATTGAACAATATTCCAAAGTGTTTCGAACAAGTGAGATATAAGACAGAAAAAAATCCTAGATAGCAATATGACCGTTGTCGAAACCCCGATTGAAATGCGGCAGTTGAGTGAAGTAGATGTAGTCTAATTTGCGTCAACTGCACACTACCCGATAATATCCACTCGGGTAGGCCATCTTTGGAATATCTGTTGTGTCGGTATTGCAAATAACGACTAGCTGTTAACAGAGACGATAAGAATACAGCCACCAAAAAGCAGTCAATGGTTCGTTTAGACACTGCGGTTCGGTACGCATGTTACGAAGACCCATGACACGTCTATTCTGAGATAGTGCAGAGAGGGAGCCAGTTGCTTGCCGAAAAGTCAGAAATAGAGAGCAGAGGTTGAGTGGTGACGTGATAGGAAATAAACCCCTAGTTCGGAAAAATAGGCAGTCCGTTAACGTGAATAGTGAAATCGAGAGTAAACTCTAGCTTCCATGGAGCACGTGAAAGAGGAAGGATACTCATGGTGGTTTATTCCGAGAGGGGAATTTTCTTGAAGGTCCCACTTCTATTCTTGTGCTTAACAATGTGGAGCACAACAGAATGATTAAAGGTTCTCTCGGGGGAAGTTAATCGAAGCCCCCGCCGATTGAGCAATCTAGTCGATAATGCGGTAAAGAGCAAGTTCATCTCCGAGGGTGACTGCAAAAACCTCACGGGGACCTGATCACGTACAAGTGACTTCATAGCAGGAAGGTTCAGTACACCGGTTCACAGCAGCTAGCTGTATTGGACATTTGCGACTTTAGTATTGAAGTGCGGTGGACCAAGCTGTCGAGCCACGCAAGAAAAAGCGTCTAATGAGGGTCACGGAATGTGATGCGCAAATAACCCAACTACAGTAGTGAGGCACGATACAAGAAATGTTGGAAACGGTGGAAACCAACAGGCGGAATGGAAACGAGCGATAACCTATAAAAGTATGTCAGTCTCCACTCCAGAATAAGTTATGACGGACGCGTGGTCAGTGACATGCCTTAATATGACTCGAAAAATGAATCAAGATAGGTAGCGCTTGTGTGCAGTAACCTAACCCCACATGGATCCGTTCCACTGCATCTGCAAGCATAACATGTATTTTACAATAGTATCGAGGGACCGAGGCATAGTGATTCAGGCGTCTGGCTTGCAATCTTTGACATTCAGTTACTTTCTCGTCGTTTTCATAATGCGTATTCTTTTTAGTGGCGCCGTGGAGGGGCGCAACCACCGGGACACTGTCAAAGCAGACCCACATGCTTACTGAGGTAATGCGTAAACTCGAATGACGTACCTGGCAGCCGTGGAGGTGATGAACCTCTCGGTACAGGAGCAAGGTGAATCGAATGATAAGTGGATTATGGTTAACATTTATTCGAAGATTTCACAGCCCACCAGTAACTCGCCTTAGCCGAGCACATGTTACGCTTAGGCAGGAGCTGGACATCTACTAATTGCCGACCACTGGGTGAGAGTTGTACTCTGATCAGGTATACAAGCAGTGGCATGGGATTGCCGATGCACTGTAAGGTCACATTCATCAAACGCAAATGCGATGAAAGTCTGATGAACGAGATTGCACTTCACTCAAGTGGAAGTTAGGGTTGCAGGACTGAGATGCAAATGGCGTACAGCAGCAGCATCATCATCGGACAGCAATGAGATGTCCAGTGGTGAACTACGTAAAAACGAGTCCATTACTTGCCACGTCGACGATGCAGGCCTCAGTGCGGAACAGGGAAGATCAATGTGTGAAGAGATTAAAAATTGGCGAAATCGTGGAATTAGGAATTCCGTTCAAAGTGTGCGTGCCCAATAACAAAGGTGTTGTCAGTGTGTCCAGAAATAGAGGTAGCCAGTTCGTAAATGGTTTCACATTCGCGTAACTCATGCCTGCCTCCGAATACCGTGCACAGATGGAAGTAAGTAGGAGAACCTTTCAACGGGTTGTACCTGGCAAATAGAACATTTTGGTGGCACCCCAGGAACAACGTAATCGGTTGTTCGGTTGCTCATTTCCATACGGATCAGAGAAACGCGAAAATAAGAAGTTTCGTGTCACTAATTGTCGACTCAGAGTGACACGCGACAACCAACACACACGCGTGCATCGAGGTACAGGTTTGGGCGAACTACAGTGAAGATGGATTTGCATCCGACTGTTAATTGAAACATCCAATCCGATAGAGTCGATAATATGCGTGGAGCCCGGAGTCATTGTGTACGAGTTTTTAGACACAAAACACAGCCGATATGCGAACAAACGAATCACGTTGATTGAACTCACCATTCGAGGGTAGGGAATCCTGCCAAAAGAGTAGATCTCCCATAGAAGGACACCGAAGCTCCAAACGTCGGATTTGTTCGTGAAAAGCTTGGATGGGGGGAGACAACAATGGGGAATAAAAACGACTGGGTGATGAGCATGGAACATCACAAAAGCAAACATGCTCAGGCATGCGTGATGCAGGGGTTTAACCTCTTCCGTTAGGAACAAACAGAGGTCGACCCATATTGTTCGTAATTTGGTAGAGAAAAAATTGAACTGCCGATAATCATAAAAAAGAGAGGCATCAGCAGTACGCCGGTACGCAGTATCAAGGCATCGCTGCCGCGCAACCACCATTGGTCACAGGCGGGCTAATGATACTGCGAGGGTCGCCCGGTCCCCTACAAAGACTCGAACCCGCGCCGTCAGATTACAAGACAAGCTCGTTACCATTTGGGCTATGAGTCAGTGCCGATAAATGGTAAATGAGCTTCACCTTTTGTGATAACAGATTTAGCGATAGCCGAGCAAAAATGGCGTAAATGACAGAACAATCAGAAGGGGAAGAAATACAAAGAGAGATCCGGAGAAAAAAGTGGGGATAAATGTGGAGCGCGAGCTAAATGAAGCCAAAATGCGGCAAACGGATGCGTTCGTGTAACAAAAGTTTACACTGAGCAGCCCCTAAATTAAGAGTTCGAAACGAGCACAGAATCAGTGACTGGATATGGCGATGATAGAACTAACTTATTCTCCGACATGCCACGTTGCCCAATTAAGTTGTAAATCGTTTAGGTGAGTGGAGCTTGTTCACAAAATGAGCAGCCAAAAACAGGCTCACGTGGAATTCGCACACTTCAAACAGTAGAAGCAAGATCCCATGAGATCCCTCTCCCAAACACTAGACCAGTGGGACAATAATGGTTGGTTTTTCTGGAGCAAATGCTATCCTATAAGGCTTCCACACCCCACAATCGTATCTTAATGTAGGGAGTCAGTTTCAATGACTATGGTAGTTTGGAAAGATGTGTCCGGAGCTTTAAGTCTTAACTCGGTTCGAATTGACTTACCCGCTCGCGTACAGCTTCAGGGGCGGTCCACTTAATGGGAATGGCTGCACTATCATGCAGTCCGATATGACGCAAGCCGCCACCGGACAAGTCAGCTTCAGAAGTCGGAGGAGATGAACCATGCGGATGATCGTCGAGTCTCAGCAGATCTGGCTGATGTGGCCACGATGGTGGCGCGCTGGTTGGCGGTCGGAACGGTGGAGGAGACGGGCTTGAGTGGCACAAATCGCGCGCCATACCAAAGTCGGCCACTTTAGCAGTCAGGTGAGGAGACTGTCCGGAAAGAAGTATGTTTCGAGCGGCAATATCACGATGCACAATGCAACGATCTTCCAGATAGGTCAAACCACGACATACATCGCTGGAAGGGATTGAAAAATGGGGATTAAATATGGAAGAACTGGAGTGGGAAACGGCTGTGCCAGCGGAATGATCAATTTGAGAGGGAACGTACATACTAAACTGCAATTTGTCCGTCTCGGTAACCTCGTCCCGTGTGCGTGAATGAAGAAAGGTAAGCAAATTGCCCTGCGCCAAATACTCTGTCACTAAATAGATGGCTTCAACCTCCGGCTCATAGACGATACCCACAAAGGACACCAAGTTGGGATGATTCAGGTTGCTGTGAAACGAGGGAAGGAAGAGGGCAAGTGAAATGTGAATGGGATATGCAATTGGATGCAATGTTTGTTGGCAGATGCTTGTAGAAGAAACTGAGACAACAGGAAATGAGATTAGGTGCAAAGTAAACCGATTGGTATAGGTAAGGTGTGTCAGATAGGAGCCTTGTGTGACTATACAAGAGCACCTTAGGGTCGGAAAACAACACGTGCAGTTGTGCTCACGGGACGAGCGTCAAGTGACCACAGAGTTAAGCGAGAGTTGAAACGCGCTTCTTGTCGATGTTTTAGTAAGAAGGTTTGCCGAAAAAGCTAAGAATACGGGTCGAAGGTAGGGAAGAAGAGTGGGACTCAAAGGATGACGGAGAGGAGCATACAGTAGATCTCCAAATAAATGGAGAAGACAAAAAGACAACAGACATAGTGCAATGGAGGTCAAGGTAAAAGAGCAAAGATGAGAGCAAGAAGGACAACTCACGCCACAACAGCATGTCTGCGTCTTCCGGAAACTACTCCGGAGCTCGGTCGGTAGCAAAGTGGGTTTGCTGTTCTCTATCACATAAAGGAGCATCACCATGAGAGAACAGAGGTCATGCGGATGATAGGAAGACCTACCAGACAACAGGATCGAATGACTAACGGAAGCAAAGTGAATAAAACATCCCTAATGGATCTAATCCATGCTGCATCACAGAAATAGCACCGAGATAAGAAAAACAACTCTTATATTTAGAGTTAAGCTTCAGCGCAGTTCCCAACGCAGATAAATCTTTCTGACGGCATGTCGAAAATAAAAAAATGCAATGTGCCCCTCTTCTGCTTCAAGTCTATTGAAGAGGAAATATATCTTGATAAACATAGTGACAATCAAGCGAAGACAAATTGTGTCGAATAGTATCCGCTTACAAATTTGCATGCACCTAATTAATTTTCGATATCGAGTCGGTGTGTCGCAAGTCAAAGTCCAAATAAGCCTCATACACCCATACAAGCGCAGTTCAGCAGTGTTTCTTAACTGGAAGTAACTCTGTGCCAGTAAGTTTTGCGGAGAAATCGATTGGAGACCTGAGCAGCATGAAGAACTGTTATTAGCTGAACCGCGTTTGGCAATCAAAGTCAAAAAGTGAACTGCGGAACGTAGTTCCGAAATGACTCATTGTTGCTGTTGTTTCCTCATAGCTGAAAACAGGAGTAACTAGATGTATTCTTTACCTTGATAGGCCGTTTTGGCTACACGGCACGATCATTCCATCCTAATCTGAACGTGTAACATGTGCAGAAGATGGCGAGTTATCCCAAATCAACCAATATGGACCAATGGAACATACCCATTGACAATAAGAACAATTAGAACATGGAAAACTGCACTTCAGTCAGATACGGAGAGACGGAAACAGTAGCATTAGGCTATCACCCCCTGGTTTGAGATGCCAAGGAATTTCCGCCGAAGATGTACTAGTTAGTTCAAGCTTTATACTTTCTCCAGCCAAAAGTAAACAAATCTTGTTATAGCTTACGTATACCACAGATTGGTGATATTAAAACCGAGTGGAGCGGGAAATTGGATGTAAAGCGGTAAGCAGCTACAACCGACTAGGACGGTGATGCTTGTCCTACCAGACCCCGAGCATTATAACTATGGAAGGCAGACTTCAAGAACCCGATATAATTCAAACAAACATATAGGTCAATTTAACTGGCATCAACAGTACGCCGGTACGCAGTACCGACGCCTCGCTGCTGCGCAACGACCACCAGTCGCACGTGGGCTAAGGACACTGCGGGGATCGCCCAGTCCCTACGAAGGCTCGAACTGCGTGCGCAAAGTACAAGACAGGTTTGTGATCCTTAAGGTTAAGGGTCGGTTATATAGGTCAGTTAGTGCATGCCTAATCAATTCGTAAATAGATAACGAGAAGCAGCGGAGTGGCAGAGCTTAAGAAATGTATAAGATGGGCGTAGCATGGAGCGTCAACAGTCAAAATGGCTCTCCCATCGCAAGCAGCATGTATACCAATACAAATAGCCTCACGCGAATGCACATACCGCAAGCCCATTGACATGAGGCACCAAATGATACGTGAGAAGAATACGGGGAGCGTAAGCGGATCCCGACCGGGCCCCAGGTAAGACGGGACACAGCAAACAGTGTTGAGACGAAAGAGAGGGTTGTCGTGATCATCACTAGCAGCACACATGAGTCAGCTACTACACCGCAATACAAAACGAAAAGATGTATGAAAAAGGCGAGGAACTAAACATTAGAAAATACAAAATATATATGAAAAGTTGTGGTATAATGCTAAGTATCATATTGTGGATGAACTGTGAGACTGTGGTTGGAGGCGGAAGCTGAGTGTGAGAGACGAAAAAAAGCATAACACAAACACCCTTAAGGTCGACTCGTTGCCATATCAACAAGTGTATCAAAGAAATGTGTTCACCGACTTTAGAATCAAAATTAGCGAGTGAAGAGAGTATCCAACCGACGCCCAGTTCACAGTGAGGGTTTTCATTGCTTCTGACCAAGTCATCCGCTGGCCGTGCCCCTTCTTCTTCCATCCACACCCCCGGCGCGCAAACAACGCACATCACGGGAGTCGGTGGGCTGACATGCGCAACACGTGGCCAAGCCAACTAATCCCAGTGCATGACATATCAGTGCTGAGCGGTTCACTCGCTCTTCTTGCACGAATGAATAAGACGCCGAACACGCTCATTGCTCACAAAGTGTTCCCGTCAGATGTAAGTTAAATCGAGAAGGCAGCCGTGATAGAACGCAACTAATCTCTTTATGTCTAGCTAACTAATGGGCCAGGTTTCATAACCGTACAGGAGGGATGGACGCACGTGTGCCTTGCAAACCCTGCACTTCAGGGCGAGAGTGATGTTGCGCTGGCTTCACAAATGGCGTAGGTTAGCAAAAGTGCCTCGAGCTCTTGCTATGTGGTTCGCGATCTCGTCTTCGCTTCCACTGGCGCTGATATAACTGCTTAGTTAGTTGAATTTCTGAACGTCTAGATGAGCCTCACTAAGGGTCAGTGCAGGGTTTGGTTCTGTCTGCCAATCTTGGAGAAGAACCTTGCATTTCGAGGGTGTAAAGCAGAGCCCAAACGGCTGACAGTCAGTGCTAATTTGTTCAGTGTTACTTGGCACGTTTGGGAACTGTCACAGACTAGGGCAATGTCGTCAGCATATTCCAAGTCAAAAAATCGTTCAACTGAGAACACCTCAACACCTTTTAAGTCGTGCTCAGCGGACGCGGCTTCCGTGACTAGGTCGATGGTGAAGTTAAAATGGAAAGGAGACAGCCGGCAACTTTGTCTCACCGCTGGATATATTAAAGGGTGGTGACAGTTTGCCATAAGTGTTAAAAGAACGGGTCGCATAAAAAAACCAACTCGCTATCGATGCCTTCACTCTCATAGTGGATCCAGCGGTAAACATTGCGCTAGTCCTAAAGTCATCTAGGTATAAAAATTCGCTGGATATTCCGTGGTTCCGGTTCCGACAAAAGATGAAGCTGGAGTTGTCTGCAGTGGTTATCATTAAGCATAACTGACTAGCAGCACCACTTGGTTGAACGTGCTAATAGAATGATGACGTCATCTACTATGCGAGTTCAAATGTATTTAAGGCGATAAGTTGGTGTTAAACCGCAGATGTGACCTCAAGGTCAGATCATAGCCAAAGACATATAAGGACAACGTCGTAGTGTAAACCTAAGGGATTTCACCAGCTCATTCAAATATGGGCAATGCGAGAGCAGAACAAGCTATTCCTAATTTCTTAGACGAACCGGTAGGAAATATGAAGCGAAAGTTGTGTTACTAACGTTCATAGAAAACTAAGATCCCGAGAACATTACGTCAATTCCGGTAGAAAAGTGTATTTAAACGAATTCCGATTCAGCAGTTAGCAGAACGTTCACACACGCAGATGGGAGAGTAAGATCTTCGGTAGATGTTAGAAGTATGGATAACAGGGTGACTGTTCACAAACAAGAGTACGTAGACAAAAGCAATGCAAACTATCATATACGTGACAGTTGTTTCCAACCGAGACTGCCATTGTTTTCAACAAGAGGGCCGCTCTTGTACACAAATTTACAGAAGGAAATAGCGGTTGTTAATGACTACAATAACCGTTACTAGGTGCGTCATCGGGATAACCTTAGCTTAGCTGGTGCATCCGATAGAGTTCACGAATGACAGCTAATTGCTCCCAAATTCTCCCCAATCCCACCTCAGACACACACTGGCCACATTGTGTGAATAACAAGGGCGGGTAGGTAAAATGATTGAGAGACGTCAGTCGATTAGAGTAGGAGGTTCTAGAAGCACATTGTGAAATACAATCTGTCAAATCGACCTCACAACGAAACAGAATTCGACGGCATATGTTTCTCATGTCAGACATGTAGTTATGACGTGAAGCAATGAAAATTGTAAGAAAGCTGTCCCGCTGAGGCTGCTTTGTTGTCGCGCGACCTCACGATGTTTGCAAAACGTAATAAGCCTCGGCCCCGATTACATGCTTAATGAATCAAGATTCCACATCGTCCCAAGCACACGGACGTAATTTACGGTTGATCAGCAGCGAAGCACCACGGCAAATACCGATGAAGGACTTTTAGTGATGACCCCGTTGGTGGGGAAGTCGATTAGAAATTCAACTAGCTTGGCAGCTGCATCAGCACCTATGGCATGGAAGATGAGATCACGTACCGCATAGCAAAAGCTAGAGGTGTTTTTTGCCGATCCTCGCCACTTGTGGCCCCGGTGCGACATCCCTTTCGCCCTGAAGGGTAGGCTACAACGCAGTCATCGGCTCAACTTTACTACATGGTCGAGAAACCTGGTTCATCAAATCAACAGAATCAAAGAGGCTTGTTAGGTTCAACCACCGATGCCCTCGTAGGTTAGTTCACATCTGGTAAGAACATCGCGTGGGCGTGTTCGGCGTCTTGTTCATAGTTCATGAAGAGAGAGTGAACCGCTCACAACATTTGTACACGCACCGCGCGAGCAATGAGCGTATTCAATGCCTCTATTTTGATACAAGGAAAGTGAATCAATCGCTCAGCACCATTATTTCACTCACAAGGATTAGGTGGTTGGTCGGTGTTGCGTATGCCAGTACACCGACTCCCGCGACGTGCATTGTTTACAGGATCGGAGTCTAGATTGAAGAAGAGAGGCCAACGGATGACTTGGTCAAAAGGAAGTTGGTCTCGGTTGGGGCCTCTCGACTCCCTGGTTTGGGTTCTAAAGACATGTTTGGTTGGAAAGACTTGTTGACATGACAAAGAAGTGACCCAAATGTCTTCTGTTGGGAGTTTCTTGATCCTGCACCATCCCACTTAGCCTCCTCCTGCAGCTACGATCTAGCCGTTAATCCACAGTATAAAACTACATATAGCAACACAGTTTCGTCGTTTTTCTTTTCGCTCATGTTACTTTCCAACTGATTGAATTGTATTGCGGCACAGCAGCTATAGTCTTTCTCATCGGTAGCTAATGTTTAGAATGAATGAATGAATGCATACGATTTAGTCCTGTCGATTCCAAAACGGCGAAGTTCAAGTATTCAGTCAATGGAATAGAATGAGTGAACATGATGCCGATGAAGTTATCATTCGTCACGGTATCACATATGCGGTTGGTTGCAGCACAGATTTGTAAATTCGGGAAGGTTGCGTAAACCTTCTTATAATAGTTTGGTATCTAGTGTGTTCTTTAACAGTGACATAGCAACGAGGCTCGTGATGGGGGGAGAGGAGCAACACGCGAAGCGAAATTCCGTACGTCTGGCCAAAAATCTTGATATGTGCAAAGACAAGATTAGCAGAAGAATTTCGACAACAACAGGTTTCATACACAAAAAGCAACGTTTTCCGAACATCATTCATTCATTCATTATACACGTTAGCTGCAGGTGGAAAACACCTCAGCTACTGTGCCGCAATACAAAAGACAAGAAGAAAAGACAACAGTGACACACCGGCTGAGCCCCCAGTAACGGTGGACATCGTTCCGGAGAGCCAATAGCCCGCTATCGTGCCGCAAAATGAGTTATATTCTGCTTAACGAATGAGATCGTGAGTGGAGGGACAGGTTAAGCAAGAGGGGAATGGACAAAAGAACTCACAACACAAACGCCATTGGGGCCGGCTCCCAGCCATATCAGCAAGTGTATCCAACCAAAAGTGTTCATCGTCCTTAGGACCCCAGCCAGGCAATCGGGATGCACCAACCGAGGAAATATTCGAAGTGAGGGTTTTCATTTCTCTCGACCAAGTCATCGCTTGGCCTCCTCTCTTCTTCTTCCAACCGCACCCACGAACGCGCACAACGCAGGTCGCGGGAGTTGGTGTGCTGGCATGCGCAACACGTGGCCCAACCATTGGAGCCTGATGCGTGATATAATGGTGCTGAGCTGTTCACTCGCTCTTCCTGTACCAAACACGCGACATCGCACACGCACAGAGTCCACGGAGTGCTCCCACCAGACATGAGCTAAGCTGCGAAGACAGCGATGATCGAATGTGACGAGCCTCTTTATGTCTGTCGACCTGATGGGTCAGGTTTCACATCCATATAGGAGAGTTGAACGGACGGCTGCGTTACAAACTCTGACTTTCAGGGCGAGAGTTATGTCGCGTCTGCCTCACAGGTGGAGGAGATTGGCAAACGCACGAGCTTTCGATATACGGTTCGTAACCTCACCTTCGATCCCACGGTCGCTAATATAGCTGCCCAGGTACTTGAATTCCGGAACGACTTCTAATTGATCAACACCAAGCGTTGGCGCAGAGGTGGGTCCCTGCTAACCTTGGAGAAGTACTTTGCATTTCGATGGAGCAAAGCATAGCCCAAAAGGATAGACAGTCAGTGTTAATCGGTCCAATGCTGCTTGGCATTTTTGGGAGCTGTCACAGATTAGGGCAATATCGTCCGCGTACTCCAAGTCTAGAAGTCCCTTACCAGGAAGTAGCTCCACACCTTCTAGGTTGCGTCCAGCGAATGCTGATTCCATGACTTCGTCAACTGCGAAGTTAAATAGGAAAGGTGACAGCGGGCAACCATGTTTCACACCACTGGTGGTACTGTAGGGTGGCGACAGTTTGCTATAAACCCTCACTCTGCCCGAACTATTCGCGTACAGCGCTTTAATAAGGTTTACAGATTTATCAGGCACACCTTTCCTCAGCAGACAGTCTCAAAGAGCACATCGATCGACTGAGTTGAAGGCAGCTTTTATGTCACGAAACACGACAACGGTGAGTCGCCAATAAACAAGGCGGTGCTCCAACAATTGGCGCAAGGTGATGATGTGGTCGATGCAGCCCCGACCTCGACGAAACCCAACTTGCTCTTTACGAATCGTTTCCCAAACATAGCCATTTACGGATGCGGAGGAAGTATGCTACTCCCTTGCGATTAGAGAGGTGATTACGTGGATTAGAAGTGAATGCGTAACCCATGCCTCACCCATCCAATGTCTGAAGCAATGAAGTGGATCAAAGATAAATCGACATTAGTCAGCAAGCGAACCGCATAACGAGCGGAGTGGTTCATGGACGATCAGTACTTTGTCGTGCCTCCCTATCGAGAAGTGATGCAGATATGGAGTACGTGTGTTTTATGTCAGCCACGGAGTCCGGAGCGTCAGGGCGACTTGCGTGTGGGCCGCGCCACAGCCAAGGGGGCAAACGAAGCTACACACGTAACGGTGAATTGATTCCAAAGTGACAAACTTCATGCGATATGGTTGCTTAAAATGAGGAGATCACATTAGGATACCTATATTATGTCGGTTAGCAAGTAGTGCTTGCTCCATTTTTGCACCCACTGGCCGCCGATGGGTGCTGTCTCCGCGCACGTTTGTGACACTACCTCCGAAGGACACCGGATACATGCCATGCTATGTAACAACCTCTGTATCGCAACTCGCAGAAGCAAACAAAGAGCTACAAATAACATAACCACAGTCCGCTTAGGGCTAACGCTCGATTCAGGTTTGTGGTCAAAATGGGCATTAATAACTGTCCTGTTCTTTTTTTGGGTAGCGGAAATGCAGTCAAGTGAAGCATTTATAAACTTTAATTGAGCGAATGACACAGCTTTCCACAGGTTAAACTCGGCTGTTACGTAAGCAGTACAGCATAGGCAGAAGAAAGGGTTGAAAGGGCCTGGTCACCAATAGAGGCGATGGGATTTCCGTTTAACAATCAGGTTAATTCGGTTCAGGTGAACAAACATGACCCCGGTACCAAAGCACAGAGGATGCAGCTCCCATGATCAGTATCACTGTGTTAGTAACAATAAGTAACGATAGAAAGGGACACAGAATAACATCGAGGAAACTGAGGGCATAGATGTGAGAGGTTAACTGAAGTGATGCAATTGACTCTGCGACTGCACCATGTGGCCTAACAGAGGTCACCACTCATGAAGACGGCACATGCCAGGATGGTTATCCTGCGGTTAATTTCTTCATGGCAAATTGTTACGGCATCAGCAGTCCACCCATGTGAAGCGACGTCATGAAATGTGCCGGGAGGAAGGTGTACTGTGTCTGTGAACTAAAGAAAGCAAATATTTAGGGTTCGACAGACACGTAGGTGCTGCAACAGGGAATCTGTTGCCAGACATCGGTTGGCGGACATTAGTTGTGCTCATCCGGTTCTTCCACCAGATACGAGGGATACTTAGTAAGCAGGCACTGGGTAATGAAACTTGGTCATTCTGTCAATGCCTTCGGTGCGCTGTGGCCATGTCACTTAACCATATACTACCTTGAGTCGATGACAGCATACCTAAAGATGTTAGGGATTCAGCTATTACCAATGGAATCCGAGCAAAGTAGACCAAGCCTCATTACAACGCTACGACGA
>OX104070.1:66185718-66299085 GCA_944474145.2 Dicrocoelium dendriticum | reverse complement strand
GAAACTCCAGCGAGCGCCCCAAGCGACGCACTGCACTGGTCGCGATGGAGCTGGCGCGCTACAACATCGATATTGCGGCGCTTAGTGAAACTCGGCTCGCTGAGCAAGGTAAGTTGCATGAAGCAGGTGCTGGCTACACATTCTACTGGGTGGGGAACGCCGCCTCAGCACCACGTGAACATGGGGTCGGGTTTGCAATATCCGATCGCCTCCATGAGCAGCTGGTGGGTGAACCAACGGGCATCAGCGCGCGACTGACGACTGTTCGCCTACAACTTGGAAGAGGTAAGTTCGCCACTTTTATGACCACGTACGGTCCGAGCATGTGTTATCTTGATGACTTGTGTGATCAATATTACACTCAGTTATCCTCCGTGATACGGTCTGTGCCGAGGAGCGCCCGACTATTTCTGCTGGGTGATTTCAACGCGCGCCTTGGGCGTGATGCATCGGTGTGGCCAGATGTTATCGGTGCGCATGGCATTGGCTCAGCGAATGCGAACGGTGACAGGCTGCTCTCACTGTGTGCTACTCACGGTCTCACGATCAAGAACATTCGGTTTGCAATGGGTGCGAGTGATAGGGCAACTTGGACGCACCCATGGAGTGGTCACGCTCACCTGCTCGACTATGTCATCGTACGTCAGCGTGATATGCGTGAAGTGCGCATGACACGTGTACTGCGTGGAGCTGAGTGTGGCACTGATCACAAATTGGTGCGGGTCAAACAGTACATAAATTTTAGTAAATCTATGTTTTGTACTCCAGCTGTGAATCGGCGTAAATTTAACATCCTCTCCCTCGGTACTGTGGAGAAACGCATTGAGCTGGAGAAGGCGATGATTTCACGACTGTATGATGTGGAATGTATAGACACAGTGGGCAACTTGTGGCACCATATTCCCGACCAGGTGATAGCTGCTGCTGAAGAGACCATTGGACGTGCAAACTGTAAGCGACCCGATTGGTTTAATGAGAACTGTGCATCGATTGGTGTCGGAGATGAATGCAGCATTTGCTGCACATGTGGCAGACCGCAGTAACTTGGGGAAGAAGAGTTAGTTTCGCAAACTTCGACGGCGACTGACCGAGAGCTCCGTCGCATCAAAAATGCATGGTGGACGGAGAAGGCGAAGCAGATGGATTGCTACGCCGAACGCCGCCAACACAAGGAATTCACTGACTCCTTGAAGGCGGTGTATGAAAGGAGGTTGGATCCGCTGAGGAGGCTTCTCGATGGTAGTTTAGGCGCTACCTGCACACAGACTGCAGACATAATGCAGATCTGGCAAAAGCACTTCGACGGTCTATTGAACAAGCGTTCAGAGATTGACTGGACTACATTGAATGGCCTCAAGTAGCACGAAGTGAAGGAGAGTCTGGAGGACACACCGACCGTGAATGAGACATAGAAAGCACTTGCTTAGCAGGGAAACGGCAAATGTGACGGTGCCAACGGGATCTCACCTGAAGTACTGAAACGGCTGACTCGCGTTAGTGACTGGGTTGCACCACTTGGTGCATCGCTTGTGGACTAAGGTGGAGGTGCCTCCTGAGCTCAACCATACCCATGCGCGATCATTGTACAAGAGCAAAGGGTGCAAGCAATGTTTACGAATCATCGTGGCATTAACTTGTGGGCGAGGTGATTGCCCGAATCCTGCTTAACCGCCTAGGCAGTCAAGTTGTGGGAACGAACTTGGTTGAAGAGCAATGTGGATTTCGTTCGGGTCACAGCATCATCGATATGGTGTTTGCGGCTCGTCAGTTGCAGAAGTGTAGAGAACGACACCAGAAATATACTCGTTTTTTGTTGACTTCATCAAGGCATTTGATACGGTGAACCGCGAGGCATTGTGGCTGGTGTTAGGTAAGTTTATTTGTCCGAGTAAGTTTAAAAGCTTAATTGAATGTCTGCACAGTGGTATGCGAGCGAGGGTGCAGCCGAGTGGACAGACTTTGGATGACTTTGCAGTTGCCTCTGGTGTGAAGCAAGACTGTGTCTTAGCTTCTGTTCTGTTTAATATTTATCTTCATGCCATGATGTCTTGTGCTTTTGATGCGGCTTGTGCTTACGGCGTTCGTGTGGAGCACCGTATTGATGGTGGGTTGCTGAACATCTGTCGTTACGGTGCGAGAACCCTAATCTGTGAGACAACTATCCGTATATTGCTGTTTGCTGACGACTGTGCGTTGTTTTCACACAGCGCGGATGAGTTGCAGCGCATGACTAGTGCTCTGGCTTCGACAGCGGTCGAATTCGGGCTCACCATCAACACAAGCCCATCCAACGCCCCCCATGGCTCAGTGGTTTAAGCTGCTGGCTAGTTGGAATCTGTCTCTAGCGGTCATGGGTTCGATTCTTTTTAGAGGACCGAAGGAATGCGCACCACTGACGAGCGCCAATAGGGCGAAACGTGTCTGGTGTTTTTCCGGACTAGGCTCTGCTATGTAGCTTATGGACTACAGGGATGATAACCTTAACAAAATGATAACTAAAATCCTGCTACCAGCAAAACTGTCTGTCGCTTTTAGCCTTCACCGAAGGTGCAATTTACAATGATGCCGCGAATCAGCATTGATGACGTATTGATAATCACCTCATGCTTCTGCTACCTGGGGAGTGTAATATAATAAAATAAATAAATCGTCAGCTGTACGCCGTAACGGAGCTTCGCTGCCATGCGACCACCACCAGTCGCGCATGGACTGAGTATACCGCGAGGACGCCCGCTCCTACGCGGATTCCAACCGGTGACCTTATGGTTGCAAACCGGACGCGCATACCATTCGGCCACCGGCCGACCCTTGGGAGTGTGGTGTCGACTGACTAGCAGCTCCGCGTCTCGAAGGCAGTGGCGGCATTCGGGAAGCTAGAGTACAGAGTGTTGAACAACCATCAGCCTACCGTTGGCACGATGCTAATGGTGTACAAATCCATGGTGCTGTCCGTCATTCTATACAGCAGCGAAACGTGGACGATGTATCAAGAGGATGTGCGATATCTCGAGCGGTTATATCAACAACGTCTGCGACGGACTCTACGCATTGGTTGTTGCGACAGAGTTGCGGACAGGGAAGTGTTGCGCCGCAGTGGAAGGTATGCAGTGGACTGCATACGTTTGGTTAGACATCTGAGGTGGCTCAGTCATGTGTGGCGTATGGATTCGACGGGAATACCGAAGCAGCTATTATATGGGCAGCTGAGTATTGGGAAGCGGCATGTGGGGAAACCGAAGCTTCGTTACCAGGACATAATCAAAGTGAGACACTCGCGTTTTAATCTTGATTGCAGGTCATGGGAATCGAGGGCGTGCATGGCACAATCTAATCACGAAGGCCGTTGTCGAGGTGCAAGAGAAAGCCCGCGTGCGTGGAGAGAAGAAGCGGCACTTGCGGAAGCGACAGGCGCCGATGGGTTGTACTCCATCGACATCGAGCGCATGGTGTTGTAGCACAGGCGGTCGCGAGTTCTTGAGTCAGGCAGGCCTAGTAAGCCATGAGCGAGGCTACTTGTAACAAACATCGAAACGACGACGAGTCCTGCTTAGAACGTGGGAGGAACCGGAGCAGTTTGTAGGTACGCTGCATTCGATTCACTAACCGCGTGCTTGTGTGCTGTGTCTCATTATTTCAGGTGTTGGGTTTGCTACCTTGTCTTAATGTTGTTACCGCATTTTGATGTGTACCTGAATAATGTATTAAACTGCTCATTTCGCTTAAACTATAGGTGGTTAATTTCGCTGATTTATTGTTATCCTTCTTGCATATGTGTCTTGATCCCTTTTTCTGCCGTTCTGAATATAGAACGGCTATTTTGATGATCCATTTATTTCATATGCTAATTTAACGGCATATCCGTATGGTGGATTTGATCTATATTATTCGACAATCCATTTTTTGTGATTGGCTGTTGTTTGACATCTCCGGTGTATCAGCGCTTGATGTGCATGTTGACAAGGTGCCTACCTGTCTATTACCCACTACCTCGTCCATACTGGCTCCAGGAGACAGTTGGTCGTTGCTGGAGGGGACAGGGTGCACGGTCCTTGTGGCCGTGTTAGGTTCGAAGAGTGGTTCCATGCACTCAGTGTAGAGAGGACTACGGTCCATCCACCGCCTTGTGTGCGCTTGATTCCCCAAATATAGCGTGCTTGTGTTTGCCTGTGAAGGAGTGTGGGCCGGCTCCGTTGATGAAACGTGGCTCCCATCCGCATGCCTCCCGGTCTTATTCCTTCGGGTCTACACTGGATATGGGGTGTGTGAGTGGAACTGCGGGTGGTGCAGCGCAACTTACTCATGGGCCCTCTGTAGAAACAGGCGTTCTGTCGTGTCGGTGGTGAAGCCATAGTGATAGGCAAATCCGGAACCGGATGCCGCCATGTATATATACATATATATATATATATATATATATATATATATATATATATATATATATATATATGTATGTATATCACCACAAGCAGATACAGTCAACAGATTGAAGAGTATTTCGTAGGCTAGAGAAGAACATCATGACAGACCGTGTAGTTATGATGACGTTCGAGTACATAGTGAAGGGTGGAAATGTGATCGATGCATGCTCTACTGGCGCGGAATCGAGTCTGACCTCCACCGGTTGGTTTGTATTTAACTGAAAACAGGCTGAGATCATGATAGTCCGTACGGGAAGTGCTTATACTTTGTTGTAGGTTATCATGACAATCGATAGCCACCAATCAAAAAGTATTTCCGTCTTAGAATTCTGAATGAGTGAAAACAGGGGGAAGTTATGTTTAGTCCTCAAGGGTCGCTGAGAAAGTATGATCTTAAAGCTGTAACTGCCAGTAACTATGAAAAAAGCGCGTGAGCTGTGCAGTAGTGAAGGCAAATGTGTTAGTCTAGTACAGTAGAAAATCTGGAAACAGTCGTTATGATCGGTAGTTGAAAAGAGGCGAACTCGCCTGGTGCAATGTATCGGTCAAGTACTGGGGAGGGGCAAAATCCCAATAGAAAGCTGCCCTCTCAACAACTGGGTGCATCGAGATTATCCTGTTTCAGTCAATGGTTTGGCGGCAATGTTTCAGCAAGTGGTGGGTTTTTACCTCGCAAGCGTTCACCCTATAAAAAGCCACATATGTCTGTCTGATTAACAACAATGCGACGTGGCGGATGTGACTCGCCATTAAATAAAGTCACTGCTCCTTGCATCACTCGGGTGGAGCATTGTAATCTAGCACCCTCTTGCAGAAATCGTGGGGAGGATTGGGCCTCCGTTTGGTAATCTGCCAAACGAAACGCGTATGAACTGAGCAATCAGTCAGCGGATCCCAGTGGGCGTGATTCCATGAGTTCGTCCAGTCGCCTTACAGGTAGGCTATTCAACCAAAGATTCAGAGTAGGGTGCACTAAGTCAACTTCCTATTTCGGCCTGGGCAACCGGTTAGTAGCACGCATTCCGATAAAAATACATGAACTGTCCTACAATGTGCTCACCTGCTGCTCAAAGAAGCCCACAAGAGCCTTTCCTTGTGCTAATTAGCAATCCGAACATAAAGTCACTTCGACATATGTGGATCTTCCAAAGATATCACAGGCATTCGGGAAAACACACACCTAGCACGAAAAGTCCGTTAGCAATAATAATCACGTGCAAATCACAGCTGGTCAAATGCGAATCTAGGCACCGTGCCAAGTAACCAATTTCGGAGGGGAAACCAAATCAATGAACGAATAGCATGCATAGAAAAGCAGAAGAAGGATGCTGGGAGTCGAATGGGTGTACATAAATGGCACAGAATAAAAACACCTCTGGTGGAATCCATGCTATTGATTCATTCGTTAAAATGTCCGATTCATAAAAGGGAAAAGTGATGCACAACTAAGGGGAGTGAATGTAGGCTGTAACAACAAATAGGCACTATTTAAAAAATTACTGTTAAGCAGTGAACAGTCTTGTTTAGTATGTTACCAAGCAGCACAACCATTCTACACCTTAGTACAGTATTCGTTTACTCTTGCGTCATTTGCTATGCAAGAGGATAATATGACTCCAAATCACGGCACAAGGGTTATAGAAAAGTGCATTATTGTGAAAAAGCGCGGTTGCTAGTTGGTAAGCATATCGACAGACGATGGAAGAGTGACCCACCTCCGAATTCACCCCGGCCAATTTGATCGCCAAGTACGAGATCTTTCCTAGTGATGATCCAACCACGATCGCGCAGTTGACGGAGTCTCTGCCGTTGCATATCGGGCACTGGATGCTTAAGGGAGGACACGAGGCCACTGTCCGGCACAGAGTAGTATCGTATCAAGTCTGGAAGGGAGGTAAACCAATCAACCTCATCTAAGCTGTAAGTAACAGCGGATTCTGCAGGCAATGTGGAATCGGGGTTATGAGGCTTGCACACTATGTGGTAATGCTGAACATTGGTCAGTGGGGAACGATCTGCATTCGTCCCATTTACACAGTGGAGTGTGGAGATATCTGGGTATTCAGTGGAAGGACCGACGACGCAGAGAGTGAGATCACCGGTGAACAGATCGGAATGTCGAACCAGGAAACTGCCCGGAGGATAACCGGAAAGGAGATATTCCGATTCAGCACGAGATATGCGGCCATGATACCACCTATAGAAAGAATGGTTAAATGGATTAAGCCAGATTATGTGCACTGGTATCGATAGAGTAGACCGAATTAGATAAGAAATTGAATTATATTGAAACCTTCAATGCGTTGCTGAGCACAACAGGTAAGCAAAAAAGCATCAGCAGTACGCCGGCACACAGTACCAACGCTTCGCTGGGGCGCAACCACTACCAGCCGCACGTGGGCTAAGGGTACTGCGATGGCCGCCTAGTCCTTACGCAGGATCGAACCCGCGTCCGCGGATTACAATGCAGGCTTGTGATCCTTAAGGCTATGGGCCGACCAACAGGTAAGGGACATTAAGATAATAGCGATGGGTAAATGCATGAACAGCGACCTAATGAATTTGGGGCAGAACCCAGATATACATCATCCCATGACACATATTTCGCTCAGAACGTGCTAGCAGTAGCCGACCTATTCGCGGTGCTTTGTGAGTGCAGGAAAAAAAGCACAATTTCATTTCATTTAAACGATGATCCGGAAACCGGAGTGTGTCACCAGACAACAATGATTAAGGGTAGTGAAAAAAATGAAGCAGAGCACAGATAAAACATGATGAGGTAAAGAGTAAAGATGAGTTAAATAAAGCAGGGACATCAATAGGTAGATGCAAAAAGCCGAACATGAGGGGAGCGTCCCTGAGTCTGCGCAATGTGGATTACCCCGAGATATACATCCAATACAGAAAAAACCTCGTGTTCAATCGTTCAATGTCACTTAGTCACACCGCCGGAGGGCAACCCAGCGGTGTCACCAAACTACGCACAGTGAGTCGCCGAGGAGGGTGGTCAACGGGCATACAGAGTACATGACCTAGTCAACCCGAACGGTTCCAGTTTAACAGACCCTCCAATGCGGTACCAGGTTTCATCCAGAACATCAACCGGCGGACTTCAGTATTGTCCAACCGGTGTTCCAACCAGATTTGAGCAGTACCGCGGTAAGAACTGAGAAGAAAATACGACCAATCTATGTGTCATAATGGTGCGAAGTGGCTATTTATAAAATACATACATTAACAGTGATAACATCGCAATATTGTAAACCCTACATGTTGCTGTAAGTCGATATGCTGGTAATACCGCGGGAGCAATGAGCGTGTTCGGTGTCTCGCATTCGGTGCCAGAAGAGCCAGTGAACCGCTCAACACCGTTAATTCACGAACCAGGGTACGATGGCTGGGCCACGTGTTACGCATGCCAGCACACTAACTTCCTTGACGTGCGGTTTGCGCGCAAGTGTGAAAGGAAGAAGAGAAGGGAAGACCAAGCGATAACTTGGTCACAAAGAATTAGACCCTTAATTCGAACTTGGCGTCAGCTGGTGCCTACCGAATGTCGGGCTGGGGTCCCAAAAACGAAAAACACGGTTGGTTGGATACAATTGTTGACGTGGCGAAGAGTCGACCTCAATCGCGTTTGTGTTGTGTCTTTGTCCCTCCCCATCGCTTAGCTTCCATCTCTAACCACGATACTCAGCGTTATTTGTTTTGCTTTATTTTGGGGTTTTTAATACTATAATGTTTAGTATCCCACCCTTTTTATATCTTTCGCATTGCAGCACAGTAACTGAAGTGTGATATCACCTTCAGCAAGCATGTAATTATGATGATGAGGTTGATGATGATAACACCCCGTCGTCTCCACAAATAACCGAAACTTTGAAAAGTCAACAAAGGTGGCACAACTATAGATGTGCTTGCTTGGTGAAAGCTAGAATCGGTGGTATCGACCCCGTCCTGCGACGGAGCAAATCACATACCGAAACAAGGAGCGCTACATGACATGCTATACAGTGATTCGATTTGAGGAGAGCAATGTCGTCGGAATACTTTAAGTTTAACGATTGATCACTTGCCAGAACATTCATTATAGGAGGGGTTGAAAATACGTAGGTATTCATGATCGGTTTAGTCACAGAGTTGAACAGGGGGATATGAGACTACACCGACGTGCTCCACTTATAGCGAGGAATTCAAAGGACAAAGTCCCATTGACATGACCTCAAGGGCCGTGGAACGCTTAAAAATAGAAGTTTTCTTGGTATGCGCTTCAATCGTAGGCAGAATAGCAATAAGCATGCAAGAGTGACGAAGTTGGAAGGAGCTTTCTAGCAAAGGAAAGCCACCAAAGTGAATCGCCCATATGCGCGTTGATTCTATAGAGCTGGCAAAAAATCCATGCGTGATCAGTGCACCCTTGACTATGACTGATAGTAATAAGGCCAAGTTGTGTTATCCTGGATTCTGGAGGGTATCATGTGACCAAACGCGAGCGTTTGTACTGGAAACTAGTGCTGCTGTTATAAATGTTGCGGTCAGCGCAAATAGGTCGCCATTCTCTGTTCGGCATGCATCGGCCCTGAAGGTGGGTGTTGTTTGGAGTCGATAAGTGACCCGAAAGAGAATCCATAGCACTAGTAACAATCACAATATCTGCATTCCTCATCAAACAGAGATTAGAGTTGCCGAGAAAATGGCACCACAACCTCAGATAGTGATAATTAACGCCCGTGGAGGCCCGAAATTGAAACGTGTATAAGCCGCGATTAAGTGGTACTCAGCTAGAATGGTTAGCTTAGGGATATCTGATGAAAGTAACAACAACACCATAAATACATAAAGCCGTCAACTCAGTGTCACCAAAATGCGGAGAAAAGGGTTGGTGTCGACAAATTCGGAACCGATGATGGAATATTTGTCGCAACATCATCATCATTAGACACGTTAGCTGCAGGTGGAAAACACCTCAGATATTGTGCCTCAATACGAAAAACAACAGTGGCACGCCGGCTGAGTCCTCAGTAACGAATGGACATGGTTCCGGAGAGCTAACAACTGGCTATCAAGCCGCAAAAAGAGTTGTATTATGCCTAGCGACTGAGATCATGATTGAATGGGGAGGCTAAGCAGGAGGGGGATGAATAAAGGAACTCACAATACAAACGCCATTGGGGCCGGCTCCCTGCCATATCAGCAAGTGTGTCCAACCAAACGTGTTCATCGCCCTTGGAACCCCAGCCAGGCAGTCAGGATGCACCAACCGACGCCCACTTCGAAGTGGGGGTTTTCATTTCTCTCACCATGTCATCGCTTGGCCTCTCCTCATACTCTTCCAACCGCACCCCCGGCGCGCAAACAACACACGTCGCGGGATTTGGTGCGCTCGCATGCGCAACACGTGGCCCAGCCATCGGAGCCTATCGCTTGTTATAATGGTGCTGAGCTGTTCAATCGCTCTTCCTGTACCAAATACGCGACGCCGAACAGGCTCGTTGCACACGCGGTGCTCCCACCAGACATGAGGTAAGCTGCGGAGGCAGCGATGATTGAACGTGACGAGCCTCTTTAAGTCTATCGACCTGATGGGCCAAGTTTCACAACCGTATAATAGGGTTGAACGGACGGCTGCATTATAAACTCTGCCCTACAGCGTGAGAGTTATGTCGCGCCTGCGCCACAGGTGGCTGAGATTGGCAAAAGCCCTTTAAGCTTTTGTTATACGGTTCGTAATCTCAGCTCTGATCCTACGGGCGCTAATATAGTTGCTCAGTTACCTGAAATCCCAGACTTCTAGGTGATCACCACTAAGCGTCAGCGCATGAAAGGGTCCTTGTTAATATTGAACAATAACTTTGCATTTCGATGGAGTAACACATGGCCTAAAACGATTGACAGCCAGTGCTAATTGGTCCAGTGCAGCCTGGCACGTTTGGGCGCTGTCACATATGAGAGCAATGTCGTCCGCATACTCTAAGCCAAGAAGTCGTTCACCAGGAAGTAGCTCCACACCTTCTACGTCGTGTCCAGCGAAGATTGTTTCCATGACTACCAATAGCAAAGTTAAAGGGAAAAGGTGACAGCAGGCAACCTTGTCTCATACCGCTGGAGATATGGAAGAGCGGCGACAGTTTGCCATAAACCCCCCACTCTGCCCGAACTATGCGCGTACAGCGCTTTGGTAATGTTTACATATTTATCGGGCACACATTTTCTCAGCAGACAGTCCAAAAGGTCACATTGATCGACTGATTCGAAGGCACCTTTGATGTCGAGAAACAAGACAACGGTGGGTCGCCAATAAACGTGGCGGCGCTCCAACAATTGACGCAAAGTGAAGATGTGGTTGATGCAGCCTCGATTGCAACAAAATCCGGCTTGCTCTTTGCGAACATGGCCTTCACGAAAGCCAGTCAATCTGTGGAGAACGACAGATACAAGCAATTTAGACGCAACTGAGATCAGACTGATCCCTATATGGTTGCCACATTATGAACAGGAGCCTCCCTTGAAAATTGAGATTATGACGGAGCAGCTCTAGTCTGTCGGGACAATTTCCTGCTCCAAAAGTTCTATTAGCAACTCGTGTAAATCAGCTACGAGAGCAGGCCCCCCGAATTTGTAGAGAGCTGGGGGAATTCTATCTGCACCAGCGGCCTTATGCAATTTCAACAGTCTGATTTCACGTTCGACATCTGCGCCTGAGGGCGGATCTAAGGAGACGACCCATGGAGAAGGGCACTTAATGTCCGAAAGAAAGTGATAATTCAGATTAGTTAAACTGCCTTGCAAAGTGCTCGGCTCAACGCTCCAAGCGTTTTAACAAGCTGTGGACCGGCTGTTTACTCTCGTCGCGCATGGCATCACTAAAACCATATCTTCTGCTGCCTATTTCCCGTATCAGACGGAATAAATTAGGATGATTACCAATGACAGTGGCTGTTTCCATTTCCGATGCACGATGAGCCCACCAGACTTCGCGGTCTCTCTTCAAGCTAGCACACAGTTTTGCCCTGAGATTTTTGCGAGTCTCATTGTATTCGCTTCCAGCCGGAATACCTCGGCGAGCATCCATAAGTTTCAGAGATGTTGTCGAGACCCAACGTCTAGGTTGGCAATTTGATTTTCCACATGAAGACATGCCTGCTGATAGCAACATTTGGCGACCAGTGATCTTCGACGGTGTTCAGCGGACGCTTACACAGCCCAGATGCCAGCGTACTTTGATGCGCATTCAGAACATCTGTTTCGCCAGCTGGGTGGTGTCAATACGCTCAGAGCGACGTTGCGAATTTCCACCGAAACGCACCCGCAGATCAGCACACACAAGTGCGTGATCGGAGTCCATGCTGGTGCTCTAAATCGAGTGACAGTTTTGGACACAGCCTCTCCAGCGGTAACTAATCGCAATGTGATCGATTTGGGTCCATGGCTGGCCCAAGGCTGGTGGGCGCCAAGTCACTCTTCTGCGGGTGCTCGCGAGAAAAAGACGTACACCTTCACACAGGTGAAGCACCCGATCACGGTTATCATTACGGGAGCCTACACCATGTTAGCCGTCTAGATGGGGATCATCAGAGGACAATTTTCCGATTTGGGCGTTTAGAACACCAGCAAGCATCACAATATCCGTACATTTTCTGTAACGAATAAGAGCGTTAAGTTGGTGATAAAAATCGTCTTTCACCGGATCAGGGCTACAGTTTGGGGGGCGTAAGCCGCAATAACAAACAGGCACGGTTTGTCCCTGCGCGAAATTGAAGCCTGGAACGAGTCAGCCAACCCAACGGCGCACATCCGGCTGTTGACAGGTATAAAGTCGATCAGGACAGCTTCAGCTCGGGGACTCAAAACAATGCCGACGCCAGGTTGACCTGCATTTGAAGCTGCGTCATCGTCAGACAGGCGCAATGAGAATGTGCTGCCAGTGTAGCATGTACGGGATCGCAGAGTAAGCACGGAGCTCGAATCTTGCAGGCGGGTTTCCGATAGATAGCAAATATCGAGCGATAGGGCAAGTGCCGCCTATTGGCGAATCTGCAACAAAGTGGGCACGTTGATACATGCCAGTCTTAGTGAGGATCGAGGACTCCAAAGGAAAACGGATGAACTGACGTTGTCCGATTGGCTGAATATGTACTTGTCAACTGGATTGGAGCGACGCCCTGTGATTGTGTGTGAATTGAAACTAGAAGACAAGCGACTATTCAAGCAAGTGGGGGAGGGCCAAGCATTGGGAGATTGAAAACGGGGAGATGGAAGTGAAGTTGGAACGGGACGCTAAGAATGAAAAAGCGCAAGAGAGGGAATAAGAAGGCGGGGAGTTTTGAGCAGTAGTATCCAAACCCCTATCCACCCTGCTCGATGCAGCAGATAGGGCGTCGTTTACTATGCTCTGCGACGGCCAGAGCATCAAGAGACTGTTAGAAGGAAAGGTCATGCTTTATTGCGTGGGCAGGATACTGTCAGGTTGTCCAGGCCTAGACAGGAGAACGAGTAAGGTTCTCAACCAAAGCCTTTGGTTCAAAAAACTTACCGCAAGGCAGCGGGTATTGGGTACTGGACTACAGAGAACCCGTTTTATGGAGTAAGAAGCCACGTTCACTCCAACCCCCAACCCAAAGTGTCAGGAGACTGAGTTTGTCTGGCCTCTAACCAATGACCAATCAGGTATGAGTGACTCCGGAGGTGCAAAAAACACCACCTAACATAGCTCAATGGATCAGTGAGGCACACAAACCATCGCACCACGTTAATGTCCAGTCTCATCACGATGAACTTGTCGCAGCGCTGCTAGCTTATATGTGTATCTAATAGATAAAGGGCAAATAAATACGAAGAGTTAGTGTTGCTTGTTTGCCGACGTGATTCAGAGTGCAGGCGTTGAACAAAGTAGTGTGAAATGAGACACTTTGTTTGAAGGACGAGTCACATGCATCGGTATCATGAGTTGCGGAATCAGTAGCAGTGCCTTGCTTAATAACGGGGGAAGAGGGTCACAAGGGGAAAGAAAAATAACAAAAGAATATATAGACGACGAGGCATGTTAGGTAGATGGTACTAGCCAGTCCCACTCCCACGAGGAACTCTAGCTCGATGTGCCATACCACTAATTTTTAACCTGTCAGCTTGACACACAAGACGATCAGATGAATGGGAGCCTGCTTAAGAAACTAAATAATCTGACCCATAAGGAAGTGGAGAACTGGTCAAACACTGGAGTACAAGTAGAGATCCCACTGGGAACTGTAAACCAGAACAAGCTGACCGACACGCGAAAGCTAGATTGTTGTAGTTCCAACGAGTGTGGTAATGTAGAGAAAATGCGCAAAGAGATTGCAGCGAAACACGCCACAAAGAAGAATTGTAAGTATCGGAACCTAAGCAAAAACAGAACAGCGAGTCGGCTGTATAAGGAACAGCTAGAGAGAATTCGAAGAGATGTGCACTCCAAAGTGAGACACTGAAGAGCCGAGTGAGATCTTAACTAAGAACACAGGTGGCAGAATGGAAATCCTGCACTTGAACGCGGTTAAGATCGGTCACTCAGACCGTCATGAAAAATTAGAGACAACTAACTCTTTAGTGACATAATGAAATAAGTAGATTGCAGATGAACACGTATCTAGCGTTGGCTCCTCAGTGCCAACACAAACTTGGAGTAATAAGTGAACCTAAAGGCTGATGCAACAGGGAATGGAAATAGGATGCGAAGACAACGCGAGCAACACAGCGATGGTAGATAGATGGGTCTCCATGAATGTAAAAGGCTAGTCACAGTCGGAATGTCAGCACTGTCTCAGTGAGATGTAGAAAGCAATGGTGAGTAGAATAAGTCCACATAACCGTTAATGACATACATTCATTGTAAACATTAGCTAGAGGTTAGAAACATAACAGCTATTGTGACGCAATAGATGAGAACGGAAAAACGCAACACAGGCTAGCCAGCTAACGAAACGTGTTTATCGCTCATCGGGCCCCAACCAGGGAGCCGAAAGGCATCAACCGTGGACAACTTGGAAATGAGGGCGTACATTCCTCTTGACCAAGTCATCGCATAGCCACCAAACGTCCTTTTCCATCCACAACCCGATTGCACAAGTGAAGCACTAGAGGGAGTCGGTGTGCCGGCATATACAACACGTGGCCCAACCATCGGAGACTGGTGCGTGTAATAACGTGCTGAGCGGTTCACTCGCTCATCCTGTATCGAATATGAAACGCCGAACACGCTCATGCGGTGTTTCCACCAGATATAAGCTAAACTGCGAAGGCAGCGATAGTCGAAGGTAACTAGTCTATGTATGTCTGCAGATCTAATGAGCCAGATTTCCCAACCGTACAGGAATGTTAAATGGACAACTGCATGGTAAACTCTACCGTTCAGAAAAAGTAATGTCACGCGGGCGCAATAGGTGGCGAAATTTAGCAAAAGCGCCTCGAGCTATTGCTAAACTGTTCATGACCTCGTCTTCTGTTTCAGCGGCGCTGAAAAAACAGCCAGGTAGTTGAATGTTTGAACGAACTTTAGCTGGTCCACACCAAAAATCAGTGCAGGAGGCGGTCCCTGTAAATAGTAGAGGAAAGCTTAGTACTTCCAGGATACAAACCAAAGTTCGAAACGACTGGCAGCCAGTGCTAGTCTGTCTAGTGCTGTCTGGGACATTTGTGAGCTGTCACGAATTGGGCAATATCGTCAGCATACTGTAACTTAAGAAGTCGTTCAGCTTCTAAGTCGTGTGCTGTGAACGTGATTTCCATGACTTCGTCAACAGTGAAGTTGCAGAGGAAAGGTGACAGCAAGCATCCCTGTCTTGCACCGCTGGAGATATTGTATGGCGGTGACAGTTTGCCATAAACCACCAATCTGCCCAAACTATGCGCGTAAAGCGGCCGAATAACATTTACATCTCAGGCACACATTTCCTTAGCAAACAATCACAAAGAACACATCGATGCCCCAAACCGAAGGTACCTGTGATATCGTGAAATACAACGATGGCCTGCCAATATATATGACGGTATTTCGACAATTAACGCAAGGTGAATATGTGATCGATGCAGCCCCGAGCTCGATGAAACCCGGCTTGCTCCTCATGAATCTGGCCTTCACGAGTGCTAGTCAATTTGTGAAATATGATAGGTAAGCAACTTAGGACAAATGAGATCAAACTGATTCCATTACCATGATCGTGTCTCGCACCGTCGAGAATAAATTGTTTATTTATTTATTTACTACGGTTACCGCATTTCAAACGTGAGCCTACCTTAAAGATCGGGACAATAACGGACCGGCTCTAGCCTGTTGGAACAGTCTGCTGCTCCAATAATTTCACCAATGACTCGTGTAAATTATCCACAAGAGCTGGGCCCCCGAATTTGAAGTGGTCTGGAGGAAGATCACCTAGTCCCGCAGCCATGTTCAAGTTTAACAGTCTGATCCGAGTTCTGAGCGAAGGTGGATCCAAAGGGACACCTCAGGAAGCAAGGCAATCACTGGCTGGCGAGAAATATGACAATTCCGGCCGGTTAAATTACGTCTCAAAGTGTTCAGTTAAAAACTCTAAGCGTTTTGACAAGTTGCGGAGAGGTTGTCCAATCTCGTCGCATATATTTCCACTCACTAGGTCTCTTGTTACCTGTTTTCCATATCAGAGCGAAGAGCAGCGGCTCATTCCGTCTCCGATGCAAAATGAGACAACCAGGATTTGCGGTCTCTCTTCAGGCTGGCACGAAGTTTTGCCCTAAATTGTTTGCGAGTCTCGTTGTGTTCGCTTCCAGCCGGAATGTGCCGGTGAGCATCGATAAGTTACAGAGACAGATCGAATGCCCAGGTAAGCGATTTGATTTGCCACATGAGGATCTGCCTCCTGCTGATAAGGTATGGTGAAATGCGGCCAGTCACACTCAACAGTATTCAGTGAGCGGTTTACTCAGCCCGAATGACAATGCATTTCGATATGCAATCAGAACATCTGGCTTAGCCAGTTGGCGGGTGTTTATGTACCAACAGGGTAGTCACGGGCGTCGGTCAAAACAGTCCCAGATCAGCACATGTATGTTTATGGCCAGTGTCCACCCAAGTGCTCCAACTGGAGCGACAGTTTTGAACGCAGCCGCTCCAGCGGTAAGTGATCACGATGTGATCGATTTGAGCCCATTACTAGTCCAAAGTTGGTGGGTGCCTTGTCACCTACCGACTGGTGTTGTCACGGAAGGTAGTGTTCCCGAGAAATAGACGGGCTTCGTCACACATATGACGTAACCACTCACCGTTATCAATACGAGAGCTTACAGCGTGTTGGCCACCAACATGAAGCTCATCAGTGGATATTATTCCAAGTTGAGCGTTCGTATCCTCAATACAGTATCGGTGCTTCTTCTGTAACAAATAAGCTAGGTTAGTTGGCGATAGAAGTCGTCTTCCTCAGAGTTAGTGCTAAAGTTTGTGGACGTGTAGGAAGCGATGACAAACAGGCACTAACCAGCCCAGCGCGACTTCGAAGCTTCGAACAAGCCATTAGGTCGGACGGCACACAACCGGCAACGGAGTGGAATCCAATCAAACACAGCAACTTCAGCCAGGGGACTCAGGGCAATACCCATACCGACTTGGCCGGCACTCGAAGCTGCATCATCTCAGGATAGTTGCACTGAGAAAGGACTACTAGCGTCACCTGAAAGGGATCGCAGAGTGATCAGAGAGCTCGAGTCTTGCAGGCAGACTTCCAATAAGTAGCAGATTTCGATCGATAGGGTCACTAAGTCCGGACGAGCACCGCCTACTGACCGAGCTGTAACAATGCGCGTAAGTTAAGGGATGCCAATCCGAGGTAGGATCGAGAGCTCCAAATAGAAGGCGATGAACTGTGTTTGTCCGCTTGCTTGGATACGGGCTTGTCGACAGGACGGGAATGACGCCCCGCGTTTGCGTGAGTTGGGACTATAAGGTAAACGCCTATCAAAGCAAGGTGAGGGAGTGACAAGAATTGAGGGTTGAAAACGAAGGGATAAAAGTGAAGTTGGAAGGGAACGATAAGGGAGAAAAAGCACAAGGGGAATAAAAGGACGGGAAGGCTTGGGCAGCAGCACCCAAACAGGTATTCACGCTGCACGATGCAGCAGACAGGACGCTGATTATCCTCTGCGAGGGCAAGAGCATCAAAAAATTGTTTGTAGATGAGTTCATTGTATTGTTCAATTGCCAAGCCTAGACAGGAGAACGAGTAGGGTTCACAACCAAATCCTTTGGTTCAAAAACCTAACCGCAAGACAGCGCGTTTGGCAGCGAGCTTAAGAGTCTATTTTAAGAGATGGGGAGCCACCCTTACTCCAATCTCAAACCTGGAGGACCAGGAGACTGAGTTTGATTGATCTCTAAATATCGACCATTATGGTATGAGTGACTCGGAAGATGCAAGAAGCACCACTCAGCATAGCTCTATGTACCGCCGAGGCAGGTAAACCATCGCATTACGGTAAGGTCTAGCCTCATGGATGAAAAGTTAAGGTTAGTCCTATAATGCGCAAACAGAAAATGTCAGCCATGTGCAACAGTAGTGGCATGCATGAACCAGCGAAACACAATGAGGGGTCGTAAAACTTTGCGTCAAACATGTGTTGGCATACTGCTGGTACAATGAATGAGGAGCCCATCAGACGACCATATCCCCGACACAGCAGTGAGTGCTTACTATCTTTTCTCGTCCACTCGATATTCAATTATGATGGTGAGTGTCTCCGCAAAAGCGACCGAACAGTCCGAGCAAGTATGAAAGAATGGGGAGTAAGGTGAGTCCTGGGATACCTATCAAACAGAATACTTGGGTGTTTACTGAGCTCGTTTCCAACTTGTTTAGATTTATGTGCGATCTAATCAAAGACCGTACACCTGGGGACTCATACGATGCATAAGCAGTGATACAAAGGGGAAACTGCGTGATTAAGGTTACGTAGACGATACGGTATCGTTATTCGACGATCAAGTTACGACACAATCAACTTACAACAGTTTTCTCATTCATTACTATGTACTTGTAATCCGTAAAGTTCAAAGTGATGTCGGTGCCACCACCGCACCCAGTTAGCTTTGATTATTAAGTGATAAAAAATGGAGACAACTGAGAGAATCGCCTATACCGATAGCAGTAAACCTAGTGAAGAGTTTAAGTATTGCGAAAACCGGAACTACTGCCATGAATAGACACAACCATTAGTGTAAGTAAAAGATTACTCGAATCGAGTGGCCCCAGTGTTTCTGGAATGACGAAGTTCGCAAGTCCCGTGGCGGAGCTGTACGTTATCGGGTGCGTCCTTAGTTGCGGATCGAGGAATGCCTTCTTTGTGGAGGTAACAGAGAAAAAGTCTCGTTTGCATTGCACGCGAGATGAATAAGCAGTCGCGAACAGTCAGCGGTAGCGTCTCAGAGCGTGCGGAGTTCTGGGATGGTCACGTGGTTCGCAATAAAGAGCTCGTGCGGCGCTGTGCCAAGACAAATGTGACCGGCTATAGGGTCACTGGCCACTCACTTCTGTAACTAGTGAGCACCAAATGGAGAGCGGATGAACAAATTTGCTGGCCACTGGCTTCTGTGTGGATTGCAATTGAACACAAAGAAGGCGAATGAGCCAACTTATTTGCCAACAATTTGCGTGAATAACCCCGCTGCCTTGTGGGTCAGGCCCTTATAACCTAAGGGTCATCATCATCATCAACAGCAGTACATCAGCCATTTAAGCTGATGCTTCGCTGCCATACAACCATGAGGACCTATAAAATAAAGAATAAGGAGAGAGAATGAGGACTTACCTGAAAACCTTAGTGCTCTAAGCAAACATTCAGGATCAAGGCGCCTACACTTTGTGTTAACAACATTCCGCCACAAACAGCTGACTATCGTGCAAAGATAAGGCGGCATCGGCGAGACAGCTTCCTTGCGGCTTTCACTGCCACGCGTCATAATCAGCCATTCACCCACAGATAACTCAGTACCAAACACACTTTAAACAGACAACCCGATTAGGAGACGGCAGCAGACGCGCCACTGGTGTTTACTGAAAGCCATGTCCTGTAAAGTCTCGAGCCAAGCACAAGGCGAGTCACGTGGACTCCAACCCAGAAGACGAGTCGGACCAACGGTACCCAGTTTGGTCGTCAGTGACTTCATTTCCCGCTGTCAAGTCAACCTCTGTCCACCTCGAGCCTTGCGCCACCCTACACCTGGAAGACTAAACAAGGTTCTCCTAGGTAAGCGGTGATCAGGCATACGCAGCACGTGCTTGAGCCAACGCAACTTATTCAGTGCTATCTGTTGTTCTAGAGAACTAACATGATTATCACCACCTAGTACTCACCTACGCATATTATCGTTGCGGACACGCTGGTGCCATCCGACTCCAGTAATGCATCGCAGACAACGAGGATCAAAGACTTGAAGGCGCCTCAGATCTTTAGACCGAAGGGGCCAAGTCTCACTACCATAGAGCAGAACGACCCTCACTGTGGCCTTGTATACCTGGCCTTTCAGACGGAGGGAAACTCCCTTCTGTCACCAAAGATGTCTCAGGTTCAAGAAGGTAGCTCTGGCTTTTGCAATGCGTGAGCTGACGTCAGTTTCTATGCGTCCATCGTTGCTGATGTGGCTGCCAAGATACCTGAATTGATCAACCCCCTCGAGTTCTTCGTTAGCAAGTGTCAAAGGGTCATAAAGTGGCTGGTGGTCCTGCAGCAAGATTTTGCACTTTGAAGGTGCGAAACGCATACCAAATAATAGGACCACTTTTGAGAGGCTACTCAGGGTTGATTGGGCCGCCCCAACATCGTCGAAAAGCAAGACGCTATCGCCCGCATAAGCTAGATAAACTAATCTTTCACCAGGCAGCACTTCAACGTCTACATCGTGAGATTCCGCAAGGGAACACTCCATGATAGAATCCACGACGAAATTGAACAAAATCTGGGAAATCGGACAACCCTGACGAACGGCACTTGTGGTCGGAAAGCTATCCGATAGGACACTGTAGACCTTGACGCGGCCTGTACTGTTCGAGTATAGAACACGAAGGATGTTCACATATTTCGTGGGAATACCTTGCCGCGCAAGTATTTCGAACAGAATCGATCGATCGACTGAATCGAAAGCACTCATGAAATCGAGGAACACAACTATTGTCGGTCTGCGGTATGCGTGGCGCTGCTCTAGCATCTGCCGCAAAGTAAATATATATGGTCTATACAGCCGCGTCCTGGGCGGAAACCTGCCTGCTCTTCCCTAATCCGAGCTTCCCGTTCCGCAGTGAGGCGACGAACGATAGTCGAGGCCAATAATTTTGTCACAACTGGCGTTAGGCTAATACCCCTGTGGTTAGAACGGTCTGTGCGACTACCCTTCTTGTATATTGCCACTACAATCGATTCACTCCAATTAGCTAGGACACACTTTTCCTTCCAGATACGTTCGAATAGGGAGGTCAGTGTTTTGCAGAGGACCTCACCTCCATCCTTAAATAGTGCAGGTGAGAGGGAATCCAGGCCAGCGGCATGAAAACGATTAAGGGCTGTGATCGCTTTTCTGACCTCGGCCTCCGACGGAAGCTCGAAACTAACCATCCATGGCTCGTCCTGCATCACCTGAGTAGGAAGAGGTCCGGAAGCAGGGGGCCAGCTGAACTGATCTTGAAAGTGTTCCGTCCAACGAACCATACGGCGCTCCTTATTGTGTATCAGCGCACCCGCACTCTCTGATTGTCTCACTGACGCCTGGTTTTCTGGGACCAGTGGTGCGGATTAGCTGGAAGAGCTTGCGGCAATTGCCTACTGATCCTGCCTCCTCCATATCTTGAGCCCGACTGGTCCACCAGGCTTCCTTGTCAGCACGTAGGCTCTGCTTTAGTGCACGCCTAATAGCCCGTCTGGTCACATTGTGTTCAGAGCCAGCCGGGAGGTTTCTTCTGGATTCCAACAGGTTCACCGACTTCTCGGATATCCAGTGACTGGTGCGGTGACGATGGATAGTGCCACAAGCAGATACTCCTGCGTCATGCATGGCGGCCGAGATCCTATTCCACTGAAGCTCAGTGTCATTAGGACAAGACAGCGAAAGTCCGGTAAGTAGTGCTTCCTGATAGGCTTGCCTGACCGAAGACTGAGACAATTTCTCCGTTGCCAATCGTAGGGGACACTTGGTGCGCCTCCCGGTAAAGTTCATGGAGAAACGACAGCGTACCAAGGCATGATCAGAGTCGACACAGGTGCTCCAGTACGAGTGGCAATCCAGGATGGAACCACGCCATCTGAAACCTATGGCTATGTGGTCAATCTGGGTCCATCGCTGGCCAGCTACAGGAGGACGTCTAGGTGGCACTTCGGCGCCTGCTGTCTAAAAGCAGTGCTACGAAGAAACAACTGGTGCTCCGCACACAGCTGCAGCAGACACTCACCATTGTCAGTCCGTTCGGAGTTAAGCCCATAATTATCATCCAGCTGAGCTTCTGAAGAGCCCAGACGCTCTAGTTGTGCGTTCATATCCCCTGTAAATACACTGCAGTAGCACTGCGTAGTAGCGCGTTCAGTTCGTCATAGAATGTGTCCTTGACAACATCGGAACTGCAGTTAGTGGGAGCATAAACGGAAACCACAAACAAACAGCGTTTTGTACTACTTCGTGAATCAACCTTTACTGATGTCGTCAAACGGGCTGCACATAAACGGCTGTTCACCGGAAGGCAATCAACCAACGATGACTCAGCCTTGGAGCTTAGAATGATACCTACACCAGCTTGACCCGTGAGTGCCGCATCGGCGTCTCCGGATGCGTGTAACCAATAACGAGAGGATAAGCCAGGTGCAGTTAATTCAATAACCCCGTTAGGGTCATTGACCCTAGTTTCGGACACACAACAGACATCAATACCCAGCGTGTCCAAGGTGCGTGCAAATGCAGCCTGTTGACCTGTTTGTCTTAGAGTGCGAAAATTGAATATCGCCATGGAAACGGGATAGCGTGGCCTTTTAAGGGACTTTTGGCGATAGGCGTCCCATAGGTGCGGTGGGATGGTGGCTGCAGATGGTTCTACTCCAGTGGCACTTCGGTTGCTGTCAATTAAGCTGGGAATTATAGAAGGAAGGTTAGTAATGGGGGTCAGGATGGGAGTAAGAGAAAAAGGTGGAAAAGAAAGAAGGGAGGCGCCAGCAGTAGCATGTTTTCGCTTATCCGCCCTGCTGTATGCAGCAGATAAGACGACCCTTGATAATCTGCGCGACGGCCGATGCAGGATGAAGTTTATGTTTGAAGAAAATGTCATGGTTGTATGTGGGCTGACATACTGACAGGGTGCCCAGACCTAGACATGAGGACGATTAAGGTCCTCATCCAAAGCCTTTGGCTCAAAAGCTGGAGGGTGGGGTCCGTTAAGTCAAGCTCCTTCCTTGGTCTGGGCAAGGGGAACCTGGATGCCCAACAACACATAAACCTACCTAATGCTTCTACTTGTTTCCTGTTTTGCCCTTTTTATTGTTGTTTCCCAGGTACTGTGGCACACCGCCAACTGTAAATTGGTCAAGTCGAATAATAATTAATAATAAGTTTGCAAGTGACTGCTGCGTGGTATTGATCAGTTTAGTCTGTGAAATCAACAAGTAAAAGGTCGAAGAAAGTTGATTACGAGGGGCGGTGAAAATTGCAAAAAGATGTCTCGCTGATACCGCATATTTTCACATGATGGAGCATGGAAGAGGAAAACGACGTGATTATGTACGTTTAACTAGACACTTGGCATCTAAATTAAGTCTGATCGAAAATACGGTTACGATGTTCGAGAGGGACAGGGCAGCGTTGATGCTCACCGCGAGTCGTGGCGGACTCAAGGGACTGTTTCTGGTAGGTCTTTAAGTAGTCGCTGGAGTCTAGATAATGACGTTATAAAACAAAATGTTATACGGTATACTCCCAAAAATTATCCATTGCTATATGATGCAAGCAAAGGAATCAAAAGTAACCCCCAAGTCAATGGAGACTATCATGAGATGGTCAGTAAGCCCAGTGATACTAAGGTACCTGCCGAAGAGCATAATTAGAAATGCTTTGTCTACTGACATTAAAACCAGCGTACGTTGGCTTTCAAGAAAGTGGATGAGTCGCGGAAGCATATCGAAGCTGAACAAGTTGGAAGAGATGGGAGTAAGAAAGAAAGAAAGGAAAGAACAGCAGTACGCCGAAAGGCAATACTGACGCTTCGCTGTCGCGTAACCGGCACCGGTCGCATGTGGGGTAAGGATACTGCGAGGGTCGCCCGGTCCCAATGAAGACTCGAACCCGCGCCCTCAGATTACAAGGCAATCTAAGAGCCGGCGATGTGGATAAGATACCTCGATGATAAACAAAAGGTGTGAATGTCCGCCGGTCTTTCGATAGCGATGAAGGCGAAACAGAACTAGGTATCTTGTTTCACTTTAATATTACCAACTTATGCTAGCTCGCCAGAACTGTGACGCCAATCACTAAGCTAGAATTCTGACAGTTGGCCGGTCGAATTATTTACAAATTGGCCTAATATTTAACTTGACATGTCCGAGAGTGAGTCAATTGCCCACCTTTCTCAGATATTGTTCCACCTACAAAATCATTTCTCGAGCTTGTGCGTCAGCTGGGTTGGAACAGCACCCAGCGGTTCCCAATGGTGTTGGTCACCACGCGTGTTGTCATTTTAGATCAATCCTGAGACTCCTAGTCAAGCGCTGCTTCATAGTGTTGCGGACGCTGAAAGTGACCGCCAGATGAAACCTACTTCAGTGTTACGATCAAAATAATCAAGGCCTTATTAATCGATTTTTTATTTAGATGCGCCAGGTCATGTAGACAAGCGGTTACGAATATATTTTACCCAGTGTATCGGAGGAGTTAAATCCGCAATTGGTTTATTCCCCACAGCGGTCAGTGATGGATGATGTTGCAACCCACACTTGACCGGTGGCGACCATAGCTGACTAGCAGGCGTCTTAGATGCAGTTCACTTGTAAGTCTTTCCGTAGACCAGCGCGTTCGGGTTAGTCTTGCGGGTCTTTCGACTCTGAGGAGCGAATATCGGCAGTGGTGATCAAAATCCCACAGACGTCATCTGAGTTGCTGGCACACCCCTTCCTCAACGAATGCAGAGGCGATTGGTACGTCGCATTCGGGTACATAATGGTTGCAGACGAGGTGAGATATGGCATCGACTTGTTCGAAATCCTCAGTAAGATGATGTTTGATGGTAAAATCGTACCCTAGCAGGAAATCGACCGGTGGTCGAGTGGTCTGCGCACCTGGTTTGCAACCGTAAGGTCCCCGGTTCGAATAAACGTGGTGGGCGTCCTCGCGCAACTGGTGGTGGTCGCGCGGCAGCGAGGCACCGTTACGGCTGACACATTATTAGTACTATTATTACCCTAGGAGAAATGCTGTCCATCGTTGCACACGATTGGCGGAGTATACCGAGATGCCCTTTTGGCTCTAAGAAGCGATGTTAGCGGCTTGTGGTCCGCCAGCACCGCAAAGTAACGGTCAAACAGGAACTTGCTGAATTCGTTGACCGCAAAAATAATAGCTAAAGCCTCTTTTTCGATCTGCCATAATTTTTCTCGGCCGTCGTGATCGTCCGCGAGGTTTGAGGTATGTCCTTTTAAGAGCTGTCTGGGGAAACATGGGAAACGACTGTCCTCGACCCGTAAAAGAAGGCATCTGTTGCGGCCACAATGTCAGCAGGGGGTCTGAGCCGAGTATCTTCTTGAGCTTGACATGCGCAGCTGTACACACCAGGGACCAGATCCATTTTGCGTCTATTTGCAGAAAAGTATTTCGTGGTGCCCGGAGATCGTACATGGCATGCAAGAAGTCACTTTAGTAGCAAACCAAACCAAGGAAGAATTGTAGTATGGATATATTCTTCGGAGCAAGCATCTGCTGGATTGATCGAATGTTTACAAGATTCCGGTGGCGACCCTTGGTGTCGACAGGAAGAAGAACTGGCACTTATCTGCTCAGAGACGGAAGTAAAATTCTTGAATACGCTTGAGTATCGTAATGATGTAGTTTCGCAGCCCATCCGTCGACATTTTTATAATGACAGTAGCGTCCAGCTACGTCACTGTTCCTGGTAGACCAACGACCATAGTACCGGCCACTTGTTGGAAGAGGGTATGGGTGGTTGTGACACCAAATGGAAACCTAATGTATTGAAAAAGACCTCAGTGCGTGTTGATCGTGTCACTTGGGTTTGCAAATAAATTTTTGTCAGGTCTAGCCTAGCCAATTCCAATACTACTAAGCATTGTGAATAAATCTTTGGAACTGGAAACGGATAGCAACTGGGTTCTAGGATGGTGTCAAGGCTTGTTGAAAAATCGGCACATGCATATAGATCCATTAGACCTTTACACCACGACAGGACCGGCTCACGCAGAATACGAAGCAGATGTCCATCTTCAACATCATTATACACGTTAGCTGCAGGTGAAAAACACCTCAGCTATTGTGCCACAATACAAAAGATAAGAAGAAAAATCAACAATGGCACGCCGGCTGAGTCCCCAGTAACGAATAAACATGGTTACGGAGAGCTAACAACCGGCTATCAAGCCGCAAAAAGAGTTGTATTATGCCTAGCGACTGAGATCATGATTGAAGGGAGAAGCTAAGCAGGAGGGGGATGAATGAAGGAACCCACAACACAAACGTCATTGGGGCCGGCTCCTAGCCATATCAGCAAGTGTGTTCAACCAAACGTGTTCATCGTCCTTGGGACCTCAATCAGGCAGTCGGGATGCACCAACCGATGCAAACTTCGAAGTGAGAGTTTTCATTTCTCTCGACCAAGTCATTGCTTGGCCTCTCCTCCTCCACTTCCAACCGCACCCTGAAGCGCAAACAATGCACGTCGCGGGAGTCTGTGTGCTGGCATGCGCAACACATGGCCCAGCTAGCGGGGCCTGGTGTGTGAAATAATGGTGTTGAACGGTTCACTCACTTTTCTTGCACCAAATACGCGACGCTGAACATGTTCATTGCTCACGCGGTGCTCCCACCAGGCAGCGATGATCGAATGTGACGAGCCTTTTTATGTCTGTCGACCTGATGGGTCAGGTTTCACAACCATATAGAAGTTGAACGGAGGGCTGCGCTATAAACTCTACCCAGTCCAGTTTCCCAAAAACACGAGCCCTTGATCGACGATCAGCAGGGCAACGTAGGATACTGAACTTTAGGGGCGGAAAACGGGTAAGATTTCGGGTGATCAGTGCGGTGATGTTCGAGGGCACGGCGTTGGACTGCATTAAGTTGCTGACGGAACGAATCGGTAAACCCATGAGATGAAATGACTCAAGCAAGACAAGTTTGAATAGGTCGAGATCCGAATATGAAAACATCAGGCAGCGTCGATGGTGTTTTTGCTGGATGACACTAAAAAAGTCCAACTGTCCAGTTAACATTACCGAGCTGGATAGATGGTCGAACCGTAGGGCTACCAAGAGAGCGTCAGAACCTCCTCGCGATGAGGATGATGTCAGATGCTGTGTCGAGCTGGGTTCCCATTGATGGAAACTAATACATACTTCCGGTTGTGCGCAACATTGACTTGAAAATTGGTGAGCAGATGAGATGATCTACTAATCGTCTCGGAACTCGGACGTCTGCGATGGTTGGGAACTGAGAACGACATATTCTTATCAGACGACGGTGACTGGCAGAAGCCTTCGTCATGTCCGGCCGTGTGACATCGCCGGCAACAGTGCTG
This sequence comes from Dicrocoelium dendriticum, assembly GCA_944474145.2. Lineage (NCBI taxonomy): Eukaryota > Metazoa > Platyhelminthes > Trematoda > Plagiorchiida > Dicrocoeliidae > Dicrocoelium > Dicrocoelium dendriticum. The sequence goes on along the minus strand of OX104070.1, from coordinate 66,271,898 downwards.
TTTGAACAGGCGGAACTTGTGGTAGTGCCTGGAACCACGGTTGCGTCAAGCATATGGAGGTCTTTTCGAACTAGAAGTGGCTGACAGCGATGGCGACTACTGCTTAGATTGGGTAGCGACTATAAGAACAGGACAGAGCCTCTGGTAAGTTTATTGGATCATTCCAGAATCGTGCTTTAGGTCGAGTAATCGCTCACATGCCTGCACTAATTGCGCTATTGTGATGTCTGGTTCTAACACGATCCCAGCCAGCAATCCGGTTCGTAGATATGTATCGCGTAGTGACTGAAGACCAGAGACAAGTGTGAAACATCGGAAGTTATGCTCGGTAAGAGACTGTAATGAACCCAGGCTTGAAACGACGGCACTCAAGATTAAGAAAGTTAGCGTGTGTGGCAAAGTCGTAAGCATCTCGTTTGACTTTTTGTAGGTGCTGGAAGCGAGTGTTGAATAAGGATGAAGTATCCCTGAAAATTGACATCAACGTCTGTACTAAGGTACAGACGTTGATGTCGACTGAAGCTGAGTGCCCGCAGTTCGGTTGGGAAGATAAAATTCTAGGAACGGGCATGTTCCGCTGTAACCAATTTCCGCAAAAGCAGACGGATTTTCGTCTCGTTATCTTGGTTGATGAATTCAAAAAGATATCCTGGTACTGTTTAACCAGGACTCGAACGCCACACCGGCTTGCGCCTCGTAGTGGAAATCAGCGGTATTCTCCGCGACTTGATCCACTGATCGTGGGTCCACGGGAGAAGGCGACTTCAAGGTGGAGAACTTCGTGACCAGCATTCCCATCAGCTTGATCTGTGCCCGCATTATATTCTTAAAATCAGCGTCGATAGACATCAGTGAGCAGAAAATAACACCGTCGCCAGTTGTGATATGTATCAGAATTGTCTCAAATAACCGCGCTGGTGACAAGCTTCTTAATTGCTGAGAAGCGGCAGGCAAAAGTAAGTTTGCTAGAAGTACAACAGCTAATGGAACGACGACTGACATCCTCACAAAGGAAAGAATAATTGCTTGAATTTTTTGTAGATACAGTAGCTAAGTAGGAAGGGAGAACGATCGACAAAATTAGTGACTAACGACAAATTAATCAATCGGAAGCGAAAAGAAAAAAATTAGGTACCAGTAAAAGTGTATAAATAATGACTAACTGTAGTAGCATCTTACTTCCGGCAAAATCTCCAAAACTAAGTCAAACTGTAATCTCAACGGTCTAGCACCTAGACATAGAACTAACAAAATCATGGAGATTAGCAAATAAGAGGAGGTCACTGCGTCATGATCATCGTGGCATAGTAGTTGAAGGTGAGCAACACACTTCAACTACTATGCCGCAGGAAGAAAGGAACATTTTGACAAAAAGTAAAACAAAAAGTTTTTAATTCGTTTTACACACGCCGATTTTTCTCCTTTTGTTATTTTCAATGTTTGAGGTATCAAACATGTGAATCAATACAATCCTGTACACAGCTCTTCCATTGATTCCGGTTGCGGGCCATGTATTCAAGTGCTAAGCCATTGGCACTCCTCATCTTCGGATCCCCATCCTGGAAGACGTACTGGTCCAACAGCGATTAGACACGACGTCAGCGACTTCGTGTGCTGTCGCCGAGTGGAAGGCTGACCACCACGCAGTTGCCTCTAGCCAGGTCCTTGACTAGCGAATAGAGCGCGACGCGGTAGACGCTCAGGTGCCATGCGTAGAACGTGAGCGAACCACCTCAATTGGCGCAGCAAAACCAGTTTGTTGGAGGGAATACTCACATTCCCCAAGCTGCGACGTCGAACGTGAGTACTGTTAACGCGAGGTTGCTACCAAACACGAGCAAACCTCCTTAAGCAACCGTTATCGAAGGCAGAATGATGGCGCAAGTCTTCCAGGCGAAGTGGCCAGGACTCGCTTCCATACAACAACTCTGAACGAACAGTTGTGCTATAAACGCGGCCGTTTAACGAGAATGAGACGTCGCGAGGACGCCACAAGTGCCTCAGATTGGCAAATGCTGATCGGGATTTAGCGATGCGAAGAGAGACTTCTTTGCTGATAGTGCCGTCAGCAGAAACATAGCTCCCAAGATAGACGAAACTACCTGTTCAAGCTGTGCACCTTCGAGAGTGAGCACTGGAGCAGATGTGAGCGAATCCTCGAGCAATAGTTTACATTTCGATGGGGCGAAGCTCATAACATACTTAGATGCTTCAACCGCCAAACGATCCAGAATGAGTTGCATCCCTTTATGATCGTCACCAAGTAAGGCGATATCATCAGCATAACCTAAGTCGGTTGCGCGCTCACCCGGTAGAAGATCTAGGCCAAAATGTTGGAAACCTTCTAGAGCACTCGACAGAACGTCTTCGACTGCAAAGTTAAAGATGAATGGGGACAAAGAGCAGCTCTGTCGCACACCGTTATTGACAGCGAATTGCGAGGAAAGCTTGCCACAGACCCTTACTCTGTCGGAGGTACGAAGATAAAGTACTCGTAAGATGGCGGTATATTTCTCTGGCCCCCGTACTTTAGCAAGCAACATCATAAAGCAGGTCGACCAACAGTCAAAAGTGGCACGTATGTCTAGGAATGCAACGATAGTGGGTCTGCGACAAATGTGGCGATGTTCGAGGAGTTGCCGGAGCGTGAAGATTTGATTCACGCATCCGCGGCCGGGACGGAAACCAACTTGTTCTTCACGGTAGGATGATGCACGTATTGAGAATAGTCTACGGAGCAAAATGGATATCAATAGCTTGGAGGCAACCGAAATAAGCCTAATCTCGCGATAATGTATACAGGAAGTGTCAGCGCTTTCCTTGAAAATCGGGACAAAAACTGATTCGCTCCAAAAGGCACTTTCTATTCCTGCCAGATTTTTGCAAACAGCGAGGTCAGCTGGTCAATGATCACCACGTCGTCGTAGCTGAACAGCTCCGGAGGAAGTCCGTTTGAGCCGGCAAGCTTGAACCGCTTAAAGCGTCGAATCTCGAGGCAGACTTCCGCTTCGCTGAGTGGATCCAGTGGGACGAGGGTGGATAACAAGGTGTACTGCACGTACTGATTGACGGTGGAGGCCAGTTGAATTGCGAGTGAAAGTGCTCGGCCCAGCGGTCCATACACCTCTGTTGGTTGGTGATCGGAGACTCATCCACCTCACAAATAACCTCACTGACACCAGGCTTCCTGAGGTCAGCGGACCGAATGAATTGGAAAAACTTGCGAGTGTTAACAGAGAGGGCAGCAGTATCCATCACTAAAGTACAGTCAGACAACCATGACTCGTAGGCTTTGCTTGAGCAGCCGGTTGGTAGAACAGCGCTGCCCGTTGCAATCTGATGCCGTGGGGATATCTTTGCGGCGTTCGAACAGCTCCAGAGAACGAGCAGAGATCCAAGCGTCTAAGGGGCGTCGAGCTACGCCGCAGCTTGACTATCTGGAAATGAGCATCGCTTTCTGTATATAAGTCCAGTGTTGTTCCATCTCTTGCGGTGGATTGCAAGTGAGCGCGTATACCAGTGAAGACTGATAGCTCGCCTGGACAGTAACCAGTTAATCTGTTTACATCAACCGTGCGGTGCTTCGTGTTTCGGGACCCTCCCGAAACACATGCAAATTTTCGCGGAGACCAGTATATGGTCTGAGTCAACGTGGACCAGAAGGACCTGCAGTCCAGTACGCTGCCACGCCATCTGAAGTTTATTGCAATGTGATCAATTTGAGAGCACGCTTGTGTTGGCGAAGGGGGACGCCACATTGAGGAACGCTTCTTCATACGCCTGAAGTTAGTGCTCGAGAGAAACAGATGGTTGTCCGTGCATAATGTGAGAAGCCTCTCTCCGTTATCAGAGCGGTTCTCATCAAGCGCGTGGTGACCACCAAGGTGGCGTTCGTATGGCAACAGTCGTCCAGCCCGTGCATTAAAATCCTTAGCAAAGGACGACGACATCCGACATTTTAGCATTAGTCAAGAGCTGATTTAGATCCCAGTAGAAGTCGTCCTTGACCGAGCCACCACTGCAGTGAGTTGGAGCGTACGCGGAGATCACAAACCAGTTGCGTCTGTCCTCGCGGCGCTTGTTGATTTTACATGAACCTCGAAGCCGAACTTCCCCCAGTCGGCTGTTAATCGAGAACCAGTCCAGTAGTACCGCTTCGGCCTTGCCACTTAGTACTATACCTACACCAGCCAAACCCGCTGAGGCTGCTTCTGGAGCTCCAGAAAGACGCAGGTGATATCTGTTTTCGTGGTCAGTGGGGGATGTTAATGTAAGCACAGTGCTGGGATCTTGCAAGAGGGTTGCTGAAAGGCAGAAGACATCAATGTCTATGGACTAGGGTGCGCGTTAGACCGGCTTGCTGGCCAATCTGCATGAGTGTCCGAACGTTGAAGCACGCCAGAGGAAACGAGGATCGGGGACGAAGGAGAGCCATAAGTTGAACTCCGTGGTTCGCGGTGCAACCGGAATCGCAACCAGATTTCTGAACATATGAATCAGGCAACGGAAAGTAAGGATTGTTAGCAAACAAACAATTGGCGTGTGATGAAGTCGCGTGAATGTGGGAAGCGGAAACGGTAGCTGATGAGCACGTTGTAGTACAGTCCATGGTTTTGTGAGTGGGCGTGATACTACCCGGTTGCTCAAGCCGAGGTAGGGAGTTGACTTAGGGGACCCCACCCCGAGCCTTTGGCTAAATAACCTACCCGCAAGACAGCGGGGCGAATTCAGGGAACCGCGCCCATTGGGAGTCGTCGACTGAATGTTCAGTGCATATGTCTTTCGTTTAGTAGATCACCAAACAAGACCCAATGCTCTCCATGAAATCGGCACAGTTGCTGGACCACAATACCCCACCGAGGTGGAACACTGTCGCTGAACACATCGCCGGAACGGGGTACACCCGAACCACCCAGCTGGCACTCCAAGGAGGTAGTTCCGCAAGTTGAATTCCATAACAACTCCCACTTTTAAGGATTCTCCGCATGTGCCTCTTTTCTAAACTGATCTGCATGGAATTTACCGGGCGTCGTATTCTAGTAGTCCGTCGGCGGGAGTAGGCTTATATCGACATCAGCTTCCGACGGCGTGCGCTTCATGGTGCGGATGGATGGAAGAGCAAAGGTATTTAGTAGTAAGTCTAGCGGGATTTGTCGACTGTTGAAGTCCTCCAGAGAGTTCGCGTTTCTTGGACCTAACTGGTTGTGGTTTCGGCTCCATGTTTCATAATTTACTAGTACGTCGTGAGGTAATGACATCTTCGGCCCACTTATTGTATGCGCGTCCGTAATTCCGAACGTACACAGTAGTGCCAATTGTAAAGTCATAAAGACCCTCCGATGCAGAAGGCACAGAATGTAAATGTCTCCTTGGAATGGGCGCATTTTGTACCGTACGTAGTTTACGGTCCATTAAAGCTTCGACTGGACCGTAACGTAGTGCGATGGTCTGCGTATCTCCATGAGCCTTTGAGCTAAGCTGGGTGATTCTTTCGAAGTGCTTCCAGAGTTACTCAGACCAGAGAAATCAAGAATTACGGTCAGACCAAGCTAGTCTCACAATCCTCTTCGCGGAATAGGGAGTCGATAGCCCTCTTCCCTTAAAACCTATCCCTGAGAGACAACTGGTTAGGAGCACGAGTGTAGCGCATCGTTCGACGCTGGGAGAGCAATTTCCGGTGCTCAATAGTTTGCTACCGCCCGCCTCAAGCCAGGCAGCTCCAGGTCAAATTTGTGCGGACTCGCCGACTCCCATCCACGACTGGCCGTTGTCGCAGTTCCGTAACATGGTTGGCGTCATCCAGTTCCGTGTTTGCCTGTAACTGCGGTCTCTATAGGACAACCACAGGATACCTGCGCCTACAGAAGAGGCATGGGTGGCTTGCGCTGCACCACCCAAAGCTTCAGCTACACACCCCATATCCAGTGTAAATACGAAGGAATAAGACCGGGAGGCATGTGGATGGGAGCAACGTTTCATCAACGGAGCCGTCCCATACTCCTTCACGCGCAACCACAAGCACACTGTAGTTGGGGAATCAATCGCACACAATACGGTGGCTGGACCGTAGCTCGCACCACAATGGATGAAACCACTCATCGAGCCTAGTACGGCTACGACTACGGTGCACCCGGTCTCCACCAGCAACGATCAAATGTCTCCAGAAGCCAGTATGGACGAGGTAGTGGGTAATAGACAGGTAGGCGCCTTGTCAACACGCACATCAAGCGCGGCCACAACGGGGAAGTCAAGCAACAGCCAGTCAGTTGTAATTACATTATCAAATAAAATAGATCAAAAACACCATACGGACATGCCGAATGTAACATCGTCACAGCCAACGTGAGCTCTTTCTATTCGTTGCCTACATCCGCTGGCATGTGTCAGTAAGCCGCTCACCCATTTATCGATTGGACTAGTTTAGAATAGTGGAGTAATGCGTTGTACAACATGCCCGGTAGAATACAGTTTTGCTTTCCATGTGCCTGTGTTTTGTTTTGTGATACTTCGGCCAGGAGCCAGCCACTGTGCGTTAGTTCCGCAATTGCTAAACTGTGACACCGATATAACTCTTCGCTAAATTAGCATATGAAATGAATGGGTTGTCAACATTTCCGCGATAGATTCAAGATAGCAGAACAAGAGATAAGGGAACAAACGAAATAAACGAGAAAAATTAACGTATTTAACCACTTTTCGTTTAAGCGACATGTGTAAGTGTGTAGGAGCGCTGCTTAGGTGCGGAGTCCGAAAATAGTCATGTCCCGTCGTCCTTACTGGATGTTAGAAATAAAATCTTGTTGGTATCCCAATGATATATTTTGGAAGGCTCCCGAAAATACACTACGACAGTAGGGCAGAAAGATTGCACAGGGAAAACACAGGTGATAGTTGCCTAGATGGTATAAGCCAGAGTTCAAAGTAAGTTGTCTATTGATTGTATGCACATCAATAGCTTTTGAATGATGTGGTTAGAGTCACATGATTGTGGCTAGTATCTTCCCTGTGCGAAGAGAGATAAGCTAAAAATAGCGGAATAAGTTAAAGCTCCTACAAGTGAATAGAAAATTACTCGTGTAGACATTAATATGAAGTAACAAAATAAGCATTAAGACAACAGAGTAAACCAAACCGATCACCCGGAAGAAAGAATCTCAGCACTCAAGCACGTGGTTAGTAAATGGAATGGAAGCGCATGCAGCGTGCTTACAAACGCTGTGACGGTTCTGCTTACGTCCTCAGTAACACCCGTCGTCGTTTCGATTCTGGTCCCGAGTGGCCTCGCTCGTGGCTCACTAGACCTGTCTGACTCAGGAAATCGCGACCGCATGTGCCACAGCACCGTGTGCTCGACTTCGATGGAGTACAGTCCATCGGCGCCTGTCGCCTCCGCATTTGCCGCTTCTTCTTTGCATGCACGTGGGCTTTCGCCTGCACCTCGGCAACGGCATACATGATCAGACCGCGCCACGCACGCCGATCAAGTGTCTTCAATTCCCAATACCTAAAAACAACATTAAAACATGATAGGCTCACCTTGATCATGTCCTAATAACGAAATTCCGGATTCCCCACACGCCGCTTCTCCACACTCAGCTGAGCATATAACAACTGTTTCGGTATCCGCATCGAAGCCATACGGCACACATCACTGAGTCACCACAGGTGTCTAAGCAAAAGTATGCAGTCCACTGTATACATTCCACTCCGGCACAACAATTCCATGTCCGCAACTCTGTCGCCTCAGCCGATGAACAGAATTCGTCGTAGACACTATTGATGAAACCGCTCGAGATATCTCACAGCTCACCAATACATCGTAGACGTTTCGTTGTAGTATCGAAGAACGGACAGCACCATGGATTTGTACACCATAAACTTCGTGTAAACAGTAAGCTGGTGGTTGTTCTACACTCGGTACTCAATCTTCCCGAATGCCGCCGCTGCCTTCGAGACGCGGATACGAAACTCACTGTATATTTGATGGTCAGTCGAAACAACACTCCCAAGGTAGCAGAGGTGGAAGCTGGTTTCCAATACGTCATCACTAATGTTGATTCGCGGCACCATTGTAGATAGCACCTCCGGTGAAGGCCGGAGACAGACAGTTTTGCTTGTGTTGGTGGTGAGCCCGAATTTGGCCGCTGTCGAAGCCAGAGCACTAGTCAAGTGCTGCAATTCATCCACGCTGTGTGCAAACAACGCAGTCGTCAGCGAACAGCAACATACGGATAGTTGTCTCACAGACTAGGGTTCTCATCCCGAAACGACGAAGGTCCAGCAACTCACCTTCAATACGGTGCTCCACACGAACACCGTAAGCACAAACCGCATCAAACGCACATGACATCATGGCAGGAAAATAAAAATTAAAGAGGGCAGGATCTAAGACACAGACTTGCTTCACACTAGAGACAATTGTAAAGTCATCCGAGGTCTGTCCACTCAACTTCACCCTCGCCCGCATACCACTGTGCAGACATTCAATTAAACTTACAAACTTACTCGGACAACCAAAGTTACCCAACACCAGCCACAATACCTCGAGGTTCACCGTATCAAATGCTTTGGTGAAATTAGCAGACAGCGAGTACAACGGCTGGTGCGGCTCTCTGTATTTCTCCTACCATTGACGAGCCGCAAACATCATACCTATAGTGCTGCAACCCGAACGGAATCCATATACCTATTCCGCCACGTTTGGTTCCACAACCTGACTGACTAGGTGATTGAGCAGGATTCGGGAAATCACCTTGCCCACACAACCCAGCAGGTTGATGCCACGATAATTCGTGCAACATTGATTGCTTCCTTTGCCCTTGTACAGTGGTAGCACAAGGGCATCCTTCAGCTCAGAAGGCACCTTCTCCTCAATCCATACGCGTTGCACCAAGTGGTGCAGCGTAGTCACCAACGCGGGTCCGCCATGTTTGAATACTTCAGACGGGATCCCGTCGGCACCGGTACACTTGCTGTTTCACAGCTGAGCAAGTGCTTTCTGCGTTTCATCCAGTGTCGGCGTGTCCGTCAGACTCCTCTTCACATCGTGCTACTTGAAGACGTTCAATGTAGGCCAGTCAATCTCGGAACGCTTGTTCAAGAGAGAGTCGAAGTGCTTTTCCTAGATCTGCATTATGTCTGCAGCCTTTTGTAGGTAGCGCCTGAACTACCATCGAGCAGCCTCCTCAGCGGATCCAACTTCGGCTCATACACCGCCTTCAAGGAGTCAAAGAATTCTTTGTGTTGGCGACGTTCGGCGTAGCATTCCATCTACTTCGCCCTCTCGGTCCACCATGCACTTTTTATGCGGCGGAGCTCTCGAGTCAGTCGCTGTCGAAGTTTGGGAAACTGACTCTCATTCCCTAAGTCACTGGGGTCTGCCATATGTGCAGCAAATGCTGCATTCTTCAACGATACCAATGCGCCGATCGTCGCATTGTTGTCATCAAACCAATGAGGCCGCTTACAGTTTGCACGCCCAGTGGTCTCCTCGGCAGCCGCTGTCACCTGATCGCGAATGTGGTCCCAAAAGTCGCCCACTGTGGTTATACATTCCACACCACACAGGCCTGCAGCCACCGCCTTCTGCAACTCCATCCTCTTTCCACAGTTCCTAGGGAAAAACGTTATATTTCCGCCGATTCAGGGTGGGAGTACAAAATATAGATTTACGGAAATATATGTAGCAAGTTGTGATCAGTGCCACACAGCTCCACGCAGTACACGCGGCACGCGCAGTTCACGCATGTCACGCTGACGTACGATGACATAGTCAAGCAGGTGAGCGTGACCACTCCGTGGGTGCGCCCAGGTTGTTATATCACTCACACTCAGTGCAAACCGAGTGTTCGCGATCATCAGGCCGTGAGTGCACACAAGGAGAGCAGCCTGTCACCGTTCGCATAAGCTGAACCAATGCCATGCGGAGGGATGACATCTGTCCACGCCGATGCATCACGCCCAACGCGCGCGTTGAAATCAACCAGCAGAAATAGTCGGTCGCTCCTCGGTACAGACCGCATCACGGAGGATAACTGAGTGTGGAACTGATCACGCGTGTCACCAGGATAACACATAGCCGGACCGTACGTGGTCATAAAAGTGGCAAACTTACCACTTCCAAGTTGTAGGCGAACAGTCATCAGTCGCGCACTGATGACTGTTGGTTCACTCACCAGCCGGCCATTTAGGCGATTCGATATTGCAAATCCGACCCCATGTTCACGCGATGGTGAAGTAGCAGTTCTCACCCAGCAGAAGGTATAGCCCGCACCAGCTTCCTGTAACTTACCTTGCTCAGCGAGCCAGATCACGCTGGGTGTAGCAATATCGATGTTGTAGCGCGCCAGTTCCATCACAACCAGCGCAATGTATCGCTCGGGGCGCGCACTCGAGTTCCGATCCAGTAGTGTACGATTGCTTTGGCGGACAACCGTATGAGTAGCGACGACTTGGATTGGAGGAAGTAGTGGTTTAGATGAAGCGGGGACGGGGAGAGTATGTGCAGGGGAAGTAGAAAGAAGGAAGGCGCCAGCAGCGGCATGTTTTCGCTTATCCACCCAGCTGTATGTAGCTAATAAGGCGACGCTTTTCCTAAGGTTACTGCACGACAGACGATACAGCATGGATTTAGGATTATCGGCGCAATTTACATTGGGGGGTTAGACTAGGATACTGCTGGGGCGTCCACACCTGACAGGACAATGACTCGGGTCCTGAATGAAAGTCTTCGATAAAGTGTACACCCGAAAGGCAGCGGGCCTAGTGACACGAGTCAGTGAATCGACTCACCCGGAATTGTGTGTCTTGAACCTTAACTAGAAGAAGGGTGTAACTCAACTCCCACCCAGAGGTCGCCACGAGCCTACAGAACAACATTAGTAGCAGCAGGTCGACGATCTGTCAGGATCTCGCCACCACAGAGCTCGGCGCCCCATGGGCTCTCCCGTCAGCTACACACATGGTTGGCGGCATCCGGTTTCGGATTTGCCTGTCACTGTGGCAAGCCACAGGACGCCTGCGCCTACAGAGGGACCATGGATGGCTTGCGCTGCACCACCCACAGCTCCAACCACATACCCCATATCCAGTGTAAACCCGAAGGAATAAGACCGGGAGGCATGGGGATAGCAGCCACGTTTCATCAACGGAGCCGGCCCACACTCCTTCACAGGCAAACACAAGCACACTGTATTTGGGAATCAAGCGCACACAAGGCGGTGGCTGGACCGTAGTCCGCTCCACACTGAGTGCATGGAACCACTCTTCGAGCCTAACACGGCCACAAGGACCGCGCACCCCGTCCCCTCCAGCAACGACCAACTGTCTCCTGGAGCCAGTATGGACGAGGTAGTGGGTAATAGGCAGGTAGGCACCTTGTCAACATGCACATCAAGCGCAGCCACACCGGGGATATCAAACAACAGCCAAACACTTGAGAGGGGGGAAAGAAAAAGAGAAAAACTCGATTAATGCATAAGGAAACGGTGACATAAACCTTAATTAAATAGCATACGTAATAAGGTGTTTACAAACAAATCCTAGCTAAGTGCACGAGGTCAGGAAGTATAGTTCACGGAATGCCACGAACACAAAAATGTTATGGAAATCGAATACAATTGGCTGAAGCGATGTGTGCAAGTTAATGGAATAGAGTACATGGAGATATTCATATGAGAAAGAAAAGCATTAAGGCACAAACTGTAAACCCACCACCTGAAATAAAGAGACTTAGCATGCAAGCACGCGGTTAGTAAATCGAATTCAGCGTGCCTACAAACGCTGCGCCGGCTCGTCGTAATTCTCTGCAGGACCCGTCGTCGCTTCTGTAGTGGCCCCAAATGGCACAGCGCATTGCCCACTAGCCCACTAGACACACATACGTATATGTATACATGGTTGGCGGCATCCGGTTTCGGATTTGCATTGCACTATGGCCAGCCACAGGACCCCTGCGCCTACAGAGGGACCATGGGTGGTTTGCGCTGCACCACCCACAGCTCAAACCACCCACATCATATCCAGTGTAAACACGAAGGACTGTTTCAAGTGAGCAAATATCACAGGTGCAGACATCAGAATAAGAGTCAGCGAACAAGCTCGTTTTCGGTGGATCTCGTCAGGCTGGTACACCACAACTGATGCGAATAAAATGAAGTAAAACACCAGCCGGGAGTAAAGTTCAAAGGGTAAATTAAAAGGTTAAGGTCATTTAAATGACGAGGTCAAGTGCTTGGTTCACAAACGGTCAATGACATGTCAGTTGCATGTTTCTCAGAAGGGATTATTGTAATATGGGGCCAAGGAAGTGAGAGAATCTGATCGAATTGTTTTTGTGCACATAGGTCTGGGTTCTGGAGGCGGATGGCGATCGTTTCGGCTATTGCTAATAAGCGACATTAGTTTAATTCAAGTAGGACCACAAAAATATGGCAGCCGAAAAAGATCAAAATACTCCTAACTGGGTACCTCTCCATCAAGCTAGACGTCCGGAAAATCTTAGCCTAAATCCGGGTCAGTGTCTACAGTTCAACAACAAAGATAGAAAAGGTGCTATGAGCAATGGGCAAGCAAAGGCTTCTTACATGCTCGTTTGTTTTAGGTACAAGAAATATCGGTATTGGTGCCAAGGAAAGTTCATCAGAGCGTTTTTGGTAGTGATGGATGAATTGTGCAGACCGTTCGAGGGTGGCTAAGCCAAGAGAAATCAGAAAGCGTAATACATACATGAATAAGGACAACAAAAGACATGAGAGAGACGCGAGGATAGAATTGTATGAAGCGGCTTGTGACTGACAGCTAGACGCATTTCCCAGAACAAAAGCTCAGACAAAGAATAATGAGAGCACTATAAGGATCAAAAGTTAGCAAAGGCGTAAGTACAGTAGTCTGTCCGTTAAAGGAAAGAGAATGGTAGTTATTTCTATTCAAACGATAAAAACAAGCCGTCAAAAGTAAGGTCCTGAGGAGGCACAGATATGTCGTACGAGTGACATCAGGAGAAGCCAGCAAATGCAGAGAAATAGATGGTTGATGGTATTTGAGTGCTGTGCAGGACCAGTCCGAGATCCATTGAGGCGAACGTGGACAGCGCTTTTGCGTTGAGGCACTGAAATCAGTGGTGAAAAGGTTGAGTATTTCAACTGCAGCTCAAGAGCAAACACCTCGTTCAGATTGTCTTTTTTCTTGGGCTCCTCATTATTCTGACGGTTTGAATGCAAAATCGCGTAGTCCAATGACGTTGTAGGCTGACGACGAGAAGCTCTATGAAAAGTAGCGATGGGGCACTTTCTGACGGAGTTCAAAATTTTGATGGATCCATCAATAAGTGTGTCCACTGCCGAAGCCACCAAGCGGTTTGCTGGATCACCTGAAGGAATAAGCCCGGGAGGCATGTGGATGGGAGCAACTTTTCATCAACGGAGTCGGCCCACACGCCTTCACAGGCCAACACAAGCACGTCGTACTTGGGGAAGCAAGCGCACACAAGGCGGTGGCTGGACCGTAGTCCGCTCCAAGTTGAGTGCATGGAATCACTCTTCGAGCCTAGCATGACAACAAGAACCATGCACCTCGTCCCTTCCAGCAACGACCAACTGTCTTCTGGAGCCAGTATGGACAAGGTAGTGGGTAATAGACAGGTAGGCACCTTGTCAACATGCACATGAAGAGCAGCCACACCGGGGATGTCAAGCAACAGCCAACCACTTGAAATGACATTAACAAATGAAATAGATATGTTAAGGAATACGGTTATGCTGACCTAACTCTTCGCTAAATTAGCATATGAAGTAGGTTGGTTAGCAACAAATCCGCGATAAGTACAAAAGGTCCAGAAGTTACTCAAAAATGTTACAAACGCAAGAAACTTAATGAAGATAACCATAATTAATGTAAGCAACGTGTACAAGTTAATAGAAGATTCTTCTGTTAGGCAGACAGTGGCGCGTCTGCTGCCGTCTCCTAATCGGATTGCCTGTTTAAAGTGTGTTTGATGCTGAGTTATCTGCGGGGTCATGGCTGATTATGACGCGAGGCAGTGAAAGCCGCAAGGAAGCTGTCTCGGCGATGCCGCCTTATCTTTGCACGATAGCCAGCTGTTTGTGACGGTATGTTGTCTACACAAGGTGCAGGCGCCTTGACCCTGAATGTTTTCTTAGGGCATTAAGGTTTTCAGGTAAGTCCCCCTTCTCTCCCTCTTCTTATTCTTTATTTCATAGGTCCACATGGTTGTATGGCAGCGAAGCATCAGCTTAAATGGCTGATGTACTGCTGTTGATGATGATGATGATGGTAGACCGAACTACCAAACAAAGTGGAATGAGATTGATCCAGCTTAAAAAGACCTAGTTTAAGTGTAAGTTGGTTTAGCCCAACTGCGGTGCGGGAGTATCATGAATGCAACATCAGCCTCAGCATGGGGCAGTACATGGTTGGCGGCATCCGGTTTCGGATTTGCCTGTCACGGTGGTCAACCACAGGACGCCTGCGCCTACAGAGGGACCATGGGTAGCTTGCGCTGCACAACCCACAGCTCCATCCACACATCCCATATCCAGTGTAAACCCAAAGGAATAAGACCGGGAGGCATGGGGATAGGAGCCACGTTTCATCAACGGAGCCGGCCCACACTCCTTCACAGACAAACACAAGCACGCTGTATTTGGGGAATCAAGTGCACACAAGGCGGTGGCTGGACCGTGGTCCGCTCCACACTGAATGCATGGAAGCACTTCGAGCCTAGCACGACCACAAGGACCGTGCATTCCGTCCCCTCCAGCAACGACCAACTGCCTCCTGGAGCCAGTATGGACGAGATAGTGGGTAATAGATAGGTAGGCACCTTGTCAACATGCATATCAAGCGCAGCCACACCTGCGATGTCAAACAACAGCCAATCATTCGAAATGCCGATATCGATTAAAGTAAACGCATATGACGACATAAATACTCGCTAAATGAGCATATAGGAGAAATTGGTTATAAGTGAATCCGTGATAAGTACAAAATGTCCGAAAGTTATTTAAAAAATACCACGCGATAAAATTACGCAAGTTTACCACAATTTGCGTGAGCGACGTGTGCAAGTAAGGAAAAGATTATCAAGTACGCAGAACAAAGCAAACAACATGTAATGAATTTTATCCACATTACAAAGACCTAGTTTAAATGTAAGTTGGTTTAGCCCAACTGCGGTGAAGAAGCATCATGAATGCAACATCAGCCTCAGCAAGGGGCAGTACACTCACATATGTACACACAATGTTATGACAAGCACGAAGTTTTGTACATTTCCCCATCAGTTCTTGTCCTGTAACCATGATCATGATTGTATAAGCGTGCCTCGCGTTGTAGAGAATAAACTATTTATTTATGTACTTCAGTTATTCATAGATTAGGCAACAGAAAACGATAGTCGGCTTGGCCAAGATTAGTAACCAACAGGCCTAAGGCGTGATTGCCCAGAGAGGATTTTCACGTTCAT
This sequence comes from Dicrocoelium dendriticum, assembly GCA_944474145.2. Taxonomy (NCBI): domain Eukaryota; kingdom Metazoa; phylum Platyhelminthes; class Trematoda; order Plagiorchiida; family Dicrocoeliidae; genus Dicrocoelium; species Dicrocoelium dendriticum. Next base: position 66,256,414 of record OX104070.1, on the reverse strand, counting down.
AAGACGCCATATTGATTAGCGAGCGACACTCATCCCAGCTTTCCAGTGCATTGGGGTTGATTTTCGTCGCGTATCTGAAGAAAGTAGCGCCAATAGACCAGTGAACGCTAACTCCAATTCTAGTGATCTGTTCTATTATTTTCCTATAAACATCAAGTCGGTGACCTATGGTCTTACGGCGTTACGCAAACCGCACCTGCCGAAAGCGCCCTACTTCAAGAGATGCTAGCAAGCAACCGCAGGTGTGTGGTTAGACTAGAAAACCGGAGTATATGGGACAGAGTGGATTGAGAGTTGTAGTCGTTTACATGTTACAGCGTACATTTTCATCGCTAACAGGGACCAGTCAGCCAACAGATATCATCATTCAAACGGATAGAAGCGCAAACCCAGTGGTTGCTGCATATGTCACAAACAGTTAGTACCGGAACATCGCCTAATTAGCAGTTTGGGAGTGGATATTAGACCCAATGATAATGGTGATCCGTACCTTCCTTTGCGCGCGAAATGGCATTGTTGTGAACGGCACAGTTTTTAGTCACATTTTGTACATTGTAAGCTGTAGTCGATTTAAGGAAAGATTGAGTGGAGTCCAAAGGGATATAGCGATCGGTGGCGTTTTGCAAAAATATTGATTCTTCAAGCCGAAGCATTTCGTGTCAGACCGCGCAACTTGCACTCATAATTCGATAGCGGGCAGCTGTCCAGTGTCACTCTGTCCAGAATGGAACTTAAAAATCGAACCGAAAAAACCCGAAAAGCGAGGCGCTGTATCTATCTGTAACGATATTCAGCAACAGTACTCACGAACATTGGCCAGAGTTCGTCAATCTGCCCTGCCTTATTGATAAGATATTCTGACCTGAATGGCGTGTGTTGCAAGTTTAGTTATCTCTCCTCCGCTTATCCCCCCCCCCAACCACGAGCTCACACCCGACGCGTAATATGATACGAAGCATCATATTACTTTTGGAGGGTCAATTTTGGACTAAATGTTGCGTGATTGGATTGCGACGTGCAATCTCAACGTGGACCGCGATTCACATTGAAATGAACCTTGGTCACTGCGACCGTAGCCCAAAATTGACCTTCCAATTAATCATTCACCGTTGTGCCAAGCGGTACCCGCCATAACCCGGTAGCCAAAACGGTAGAGGTTTCGGTTATCATTATAATGGTCGCGGGCTCAAGGCTTGCGATCTCCACCTGATGAGATGAAATGACATCGAAACGCGTGGTTGTGTAGGGTTCGCGGGCGGATAACACCCAATTTCCATTATATTAGCTGTTCCTTGGTTTTTATATAGTATTTCATAATGTTGTTAATAACCTTATCATATATCTTATATTTGTATATTGTGACACGTTATTTGAACTGTTTCCAAACTTCAGCTAAGGTGTAATGAAGATGATGATAAGACCATATTGTAACCAGCTTATTCGAAATGGGAACAACTTTTCTTGCAATAGTGACCCCACAACAGCATCCGAAACCTGAAGCATAACGTTAATGGTTAATCCAGTGGACAAGTTGCGCCGATCCACCGTTGCCAGTTATCATTATCACGGTGACGTAACTTATGACAACTAGATCTAAGAATAAGAAAAAACAACAGCGGCAGCAGCAGCAGCAGCACAACAAGCATTTGAACTAATGCTTCGCTGCCATACAAGCATGAGGACCTATGAAATAAAGTATAAAAAAGAGGAAGAGCAGAGGGACTTACCTGAAAATCTTGATGTCCAAAAGAAAAACATTCAGGGTCAAGGCGCCTACATCTTGTGTTAACAACATACCGTCACAAACAGCTGGATAGCGTGTAAAGATAAGGCGGCAACAGCGAGACAGCTTCCTCGCGGCTTCCCCTGCCCCGCATCATAATCAGCCACTGCCCGGCAGGCAATTCAGCGTCAAACACAGTTTAAACAGGTAGTCCGACTAGGATACGGCAGCAGACACCAATGGAGTCAACTGCCAGTCATATTCTCTAACGTCTCAAGCCCAGCACAAGGCGGTCAAGTGGAATCCAGCCTGGAAAGCGAGCCGGACCGACGGCACCAAGTTTAGTCCTCAGCGACATCATTTGCCGTGGCCAAGTCACGTTTTGTTCAAATCTAGCCTCACTCCACACTAAAGCTGGCAGACTAAACAACGTCCTCCTACGTAAGCGGTGACCAGCCATACGTAGCACGTGCTTGAGCCAACGCAACTTATTCACTGCTATCTGTTGTTCTGGAAAGCAAACATGATTATCAGCACCTAGTATACGCCGATGCAAATCATTGTTGCGGACACGCTACTGCCAACCGACACTAACAATGCTCTGCAGACAATGATCAAAGAGTTGGAGGCACCTCAGATCCATAAAACAAAGGGGCCAAGTCTCACTACCACAGAGCAGAACGGTCCTCATTGTGGTCTAGTATACACGGCCTTTCAGACCAAGAGAAACCTCCCTTCTGTCGCAAAAGATACCGCAGGTTCAAAAAGACAGCTCTGGCCTTTGCAATGCGTGAGCTGACGTCAGTTTCTATGCGTCCACCGTTGCTGATGTGGCTGCCAAGATACCTGAATTGATCAACTACCTGGAGTTCTTCGTTAGCAAGGGTCAAGGGGTCATAAAGTGGCTGGTGGTCCAGCAGCAACACCTTGCACTTTGAAAGTGCGAAGCGCATACCAAATAATAGGACCACTTTTAAGAAGCTATTCAGGGTTGGTTGTGCTGCATCGTCGAAAAGCAAGATGATCTCGTCCGCATAATCAAAATCAACTAATCTTTCGCCAGGCAGAACCTCAACGCCTACCTCGTGATATACCACAAGCGAACACTCCATGATGGAGTGTACAACGAAATTGAACAAAATCTGGGAAATCGGACAACCCTGACAAATGTCACTTGCTTTCGGAAGCTATCGGACAAGTCACTGTAGGACTTGACACGGAATGTAGTGCTTGGGTATAAAGCAGGACCACATATTTCGTGGGAATACCTTTCCGTGCAAGTGCTTCGAACAGAATGCATGGATCTACTGTATCCAACACAATCTTGAAAGCGAGGAACACAGTTATTACTGGTCTGCGGTATGTGTGGCGTTGCTTTAGCACCTGCTGCAGAGTGAATATATGGTCAATACAACCAGGTTCTGGGCGGAAACCTGCCTGGTCTTCAATAACCCGAGATACCTGTTCCACAGTGAGGCGACGAAGGAGAATCGAGGCAAGTACCTTTGTAACAACTGGCGTTAGGCTACTACGCCTGTGGTTAGCAGTCTGTACGACTGCCCTTCTTATAGATTGCCACTATCATCGATTAGCTCCAGCTAGCCGGGACATACGGTTCCTTTCAGATGGTTGAACATAGAGGTTAGTGCTTTGTAGAGGACCTCACCTGCATCCTTAAATAGTGTAGGTGGGAAAGAATTCTGGCCAGCAGCACGAAAACGATTGAGGGATGTGATCGCGTTTCGGACCGCAACCTCCGATGGAGCCCCTAAACTAAACGTTCATGGCTCGTCCTGTATCATCTGAGTCGGAAGAGGTCCGGGAGCATGGGACCAACTAAACTGATCTTAAAAGGGTTCTACCCAACGAGCTATCTGGCGCTCCTTATTGTGAATCATGACACCCGCGCGGTTCCTGACTATCCTGGGACCAGTGGTGCGGATCAGCTAGAAGAGCTTGCGGTAATTGCCTACTGCTCCTGCCTTCACCATTTCTTGAGCTTCCTCGTCAACACGCAGGCTGCGCGTTACTTCATGCCTAATAGTCCGTCTGGTCACAATGTGCGCAGAGTCAGCCGGGAGGTTTCTTCTGGATTCCAACAGGTTCACCAACCTCTCGGATAATCAGTTCCACGCACCGGACGCCTATCGGCAACAGTCCCTTATAAGGCCAGGTTGTCCCGTTTCCTATGGCGAAGTTCAACATTCGTACTCTAAGACAAATAGGTCAACAGGCTGCACTAGCACGCACCTTGGATACATTGGGTATTGACGTGTGCTGTTTGTCCGAAACTAGTGTCAATGACCCTAATGGGGTTGTTAAAGTAAGTGCGCCCGGCTTGTTCTCTCGCAATTGGTTGCACGCATCCGGAGACGCCGATGCAGCACTCACGGGTCAAGCTGGTGTAGCTATCATTCTAATCTCCAAGGCTGAGCCATCGTTGATTGATTGGATTCCGGTGAACAGCTGTTTGTGTGCAGCCCGTTTGACGACATCAGCAAAGGTTGATTCACGAAGTAGTACAAAACGCTGTTTGTTTGTGACTGCCACAGATGCTCCCATCGACTGCAGTTCTAATGCTGTCAAGGACAGATTCTATGACGAACTGAACGCGCTACTACGCAGTGCTATTAGTTCAGATACTATAGTATTTGCAGGGGATATGAACGCATAAGTACGGCGTCTGAGCACTTCAGAAGCTCAGCTGGGTGGTAATTGTGGGCTTAACTCCAAACGGACTGACAACGGTGAGCGTCTGTTGCAACTGTGTGCGGAGCACCAGTTGTTTTTTAGTAGCATCGCTTTTAGACAGCAGGCGCCGAAATACCATCTAGGCGTCTTCCTGTAGCTGGCCAGCGATGGACCCAGATTGACCACATAGCCATAAGTTACAGATGGCATGGTTGAATCCTGGATTGCCACTCGTACTGGAGTACCTGTATCGACTCTGATCATGCCTTGGTAAGCTGTCGTTTCTCCATGAACTTTACCGGGAGGCGCACCAAGCGTCTCCTCCGATTGGCAAGTGAGAAATTGTCTTAGCCCTTGGTCAGGCAAGCCTATCAAGACGCATTGTGTACCGAACTTTCGCTGTCTTGTTCTAATGACACTGAGCTTCCGTGGAATAGGATCTCGGCTGCCATGCACGACTCGGGAGCACCTGCTTGTGGAACAATCGATGGTCACCGCACCAGTCACTAGATATCCGAGAGGTTGGTGAACCTGTTGGAATCCAGAAGAAACCTCCCGGCTGATTCTGCGCACGTTGTGACCAGACGGGCTATTAGGCATGAACTAACGCGCAGCCTGCGTGCTGAAGAGGAAGCACAAGAAATGGAGGAGGCAGAAGCAGTAGGCAACTACCGCAAGCGCTTCCAGCTTATCCGCACCACTGGTCCCAGGATACCAGACGTTAGTGAGACAGTTATGAACAGTGCGGGTGTCATGATTCACAATAAGGAGCGCCAGATAGCTCGTTGGGCAGAACCCTTTTAAGATCAGTTTAGTTGCCCCCCTGCTCCCGGACCTCTTCCTACTCAGATGATGCAGGACGAGCCATGGACGGTTAGTTTAGAGCCACCGTCCAAGGCCAGGACCGAAAGGCGATCACAGTCCTCAATCTTTTGCATGGCGCTGGCCAGAATTCTTTCCCACCTACACTATTTAAGGATGCAGGTGAGGTCCTCCGCAAAACACTAGCCTCCTTATTCTAACATGTCTAGAAGGAAGTGTCCCGGCTAATTGGAGTGAATCGATGATAGTGGAAATCTATAAGAAGGGCAGTTGCACAAACTGTGCTAACCACATGCGTATAAGCCTATCGCCTGTTCTGACAAAATCGCTGGCCTCGATTCGCCTTCGTCGTCTCAGTGTGGAACAGGAATTTCAGACTAAGGAAGATCAGGCCAGTTTCCATCCAGGATGTGGCTGTCTGGACCGTATATTCACTTTGCAGCAGGTGCTAGAGCAGTGCCACGCATACCGGAGACCAGTAATAGCTGTGTTCCTCGCTTTCAAGATTGTGTTGGATACAGTAGCTCGATGCATTACGTTCGAAATACTTGCGCGGAAAGGTGTTCCCACGAAATATGTGAACATCCTAAGTGCTATGTACTCGAACAGTACAGGCCGCGTCAAGGTCCACGGTGCGCTATCGGATAGCTTTCTGACCACCAGTGACATTTGTCAGGGTTGTCCGATTTCCCAGATTTTGTTCAATTTCGTTGTACACTCCATCATGGAGTGTTCGCTTGTGGTATATCACGAGGTAGGCGTTGAGGTTCTGCCTGGCGAAAGATTAGTTGATTTTGATTATGCGGACGAGATCATCTTGCTTTTCGACGATGCAGCACAACCAACCCTGAATAGCTTCTTAAAAGTGGTCCTATTATTTGGTATGCGCTTCGCACTTTCAAAGTGCAAGGTGTTGCTGCTGGACCACCAGCCACTTTATGACCCCTTGACCCTTGCTAACGAAGAACTCCAGGTAGTTGATCAATTCAGGTATCTTGGCAGCCACATCAGCAACGGTGGACGCATAGAAACTGACGTCAGCTCACGCATTGCAAAGGCCAGAGCTGTCTTTTTGAACCTGCGGTATCTTTTGCGACAGAAGGGAGGTTTCTCTTGGTCTGAAAGGCCGTGTATACTAGACCACAATGAGGACCGTTCTGCTCTGTGGTAGTGAGACTTGGCCCCTTTGTTTTATGGATCTGAGGTGCCTTCAACTCTTTGATCATTGTCTGCAGAGCATTGTTAGTGTCGGTTGGCAGTAGCGTGTCCGCAACAATGATTTGCATCGGCGTATACTAGGTGCTGATAATCATGTTTGCCTTCTAGAACAACAGATAGCAGTGAATAAGTTGCGTTGGCTCAAGCACGTGCTACGTATGGTTGGGCACTGCTTACCTAGGAGAACTTTGTTTCGTTTGCCAGATGTAAGTGGCGCAATGCTGGAGGTGGACAGAAGTTGACTTGGCCACGGCAAATGATGTCACTGACGATCAAACTAGGTGCCGTTGGTCCGGCACGCCTTCCGCGCTAGAGTCCACTTGACCGCCTTGTGTTTGGCTCGAGGCTTTACAGGACATGGCTAACAACCGACACAAATGACGCGTCTGATGCCATCTCCTAAGCTGATTGCCTGTTTAAAGAGTGGTGCTAAGTTATCTGCGGGGTCATGGCTGATTATGACGCGGGGCAGTGAAAGCCGCGAGGAAGTCGTCTCGACGATGCCTCGTAATCTTTGCACGATAGCCAGCTGTGTGTGACAGTATGTCGTTAACACAAGATGTAGGCGCCTTGACGCTGAATGTTTGTTTCAAGCATTAAAGTTTTCAGGTAAGTCCCACGTTTTCTTATTATTCTTTATTTCATAGGTCATCATGGTTGCATGGCAGCGAAGCATCAGTTTAAATGGCTGATGTACTGCCGTAGTTGATTTATTATATGCTGTGAAGTTATCAGTGGAGTACCCTCCCGACGTCACTTTCATGATGTTTGGAGTGAGTCGTTAGATAATGAGAATTAGGGACTAGTGTAGCCCAAACCGGATCATAGTCGGAAAGTATATATATATATATATATATATATATATATATATATATATATATATATATATATATATATATATGTATATTTGCAAAAGTCTACGAATAGACATAATGCCATCAGAAACCATGGGATTCAAACGAAGATACAGAAATAGTAAAATAAAACACAACACAACAATGTCCATGGTTTCCTCAGAGGGCGAGATACTACCCGGTTGCCCAAGCCGAAGTAGGGTGTTGACTTAGGGGACACCACCCCGAGCCTTTGGCTGAATAACCTGTCCGCAAGGTAGCGGAGCGAATTCAGGGAATCGCGCCCATTGGGAGCCGGTGACTGATTGCTCAGTTCATACGCCTTTCGTTTGTTCCTTTGTCAAACAGGGGCCCAATGCTCCCCAGAAGTATAGCATGTTGTTGCTGGAATACAATGCTTCGCCAGGATGAAGCAAGGGGCAGTGACTTTATCTAGTGGCGAGTCACGTCCGCCACGTCACAGTGTTGTTAAACGGACATATGTGGCTTTTTATGGGGAAAACGCTTGCCAGGCGAAAACCCACCACATCCTGGAACACTGCCGCCGAACCATTTGCTGGAACGGGAAAGTCCCGAACCACCCAGCTGGCACCACGAGGAGGTTGTTCGGCAAGACCACGTTCTCGCTCTTATGGACGGTGATCATTCAGATGGCTGACCGCAACTGTTTTTCAGAGCGCAAAGGTACTTTTTGGCCCTGCTTTGTCGTGGTATAAGGTAATGAGGATAACCAAAGGCTGCTTTATAAGATATACTACCACCTATCTTGGGTTTATTATAGATAGTTATAGATCGCTGGAATTCGCTTCCAGACCACGTGGTTAGGGATCCTACGGTTAAGGGTTTTGCGCGCCAGCTTGATGCTCTTGGGTGACAACAGCAAACCTTTCCTTTTTCCTAACCGACTCCTTCACTTTTCAGTTCTTCTTTTAATGACTCAAATATCTTGGTATTCCACTTGCTTAGCTCTTTCCACTTTCTCTTTTGCCTGCTGAGTTTACTTTTTTTTCTTACTTCACGTAACCGACCCAGCAGGGACTGCTAGGGCAGGATACGTGGGCATTAATTGGTTGGACAGGGTGTGATGCGGTCTTTGTTTTAGGTCCATCAGTATTTCAAAGTTCGCCAACTGCTGGTTCAACGACCCGCCGAAGAAGGAACACTCACGGGATAATCCTATCGTTCCAGTCCCGCTTGAACTTGAACTTATCTCGGTACTTAGCCCATTAAATTCCGCCTTCCACTTTTGGTAGAAATAGGGTGTGACGTCTTCGCTCCAGATTCATCAAAAATGCGGAATGTTCACGAGGTGTTTTGATTCTGTAGTTTCACTCTCAATACAAACATATAAAGAGCATTTTATGCTGAAAATATATAGTTAAGAAGTGCTTAGTGCATCCTCCTCAGTGTGAAGTGCAGCAAAGAAACATGGCAGATTCACCAGTCCTGAATTTGCGGGTCGACTAGTCTAATTAAGTAGCTACTGGAAGACCGTCGCATCCTCCGACAGTGTGTTTAGCATATGAATGGAGAAACAGTAAGCCTCATGAACAATTGTACTACGGATGTGCAAGGGTTTAGAGGTAAGGCTAGCAGTCATATTCGCCAAGTTATGGGAAATTGAAGGTATGAGAATAAGTAACTAATAGGAACCGTCGGTGTTTTTAAAATTTAGACGTCAGCCTAAATTTACTCGGATGCTTGGGCATCAATATTAGTTATAGGAACAAGGAAGCAAAAGCCATCAGTACAGTTGCCCGGTAGACTACTTAAAATATATGAGGTACAGTAAAATAGTGATGCATATATAAATGTATGAACATATATATATGTATATATATATATATATATATATATATATATATATATATATATACATACGCATGTGCATTACCATTTTACTGTATGTATGTATATAGCTAGGTGAGATTGTACATTGAAAACAAGTTACCAAATGAGCAGTCGCCAACAGCTGAATAGTAACCGAACACAGTAAAGATGTGCAGTGAGGGAAAGTCAAAGGCAATATGAAACACCTGCTCGGCAGAGTTCAATGATAATACGGTGAAATAGAAACGCACCGTTCGGTATGGAGGCCGTGGCCGCAATGGGATAGCTGCACATAATTCAGGGGTATTAATCCGGTTTCCCCAACGGAATTTTTGGCATGTGCCCAGTTCGAGTCCTGTTAGTGTTTGAGCTTGTTTAGCCCTAGGCTTACCTTAGAAATATTTAAAATGCGTAAGGCCTCATTACGATGAAAGGACAAATCCTCATTTTTATGTTTTCTGAATGTATAAGTGGCGTTAACAATATCCCCAGGTTTATAAGCAAAATCCAACTCCGTCATGTCATACACGACCCCGCGTCATCCGGACGACCTCGAGGATTGTATGCGTCCTTCCAGGTTCAAGGTTAAATATAATGACATTGCTAGTAAAGTTTGTTTGATTGGAAAGGTAGGATAATTCTATTGGTCGTACCTTCCAGGGTACGTTATGCAGTTGGGTATTCTTCATACGTAACAACCGCTGACTAGCAAAGTCCGATCAGGACGCGCTATTGTGACTGCGGTTAACCAGGTAACAGCCAAGTTTAAGTTCGAGTTCGGTTGGGACTAAAACGATTGCAGCATCCCGTGAATGTTCCAGCTTGGGTGAATCTATGAGCCAGGAGTTAATGAAGTGCTTAGAGTTCTTAATGGATCTAAAACGGAACACCCGTATCGCACCCTGGCCAACCAATTGCGGCCCACTTTTCCTACCCTAGCACTCCTAGCGGTGACAGTCACTGAAGCAAGCAAGGCATAGGAAAGCAAAGGTACGGAATAAGAAAGTATACTTGAAATAAGACAGTAATACCAAGGGATGCGGAAAGGTAGGGAAAAGTAGATCGAAGTAGGAAGATGCGATTTACTCAGGAAAACGGATAGGTATCGGATTACCACCCACGAACTTCAAGTTGCCGCTCGAACCCCTTAACCGTGGGATTCCTGATGACACGTTCCGGAAGCATGTTGTGGCGCTGGATGACTCGGCGTGACAGTTGGACTTCCGTCCCAATCGCATCGGACCTAAGTTTGTCCGGCTTCATGGAATTACCGCGTAGAAAAGACAATCTAGCAGGACTGAATAGCCAGGATAAACCTAGACCAACCTACCCTGTAAGGATACGGTAGGTTAGGTTTAGGTCTGCTCTAAGCCCTTGGTAGTGCATTGATTGCATTTCCAAACTAAGCAGGCGTTCGGGATACGTCCGTCTCCGTAATCTATCGACCAACCTAGTACCCACCGGTAAAACCCTCGCTAGCTCTATTTTGTCACGTACAAAGCGGGGTTAAGTATCCTAGGCACAGGATTTCAGATGAGGCTGAACGGAAGCTGTGAACAGGCCTGTACAGATGCCCCCCCTACAAGGATCCGCACTAACGTCGTAGTACCTACAGCATGCAGAAGCCACCACTTGCAGCCTTCTTCCAGTTGTCGCCGAAATGTGAAGTCGAAAAGTATACGACGCTTAGGTCAGCTTTACTAGGTACATGTGAGAGTGAAACCCCAACGACCAAGTACTTCGCAGGACAGCCTAGTCCAATTCGAAGAACGGATCAGTTTGCCTGATGTATGGGCAGTAATCAGAATCTAGCCAAGTTCCATAACTTAGCCAAGGCTCGCTTTATAGCTTTTGAACCCCAAGAACATCGACAGTGTTACACAGCCGCAGATTATCAGCTACTAGCAGCCATGGTACCACAATCTCCGCGAATAGGCCATTCACACAGATAGAGAACAGCAAAGCTCAAAAGACTGGGCTCTGAGGCACAAACGTCCAACGCCCTAGCCTAGCATTCCTTAGATGACCACAACTTAGCCTGGTAAAACAGCTTTCGTTAAGCAACCTGCTGCTAGGAAGTGTAGCTCCGTAGATCCCAGGAAGTGATTCGCATGGTGATGTTTGTCAAGCTACTTGAAAATCATGCAATCGCTTCCTTACAAGCAGAAGTTAAGGGGCAGTGGTTAAGGAACATCTCAAGTAGATGCGGGATTGGGCCAGAAAGTTCGGCTGCGGGTTTACATAGCAACTTAGTGTGAATATCATCTGCCCCAAGCGCTTTCGTAAGGTTTAGTTCTCGTAGTGGCACCAGCACCTCGGCCTTCGTACTAGAATTACCCATCGGAGAGTCAGAAGGACGTCTGATCCCATAATCAATACGTGGCAAGGCAGTTTCCGTAACGGATGTCCGCGCATACTGTTCGGCAGGCAGACAGGCCTTAGCGTGAGCTGTATTAGCAGCATCGCCGTAGACACCAAACAAGACTGGAAGGAGTGCGTTTGGTTTGGTCCACCACTTTATGTGAGCGCAGATGCGCTTTGGATTTACCGAAGCTGAGTCCGCCAAGTTCATACCATAGCGTAGTCGAATGGCAGGCAGATGTTGTTTGCAGGTGACCCGTGCCTCACGATTGCGCAGGAAAGATCTCCCTGAGGAAGCCCACCGATGCGTCTACCGGCACTTGGTCCACCTTCCCATGGCCGACGTGCAGCCGGAGCGACCAATGGTGGTTTCACCTCTTTAACCTTTCTCACTGAAATTGAGACATGAGTAAGACACCTCAGACAGGTTGGTATTGAAATAATCTCACGCGGTCAGCAAGTCATAATCAGCAGCGATGGTACAATACGGTGGCGACCTTAATCGGGATCACGGGGAAATCGGCTCATCATATCTTCAGAATTGTAAGGTTGTCATCAGTACGGTCAAGGAAAAGGCACAGTTAAATGACAAACAGTGGTGACCGTTAACCTATACGTGTAGTACGTAAGTAAATTGACTTTTAAAAGCTGCAGACCGCAAACGTTATACCGGGGAGGAATGTGGCCTGGTCTTCCATGAACCTGGTAGCTTGTTCCACATGCTGGTGTTAGGATCCTAGCGACGTCAGTACAAGAAGAACTTTGACCAGTCCTCCCGCCGCTAACCGACATGAAAAGTTCCGCCAGCCTATCACCGGAAGGTTAGAACCGCCAACAATACGACAGCTGTTGGCTGACTGACCTCGAAGGAAATAAATGAGCCCATACGAAGTAAGATTTGGAGCCCTACCTACTCATCATATATAACAGCTTAGAGCTACGCACGTCAACCGAAATGGATTCACTATTCCCATCCTATGAGTGAAGCGTGCATGTTTTGTTAAAGTAGATCTGAGTTAAGGAGCTGCTTCTCCACCACGGCGGCCGAATGTGCGGTCAACCCTCGGTAATTCGTGTCCAGGTAGGCCCATCACACTCTCCGTAGCGTCAGATAACAACCACATTCCGGTGTATGCCAAGAAGCAAGGTTGTGAGTGGTTTACAAGAGCGCCGACCTCGCACATCTTGTTTCGCAAGCGACGCACGTTGCTGATAACTACCTGAAGATCTTCTGTATAGTGATCCCGGGAACGTGCGCTACGAGAACGAGTTATGGCAGGGTTGTGGTGCACAGTTTGCTCACCACCTGAAAACCCGCCAACTAAAGACGGGTCTCTCCAACGTCATGGTGCTTTAACGTGTTTTGGTAAAGCAAGTTAGGGTGTACAACATGCAGTTCCAGAAGGTCAAGTAAGAAAACACTGCTTTGATCACCTAAATAAACAAACAGAAATCGTTTGTTCGCGGTAAAACGGGGCACACAGGTGAAGGCGCGATCAAATACGCATTCAAGGCTAGCTGCTTTGAAATAGTAAAGTATTTCGTTTTTATAAAAGGTATGACCGAAATGTTCGTAGTTCATAAGAGTAAGCATTTGGTCAGGTAGCAGTCCGACCAAGAAACATGATGTAGCTGGGGCGCTTGGAAAGCAGTCATAACGGTTGTGCTAATATTCAACTTCGGCGTGATTTCGCCATGTAGTACCCCATGATCAAGGGGCCAAAGTAAGAGTTCGGTGCAGTCGGTGTTCATTAAAACTCAGAATCTTCGGTGCTCCATAAAAGCATTCTCCCAAGCAAAATTGGTTGCACATGTTGTATGTAGACTTCTGCTGCCTGCGTCAGTGTGAACTGTGCAGCTATGACTTTATTCAGTGCCTAGTCATATCCGCCACGTTACGGTGCGCTTAAGCGGACATTTGCAGCTTTTTATAGGAAGAAAGCTTGGCAGGCGAAAACCCACCATGTCCTGGGTCACTGCCATAAGTTCTCTTGAACACTTTGCAAAACGACGATGCGTCGTGCAGACCGATTTTGCGCTCTATTATTCGCAGTCTATTGACGGCCAAATTTCCTCGTTTGTTGACCGATTGGCTTGGTAATGATCCGGCAGTAGTCATTGAAACCTGGTAAAGCTGCAACCGAATCTTAGCGTCGAATGATGAGTGGCGCAGCTGAGTAAACATATTGTTAATAAAGGCTGGTTTATTCTTCTCTTATATACGTTCGGTTAAGCGTACAGCGTCAAGCTATCCACGCTGGACTTATCATGGGGAGGGTAGGTACAGTTGCTCCTTGTGGTTGAATGCATTCATGACAGGCGAAAATGTCATACTTTTGCAATGCGGGATCGTTACCGATTTGTTAGTCCGCAAAATGGGATCAAAATACCTTTAAATGTAAGTAATAATTTGGTGTAAGTTGCTCCATAGTCAAGTGAGAACTCCATGAAAGGCCATCGGAAATTCTGCATGTAACTGGCTATAAGGGTGTTCTTGTAGAAATGAAAGAGTCTGAACCCATTTGTTTGACCACCAGGGAGGAGCAGCAAAGCTGTCCATGAAATGCTATTGAAAAGCTCCAGGTAAATAGAGAATCAGAACGCCCTTCCGGAACTGTAAAGCACCGAAACACGGAGTGGAGCCTTCGGTATTGTGGACAAAATTTCAATGTCAACGGAAGAGGCTAACGAAGCAACCTTCAAGAAGCTCTCACTAACCCGAGATTTTTAACTGCGCAACCTGCAACTACGGCATGCATTGCAAGGTCGTTAGCAAGAACCGCAGGACAGTCAGGAGCTTTTTCCAAAAGTTTAACCCACGCTAAAGGGGGCTTTGCGTGCAGACGTCAAGGGGTGCAGTAGAAGCGCGTTCTGTGCATATGACAGAGGAGGTACATATGCCGGCTAACAAGTGCTAGTTCCTGCTGCAACCAATAACTCAACTGGACAAGGCTTTGGAGTTAGCAGAGTTGTTTGAATGCATGGTTGCGGCCACGGGTGCCTTAATAAGCTGCGTTAAACAAGTCATGTTTGCAACCGTCCACCGGTTGCCGTCGGAGCGATCAGAAAGCCACAACAACTTGATCCTTTTCACCGGAGTTTCGTGAACCTCTGGGTGCACGACTGATGGGATGGGTCCTGGTTATGTCCTTTTATCATGTTTGTCGTGTTTAGCATGCTTCGCGCAGCGGTTCCTTACGTATTTGAGACCGCATGGATTAAACCCTTTAATGCCTTTTTACGACATACCCATGCTTTCAGTGTAGGATGCTTATCCTCTTGACATACCAAACATCTATCCTATCCCCCAGTGTGCCTTCCCAAAAGACCTTAAAACCGTAGGTATTGCAACTTCCACAATATTGCTAGGATGGCACAGCCATTCTTTAGTTTTTGGAGCCCATATATGTCCTCGGGAATTAATTTTCTAAGAGAACCTCAATTCTGGTTTCAAGTTTAATAAACCTTGTGCCATCATGAGGTTGGAAGAAAACAGGCAAATGGTAGACTTAAACATAATTCCGTAAGTTTTCGATTTTACAAGGAGCACACAAGGCACTAACTAAAATGGAAATAGCTTATTGTTTCGTCATATATAAATACATATAAATAAATGCTTCTTTCTCGGCGGGGCGCGGCACACCTTTGAAGGTAGGATCAGGTGGGTACAATAGGTATAATACATAACCAGGGCATTTTCGTATGAACGAGACACACCAGTACCGTCGTGCTCAAGTGGCTGTCAAGGCCACAGAAACAAAGGAAGCGTTTATACAATGAACGTCAGATGTAAGTGTTTGCAAAATACGTGGTTCGAACGAGGGTGCTTACTTGTTATGATGGACATGGTCATTAAAGTCAGATAGAAAAGCAGTGCGAAAGCATTGTGAAAGCTATAAGCGTCCTTAATGGGAACACTAGACAGGGGATTTAAATAGTTCCGGAGCTTGGTTTCCAATCACCGGTTAGAATAGTTAATAGACTCTGTTATACGAAAGGGTGGGGATTTGTTCATATACCAAGCTGCTCACAAACTTCGGTTAACGGGATCATTGCCAGTGTTTAACGGTAAGCAGGGACTTTATTTTGAAGGCGCGTCACATCGGCCACGTCGCAGTGTTTTTAAGCGGAATTGGTGACTTTTATAGAAACAACTTTTGTCAGGCGAAAGCCCACCACGTCCTGGAACACTGCCGTTGACCACAAGTTCAATATCAGTGAGCCACTGGTAAGGCAACCTTATGACCGAATTTCCGTAGGGCTAATCGCGGCCGTGGCGCACTTATTTTTCGTTGACTGAGCAAAATGTTACCTCCGGGTTCACCAGTAACGGTTGGAACCGGCGATAGCAGGTAAGCAAGAACGGAGTAATGAGGCTTGGGTATTTCATACGCCGTATAGTTGCCCGGGCAGATAACCCAAGAGCCAGGTAGGATTTGCTATCCTGTCCAAGAAGAATAACCATAGAAGGTAAGTAGGACGCTTAAGTGGAGCTAAGTTTTTTAGAGATGGTTCAAATGTATAAAGGATATGCTCCCATTTGTTCATGCCCGTAGATAACACTGATCAAGGGGCTTATTGTGGTCTGCTAGAATGGCCGCGAGCAGTTGACATTCATCTGAAAGGCCTGAGATCTGTGGCGGCCTTCGCTACCGAGGTAAGTAAGGTCTCTATGGTATAATTGCGCCAAGTAAAGACTCTGGCATTAAAAGAGAAGTGATTATGTTCCGGATAGGCAAGGGCTTGGAACCATAGGTTTGGACTCATCAGGTGGAGATCGCCGAAGCTGGGATGAAACTCGGTTCTTAGTGCCGCACGGTTGACGCCACAAACTGTGCCACCAAGCTCCGCGAGCAATGCTTGGTACAGCCGAAACATATTAAAAGTTGTACCTCGACAATCAGCCGTGTGATTGCCTTGCAACACGCAACCCCCATTGAGTCAGTACCGGTTTTTCTTGAAAATATGGATTGTTCGCGCTTTGCTCGCAGTTTAGTCTTGATACATTACCTGGGAAGATTTATGCGTCCCAGGACGGAATGTTAATGTTATAACTAGTTGACATCACAAGCTTTTTTCTGTGTTTACTGGCAGTGTTTTGCAAACGCGAAAGTGTCAATAGGCACGAAAAATGACATTTAACCGCAGGTGGCGGTTGCTTTCGTGGCTCAGTTTTGTTATCCTTCGCCCAATTGTTTGCGCGATTACTAGCAGTCGGTTTTCTCTCCTTTTATTCCGTACTGTGGTCATGTTCAGGAATTGCATTATTGTGGACACACCGTATGAAAATGAGTGACGTTGAAGCCAAATGTCTGCGTTCACTGTGCTTAATAATAATATAAAGGGTATGGGAGTCTATATGTGCGGCCCATCGGCCAGGTGAGCTTCGCGCGCTAACCCTCTATAGATAGGTAGTGGACCAAGTTTCGACCCGCTTTGGGGGAGGGAAATTGTGGAGAACTTCCAAGCTGGACGGTTAAATCGCAATCAACGTATTTGAACACTGATAGCAACGGATGATTGGTGCAAGGGTTGTTGTTACTCCATATATAAGAGCATGGGCTATGGTGGTCTGCCATACCTGCCTGCGCTATGGACGCTAGGTGCTTCACCGTCGCCGCTGCAATGGCTGCTCTGGTTTCTGACGAGATTTGCGCTCGCAATAGTACGACCACACTAATAACACGGCTGGTGGACGATGACCAGTTATTCAAACGGCTAAAAAAGATGGAACATGGAAAACGGACACGTTCAGAGCAGGCTTCTTTGCATTTGAACATCAAGCCTGTACCTCATTCTTTGTGCACTTTTGAGGACCTGCCTGCCGTAGCCGCTGTAACCCTGGTACTGGGCTTTCGCCAGGGATAGCATAGCTGTACGTGAAGTACGTATGTGTTCATGCCCACCAGAAACGCTGTGAAGGCGGTCGGAAAGTAATTTCACTTATGCTGATAAAGCTGCCTATTTACTTACAGTGACGATAACTGTGCAGCTCACATATCGTGTCGCTTTGTTGTTGGCTAGTATAAGGGGACTGTTTATGCTAACATCGCCATACTTTTAACGTGAGAACTTTGGTGATACGTGCGTCATCGCAGGCTCCCACAGTCTGCAGAGTAGGTCTTCGAACACCTGGAGTGTTTTTAGCATGCTTGTGAACCATTTATCGTGTTACTAAATTCTAGGTGCAGCTGGACCGTGCAGACGGGAGGTGTTTACGTAAGCGACACTCTAAAAAGGAACGCAGATACGAAGCTGCCCGCGTGAGGTAGCTGCTGGTGTGGGAAAAGAATTGCGAAATGCTGGAATACGAAGGCGTCGTTGTGAAAATATTCTCCGCACTGCGAAGTGCTAGACCATTATGTAAGCTCCCCAATGGTGTTGCGTTGGCGGAGGACACACATCTGCGAAGCCGAGGAATTTATGTACTATGGAATGCAAGATTGTTTGAAGAAACCGGCGTTGCTGGCACTATGTCAAGGTGCTCGAACCTAAAGAAAGCGGACTCTGTTTCCATGATGCAGTTCAAAGATTTACGGAACATTTACCAACCCCTTTAGCCAGAACTTTTATGCTAGGCCACTGCTTATCGCAAATGAATGCTTTTATCTCATACATCCCTAATGACCATGTGGTATTTTGTTTTTTCCATATACAAAGGGATATGCGAAAGTGAGAAGCTCATATAAACGATAGCATGTATTGTACTTAAGGAAGGTTGCACAGTGAAGGAGCCTTTTGGAGTATCTAAAAATGCAATCGCTATATAACATATTATTTTCTGCTATCGGTGATTGAAGTAAGGAGACGTGTAAATACCTTAATAGCACGTGGTTTCTGAAAGGCGTAAGACATTATGGCAATTACAAAACGAACAGGTTTAGGTAGAAGACCGGCACCTGAAACAAAGATTGTCTCAAAGGACAAGGGTCCTGCAATAATTTAAGCAGCGGTTGCGTGGGAACCATAAGTCAGAGCAGGCGAGGGAAAGCTGCCTAGCGAAAGCTCCCATAACTTCATCAGAACCTCACTATGTGCGCTTTGGCTATCGGAGGTTTTGCGATTACTCGCTATTTATCCCCACAACGTTTTTTTGAAGCGCTTGGCGGTAAACAAGGTGACCGCCATGTGAGTGGCCAAAGACTCTGGAATGTGTACACTTCCGTAGGCGTTCCTTCAAGGTGAAATTTGCAGGAGCACCATTTTGTAACTGTGTACTGCCTATGCATTAGAACATTCTGTGTGCTTATATCCTAGATGTATGCCTCATAATTGGTTATCCACAAGAAAACCTATTCAAAAATGTCGGTGGTCTTCACCTGAGCAAGCGCAAGAGGAAGCTTCTTATCCTTGGGCACAGAAGTCCGGGGATAGTGCAGCGTGCTCCATAGAGCACGGCCACTTAAAAGCCAGCCGGGAGTGAAAACCTTAGGAAGGAAATAAATAAATAAATCGTTTATTCTCAACATAGTGAGGCACGCTTTAGAGGCATGATCATTTTGACGTAACGATGCATGATCAAGAATGTGCAAAAATCCAAAATATTTGCCATAGCAGTTTGTGTTTGTATAGGGGGTATGTATGTATGTCATTGTGTGTATGTGTACGTAGCTGTTTATTTTGTGCTTAAAGTTGTACTGCTCCAATCTTCAATGTTTGCTATCGTCATCAATATGCGAGTAGGAGATTGGTGTCCATGGGTTGGATAGAATTATTCGGATATCCACGGGGCAGTGACTTTATTTTGTGGCGAGTCACGACCGCCACGTCACAGTGTTGTTAAGCAGACATTTGTGGCTTTTTATAGGGAGAACGCTTGCCAGGCGAAACCCACCACGTCCTGGAACACTGCCACCGAACTATTTGCTGGAACGGGTTAAACCCAAACCACCCAGCTGACACCACGAGGAGGTTGTTCGGCTAGCCAGCCAGGTTGTTCGGCTAGCCAGCTTTAAACGCAATGGGCGTTTCCGACTTCCGTAAGTAGGTGCGCATTCTTAAGCATCCTGAGGCATATTTTAGTGAGAGACTTGATTTGAACTGATGGCTAAAGATCTCACCACAGGAAAGTGCAAGACTACTGAGGGGATAACTACCACTGTTTCAGGTTGTGGAAAACTGCCGAGGCATGTCGAAGGCTCGGTTGACAGATTTAGAAAAAAAGATAATGCTTTCTTATTTATTTATTTATTTGTGTTGGACGCCGTCAACCTTGCAGAATATGCAGCAAAAAGCGTCATCCATACGACAGAAAGCACTGCAATTAGGGAAGTACATGATGAGGATAAAGTAATTTTGGGTGATCCATGTCTCCATTTCGCAAGTGTGGAACAACCGCACAGTAGCTGACGCTTAGCCAAATTATCACCAAGCAACACATGTAAGGCACGTGAGAGGCAACATGGTATTCTAACCGGCAATATGTATACCCCATTGATCCAATATTCTAAACTAGGTCAATCGATAAATGGGCGAGCGGGTTACTGACAAGCGCCAGCGGATGCAGCTAACATATAGAAAAAGCTCAGTATATCTTTCAGTGAGGGTAGCAAATTCCAACTCAGCTTAGTTTGGATCACTACAGCTAGCTTGGTATTGGTCGATTGGTCAGCGTAGACGAGTTGAAAGCGACAGTGCTGAGCCCCCGATTGGGCAGTTTTGAGAGTTTTGCGCTATTGTCAAGGCAGTCTGTGGAGTTGAGGACCCACCTTTGGGCGGTGTTGAGACAGAACGATGACGGATCTGATCCTTGTGCCGGGTAACTAAGCTAGCAGCAGGTAAAACCACCTCTGTATGTTGGCCGGTAAGTTTGCACAACGCTCCAAGCTGCCAAGTCGTTTCGTTTGGCAACTTGACGTAGACCAGTTCATTCTCGCCGAACCTTCGATCGGAAGCGTGCTGGTTGTGCTATGCCTTTGGATTTATCTTACTTAACCTTGTGACATAGCCTCATGTCAGGAACCAGCATATGCAGTGGTGCCTTTAACCTCCGTCTGAACGTCGACTGGCCAGAGCTCTTCCCAGCAGCTTCGTTTGGCGTGGTGCAGCAACCAAACGAAAATATCTGCGACTAGTATACGCAGTGGAGAAGCGGCTGGTTTCCGTAACCCGTCCTTGAACATCTTGACGGTCCTTTCAGTCAGACCGCTTAAGCTGGGTGTTAGGGGTTGACTTTACATGGCGTATGCTGTTGCCTTTGAGGAACTAGTGAAAGTCTTGAATAGTAATAAGGAACTGTTGGCCGCTACCAGCGTAAGTAGTATAACGATGGTACTGAACCAAGTCCGCGTGCAACAAACGGTCGCCTCAGGTGGCATGTGCAAGTGGAAATCTTCAATCCATTTGGAGTAAGGAGCAATCAAGAGAAGAAAACTTTTCATCCAACTGGCCAAATTATTTTGCAGCTTTTACCTCATGCCTCATTCACCTAAACCGCACTGTGCACACAACCGCATCGGCCTAGTTCCTCATCAACATACTCAACATTAATGACCTAATTCTTATCGTTACATCTATCATTCTGTGAAGATAGACTTCATACAATCTTTGGGCCATGTGGGCCGCACTACTGACTACATCTGTATTATCACCGCGCGTGGTCCTGCTACTCCAGCTATTATGTATAATATTGCAATATGCCGATCATGCCCAAAAGGCGTGCCTCGCTTTGTCGAGAATAAATATTTATTTATTTATAGAATTTTGCATGTACGCGTTCCCACAGTTTACTGTGCCATTTTTAATGCCTAAGTGGTACAGGAGGGGTATTCCACTGAGTGCTTTGGCATACGTCGCAGTGTCGGCCTAACCCTTCGATACATGTGGCAATATTAGACACAAAAGGTCGCGCAAGTGCCTTTATTCTCGTGATCTCTGGGTGCGTTTCTTGATGGTCTTGTTAGACATGCTGTTGATACAGTGGTTGGATGATTGCTCCAGATCCTCATAGCCAACACCAATCCTTAAGACTAAGCTCTGTGCGTCAGACAAAGTGGGACAATATTTGCGGTTCACAACCGTCAGGCCAAATTTGAGAGACTACTCACTTGACTTTGGCCAGCAAGGTACCTTGTTCGGTTCCCTGACGGATATCTACATTTGGCACCAGATTTTCGCCCAAAGTTTGCAGCAGATGAATAAGCACTACAGGCTAAAGTACACCAGATGCTAGTTGATTCAACCGTAAACGGCCCGGAGTGTCTGTGACTGCATTTGCTTTTCCAGGGACGATATCAACGTAGTATTATCCTTTGAACCGGGTAACCTAAGGGGCGGCCTCCTCAGTATTCCAAATGACCTTAAAGCATTAGACTCCTGGTGTAACACATAGAAGCTTGATCTTTCTCCTGAAAAGTGCAGCGCCCTGTCGTATAGATGCACTGTACCGCCTAGTGCACTAGCCCTGTATGGTGTCTCACTAGCCAACTGTCAAACCGTAAGGGATCCCGGCGTACACTATTCAAGCCCACCAAATTTCTCGGAACAAGTTACATATAGCGTAGCGAAAGCCAGATCCCTCATTGGTCATATCTACAAGACAATGCTCGCAACGGAATCCAGGCTCCCTTTATACAAGGTGTGCCCCAGACCACTTTTGGAATACTGCTCAGTGATAGTCACCAACTTCAGAAAGAGTGACCGAATAGCAATTGAGAAAGTACAACGCTCATTCACAAAGCACCTGCTTTTCTGTTCTGTCCTCAACTGCCGTAAGCCCTGTAAATTGCTTGGTCTTGAACCTCTATGGTTACGACCTCAACCTCACCTTCCTATTCCAGACGACAAACCACCCAAACACGAACCTCGCAGGACTTATTCAACAAAACGGTGACTCTCAGTATCCACTTCGCCATAGATCCTTAACCGTTACTATACCTACAGCCCGTACCACCGTGTGTAACAACTTCTTTCTCTACAGATTCTTTCGCGTCTGGAACAGGCTACCATTACAAGTTAGGGCAGCCGCGAATACTGCACAGTTCCGAGCATCCCTACATAGACACCTCGCTCCCCTGCCTACATGCGAGCTGTTTAACACCAATATACCGGAGGATGAACTTTGGGAACATGGCCCAGAGCATCTCTAAAGCCGAAAACCCAACATATCGGACACAGGCCCCACCAAGTAATTCATTCACGCCAGATATGTTTTTTATTCCGACTAAGAACTGAGAGAACCTAGCCCATCGGTGCAAATATCTGCGCGCTCAAATCCACTATCCTCATCTTATTCCGCCACATCTAGTAAAAACCTAGTTAACTGCAACGGTAGTTTATTACGCCTATCCAACTTCATTCTTCCGAACGGCTTGCATCACTTATTCTGTTACTATATGTGTCGGTTAGGAACTACAAGGCTCCATCCGAATGCCATTGCTGGCCACCGATACTCTCTCTCCTCTAGCGACATCATCTGTTCTTCGTCTTAACTTTGGCACATCTTTTAAGCTGCAGCGAGTAATGGTAGGTAGCATGCATCATTGCGCTAGAAGCCACTCATTATCTCTGCAACATTTATACTCGGCTGGCTAGCCGAACAAGGCTGGCTAGCCGAACAACCTCCTCGTGGTGCCAGCTGGGTGGTTCGGGTTTGACCCGTTCCAGCAAATAGTTCGGCGGCAATGTTCCAGGACGTGGTGGGTTTTCGCCTTGCAAGCGTTCTCCCTATAAAAAGCCACAAATGTCTGCTTAACAACACTGTGACGTGGCGGTCGTGACTCGCCACAAAATAAAGTCACTGCCCCGTGGGTATCCGAATAATCCTTTCCAACGCACGGACATCCATTTTCTACTCGCGCATTGCCGACGATATGAGAGTCAAAGTTAGAGCAACACAGTTACAAAAAGGAACCTCACAGTGACACACCCACACACACACAGTTACATAGTTACATACCCCCTACATAAACATACACTGGTACGGCAAACATAATGTATTCTTGCACATTCAAACCACGCATTGTTGTCATAATGATCATGTCTGTAAGGGCATGTCTCGCCTTGTCGAGAATAAAAAATTTATTTATTTATTTATTTAACATGCCTTCGCCCGTTTTTCGACTTATTCTGTCACTGTAGATATCGAATACCACTTAGAAGGCTTCACCCAAATGCAATTGCCGATCACTGATACTCTCGCTCCTAGCACCATTATCTGTTCTTCATCTTACCTCTGTTTAGCAGCAGCTATTCTTCGTAGTCGCCAAACATTACTACGCAAATTCGGCGCTTGCTGGTAGCCACCCTTTTATCCCTCCAACCTTTATTCTCTTGGGAAGGCTGTCTATTGTACATTTGCTGTTTGGTGACTTATTCTGGGACACTGCAGATGCACACTGGTGACCAGAAGGCTTCATTTGAACGCCGCTGCTAGCGAGCGAGAAACCCACACCCCCAATACCATTACAGTTCTTCGTCTTATCCTTGACACCTAAACTTAGCAGCAGCTATTCTTCATAGGCTCCATGCCTCTTGGAGCGTATCCGGAGCTTGCTAAGAGCCGCACTTTTATCCCGCCCACCTTTACTCTCTGGGACGGCCTGCGTCACGTGCGTTTGCTGTTTGTTGACTTATTCTGGGACACGGTAGGTATCCACTAGCAACTAGAAGGCTTCACCCAAATACCATTGCTCTCCGTCGATACTCTCTCCCCTAGTACCATTAGCAATTCTTCGTTTTACCTACGTCACCACTTTTCAACTGCAGCGATTCATTGTAGGTAGCACACAGCTGCGCTAGGAGCCACTCCTTCTCTCTCTGACACGTACACTCTTGGATTGTTTGCATCACATACCTTCGCCGGTTTATTGACTTATTCTGTCACTGTAGGTGTCCACTAGTTATTAGAAGGCTTAATCCGAATGCCTTTGCTGGCCACTGATACTCTCTCCTAGCGTCACTCTCTGTCGCTCTTCTTTTCTTCCTCATCATTTTGCAACGATTCGTCGTAGGCTCCATGCCCCTTCTGAGCAGACCTTGAGCTTGCTAGGATACACTGCTTGTCTCCCTATCATACATTCTGTTGGAATGTATCAGTTTTCCCCGCTGGATAGTTGATGCATTTTGTGACCCTGTAGGCATACACTAGTGACAAAGCGTCTTATTGAAATGGCTACATCTGGCCACTGGTAGTCTTTCCTAGCGCCGCCATCTATCGATTGTCTTAGATTCGGCCTCTGTTTAGAAGCAACTAGTGGTTGTTGGCTCCATAATTGTGCGATTATCCATAGCTTGTTATGAAATATTCCTTATTTCAATAACCTTTATTTCTAGTAGAATGTCTGCATTCAAGCTTTCCGCCTCCTTACCACCAACTGACCATCAGATCTCTCTCGCGATATACCATTTGTTTTATCTTTCTTGTTCTGCGCTCCCTATCGCATTAAATAAAATAAATAAATTAGGCTGGCTACTTGCTGTTCAGGTGCCATACAAACACACCAGTCCTCTAACTTTCTTTCCTCTATCCGCACGCAACCTTTGCCTCATAATAAACTGATAGTTCCTGGATTACTTACTGGTACAAGACTGTTGTCTCTACGCAGACGTGAGCAATCTATCCACAAGGATATTGATTCTATAGGACATGCAAAAGCAACTTTCAGCATAGGTATTTTTTCACAGTTTACATGGTTTTGTCTAAAATTCAAACGTTGTAACGTAAGACTTTAACAACCCTTAACTCCACGCCTGTTCTTCCCTTGGTTGTTTCTCACTTTCCCTTTTCTCCGAGATCCGGAACCACTTGGGGATCTGGGATTGGACTGAGGAAGTGTTTTCGCCCAAGGCGGACGTAATGACCGACAAGGACCTACACGGAGCATGGCCGTATACCAAAGGGACTCCACTGCAAGTACCACCACGACCGTTGTCAAGTATGGAAAGCTGAACGCGGCTTCACACACCCGCAAATTATACGTCTGAAAAATTCAGACAGCAGAAATTTTGAACCTGCTCCCATGGATACACAACAAGCTTATTCGTGACGTTTCCATCCTCAACCCGCCGCAACAATTATGGCGGCCCTGATCAAACTATTTGTCCAGCCAACAGAGGAAACTGGATGCAATTTGACTGCGAATAAGCGAAAATGAAACCAGTCGTCAAGCTGCTTTGCCAGTTATACATTAGTTCTCAAAATGCTTTACTGCAATGTTGCAGGACGTGGTGGGATTTCGCCTGGCAAGCGTTCTCCCTATAAAAGGCCACAAATGTCTGTTTAACAACACTGCGACGTGGCGGATGTGAGTCGCCATTGAATAACGTCACTGCGTACAACTACCTACTGGCAAGTCGACTAGACTCATATTGCAAATTTTCCGGACACGTGCGAGCATGCAATACACTCTGTCACGATGTACCGTTTCAATGCATTTATAGTGCGTTGACCATTTACACTACGCACGATTGAACCAAAGTATCGTTGTGTTACACAACTAGCTGTAAACCTTGATCAGGCTAGAGTTGGTATGTCCCTATAAATTTGGGAATAAACTAGGCATTTATTTATTTATAAGCGACGCTGTACACGTCAGCGGTGAGTAATAAAGCCCAGCGTTGCATAGAAGGTGACGTCATCTGGTTTGTCTTTTTCCCACCAAGCAGGGATAGCAGGGGCTTATGGTTAGTCAAGAGTTCAAATTTTCTTCCCCACAGATACTGGTGAAATTTCATAAGCTGAATAATAATCGCTAACTGTTCCCTGTCGAGCCGCACACAGTGCTATTTCACTGGGGTCAATCATATGGAAGCAAAAGCTTTTGGTCGCTCGGTCACGTCTTTATTTGGGGTGATAGGAGGCCCGGGCCCTGGGGCTAGCGCAGCCCAAGGCATATTCATCGGCATTTTTGGGTCACAATGCGGTAACAAATTAGCGGTACTGATAGCTACTCTGACAGCATTGTAAGCCTTTCGTTTTTCATTGGGTCACGGCCACCTGGTATTCTTACGAGTTAAAGTATACAGTGATGCAAGGTTAGCAAAATTGAGTAAGAAAAGCCTGTACTTGAATACTAGCACAAGAAAGGATAGCAGAGGTTACTATTTCGGTGTATTGCAGCATCCGGAATGGGTTGAATATCTTCCCGCAGGAGATGTAACCCGTGTTTGTCCAAACAAAATTTCAGGTATTCAGTTGTGTCACAAAAGAGGACGCATTCGGATTACTTGGATTTCAGGCCGTTCTCCTGTAAGTGTTTCAAGTCTGTCGCATGGGCTGCCATATGTTCGTAGCCAGTAGAACCAGCAACCAAAAGGTTGTTCATGTAAGCGCAATCTACGGACATGCTTTCAATAAATTGCTTATAATGCTCTGGAAGATCGTCGGCGCGTAGTGTATCCAGAATGATAATCGGTTATAGCAGAATGATTCCATGTGGGTATTAATAATGGTAATTTCCTTTGAGGAGTACTTTAGCTCCACTTTAGCACATGCACGGCT
This sequence comes from Dicrocoelium dendriticum, assembly GCA_944474145.2. Classification (NCBI taxonomy): domain Eukaryota; kingdom Metazoa; phylum Platyhelminthes; class Trematoda; order Plagiorchiida; family Dicrocoeliidae; genus Dicrocoelium; species Dicrocoelium dendriticum. The sequence goes on along the minus strand of OX104070.1, from coordinate 66,229,476 downwards.
TAGACCAAGATTCGAGAACCCTTGTCCACCCGACGAAGCTGCATAAAGGTTATCTATTCGTGGAATCAGATGTTCCGTCGTTGTCGCTTGAGTAAACGTTAGTTTTCAGCCGCCGCAAATGTGAACTGAGCCATCAGGCTTCTGTATAGCAACGATGGGTGCAGCCCAGGAAGAGTGGCGTAAGGGAGAAGTTATTCCATCTTTTTGTAATCGCGCTAACACTAACGTGCCCCTTGGACGGAATGATAAAGGTATACTCCGTGCCTCATAAAAGTTGGAATGAGTCTCTGGCTTGCTATTCAAGCAAGCTCCGAAACCAGGTAATTTCCCAGGCATATTCGTCAGCAAAACAGTGGCAACGTTTTTCTAGAGTGTAAGTAAGTCAGAACAACTGTCCACTTTCTTGACAGCGTAATAATTCCGGCACGTAGTTTGACCAGTTCCACCCAAGTAGCCTAGGTTCATCTGTGTTAACAAAGATTAGAAGAAAGGGGGCCTACTATCCCCAAGCTTTACTTTCAATTCACACGCCTGAAACGCCAAACACTGCCTCAGGGTAGGATGGTAATTCAGGTTGTCGTGGCCGGAACTAGGTCGCGGAAAGTTCGGTGGTTGATCAGAGTAACCGTGGCCCAGGTATCGACCTCTAGGCTTACCGGCTGGCATTTAAGCTTTAAAGCAACAGAACACGGCAGTACTCCCATTCCGCGCGATGTAATTGTGTGCAAAGTTAGATAGTATCTGCGAGCGGCAGTGTCTGCCACAACTTGAACAGTACCCTGGGCAGGGCAGGTTATCAGTCGTTGAAGAACGGCCGAACGACATACGCGAGCAATAGGTCCGACTTTCCGTACGTTTGACAAGCTGACTGTTTTCGCTGCCTTCATTAACCTTTTCATGCTCTCTGCCACATCTGTAACCGTAAGAAAAAAGTTTTTGGTGTGTGCTTTAATTTTACGGACGGCAGCTGAAGGAGAATCGCTTCGATATTAAATTGCTGGTTGCACAAGACTTTCCCTTGGTCTGACCAGTTAGCAGGCCGTTTCCCAAGTCAGTCTGTTCTATTCTTCAGACTGCAGTCGTTCTCTAGTTTTATTATCTCATAGTGCAACCGAAGGCATTACACCGACTTAGTCTGTTTAAAGTTCCTTGCGTGAATTTATTCTAACAGCAGGCAGGGAAGGACAGTTGTATGCAACTGCTAAATTCATACGCACTCTTCTCACTGCCGTAACTGTGGAAAGCTTAGGTGGGCAATAAAACTTGTTTCCGCAGCCCCCATCTACCATTCATGGAGTTAAAGCAGTTTGTCAGGGATGCGTTTTCGTACAAACGCAAGGCATCAAAATGCTGTTGACCTCCTGCACCGAAGTGTTGTCACAATAGGTTGATAGATTGGGTTTCACTAAGTTTGCTGTTGGGTGTGTAATAATGAAAAGCTCAAGGTAGTCACCAGAGGTTCGTTTCCAACGGTTCCAGACTGCCGAGGTCGGCTTGGAAAACTTGTGTTTCCAAAAGTGGTCAGTAGGGATAAGCTGACCAACAGTAATTTATTCGAACATAACTTTGGGCGCCAAAACAGCACAGTTTAGCACTTGCGGAACTAACACATAGTGGCTGATTCTTAGCCAAAGTATCACGAAGCAACACACGCCCGGCACATGAAAAGCAAAACTGTATTCTACGCAGCAAGGTTTACACCGCATTGCTCAAATTTTCTAAATTAGGCCAATCGATAAATGGGTGTGCGGGTTAATGGCACGCGCCATTGGATTCAGGCATTGAATATAAAAGGCTTAGAATTTTGGCCCTGAGTAAGCCGTTTTCTGTTACATAGTAGCGTTTCAACGAATGCAACCTACGACTGAAGCGGCATACCATTTGGTGAATAGTGGCGAGCATAAGTGCAGGTATCGCATGTGGAATGTCGCATTTGCAGTAACGAGCTACAACAATCAGCGGACATGGATGAGGACGTAAGGTGGGATCAAGGCTGCGATTGCAGTCCATGGTGCCACGAAATATGCGCGAACCTCCGGGACCTAAACAGTACTACTACACTGCAGACTGAAAACGCATCATTAGGGATAACAGGGCCGGCTATTGTTGCCTCGGTAAGGAAAGGTTAATAAACATAGCAAAGCTCCAAAGGTTTTGCAAAGCCAAAAACGCAAAAACTTTTCAAAACCAACAAGCTTAAAACGTTTTGAAAAGCCCCAAATAATTCAAAAGCTTTGAAAACCAAACTTTCTTTATTACTATCAATATTTCTGCATGCTACTCTTTCATTACGGGTAAGCCATTTGTGTCATCATCTATGGCATTCCATAAAGCCAGCTGACCGGCATTGCTTTCTTTTCCTTTTAATGCTACGAACCGGCGTTGAGGCAATCGCTTTGTTGAAATGTTGACTTGCATGACATCCAAATACACTAACGTCTTTGGTACTCTAAGGGAGGAGACGCGTGGGAACCCGATAGCGTTTGTTCACCTGGTTCTGCCTTAGCAGCTGCGACCTTTTCACCACCTTGTCTCGCCAAAGCGTAGCCCGAGACTAATGGTCCTTAGTTAGGTTGAAGGGTTAAAGCGTTCACCTTGCAGTGGCGACCGCCCACTGACCCGGAGCTATCCCTGTGTGTTCGCAGCATGTTGCGCACACTGTTATTTAACCTTCGCTTACGTTATACACCAGAATTTCGTAGTATTTACTTGGTGGAAGGTTGCTAAAAATTGCTTACCTCCGCCAAGCAGTAGTCTAGCCAACGCTTTGCGCGTGCACTCCGACCTATACTTCGTGTGGAACTACTGTGGATTTCTTCATCTCCTCTAGCTGCCTCGCGCTTTAATGCCATTAAGATCGCGGGATTGTAGGTATGCAATAAAAGCATATTTCGTCCCTTTAAATTGTCTTCTTACTATATATTTTTGGATTTCTTGTATTTGGGGAATCGAACGATACCACCGCTTTCTGCACGTACTGTTTAGCAAATTTGCGGCATAACTGTCTACCGTATATACGTATACCTTCATCCTTACCACAACAGCTCCGATGTCAACGGTATTTAGATGTGTTTCACTTCGTACCGCTACACTCCGCCAAATACAAGCTTATTGGGGCGACTTCAATATGGCCGCCATCGATTAAATCAATAAATAAACAAATAGTATATTCTCGAATTTCCGAGACACACCTGACCAGGCATGATTGGGACCACCACTCACCGCCCATGCGCCTGCAGTTCGTGTCTAGCATGACCGCATCGGCTGGTGCCAACTCTTTTACCACGCTCCAAGAAGTCCAACCTACTGGACTTTTACTCGCGAGGTGTCGGCTGGGCCGCTAAACAATAAATAAATAAATAAATAAATATTTATTCTCGACTATGCGAGGCACGCCAATTGAGGCATGATCAGGTATGTACTGCTGTACATACATTATATGGCAACCGTAATGACAGTAGAAAATTGTTCATATGTCCATGATTGGAACTGTGCAGTGGTGAACATGCGAAAGAACGAGTTGGTTGTAGTGGGATCGGGATCCATTTGTTTGGACATAGTCGCTCTGCCACATATCGCAGTCATACCTCGAGTAACTGTTTGTCGGGCAGTGACCATAATATGGGGCAGATTGATCTCCTCCTATTCACAAATGCCTACTCACCCAGTCAGCAGAAAGCTTAGTTCCGGTCTTTTCGTGACATGGATTGCGCGAAATTTTAAGTCCTCCGCTCCGCCCGATGAAACCGGTGCTTGCTTACAGGAGGCCAGGGAGAGGCAGCAGGACGGACCTATGCAAAGTTTAGAGACAGTCTAGCTAAGCTATTTTCCGTAATGCCGCGCACCCGCTATGCCCCAACAAAAAGCGGTACTGTGTTAACTGCTTTGCTTCGGAAATTTAGTAAAATAGCAAGCGCATTTAGAAAAACCACGGCAACACCATCTTCATAATCTAAACCCTTTCCACGAAGCTCAAGGAACATCATTCTGAGCAACGCCAGGCCATGGAACGGCATGCGCCTCCTAGTGAAAAATCAAAAATCTTTTCTAACTGCATAACCACGGAGGGCGTAGCGGAAACACTGGCACTTTAATCTTCCTATCTTCTTCGTACTTAACCAAAGACCCGCCAGTAATCTGTAACGTAGTTAATCTTTAGTTCTGCTTTACGTTCAACGCCATTACCAGCGTACCATCACCAATTTAGCCTACGGCACGCGCCAGCGACTCTTTTAAGACAAGCACTTTTGGCATAGCTAATAGCAAGAAATCAATTAGCCTAGTGAAACCATCCTATTGAGTGGGCCCGATGGCATCCCTTCAGTGTTTCAAAACAAGGAAGCCCAGCTATCTCTATACTAAATCAACACATTTAATCCATCCATGCAGGTCAGTTGTGCTCCGTCGCAGAGGAAGCAAGCCATAGTTACCCTTGCCGTAAACGAGACCCTAAAGATACCGCGGCTAAAATTGCCAATGTTGACACCATCCATCCTTCCAAAAGCCAAGAAGCAGATGCGGAAAAAGAGCACGAACTTTAAAACATTTTGTTGCGGCCCAGCCCAAAACTGGCGACCCACGACCACAGTTTCGTCCTGGGTTAGACCCAGCAGGTGCTAGCCAGAGATTGGGTACAATTCAAGGACTAGTGGTGCATGCTTGACGCTATAAACACTATACCACTGAGATCCGCGAGCAAAGCTTGGGGCAGCGGAAAGAAAACCAAAGTTGGACTTGGAGATTTCGCTGCGCCTTTGGGTGGCTACAAGCAACCTCTATTAAGACCTCGGCCCTACCAATCAAAAACACCGTATGTAAAATGGAAATACGTTGATCTTTCTCATCCAAACATTGGCATCCTGCGACCGTTGTTTCGTCCTGGTTTGGACTCATCAGGTAGATATGGCCAGAGCTAGGTTGCAAAGTAGAGCCTAGTATTTCACAGCTATGTAGTAACACTATGCTACTGAAATACATGAGCAAATCTTGGTACAGCGGAAACGAACTCAGAGCTAGACTTGTAGGTTCCGCTATGTGTTTGGGTTGTTACATGCAATCTCTAATGAGACTCTGGTACATTGGTGGTGGAAACCGCCATTCCGATCACGAACCTTGGGTTAACTGGAAATATTTTCGTGTTGCTCATCCCAACACTCGCACACCACGACGCTGCTTTTGCACTGGTTTGGACTCATCAATTAGAGATAACCGGAGCTGGGGTTGTAACCCAGCACCAACTTGATCACGGTTAACATATTAACACTATGCCATTGAGATCCGCGAGAAACGCTTGGTAAGACGGAAACGAATTCTAAGTCAGACCTGGACAAGCCGCTGTGTGGTTAGAGAGCTACAAGCAACTCCGCGTTATACTTGGTTTATTTGACGTGGAACTACCTCATTCTGATCAAAAGGACTGTAAGTGAAAAGGAAATATTTTGGGGTTGCTCACGCCAACACTGGCACCCCACGATCGCGCTTACCTCCAGGTTTGAGCGCATAAGGTTGAGTTGGCCGGAGCGCTGGTAGTGAGTAGTGCCTTTGGTTCACGGCTAACCTCAAAGGCACTAGGACACTTAGGTCGGCGAGCAACGTTTGTTATAGTCTATTGGAATTCCAAGTTATTCTTGGAGATTCCGCTGCCTGGTTGGGTTATAACAAGCAACCTACATTGAGACCTCGGTTCGTTTGAGTTAGACCTCGGTCATTCCGACCACAGGGACCGTATGTGAAATTGAAATATTTTGCTCGTTCTCATCCGAACACTGGCACCCAACGATCACGCTGTTGTCCAGGTTTGGAATTATCATGTAGAGCTAGCCAACGCTTGGTTGGAAATCGAAGCTTAGTGGTTTACGGCTGGCAACATTAACACCATGACAGTGAGATCATTGAGCAACGCTTGAAATAGAAAAAACGAATGCCACAATTGCGTGCGTAGGATGTCGAGTATAAGACCAAACACTCTGTTCCCCTCATCCCGAGACCTTACCTTGACAGGATATCTGGCTTTTCATATAGTCACTTTCGTTCCGAAAGCTTTTTTGCTTATGACACTCATTACTGTTATTCACACTTTATTTTGGTGGCCTAGCTTTATCTTGCTGGCCTAGCCGGACTCGTCTGAACGGTCTCCTGCCGTCATAAGCTTGGTGCCCGTAACGTCCTGTATCCCTCAACTGAAATGCATTGTTGGCCTTGATTAATCGGTATTGCTCCGTCCCCCTTCTTCCTGAACATGCGGATTCTGCCGATGCTCTCCTTTGGTACTTATACCTATGTTCAACGGCTCGCTCTCTTTGCTTCCGACTAATGTGACCCTAATGATCAGGGATAGACAGACTTACCGGTCTACTCCCATAACCCGGAGAACATCATTGGCGTTTCCACTTCGGAATAGAGTATTTCCCTTTCCGCACTCTGTTTGCACTACTTTTTCAGTTAGACGTAAATTTCTTCGGAGCTGGCTCTAACCTATCCTCGGCCGACCAGCCCCAAGTTCTGACTGCTACCAGACATCCGAGACGTTATCGCTCCAGGCTCTACATTCCAAACACTCTGTTTCACTCATCTCCAGACCTTTCATTGGCATGCTAACTGGCTTTCATATAGCTGCTGTCGTCCCGAAAGCTTCTTTTCTTATGACGCCCATTGCTGTTATTCACGTTAATTTAGCGGCCTATTTTCACTTTGCCGGCTTATCCGAACTCCTCTGACCGGTCTCCTGCCTTCTGACCCACCTCGGACTTCGGAGATCTCCATGATTAAGCCTCTGCGGACGTAACCTACTGCAACCCGCAACTGAAATGCATCGTTGGCCCTGATTAATCCTTATTACTATGTCCCCTTTCTTCCTGTACTTGCCTATTCTGCTGAGGCTCTCCTTTATTACTTAGACCTGAATTCAACGGCTCTCACTCTTTGAGCTGATATTCTAATCCCGTCTCGTTGGTCTCTTTGCTTTTGACTACCGTTACCCGAGTGCTCAGGGATATGCAGAATTGTCTCCTGTTTTCTGACCTCTCTCGGACTTCTGCGATCTAACTGTTCTAGTCATTGTCGACGCAACGCTTTATTACCGTAACCTCAAGAACGTTGCTGGTCGTGACTCATCCTTATTGTCATGATCAGGTTTCGGCAGACCCAATGGTCTGTTCATACCATGTCGGGAAGATCGCTGACTTTTCCACTCACTTTTTCCTTTTCTCATTCTGTTTGCCTTCCTTTTTCCACTTTTCAGGCAGCTCTTCGGGTCTGGCAGTACTCTAGTGGCGTCTGACCAGCCTCTTGCTTTCTGACTACTTCCATACGTTTCAAACGTTAACGATCTAGGCTTTGCTGTCCTGGTACACTGTCCCGCTTATCCTGAGACCGTTCCTCGGCATGAAACTGCCTTTTTATGTAGCCACTTACTTCCCAAACAGCTTTTCTGATGACACTCATTACTTTATCCCCACCTTACTTTGGAGGCCTAGCTTCAGCTTGCTGACTTACCCGGTTCTGACTGTACGCTCTCCTGTTTTCTGACATCTCTCGGACTTCTGTGATCTAATGATCTAAACTCTGCCGACGACCACCGCTGGTCATGATTGAACCTTATTATCATGTCCCCTTTTTTCCTTAACATGTCTATTTCTGTTGATAATCTCTGTTAGCACTTAGACTTTACTAATACGACTTTCACCCTATGAGCTGACATTTTGGGTTCGTCTCATCGATCTCGTACCTTCCGACTTCCTTGACCCTAATGATCACACTCTAGCATGACTTATCTGGTTCTTGCTGTACGGCCTCCTGTCTTCCGACCTCTCTCGGACTTCTGAGATCTAAACGATTTAGCCTCTGCAGACGCAATGCTCTGTCTCCCCGCCTCCAGAGCACTGCTACTCATGATTCATCAATAGTATATCCGCTTTTATCCTTAACACATCTATCCTGTTGACGCTCTGTTAACTTTCTGACAATTATAATACGGCTTTCTCTCCACGAGCCCATATCCTCCTCTCAGCTCCATAGTATTCTGCTTTCCGAATACTGAACCCATACTTTTGAACCATCGACATGTCCAAAGGTCTGTTCGAAACACCTCGAGATCTTTGTAGGCTCTTCCACTTCCCCATAATTGTCTCCTTCCCGATTACATTCTTTCATTTTCGCGTTCTGTCTGCTTTCCTTTATCCCTTGAACGGATAACTCTTCAAGCCTGGCTCTACTCTAGCCTCGTCTGACCAGTCTCCTACTTTCTGACCGTTTCCAGAAATCCGAGACGCACGTGTTCTAGGCTGTGCAGTCACAACACACCATGTCCCTCAGTCTGAGAGCTTCGTTTGACAAGCGAACGGGCATTTTATATAGCCTCGTAGTCCCGCAAATTTTCTTTACTCGTGACATTCACTACTGTTATCCCCATTTTAATTTGACGGTCTAGATTCATCTTGCTGACTTATCCAGTCTCATCTAAACGCTGTTTTGCTTTCTGACCCCGCTCGGAGGTCTAAGATCGAAATGATCTATGCTCTGCCGACGTACCGCTCTTTGACTCGCTTCTCACCCACATTACTGGTCGTGATTTATCTCATTTATTCTATTCCCCTCACAAGCTTAACATGTCCATTTCTGCCGACTGTGAACATTCTGGTAATAATAATATCGATTTCTCCCTGTGAGTCGACATGTTAGGCTCGTCTCAATGGTCTCCTCGCTGACTGCTCAGGCCTTCTCAATGGGTCATCGACAGAGCCAATGGTCTGTTCACAACACCTCGAGACCATTGTACGCTTTTTTACTTCTCCACAATAGTTCCCTTTTGTTTCAGACTTCATTCTTTCCTTTCCGCGCCCTGTTTACATTCCTTTTCAATGGGACGGATAACTTTTCGGGTTTGGCTCCAATATATCCTCGTCTGCCTAGTCCCCTTCCTGATTGCTTCCAGACATCCGAGACATAAACGATTTAGTCTCTGTAGTCCAAACACTCTTTGCCCCTCATCCTTGTGTTTTGCTCGCCATACCATCTACCTATTCCGGCGCAACACTCGACCACCCTTATCCTAATTACACCACTGAGCATTATTCATCCTTTTATTGCATCTTCTTTACTTCTCCTCAATGGAACCTCTTTCACCGACTCTCTGCTTACCTTTCTGTGCTCTGTTGCATTCCTTCTTCATTCGACGCTAACTTACAGGTGTTGGTCCTCCCTGACTTCTTATATTCCTACCAATATAAGTTTAAGGAAATACGTCTCTGTCGCTTCTTCTGAGTGATATTCCATCCCATTATCTGCACACCTTGTTCTCCTCTCTCTGGTTTACACCGATTGAGCATGTGCCTATTTTACCACCCCAAACACTCCTGCTTTATCTTCAATCTTTCATTCTTTACTGATCCGTGTTCTGCTCGATTCTCGTCGTGCTTCGCCACTTAGGATATACGTGTATATGCGATATTTAACTAACAATTACACGTATAGGGGTACAATAGTTCAGGCATAGCCGCAATTGATTGACTGCATTCCAGATGCATTCCTTTCTTCTCTCTGTGTGGCTGCCTCTGTTCGTTTCCTTTTATATCCCGAGTCTGTCACATGTACGGCGACACGCACCCAAGGAATTGTCCACCGTTGCGACAACAATACAAGGCACACAGTTCCTTTACCTGGACATGAGTGGAAAATTATCAACCCTTTTACAACTTACCATCCGGACAAATCATTCGATATCTTGCACTGATAAAATTCTTCCGCGGCTTGAACCACTGAGTTCAATTTATCTAACACTACCACTTCCACATATCTCTTGACTGGGGACTCTCGACTTCGGAAGGCACATTCTCCTACCGATACAAAGCCGGAACCATCGGTCATTCTAAGCTCTTTAATCCGTTTTCACCGCTCAAATGACCGTGGTTTTCCATATTTCTAATCAATTTCTCTACATACCCAGGGGGATTTGCGATTCCTTTTTCGGAACCTTATCAACTCCTCCAATGCTTCAACATATTTCAAAGTCTGTTCTTCGGAGACTTCACGTGGTTCTGCAGATGATCAACAAATCATATCCAGAAAGAATGTTTAGCTCCTGACCTACCGCCCTGACATAGGACAGGACCCAGGCACACATCAGTCAGCAGCAAAATTGGACGCTACTTGACTGCGAATAACAAAGCAAACAAACTTTTAACGAGAACCATAGCCAGTTACAACTTGACATTCAATGGATTGGCTTCAGTGTTTCAGGACGTGGTATGTTTTCACAGGGCAAGCGTTCTCCCCATAAAAAGCCACAGATGTTCGTTTAACAACGCGGCAAAGTGGCGAATGTGACTCGCCACCGAATAAAGTCACAGCCCATAACTTCACACTGGCAGCTCAATTAGAATCATCATACTGGATAGCTTGCTGTTTAATTATCTTCCAACGGATCACTCAGGATTCTCAGTCTATTATTAGTCGAGGTATGACCGATATATGGCAGAGCGATTATGTCCAAACAATGGATCCCGATCCCACTACAACCAAGTCGTTCTTTCGCATGTTCACCATTGCACAGTTCCAATCATGGACATATGAACAGTTTTCTACTGTCATTACGGTTGCCATATAATGTCTGTACAGCAGTACATACCTGATCGTGCCTCAATTGGCGTGCCTCGCATAGTCGAGAATAAAATATTTATTTATTTAGTTAAGCTGTCTGCCATATATTGCAGTCATACCTCAGCTCAAGAATCCTGATTGATCGATTAGAAAATAAGTGAATTTCTAGATCCAGTGATGCGTGACAATGTACTGAGTTCGTGCGTACGTAACGCAAAGATTAGGAGTGATATCGCAGAAATCAAAGAGACGATAGCATTTGCATGAAATCGCATAAAGAACTGACAACGGTATATGCAGCTGTAGAAGTGTCCGCGTAACGAAGCTATCAAGCATGGTGACTCCAATTGACCTAGAAGTGTGAATTTGTATGTTGCGACTATTCGGTGGCGAGTTACATTCGCCACGTTGCAGTGCAGTTAAACGGGCACTTCTGGCTTTTTATAGGACGAACGCTCGCCAGGCGGAAACCCACCACGTCGTGAAACACTGCTGCAGATCCATTGAATGGCAAGATGTAACTGGCCATGTTCCTTGTTGAGCGTTTGCTTGCTCGGTTATTCGCAGTCAAGTTGCGTCCCACTTTTTATCGGCCCACGCGGTAGGCGTGTGACTTAGTGGCACATATGAACTGCGAGATATGTGGGCACTAAAAATATCTATTACATCAACTTTGCCGCGCGAAACCCGACTACGTAAACGTTTTTCGGAAAATGAACGAAAATCACTAAAAATGAGGTCTATTGCTACTTCACGTGAAGTCTATGGAAGTGAGTCAGTTTGGGCTATTATTTTGCATTGCAACCATGGCGGCGGACTTTAACATACCTTTTGTAAACATTCGCTCCACAGGTTTGATGAACACTTTTCGCTCTTTACGTCATGTGTGTAGCGCAACAACGTCAAATTTGTCTGGTGTATTAGCAAAAAATGCAGGTATTCCAGCAAGAAATATGATCGCTTCGTGTATCACTGCGTGCGCTGTAAGCGGCGCAAAACAATAATCAAAGAAATACGGCGAGTCGAGTATGTGCTTTATACTTCTGTTGATGGTCTTAAGCCATTGCTTGAGACAACAATTGCAGCGCTCTCGTCAAGGTCGTTTGGGATGCTCTTAAGCTAAAGGAGCTGACATTCGATCTGGCCCTCAACGATCCATGCAACCGCTTCCTTTTCGAAAGGCACTGCCTTCGGCTTACGGAGGAGGAATTCGATTAAGCCGCTGACTTATTTCGATACAACAGCCCAACGTGCTACCTAAAGCAATACCTCGAGAATGTATTCGGGAAACACGCCACCAGCGACGACGTCCATACTGTACGCCACAGGGTGCGCTTGCCGGTGTCATATTGGTAAAAGTGTCACTTTAGGGTTGACAGACAAGTTGCGGCAGGCGCTTGAGAGCATAGAACAGGATGGTTTCGTGCAAACATGTCAGTAAAAGGCTTTCTTACGCAAGTGTGTTTTGCGAGTAAGCCGCATGAGCAAACGTTTCGCCGATTTGCGCACGTTGTGTGCCTGGATGCAACGCATGGTACAAAGCCCCTTGGGAACGCATGAACTTACGACATTCGTCGTTAAATTTCACTGCAGTTTCAAGTGTACAAGTCCCTGCTAACAAATGGCAGGGGTTACGGCCAACCAGCTTTTTGTGGGTAAGTGCGAAAGTAAACTTTAAAATCTTTTGTAAAATTAGTCGGTTTTTTTGGTGCTGCCATGGGTCATGTTTTCTCAGTACGCACTTGCATTCTGGATAAAATGGCTGCTCAAACGCGCGCAGAACAAGCAGTATTCCATTGTCACATTCTATTATGGAACATTCACATGGTTCAGGCCGTATGGAAGCAGTGAGGGAAGCGACTTTTATCCCGCTCTAGAGACTAATTGCTCCCGCGCACGCTAGTTATTTCACCTAACGTCTACAATGACTACGGAGACCAAACGTGCTACGTTTCCGACATTCACACTGTTCTATTCAACCGGATCTGCGTCTACTTCAGAGGACGGATCCGCAGTTGTTAGTTGTCTAACATCCTACGGGATGTTCCCCAAGCGGTCGTGAGCGAACTACTTTCAAGCGGAATCAGTGCCTTTTGTAACACCACCAACATCAGTGTCGAGAACGCCAAGCTTAGATTGAACAACGTAACACATGCTTCCGAGCGCCTTGCTTTGACCGCGTGTAAAGTACGGAAATGTCTGGGATCCTATTGGAAGCATTGCAGAGGCAGCGTACATACTTTCGTGACAGGCACCGCGTGTTTGAAGGCGAAGGTAACACCTACGTGTAGATGCTGGTAAGCCGTCTCACAAAGTACGCTGGCACACTGGTTAGGTGTCATCTGGCAGTACCCAAGTTCGGTGCCTTGTACTCAGATATTGAAGCAGGGTAAGTTTGCCATCTTGTATGTTTCTACTTCCAGTCTGCTGTTCAAAATCGATATGACATCTCCTGCGTAAATGGCACGTGCACTTGCGCGTGTTACCAGCACAGTTGCCCACCGCATGTCCATTTCATGAGGTTGTTAATGAAAAACCACCTCCGGCGGGTAAACCAGCAAATGTTTTCATTCGTTTTTAGAAGACAAACCTATCCTTTGTCGACGACTGGCGAAGCTCGACATGCCGGATGAGTTCTCGTTGCTTCGCTCTTCAAAGGTAGCGACCTCAAAGAAGGCCAATTTCAACGTAACACTACTTAGTGCTCGGCTAAAGTGCCCGGAGGACGGTAACCGCAGTGCAGTATCTGGGTTCATCAATAGCCACATTAAACAAACAGATGATTTTATCTACCTAACACTCAGTGCATCCGTCAAAAGTGATAAGCCGCACTGTCAACCATCGCGAAAGTAACCATGGTGCAAAACCGGTACATTGACTACTTTTCGAGTCGCTTGCGCTGAACCTGTTGCAGGTACCGGCATTCATTACGTGCAAAACCGACTACTGTATCATCGTGGATATCTGGTAGAGAATATAATCGATGGTTGCGAAGTTTACTCCAGGGACATATCAGCACTTGCAGTTACCACGAAACTGTCAAGTAGCAGTAACCTGCGTGCGTTGGAAGCAAGTAATTTAGTTTCAGTTTCGCGCCGTACACCATTTCCGAATATAAACCTATCATCCACCCCATCTACCTCCCCCGCATACGAAAGCAAGCGATTTTAAGTAATTATTTACCTACACGCAGATACCTACGGTGCTTGTGCCACGGTACCATTTTGCAGCTATCCATATGTGTCACAGAGTGCAACCAGTGCACCCGGTATGCATATGTGCTTGCGCACTGACTTACAGTCAACGGAAATGACACGAACCCCTCGGCGGAACTGCAGCCTATCTGCATAGCTACACTTAAGTGGGTTATAGTATGTTGTTTTCTGCTTCCATCTGGATTCCACCGCAAATGAACCGTTTGCAGGAAACACCACCGATCTATGAAGGACCAGCAGGATTTGCCTTCAAGGCAAGAAGTCATGTGCCATTGTCATTAAACCACGGCAGCCGATGAGTACGACTGCCTAACTGCTGAAAGGACAGTCTGTGAGAACGTAAGCTTGAACCTGCTTAAGGCCACCCCTGTTTACTTTCCGTGTACTTCTGCCTTTCTAACCAGAAGCAACTACTCGCTTGACGGCATTGCTTGGGACATTCAGTAAATCGATCAGACGGTGGCTCTGTAATGCACACATACATGGCCCAAATGCTGTTTTAATGGCAACAGTTCCCTTGTTTTCCTTGCGCATAACGCTTTTCTTTAGGTATACTATTTTTTGCACAGCCTTTTTTGATCCGCCGTGTTGACGTGAGGCAAATTACGTGTCCGGCACATTTGTGTAAACGCTGAATGGATCCAGATGACGACCTTCCAGATACTTTTATCTACACTACCCACACTTACACTACTCACAGAAATCCAAAATTAATTTTAGCTGTGCACATACGTTTCTTAACAGTTTGGGTATTACACGCATGCGATCGCATTCGCATAGTTAGAGTGCGCTTAAACAGCTATTTATAGATGCCTCGTGCCTCATATTTGTGGCGCACTTGCAATGAGATTTGTGGCCTACTGTCTTAACGGGTACACGAAGCCTATGGTGTTGTGTATAGTTGATCCGTGACTGACCTTAATAGTGCTAGTACAATGGGACTTTGTACACCACTGCATCTCTGCTACGCGACGCCTGTGCCCATTGCTCGAGCTTATCCGTGTTCTTGCAATAAGAGACATACGTGGGGTAAGGCATGCGCCGGCACGGAATGCATGTACTGCTTCCTTTAGAGGCTACGCTATGTATAGAGGCTGGGAGGCTTAAAGTATTGATGCAGGTGCTAAGAGACTTATGTAGGCTACTCCACCACCCATACACCAGGCCTGTGATGCTAGTCATAGAGGCTCCGAGGCTTACACTCTTGGTTTTATTGCTAAGAGACATTCGTAGGATACTTTATCACCGGTACACCAGGCCTGTGATGCTATGCATACAGACTCTTTGGCCGATATCCATGGAGATAACGCAACGAGACCTGCTTCAGACGTTGTGGGATCTTTGGGCCACAAGCAGGAGTCAGGTGCTCCGCAATGAAAGCAGTTAACACCCGACTACGTTTGACAGCAGGATTGCTTTTCTTAGATTTTGTCAGCCACCTGCCATGGCAACCGAAAATGAAGCAGAGCGGTATCCGCTATCGCCGGGCTAGACACAGCAACAGGCAGGTGGGTGTCTACTTTTGTCATTCTAGTGTGCGACACAGGACTGAGCAGCGCTGTACAGCTTCGAGGCAAACGATATCACGCTACCTACTTATAGATAGTTCGAACTTACTTTTCGCAGTCATGCAATGCTTCCTTCTATCTAGGTTCTCGTAACGACATGCATATAGCAGTCACCTCCTACTGGACTCCGAATGTTGCTATCTGCCCGCTTCTTTCACCAATATGAATGAATCTAGTACAATTGTCAAAGCAGGAAGCAGTATCTGGCATCTGTCCGGTCTCCGTTTCATCAGAATGGACTACCATCAGAACTGAGAAGCTGTGGCGCTTACTGCCATCTGACGCACCTCCGTTCTAATCTCCGTAGCACATTCTGAATACGCTTTTAGACTTCAATCTCGTATGTACCAGTCGTCGGCTGCTGAATGGTTTAGTCTGCTTTCATAATTTTCACATCTAGCTGCCTGGGTGAACCGGTGTCGGTCTACTCGCATCATCATCACAGGGTACCATGTACTTTGGGAAGCCGTTGTGCTAACGGCCTACCAAATTTCCGTTTCCAGCATGACCACTAGCTCAGATAAGGTTCAGCCCAAAGGGCAACCACTAGGCTTTTGACGTCGCATCGCCCGCAACTGTTTAACATACCAACCTGTGCAATCCATCATCATACGCTTGAGGTTTCTGCGGCCTTACGTTCCTACTATTATCTCCCTCCCGATTCCCAACTTTAGTGCCCGCCATTTCCTAGATAAGTCTGCTTAACTTCACAGAGACTGCTAGGCCTCGAACAGTCACCTAGCCTGTAGCTCACACCCTTTGCTTCTTGAGAGGTTTACATTCTAATTATCATCTATTTTCGGATTTCGAAAGCTGATGCTTGCTGCTTCCTAACTCCACCGATTTAACTCAGTATATCTGCTTAGGTCTAGCGAGCCACCTCGGCTCTGGCCCATACCAATTTCATCTTTACAGCCTTCCATTTAGATGGTGAGGTTAGTTCGCCCATAGCATTCAGAAGTATTAACCTTTACAATTCTTTCTCTTATGCTTGAAGTGTCTGTGAATATACGTTCTTATCAGTACGCTCAGCATGTGCGTTTATGTAGGCTTTGCCAATCCTTCCGTAACGCTGCTTTTACCAACATATTTGTCCATGCTTTTTCTATGCAACATCTCTGTTGTGTATTCGGTCAGCGTGCTTGACGGTTAGTCTACACAGACACTTACCTACCGCAACCCCCGGATATACTCACCGGTGCATATTCGTTCGCTTCTCTATTGGTCCCTCCTTCGCCATGTGGCACCTTACGGTTCTCACGTAGTTAGACACCTCTCAGGTTACAGACGTTTGTTTACCGGAGCGACCTCCTTACTCCGGTTCGTGCATTGGACGTACCGTATTCAACAACCTTCATCTCCGCGCTCGATGCCATGACTATGCGATAATTGTCCGTATGCACAATTAAGACCACTTCATTCTTGTTATTTTTCATAATCCATCTAGTCCATCCTTATATGATTATACCTATTGTACCCGGATATCACATACCGTGAGGTATGTTTACCCCTTTACTCACTGATTAGATGTCATTGCTACGCTCGCCGCCAAGGTGATGCGCCGCCCATTAGGTGAGCTGTTACCCTGCTCTCTTGAGCACTTGCGTTTTCCAGTCACCCGATGCAACTAGTAAAGCCCTGTTGACAGTGGTGTGCACTTCCCCTAGTCAGTTTCCAGTCGCAGTGGCATTTCAAGGTCCTGAAATTGTATTCATAGAGGTTCTTGAGTATATTCGCACTGAGGCTGCCAATAGATGCCTAATACATGGCAAATTCTACCTCCCTGAAGTCTGCTACACTAAGCACATTAAGAAAGGGTGACACGGGCGGTACCTCCCTGGCTAACTCGTACAGGTACATACCTGCTCAGGAAGCGATCTAAGTGCTGCTGCACTTATAAAGCGGCTTCATCAAACAACACCTACTAAAGCTAGCAAGCAGTTAGAAAGGAATATAAGCTACATACCATGACGGCTCATCTTCATTACGAAAAGGCTTTTGCTGATGTAGCTGCAACAAATCCAATTGACATGCCTGTTTACAATAGCTCTGGACATCTGCGCCTCACCTTCGGAACGGGAGGCAATCCTCTGTTCGATGTTTAAGGACGGTGAGAGCACAATGCAATCTAACCATCGTTCTGTCAGTTTGACAAGCGTAACAGTTAAGTTGTCTGAAATACTGATCAGGGATTGGGTGGATCTTCACCTGAGTAAGTTTATATTTCTCGGTGTTGCATGGCAAGGGCTCCGTAAGTGATTTCGGTGCCTGACAGTAATACTTGTAGCTCGTGAAAGCTTGGGTGAGGCACTGGGAAGCGTCCACGCTATTAACGTGCTTTCTCTTGACTTCGCGAAGACCTTTGATACCGACCAACATTAAAGATTCTTATTAAAGTTGAGGTCGCATGGGATATCTGGAGCCGTCCGTAAATAGGTGTCTGCTTTCCTAAAGGAGAACGAACAGTGTGCGCACATGGAGCGTAGCCTTTCACTTAGCCAACCTCTTATTATTATCTTTCCGCAGAACACGGTAGTAGGGTCGTTAGTATCCAAACTTTTTGTTAATGTCCAACCCCCGTAGCTTGAAGTACCATCGCAGCTGTTTGCTGATGACATCCAGCTCTGGAATAGTATGGATACCTGAGGTTCTGAGGCGAATCAGAGGGCCATGGCTGGGCTCTGTTATGGATCAACCTTATCGTTGATGCCTATTAATCAGGCGAAAGTTTTGTCAACCGCTTCGCAAGTGCTAGTCCCTCCACGCGCTGTCTAGTTGGTGACAGTGAGATCCGTGTGGTCACTCAGCATGTTCGTCTAGGTATCGTCCATATCTAGGCGCTTCACTGTAGGAAGTTTGGAGGAAGGCTGCTTATAAAGCCTTCCGTATGAGGTGGGTTACTCGCGGCTCCTTCTGTGACCTAACGGCCAATAGCTTTGTGAAGCTGTTCTCAGCTTAACTGCTGCCCCCTTACCGGCTGCCTAGCCAACCAACCTTCTTGTGGTGCCAGCTGGGTTGGTTTGAGTTCATTCCGTTCCAGCAAAAGGTTTTACAGCCTTGTTCCAGGAAGTGGTGGGATTTCGCCTGGCAGGCGCTCTCTATATAAGATGCCACAGTTATCAGTTTAACAACTAAGTGACGTGGCGGATGTGACTCCGTACTAAATATAGCCACCTCCACTCCACCAAATTTAGTCGTACCTTTAACCTGGTCATGTCACCATAGGCGTGCCTGGCATTATCCGTAAAAATAAGTTATTTATTTCTCTTGTAGCTGAGAAGTTTGATGGAAGGCAAGTTTCGTTACTAATGTTTACTCAAACCATGTTCTCAAGGGTATTTCAGCCTATCAATCGCTTCCATGCTTGTGTTTAGTATTGTGGTAGGCGTTCACTCCTTATAAATCATTTACTGAAAGTTCTTTATTAGAACTACTTATACAGTGTAAATCTACTTCATTGACAATCACATTTATTGGCTTATCTTGCGCACAGCATCCATAGTCGTGTCTTACTTCCGTTACTATCGGGAAGTGACGGCGTTAACAAAGGACTTTCCTTCTGCTCAGTATAACCTAATGAACCGATGGTCCTTTACCGCCGTGATATTTGCTGCAACTGCAGCGAAGCCACCACAAATTGAAGCAGGAGACGGAGCTGAAACGGTGTCCCCGTTTGGCTCTCCACATTCCAATGTGTCCAACGAATGAAACAGTAACTGATTTGCTTACGGCAGGTGCTACACGGCCACGAGCTTGAATGAGGTCACCGTACTAAAACAGCAAACGCTATCAAGCTTCAGGATCCTGGGGCGTTCCAAATAAATTTCCTTAGTTACGCAGCCCTTCGTTCTATTAAGGTTTTCAAACTGACGTGCATATTGCAGACAGGTAAATTAGCTTTATAGATATTTTGATGTATACAGCTCACAACGACAATTAATTTTCTAAGTGTTAGTGCAACTAATAATTGTGTTCATTGAGTGGTAGCGGGCAGAAAGGATGTCCCTTGCCATCTACTTCATTTCCCAATCTTCTAAGTACATTGCAAACCTGTATGGAATTCTGTTTCCAGACGGCTTGGGTATTACTTTTATTACTTTTTATTTAACTGGTGCCGGTCACCCACTATTACTCTTCTATTTAACATGATGCAGCCACGGAAAGTTCCAAGATATCACTCCAACCTTTTTCGTTATGAACAGGATCCTACAGGTTGGTTTTCAGGAAGGGACAAACATATTTGCTGCCAATATACTACCATCAACTGCCAGAAAAATAGAGAAACATTTCTTCGTTTTCAATGAGGAAACAATGAAGATGCGTAATTTCTACCCACGGGTTCGTAAGTTATCGGCCTTCACCTTTATCAGCCGTACTCATAAATTACAGCTTAACTACGTTTCAATTTGGTACCAACCATTAAAACATTAACTACTATAATAGTGCGTTCAAATACTGATTTTCAGGTAAAACGGACTAGAAAGTATCGCTCGCCACGCAATGCTGAACATACCCATGCAGCCAATCGGACTGCTTCGCAACCTTAAATCCACACGGGTTGTTGTGCCACTGCTGACCAGCTGTGTTACGCGCGTGCCTGTTGCGTTCCTGGGCCCTGTTCAGCGCTGAATTAATGACCACGCCCGATTTGTAGGTTATGAATTGAATATACTTTAAGTGTAGTATGTCGACGGTCTGCATAACTACGTGAAGTCTTCAAGGGGTAACCAAGTAAATATGTTAACATGCTGTTGAAGCCCTGAAGAATGGGAGACTGTCCCGAAAAACGAAAAGGAGCTCCTCCCGGGGTAATTTGTAAAGTGGCTTAAAAACATAGGTATCTACAGCCAAATAAACAAGCAAAGCGTGGTAAAGAAATTCAGATGCTTTTCAAGCAATATAAAGTATCTAGTAGTGAAAAATGGCCAAAACCAGTTGTTCTGCTCTTGCACTGGCAGGAGAATATGCCTTCCGAAGTCTACAGGAGAGCTTCAGGTGAGAAGTATGTGAAAGATATATTACTAGGCGAATTGAATCCAGTTGTTCACGTCTTTGTAAAAGTTTACCCTTGCAAGGATAGAACTCAGTTGCCCGGTCAGCAAGTTGCAAAAGTGGCGGATAACCTTTCGCTCGCTTCTAGATAGTTGATCTTTGTATCTCGTATCGTGGTACTGTCGTAGCTACAGACGATGCTTTGAATGCACGACGCCGTAGTTGTGCCAATATTGAGAAATAAGCAAGGAACAGACTGCCATAAATACAGACGAGAGAAATACATCCGACACGCAGTCACCCAATTTCAACAATAACCAAACTACTGTACCCCATTTCATGCAATTTTTATTTAACTAGCTTATACACACGCATCATAAGTGACGAAATACATCGAAGAGCGAGCAGATGACGGATCAGTGGAGTGTATGATATCCAATATAGTTATAAAGAAGGGATGACGGTATTTTGAGTGGTCCTAAAG
This sequence comes from Dicrocoelium dendriticum, assembly GCA_944474145.2. Lineage (NCBI taxonomy): Eukaryota > Metazoa > Platyhelminthes > Trematoda > Plagiorchiida > Dicrocoeliidae > Dicrocoelium > Dicrocoelium dendriticum. Next base: position 66,208,621 of record OX104070.1, on the reverse strand, counting down.
CGCATATGCCGAATCTGTGGGACACCGGAAAGAGCGACAGAGACGTGTTGCCTCAGTGCTAAATTAATAGGAACGAAAGAAGTCAGGGCGGACAAACACATGTAACTTAACGTCAAACGACGAAGGGATGCAAACAGGAGATATGAGAAGGAAGGAAAAGGGTCGCTAAAAGGGATCTATTGAAGAGAATTGGAAGTCGACGACGTCAGTGAGATAATGCTTCCTCCTTGTTAATAGTAAGAAAGATGAATTATGCCCAACTCTGCAATCGTGATAAGAGTTCCAGAGTGTTGCACAGGAATAGGTAAATAGCAAGCCGAACAGAGCACAAAGATTAAGGCGCACGACATGTTGGGACTACAGAGCCTAACGCGTTTTCATATAAATATTTGGAAGCAATCAGAAAGCAGGAGGCTGTTGAGACAAAGCCGGATAAGTCAACAAGATCAGTCTATGCCTCTCAATTTAGGCTGGGATATAGGTGATTCGTGCCTTCGTAAAAGGAATGTTTTAGGACTAACTTATCCATATACAAAGGTAGGTTGCGTCCCAAGCCAAGCTCACAGGATGAGAGGAACGGGGTGTCGGGGTTACGGAAGCTACATCCTTTACTTCTTGAACGTCTGGACGCAGTCAGGGTGCACGACTAGCCAGAAAAGTCCACATTAATGCAGGGCACGTTGAGGTATCCGTGTAGTGGTAGAAGAAATGTAAAAGGTGAGAATGCGAAAAGAACTGGATAGAGTCGGGAAGAAAGACTTCATTAAGGAGAAGTGGAAAAACTAAAAATATTCTCGTGTTGATGTGAACAGCCCCTTCTGTCTGCCGTTCCTTGATAATTAGGGTCACGGTCGTCGAAAGGTAAAAGACCATCGAGACGAGACTATAATTTTGGCACCTAGAGAGAAAGCCGTGGTATTACGGTCAGGATACCATTATAGATAACTAGCAGAAATTTCGGTGTTGAGGAATAATGGGGAAGGTAATAATAAGAACGAATCATGACCAGCAAAGCTCTTGTGGTAAGGGGACAAGGCCTTACGACGGCAGAACCTACATCATATCGATTGCAGCAGTCCAAGCGAGATCAGAAAGCAGGAGACCGTTTAGACGAGAACAGGAGTGTCAACAGGAGGAAGCTTTACGGCCAAGTTTAGGTAGAAATAACGGTAACGGGTGTTGTCTGAAAAGAAAAAGTTCGCGAGGAAAGTCATCATATGAAAAGGCTGTTAGCATTTCGAGCGAAACCCTCAGGCTGAGGGAAAAGTGTCTTGTGACTGCAGAGCCTAAATCGTTGACTTCTCGAATGTCTGGATACAGTTGGAAAGCAGAAGTCTGGTGAGTAGATGCTAGGTTAGAGCCAAGCACAAAGCGTTTTCCGTCCAATTGAAAACTAAATGCAAACAGAGGGGGCGAAAAGGAAAATGCTATCTTTAGGAGAGGTAGAAAAGCCAACGATATTCTCTAGTTGATAAGCCAGGCTGTTGGGTCTGTCGATCCCTGATCCCTGAAGGCACACACCCAGAGAATGGAATTTATTTGATTGAAACGCTGTGACTTTAATATTAAAAATATAGAATGCCGCTGCCCAGCAGTGTTGCCCCTATTGGGACACGTAGTAATCATATTATGACCAAGGAGAATTTCACTGCAGTTACTGATGCGCTGGCTATTGCTTTTAGGTTTCTCCGTACGTGCGAAAATCCAAAGAGGAAACGTTTGAAAGAAGGTTGCGACGTGTCTAAGAGAAGAATGTGTGCGGCATGCTGCCTAGGAGTATCACCTAGCGGTGGAAAATAAATAAATAAATAAATAAATGGTATATTCTCGGTAAAACGAGACACGCCTGTAAAGCGTGATCAAATATGCAAAAAAGCATAGCTTCTTTGGAATGTTAAAACATTTCGTTTTAATGAAAGATATAAAAGAAAAGGTGTAGTTCATATGAGTGGGCATATTGTCAGGTAATAGTCAGACCAAGGAACAAGATGGCGCTTTGGCGCGCAAAATCCGTCAAGACACAAGTTGTGGGTAATTTCGTCAGGTGATGATCCGTAAGCAGAGGAGCCCATGCACGATTTTGGTGCAACAAACGACCATTCCAAAATAGGGATGATCTGTGCTCCATCAAAGCATTCTTCATAGTAGGGTTGGTTGCACAAGTTGGATGTAGAAGACTGAGGACTGCGTCCGGTTTAGCTGTGACTTTATTTTGTGGCCAGTCACATCCGCCACGTTGCAGTGTTTTTAAGCGGACATTCGTGGCTTTTTATAGGGAGAACGCTTGCCCGGGGAAAACGCACCACGTCCTGGAACACTGCCGTAGCTTCCGTTGAGCAGTAGTGCAAGTCGGCAATGTATCGTATAGACCGATTTTGCACTCTATTATTCGCAGTCGGTTGACAGCACAAATTCTCCGTTGGTTAGCCGAGTGGCTTAGGACTGATACGGCAGCAGTCGTTGAAGCCGGTTAATGATGCAAAAGCTTCGAAGAGTCGAATGATAATGATGCAGGTGAGTAAACACATTATTAATGGAGGCCGGCTTTTCTATTATATTCTGGATCTGCTCACAAACCGTGTCCAGCTATCCACGCTGGACTTGTCATGGGGTCGGCGAGTGAGGTTTCTTGCGGCTGAATATGTCCATAACAGGTAGAAATGCCACTCTCCGCAAAGTGGATTCGAGGTTCCTTCAAATGTAAGTAACTTTAACTGTCTCCATAGCCAAGCGAAAATTCCATGAAGGGCCATCGGAAAAGCCACGTATACGGGCGCAACGCTGTCCGTGAAATGACATCAGAATAGCTCCAGATGACTGGCGAATAGGAATGTTTGAGACAATGAAGGTAATCACGCCAGAGTTGTTTGTCTTGGATTGTGGAACGGGGGGTCCATGTAAATATATTGTTCCAGGTGAGTAAGTTTTTGTCTCTGAGTACGAGGTGAGCTACACACATTTGTTTAGGCCCCGTGAATGTAGCGTCTCCAGAATGGCGGAAAGAGCTCCATTTGGAACGATGTGTGGCTTCTTCATTTCCCGGAGAAAGGACTAAGCGTTGGAAGATGGGACAACCAGTCCCAGTGGACAAACGGTCTGGTTTTTGCGGAAGTAACTGTGGGAATCTCGGGAGAAACGGGCAACGGACAAGAGGCAGTCAAATAGTGAGACAGCAACGAATCAAGAAGCACTAACGCGGACTGGTGGCGCACACCGGTGCCTATGATGCATTAAAGCTTATGTAATTTTGTTTAGTATACATGATTTACAAGCGCGTTCTATCCCTTACGTCGCTGGAGTGACTCAGACGAAACTACCATGTAGGAAGAAGGTTTTGCACGCGCAGCGTCAAAGACCGAAATAACAGACGTTAAGCGAATGATGCGATGGTTCGAGAGAAACAGGTAAACCGATGATGATGGCAGCAATCCGAATACGAGAGGCACTTTAGGTGAAACTAAGGGCAACTAAGTTGAGACAGAATGCGGGAGCAAAATAAGTATAGCAACGTTCCAAGAAGAAATTCAAGGAATCGACTAGGAGCGGATGAATGCTGACGGCAATGTGAGGAGTAGTTCATAAGAGTAATTACGCTAAAACGCTCATGATACCACATTGCAAATGCTGTCAGAATCTAGGAAAATGGTCACAGGGGTCAAAGCTGCCGTGTATTGGGAGTCGTTACGACACGTACGGTCTCAAGAATAGACAAATGCGAGCATAAGGTAAAAGGCATAGGAATAAGAATGGTGGTAAGTTGCGCACAATAATTGAGGTACTAGTCAAGAAATACTTAGCAATTGTCCAAATGCCGCCAATAATCAGGAGCGAGCTCGGAGCGAAGGAGACAATGAGCAAGAGGATAAATTGCTAACCGCAATGAGTGTAAGCCGTAAAAATAATAAAAGTGGAGTGCAATGAGAAAAAAGACCACGGATAATAAGAAAATAAAGGCAGGCAGAACGAGACAGACGGGTCAGGTGAGACCAGATAACGGCAGGGCAGTAAATCCGGTCGTCCGATATAAAAAGGAATGAAAACAGAGAGCGATGGAAAAGGTTATGATCTAGATGAGGAGGGATAATTGGTTAAGAGTGGAAAAACCCACGAGGCTTTCCGAGTACTGTAAAGGGATAGTGGAGTCAGCCGAACCAAGTGAGGTGACGTCTCAGAAGTCTGCGTGAATCCGGGGAGCAAGAGGCCGATAGGGTAGGACTTGATTAGTTGGCACGTCTGGATAAGGACATGTAGTAAAGGTCAGAAAAGAGCCTGCAGTACATGGTAGGCAAGTCTAGCAGGCTCTAGAGTTAAGGGAAACATCATGTTTAGACTGCGGGGCGTATACCGCGTAAGTCTCAGTAGCATAGTAGCAGACTGTGGGGAACAGACTAGACAGGTGCGCCAAGATCCCGGCAATGCAGTAAAGCCGGACGTCCGACTAAAAAGGATTGAAAACAGAAGGCGAGAGATGAAAAGGTTAGGGTCAAGTTGAGAAGGGTTTATTGGTAAAGAGTAGAAAAATGCTTGCCTATGCATGAGTCAGAGGTTTTGAAACGTTTGAAGCGGAGTACGAGGTTAGCTTTAAGACTGCGCAGCCAGTAAGGATGTAAACCAAGCAGTTTGCAGCATCCTTGATAGTTGAGCGTGAGTGGGCTAAGATGTCGCTTAGTGATGACCGCTGGAGTTTCTCGACCCTCTTCCTAGCACGCTTACGTGAATTGGAGCCAAATATCGAGCGGTGCTCTGCACTCGGTTGAGCAATACTTTGTAGCGAGTGAGCTGCTACTCAGCCAGGCTTACTGACCAGCGTATACCTAATACTAGAGCTGGCTTTGGCATAGCCATATGTTGGTTTTTCGGAAAAGTTAGCGAGCTAGACTAATCCACAAAGAAGTGGCGCACGAGAAGCTGTTACCTACGGATATGCCGTTGAGAATTAGGGTGCCGCGTGGTATAGTAGAACGGCAAAAGGGAACATTGCAGTTTACTGGTGAGAGTTTTACGCTTCAAATGTCGCAGTAATTTTTGAAGGCGCGTAGATCCTTCTGAATGTTTGGGGGACCATTTTGTATGCAGCTAGGCTCGAATGAAACTAAAACTTTGATATCAACGGCCAATACCATGCAGTGCCGTGCCTAAACACATAGAAGACGCCAATAATGTAAATTGAAACAATAGAGGGCCAAGTGCATTTCCTTGAAATACTCCGCTGGTTACAAGTGCTCTTTAGGAGAATGTTCCGCCTAATATTACTGACTGCGTTCCGCTGGAGAGATAATAAGCAAACCAAGGACGAAGATGGCTAGCGACAAAGAATGCAGCTAGTTTCTTCAGAAGTTCATTGTATAAAATCCGGTTAAATGCGTTTTCAGCTCCATGAGGATAATGGCTAGCGCTTGTCCAACGCCAATGCAGTGCGTTACGTAGTGCAAGTATTCAAAGTAGCATGTTTGGTACGATTTAGCCAGCAGAAACCTGTGTTGGGACCTATTGATGACATTGCCTTGTAATAGACAATGAAGCATCTTCTCCTTGACCGTCATTTCCTGTAACTCCTGACGCAAACGGTTGTGGATTATGGGATGATAGTTGTCAGTAGGTTGGAGACGGCCTCTTTTGTGACGTGGAAACACTATCGGGTGCTTCCATGTGTCAAGTCGTTTCCACTCGCCATGGAGTTGGTTAAAATCTGGCAAACAAGTATTGGCATATCCGGGCCTCCCAGTAATAGTAAGAAAGATAAGACTCCATTAGGGTCGCGGTTTTGTTACAAATACAATGACCTTGGAGCGCGATTGATATTGTTCAGAATGAAACCAAGGGCATGTTTACTGAGTAGCCTGTAGCGGGAGCCCGGAGAGCAATCCCGAAAGGCAGATCGGGTTGCAGGGAAACTTTTATTGGTACCGTAAACGATATCCTGTTACCTAGCTATAAAAAGGCGACACCGTCGATGTTTTAGCTGGCGAACGGAGGATGCACAGCACACAGAGCAGTCGCGCTTTGCAACGGAAACGAGTTCCAAGCAAAAATGGCGATCAGCAAATGAAGCGTTTGAACTGAGCGATCAGTTCAACAAATCACGCTGGCCGCCTGGAAGTACAATAAATAATTTTAGCACTTTTAGCAGACAAACCGGAGTAATGCCAAATAAACCAAGTTCTTAAGCGAGGTTGCTTGTAGCAACTAACCACACAACGGATTCTTTAAGTGCAACTTGGAATTAGTTTGCTCTTCCAAGATTTGCTCGCGTACCTCAATGGCATAATGTTCACGACGTGCGCGTTAAACCCCTAGGCATTGATTTGCAAAGCAGCGTCCACTGTCTCCACCTAATGAGTTAAACCAAGGACGAAACCACGGTCGTGTGTGCCAAGTATGATTAAAAAAACACCAAGTTATTTTTCATTTACATATGGTCCTTATGCTCAAACTGACCAAAGTCCAGGTAAAATAAACCGGGGTCGCTATATAGGTTGCTAGTAGAAACCCAGCAACACAGCGGATGCTTCCTTTGTAGCTTCGAATTCGCAACTGGTGGAGTACTAACCAATATTGCGCACAAATTCAATGAACGCCTTTGCCGCTCCAACAACGCCATGTACTCAATGTACAAGACAAATTGCCTTTCAATGAAGTGCTGTCTACACTGGCTAGCCGAAAATCTCCTCGTGGTGCCAGCTGGGTGGTTCGGGTTTAACCGGTTCCAGCAAATAGTTCGGCGGCAGCGTTCCAGGACGTGGTGGGTTTTCGCCTGGCAAGAGTTCTCCCTATAAAAAGCCACAAGTGTCTGTTTAACAACACTGCGACGTGGCGGATGTGACTCGCTACAAAATAAAGTCACTGGCCCGTAGCTATCCGGAAGTGCTATCCAATCCACAGACATCAATCGCTTTTGCTCACATTCCGGAGGATAACAAACAGTCAAAAATGCTCCGGCATATTCAAAGACACAAGCTACATTCATACAAATGTACATACGTATATACACCCATACACGCTAGATATCCGGAAAGTGCTATCCAACTCGCAGACATCAATCGCTTATGCTCACATTCCTGAGGATAACAGACAGTCAAAAATGCTCCGGCATATTCAAAGACACAAGCTACATTCATACAAAATTACATACGTATATACACTCATACATTTACCTACACTATTGTGCCGACATGTACTTTTTGTACATTTCTGAGCACACTATGTTAGCTAAGCATGATCATGCCTGTACGGGTGTGCCTCGCCTTGTCGAGAATAAAAGTTTATTTATTTATTTATTTAAATATGATACGATAGTTGCACAGCCAATCGTTTGCGTAAGATCCCTGGCCGATCTTTCCTAATCCTGATCAAGTCATGCAACCACGAGTTTGCTAAAAGTTCTATTGACGTCCGCTTCCTCCGCAGACGGCTGCTCAATATCAAGCCAATCCTGATAAAACCGGATCGCACACCGCTGCCGAGGTCTATGCTAGCTAATACAAAAGCAGCCAAATGAACAACGCAAACAACACCACCTACTGGAGCGCAACGGCCAAATATTATCTAGCTGCAACTCCTACCGCTTGCTCGCTGCTGGTCTGTAACGTGGGTAAGGATGTAACACAAGTACGACAAGTAGACCCAGCCGTACTAGAGCCGAAAGGGAACAAAGAACACGTAAATAGCATCGAAACCAGGACTGCTTCAATAAAAGAAGCAACCAGCGCAGCCGTGGATACAACACACCGCCAGCTTTCAGTTAACATATCTGACATGTGCGACACGGAATCACAACTGGTGAGCATTGAGTTCCTATCACCTTACACTTCCCTTGCCAGTGTCATAAAGGAGCCCACGCAATCTCCCACTGGTCCGATTCTAACGCCTAGCAACTCACACCAACGATGTGTGATTGTTGACTCCACGGTTTGCATCAAAGCCAAAACAGTACAACAATGATACAACACACAAACGTTCCAACATGGCCAAGCTTAACCCCTGTCGTTCCCGAATAAGCAAACCACCCAGTCGGTGCGCACAGACGTACAAACTCTTACCTCAGTAATATGGGTGGAACAGCTTATTCACCAGAAGTAGCTAAGCAACAAGCCAAGCTCCTTACTATGTATGTTAATTTCGAGCAAGTCGGGTTTCGCTGCTGGTCGAGCCACAACGTCACATAGACAACGACAACATAGATATTTGTACATTATAAGTGTCACAAACACTACACCTCTCCGGCCTTACGTATCTATCGAAGCTGTAACTCCTCCACCACATGCAAGCGCTCCGCGAATCTCCCAGGTAGCTTCCGTAGCACCCATTTAATGTACGTTGCAAGTTTCTGACCTCTATCCAAGCATGCCTAGATCAAGGCACTGCGCTATACCTCCTAACTAGACTAGTGAACCTGACGCAACCGACGCAGTCCAGCCTGCTCCGGCTAATTCGACGACGTCTTTGACACACTGCACTACACCTGACCACATGTCTTGTCTCTCAGCTCAGTTGTACACAGCCGAATTAATCTACTCTCCTTTTCAACATACCGTCCCTGACCTCCGCTAGACTCCTACCTTATCTTCCGCCAGTCTTCCGACCATTACTCCGAGGCATGATTACAAACAAAACGCTCAGTTTAACGGGATTCGCTAGGTGCGCTGTTGGCCACTCCCACACCCAGACCAAGTCGACCGACTTGTTTACGATCCTCCTCTTCATTGCTCGTTCTTGCAAGAACAAAATTCACCGCCCTGCTTCCCGCATTCTTCTGTCCAGCTCACATGTGGTGCTGCTAACTGAAAGGTGGCACAAAGCTGATTATCTGCTGCTCCGCTGCACATTCTCGGATAAATGACTTCAAGTAGTAGACGCAGCAATCAACTTGGTAGCGATTGCCTTATATACATCCGCAATGCATTCCACACATCATCACTCCAAACCATACCACTTGTAGATCCTGAAGCTTCTGTCTGGATTCAGCCATAGGACGCCAAGTTAACAATTTGCTTGGCTGCATCTACAACTAACCGCATCCAACTAGCACTGGTGTTGACGAATTGTCTAAGCTCCCACGAAGTTTCCTTCCTTCCCGCTCGTCATAAAATAAGGGGCGGAGGTTTCAGTATACCCCACCCCTCGTGGCTTAGCCCAACAGTACCATCCAGTCATGGAGCTTTCTTAGATACTGTCTTCACAATGCTTGGACTTAGCATGTGCGCGCACCCACTAGACAGTCCAACACCCTGGACCTGATATTTACCTATGGTATACCGCATGCAAACTCCAGTGCGTTAGATGACATTCCAGGCAGTGCACACAAGGTTGTGTGGCTGTCACTTAAGCTTCCCAATTCCGTCATCAGGTTAGCCCAGTCTACGCTGCTTTCAGGCCTCACCAGCAAGTGACACACGTGAGCTGCCTCACGCAATGGGATTCACGTGTCATGGATCATTAGAAGATAACAACTAAGTCAGGTGGAGTAATAGGAGGCTGTAGGTGGTACTGCATATCCAATACGTTGGTAAGAACAAATGTTATGGCTGCCTTGTTAAGTCATCCTTTAGTAGCGATCAGGTCCGTGCTACCACATCGCATCTGCAGGAATGCATATTCCCAGAAATTCAGATATTGAGTTGGTGTTTAAAAATCTGTGTGGAGAAGCCCGAAACTATAGAGTGGCCTTGGCTGTCCGGCTGGTCATCGGCAATGGTTTCCATGCAAAGGCGTATTCATGTAGAAAGAAGTCTGAAGTTATGCTGGAACGAGCCCCATGCAGGGTTATGGAAAACGGTTTGGCTCGCATGGGGTCCGCAACATTGTCTACTTGTAGAACGAACCAATCTGTGTCGACCTCTAGGCTTTGCCTCATCTGAAACAGAAACAGGAGATCGATCTTGAACCTGCGTAGTCATCATGGTTCCAGTTTTAGCTGTTTGCCCCTGCCACGATAACTAAGCGTGGAAGAACCAAGGTGACGTTTTGTAAACTTTCGTTGCACCCTCTCAATTTCTGTACGGTCACTCTTGCGCAAGCTGGTGAACACGGTTGAACAGTAATCCAAAAGTGATCAGGCGCAAGACATGTTGATAGCTAGCCGTGAGTTTACAAGTAGCATCGATTTGCCAACCATACCGATAATTGATCGAGCTTGTGCGAAACCATAGCTCAGTTGCTCGGCAAAATTAAGTGAAATGGAGTAGTTTACACCAAGGTGCCTGACATTAGTGCACTCTGCAAAAATAGATAGCCCTTACGTTGTGGAACCTTGAAAGACCTTTGTTAGGTCGCTCAAGTGGTTTACGGATGCCATTAACAACAAGGAGAATAAACGGGCAGTGCTGAAGATCTCGAGGCATGAATGATTTATGCTGTTGTTCTCTGGTAGCAGTAAACGTGTTCGGACACATGTCCGTGGCTAGCTCCCGAGAGTAGTTAGCGCCAGGACTGGGAATTCTGGGACTGTCCGAAAACAAGTCACCAGGCAATCGTAAAAGTCGCACTTATATCAGTTCGGCGCTGAACTTATGCAGATCGGTCATGAGGAAGGGCCGGATGCCAAGGCGTGGCATGGCCAGAGCTTTAGTTTAACCGTGCATTGGCGGCGCTGAGTAACGCTTTCAGCTGTCGGTGGAAACGATCCACCATGCCGTCTGCCTGCAGATGATGGGCGGTAAAAGGAATGCGTCGGCATCCGATGACCTTAAGTAGGACGCTGAACGTCGAAGCTTTAACTTGCGGACGGCGGTCGGTAGTCACTGTGGCTGGACAACCATGTGAAGTTACCCAAGGCTCGACAAAAGCACGTGTAACGGTTTCCGTGGCTAAGTCAAGAATGGGGCCGGCTTGGGGCGGAGGGTACAACGATGGATCATGCTCAAATTGTAGACCATCTCCCTGGACGGGGCCAACAATCCAACCGAGTCTAGATGGACATGGTCTAAACGCGTCGAAATGGGCGGGAAGCGACAAAGTGAAGCAGATACGTGCCGCTGGATCTTGGCTTGATGGCATGGGAGAAAAGTGCGTGCCCAAGGCATAAAAACACGTTTCAACCCAGGTATGCGTTTGACCGTGACTTTAATGTATGGATGGGCAATGTTGTAGAGCTTACCGAAAATAAGGCGGCGGAGGGTTGCGATTGTCCTGTACAAGTGTCGCATAAGATTGTGCCTTTGGACGACGGCAGAGGTGTGGATATCTGCAGGGAAGAATCGGAAAGCTCTTTAGAATTCTTAGCAGCTGGTTGGGAAGCTGCTACGGTAGATAGATCAATTACCTGCTGGACGGAGCTACTTGCAATCACTCTTGACAGCGCATAAGTGACAACATTCTGTTGAAAATAAATGGGTCGAATATCGGTCGAAAATTGGGTAATGAACTCTAACTGGCGAGCCTCACGCGGTGTATGTTGAGTTGATTGCGTTTGAAAGGCAAACGTTAAGGGCCAATGGTTAGTGAAGAGGACAGTGATTACTTTCGAAGGCGTGTCTGGAGTGCTGGATGGTCGAGTAAGCAGCCAGCAGCTCTCGGCTGAATGTGTCGCGCTTAAGTTCTGCTGGTTGCAAGCGTCTCGAATAGAAAGCAGGTGGCTTCCAACATCCATTAGGCATCTGCTGTTAGACTGCTCCAATAGCGGTTCGCGATGCATTGACGGCAGTGATAAGCAGTGCTTTGGCGTCAAAATGATGAAGCATAACTGTGGCGGATAAATCATCTTTACATAAATAAGTACATAGTTTATTCTCAAATTTGTCAAGACAAACCAACCCAGGCATGGTCAAGAGTTGCATGCCATTATGTTTCGCAACAAATACGTTGCTATGTATGTAATCGGCATTAAGCCGAAAGTTGTACAGGCTGCGGAAACTGCAAAAGTAATCATGAGGAATAAGTCGTCAATAAATGACGACAAGTTGGGTTCTAGCGGGCGTAGTGCAAACCGTCAGAGCATTATATGTGTCGTGAAAACGATACATGTAGTCAGGGAAAATCTTATTTTTGATTATGGCAGGAAAATAGTAAATTATGCTTCGAGTCGACGTGCCAGTATGTAGTTGTGGGCAGTGACTTTATTCAGTGGCAAGTCACATCCGCCACGTCAGTGTTGTTAAACGGACATTTGTGGCTTTTTATAGGGAGAACGCTTGCTTGGCGAAAACCCAACACGTCCTGGAACACTGTCACAAATCTTTTTGTACATTAAGGTACAACTGGCAGAGCAGCTTGCCGACTGATTTCACCCTCGGTTATCCGCAGTCAATTGACATCCAATTGCCTCTGTTAGTTGACCAGGTATCCTTGATCAGGGCCGCCATAATGGCTGAGGCCAACGGAGGGTAAGAGCACCACGAAGAATCTACTTTGTGAGTGTCCAGATGAGCAAAATGTAAGTTGCTTGCTTCTGGATTTTTCAGGTTTATGTATACTTTTCAGGGGTGTGAAAGCTTCTTGTCCAAATATCATTACCAGGCAACGGTAGTGGTAGTGAGTGCCGTTGTATCCATTTGTTGTACAGCCATGTTCTTTGTAGGTCCTTGTGAGTTATGTCCTGTCCGGGCAAAAACGGTTTCTCAATCCAATCCCAAAGCCCCAAGAAGTTCCGGACCTCAGGGAAAACAGAAGGTGAGAGACAACCAAGGCCGCACAGAACGGACATGAAAACGAACATTATTAAGGTCCTATGTTATAACATTTAGTGGAGACAAATTATGTACAATGTGCAACAATGATTGTGCTGAAAGTGTCTGTTGAATGTTCTACGAAAGCAACGGCCGATTAGGTTGGTTGCTGCCATCTACATAGAACACAGAGCGTTGCGCCATTAAGCAAATCATGCAGTATCGGTTTGCTATGATGCACCTATTAAGTGGGAAGACAGAAAGCAGAATTCAAAGACCAGCGGCGTTTGAATGGTAGATGAACAGCTGGGAGCAAGTCTACTTTGATGAGAAGCGCAGAATAAGCAAGTGGAAGTAATAACGGCTTGCGACAAACGAGATTCAAAGGTCAATTGGTGTTAAGTCAGGGATAGAGAGGACACAAGAGCTGAGTAAAAATCTTCGAAAGATCAAGAATTAAAGACGACACCAGGATACTAAGATTAAAGTGCTATGGCCGACTGAGATGGGTAAAGCCTGTGAGAGAGTGTGCCTTCTACATAAGTAAGCGTCGATACCTTTGCTGCAATAACGCACACAGAACACTAGGTGAGAATGGATTGATCGATAGAAGTGAAGTAATAAAGAGCAGTTAAAGGAAAGCGAACGTGCGGAACAAATGTATACGGAGCGTCGCGCAGTGAAACGAGTTATTTTAGGGTGCTAAGAAAATGGTGCTAGGGTATGCTGATCCAGGAAAAGCCAGTGAGTCTGTAAGACTCACATGGGTAACTGTAGCAAACCTCGCAGAGAGCAAGTGAGAAAGGAATACCTAGAAATGTGAAGCTAACGGGCGCCTGTGTGTTGACTATTTGTGAGGAGTGTTGAACTAAAAAGCTAAGAAAAGTAAATTGACGGAAGGGCGGCGAATAGCTGAAGTAATAGCGAATTGCAAGCGTACACTAAGGTTGCTAAAAATATCGGAACATGAGGCTTAACAGCAGCAGCTAGGGCGCTAAGATAATAGTAACAAGCTGGATAGAGCCAGCAAATGCTAGCCGGAGAGCTGAAGGATTGCAGGTAAAAGTCTAAGACAATACAGCGTGTATGGTATAAATGAATATCAAGAAATGTGGGACAAAGCAGTGGTTTGCACGAAATACATGGATATGCTTCCACGGCAGAATAAAGCTAAGGCACGTTGCGTGATGAGAGGAGGGCAAACGGGAGAAGCGCAAGCACACAATGAGGCTGTTAAATAGTTCAGCGTATAAGAGGCTATGACGCATCGACGCGTAGCTAATCAAACCATGCTGGGGTGCTAACGGAATATAACTAAGTCTGAGCCGGGAGAAGTCAGTGAGAGAGCTGAGCTACAGGTAATTAGGTGCCGCAGAGGAGCAAGTGACAGGTGAGCATCTAACAAGGAGCAGTCGTGCACTGACCGGATGAAATAAGGAAGGTCGCCAGAAGAGAGCTAAAAAGGTTGAATGAAGGAAGGACAACAGACAGGAAGAGTGTGAGCATATATTATTTTACTGTTGGAGTCACATCATATAAGGCTGAACCACGGCGATGCGTAGGTACACAGTTCATGCTATGGTGCTGGGATGATACTTCTTTGGATAGAGCCAGCGAAAGCTAGTCCAAGAGTTAGAGGCTTGCAGGCGAAAAAGTCAAAGACATTACAACAATTAAGAGATATGAGCACGTCTAGAATAGAGAGGCTAAGTAGCTTCTGTGCCATGACTTGATGAGTTATGAAGGAGTACTAAGAGGAAGCTGAAAAGCTTACGTAAAAGAAGGAAATTAGACAGGCAGAATGCATGCATACATTAAGTTTACTGCGGACGTCACAGCATATGAGTCAGAGGCACGCAGATGCTAAGTCCTGCTAAGGTGCTAAGATTTTAGTCCTTAGACTGAGCCGAAATATGCCAGTGGAAGATCTGGACTCCTACATGCGCAGGTGTCACAGTCGTTGCAACCAGCAACGCATAAATGAATATTTAGAAGGGAGAGGCCCTGGTGTAACTGTGTGCCGACAAAAGAGAGCTAAGAAAGCTTTCTTGAAGAAAGGATAGCGAATGGATGAAGCGCAAGCATACGATATGGTTGTTAAATTGTTCAGAGCATAAGAGGCTAAGACGCAGCGACGCGCAGATAATGGAAACATGCTGTGGTGCTAATGGAATAAAGCTGAGGAAACTTAAGCAGGGAGAAGCCAGTGTAAGGACTGAACTGCAAGTAATTAGCTGTCATAGTCGAGTAAGTGACGGCTGAGCACCAAGCAATGAGCGGGTAATAATTAAATGAACGTCTAGAAAGGAAAGGCTAAGGAACAGCTCTGTACAGACCACATGCAATATGTTTGCCCTGCAGAAGAGAGCTAAGGTAGGTTTAATGCTGAAAGGTCATTGAACGGGAGCAGCGCAAGCATACAATGTGGTTGTTAAATAGTTCAGAGCATAAGAGGCTATGACGTATCGACGCCGAAATAGCGGCGAGGATATGTTCTACTTCCGCGTTCTTGTGATAACGGAGTAGGTCGGTCAGCGGACTGCGTAAATCATCGCAAGTTGCAAGCAATCGCCCACGGTACTTGACCATGCCGTTGAAACGGCGAATGTCAGCCACCATTTTTGGAAGAAAAAGGTCAAGGATAGCTTGGACCTTTTCGTCCAAATGCCGTATGTCAGGTTGGTCAACGCGATGACCAAGGATCTCTGTAGACGGCTGCTGAAACATACACTTATCTGCATTGACAATGAGACTAATGGCTGCGAGGCTTTCAAAGAGGAGTTTGAGGTGTTCTCGATGCTTTTCCTCGGATGCGCTGGCTACTAATATATCGTCTATATATAGGTAGTTAAAGTCTAATCCACGGTTGACGGAAGCTATAAAACGCCGAAAGGTTTGCGTTGAGTTGCGCGTACTCATTGGAACGCGAAGAAATTTGAACAAATCAAAAGGTTTAGTGACGGCGGTTTTAGTTACCTCATCGGCGACCGGGATCTGGGGGTGAGCGGGTACCAGATCAATTTTCAATAACAAACGTGCACCTGTAGGTTAGACGTTATGTCCTGAATGTGTGTATGAGATACCAGCCGGAATCGGTTGCGTCGTTCAGTCCGCCGTAGTCTCCAGTTTCCTGACTTTTAGACACCATATGAAACTGCGACGCCCACGCACTCTTCGATGGTCCAACTATACCTAGTCGTAGCATGTGATAAAATACTGCTTTATTGATACGGTTTATCCCTTGTAAGTCGTCTGGCCGTAGCAAAAACTGGCGGTCCTTTCGTAAGGATATGATGTTCCGCGGCATGGGTTGCTGCGGGTATCTGGGTAACAGCACAAAAGACCTGTGGAAATATGTCAAGGAGCCATTGCCCGGATGGGTGGGCTCATCTGAGTAGAGCACACGGGACTGCTAGATTCAGTATCGGTCAGAGTCCCAATGACAGGCTCGCTAAACTGTCGAGGAAACGCAGTTGCTTTGTACCCACCAGCGACTCGCCATGATGCAGAAAATCGGGTCCAAGGAGGGTTGGTTAAACGCCTGTAAGGTGAAATACCCGTTTAAATGATTGTCGTAATTTAACATTGATTGTATGCGAGTGTTGAGCATACCCTCGAATGATGGTTCCGTTAGTTGCGTTTAATGTGCTAGTCACCTTTGCAGTAATGTCTGTGGGATCGCGTGAGATAACGCTAACCAGCGCTGTGTCAACGAGGTAGCATAGTTCTGTCTACCGGTCTGTACCAAAGAGAAAGGGACTGCGAGGACCAACGATGTCCGTCACCCCTACATTCTAGTCGGTCCGTTGCCCTGCGTTTTGCGCTTAAAGAAAAAAGGGAACGGCACGATCTGGCTTGCGGACCGAATGGCTTGTGGTACCAGCGATAGGATGGTCTGGACGGGGACTTCATAGGGGATGGAAAGCGGGTCCGGCTTTTTGGACGAGGTTGGCGCTTAGATGTGTAAACTAAAATGTCGGAGTCGTTATGAAGCTCTGCGATCTGCGACCTGTTTCACTAGCGAGGCATCGGACGCCGATTGTACCTGTGAAACGCGGGTGCAAGGTTCCCATTTATGGTCGGCGGTGTCAGGCAACAGAGACAGTGGAGCATCGTTATTAGCGTAAAGCGCGTATCATATTTCAAGCCATAGTCGTTGTAACCACATCATCCGGAGAAAATCGTCCTCTACAGAGGTGGGTTTTGCTAGGCTCTGCAGTATTTTGCCGAGTGAGACGGCTTAAATTCACCGAGTTGCGGTTCGCTTAAGAGTTTTGTTACCATTTTTGGGCGGACAAGCCTGTTCTCTTTAGCATTGCAGCTTAAAATGTTTCACAATTTGCTGATCCTCGGACAGACCTAGCGTGGCACCTAGGTCATCAATAACATCGGAGGGAGAGTGGCTACGACCTTGTGGAACTAAACGTAACCGGTCTTATTAACACGTGATAGGAACAATGATTCGATCAGCGAGCACCGGGCATTAGGATTACTCTCGCGAGAAGGAGATATAGGGAGGTTAACGGTACTAACCTGGGCGTCCAAATCTGTATTTATAATCTCAATGGGGAACAGTACTGAACACGCAGAATGCAAAACCAAAATTACCAGTAGAAAATTATAAATATAGACGAGAAATTTGACCGTATCCGAAAAGAAAGTTAGGAAAAGACTCACCAATTGTAAGTGCTTCACTAATTATAAGTCTGGTGCCACCAATTATAGAGCGTTGGTGTAACGGTATATCCAGTAATCAGAGTCGAATGGCCAACCAAAGGCTTGCGGCAGGACACACTGACTTAAGCTAGAAAAATGTTTATTAGAAGATTGCTAAATCGTAAGACAAAATTAAAACACCTGGAGAGGACTAGCTCTGGAGTAGGTTATAGGATGCTGCGTGCGATCGAAGAACCGATGTTCCTTTCGAACCCCGCGGCAAAGACCGGAAGTTGACGGTGTGTCTCATAGAAGCACGTGCACCGTATAACCATGCAAATCATATGCTCTCCTGATATATGAGAAGACTATGGTTTTATTATATTTAGGATTGATCTACACATCAAGCGGGGGTAATTCCAGGTCAGTGCAAGACATGAGGTAGAGATCAAATCCTGGTGGTTCACGGCTGAAATCTAAAGCATCGCGGCGCTTAGATCGGCGAGCAAACGTTGTTGCAGCGTATTAGAATTCCAAGTTGGACACAGATTCGCTGTGTGGTTAAGTAGCTACAAGCAATCTCTATTTAGTCTTCGGTTCAGTGGGGATGGATCTCGGTCATTCTGGTCACAAGGACCGTATATGAAACGGAACGCGTTTGTTGTTGTTCATTTGAACACTGGTACCCGAAGACCGCGGTTTCATCCTGGTTTGGACCAATGAGGTGCGGATAGCAGGAGACAGGGGAAATTCAGCTCCTAGTGGTCCACTGCTACGTACTAACATTATGTCACTGAAGTCCGCGGGCAACAATTGTTACATCGAGAACAATATTCAGGCTGGTCTTGAAGAATCCGCTGTGTGGTTATGTTGCGACAGGCAACCAATATTGAGACCCTGGCTTAGTTCACGTAAACTTCGGTCAGTTTGAGCCTAACGACCGTGTGTAAAATGGAAAGTGAATCGGAGTTTCTATCATAATTGGCACACGGGACTGTGGTTTCGTCCTGGTTTAGTCTCATTGGTTGTAGACAGTCAAAGATGCTTTGGAGGTCAGAGCCTGGTGGTTAATCGCTGACGTCGCAAGCAGTAGGACTCTGGGATCCGTAAGCGACGCTTGATGCAGCAGAAACGAATTCCGAGTTGGACTTGGAGAATCCAATTAGGGTTGGGTTTCTAAGAGCCACCTTAATTGAGACTTCGGTTCAAATGACGTTGACCTCAGTCATTCCGAGAAGAAGGACCGAATGTGAATTGGAAATGTTTTGGTGTTGCTCATTCCAAAACTGACACCACCGACCGCGGTTTCTTCCTGGTTTGGACACATGATTTAGCGATAGCCGGTACCGGGATGCAAAGCAAAACACAACCATTCACGGCCGACACCATACGCCCTATGACACTGAAAGCCGCAAGCAACGCTTGGTACAAAGTAACGAATTCCAAATTGGACGTAGAGAAAGCGCTATGTGGTTAGGTTGATACAAGCAATCTCTACTGATACGTTCGTTTATTTGATGTAGGCCTCGGTCATTATGTTCACGCGCTGTATGTGCAATTTGAATACTTTGAGGTTGCTCCTCCCAACACTAGCACTACATGATTGCGGTTTCGTCCATGTTTGGACGCATCAGATGAACTTCTTCAGAGATAAGGTGGAAATCAATGCATGGTAGTTCCCGACCGACGTCCCTATCACGATGCCCCTGAAGTCCCCGCGCAACACTTTAATAAATAAATAAAGGGTTTTTTCTCGACTAAGTGAGGCACGCCTGCACAGGCACGATCACGTTAAGCGTACAAAATATGATCAGTTAATGTCAGTGGAACAATAGGGTTGTCCGATATGTATATATACGAATGAATGTATATGTCCATGAAAGCGTGTGTAGTTGTGTTTATAGTATTTGTGGATGTGTTCCTGCGCTTTGATTGTGTTTGAACTTGTCGCAGTGCTAAATAGACGCTTGGTGTCTCTGGACTTGAATGAGTTGTCCGGGTAAGCAATGAGGTGACTTTATTTGGTGGCGAGTCACAACCGCCACATCACAGTGTTGTTAAACCGACAATTGTGGCTTTTTATAGGGAAAACGCTTGCCAGGCGAAAACCCACCACGGAAAAGAATTCCAAGTTGGATTCGGATTATCCGCTATGAAATTAAGTTACTACAAACTCGTAATACTGAGACGTCGGTTCATTGCACTTGTACCTCGATAAGGTGTTGTGACCTAGCCGGATGGAGTATGGTCAGCTTTGGGGTACCCCGGTGTAACATAGTGCGTTATCCAGCTAAAACATGCGTTACATTGGTACAAGACATTTAGGTCATCCTTAGGTAATTATTCGTCCTTCCCACCTTTGAGACAAAGCCTTGATCAGTTTCACGGCAACATTAGAATATAAAGTTGCAAAGCCGAGGAAATGACTTGCTTCACTTAGTTTCATGCTTGCTTGACCCATTTCTTACTCGCCTGCAGTCTTTGAGGTCCTAAGAACCCATGTGGCAGTGGTAAGTGCGGCTGTGAAGACGGTCTATTACGCCCAATTGGTACCTTCATCCCTAAGGCTGTCGATCTCGCTTGCCATCTTACTACGGTGCAAATAAAGTAAAAGTTGGCGTGCCCCTCTTGAACAGAGTGGCAACCCCGCATGTCCGGTGCATGTGATTCTTCCGCTGGCAGCGGTTCATTAATAGGCCAATTATTATCCATCCCTTCCGCTTTGCGCTAAGGAGTACTGTAACAAATATTAACCTTAAACCATGAAACTTCCTTACACTTCATGCGTATATCTTCAACGCCTAGCTTTCAACTTGGATCACCTGTGACTTTTGAGAAGTAAGCGTGCAGTCGGTTTTAAACTGGACGGTGGTACATCTCCCACAAGAAGCCGATTGAGCCACAACTTACACTTCCTTACCCGCATGTGCTCCATTTTAAAGGGCACCTAGGCTTAGCAATCGTTTTCCATGTAAAAAGCCACATCTGTCGGTTTAAAGGCACTGCAACTTGGCGGGTGTGACTCCTTACCGAAATAAAGTCAACGCCCACTGCTTCACACGAAGAATGATCCCAATGTCTCATATTTGCGAGCACGTGTTTATCAAACACTCTAGCGGACTACTACGCCAGCGGAAAAACAGAGGGCAAACTACGGACCCACTCGAACCCGCAGCCAGCATTTGCGTGATCGTACAGTGATCGGATAGCGCTTTAGCGCCACCTTTTCCGTTGACATCAATGCTCATGCCTTTCATCCCTGCATCAATCCTATGCAAAGTTATGTACAATTTTTAAGCCATGTATTTGCCAACACGTATCACTGTCGTGTGGTGTACACACGCTTTTAGCATTTCGCTGGCTCTGTCAACCAGTTTAGCATGCGTGTACTGGCGTGTCTCACTTCGCCGAGAATATAGATATTTATTTTATTATTTGGTTGGTCCCTGTTAACAGCCAGGCGTTGAGGATATGGCATGAAGTGTAAGTAAGCTTTACAAATAAAAGGTACCATTTCTACTCAGTACGCCTAATTGAAAAGTGAAGATGAGTTAAGTAAGTGATAGCCGATTAATGAACCGCAGTCAGCGGAAAGATCTCCTTTACCGGACATGCGGAGTCATCACCCTTTCTAGGGGTGGTATGCCAAGTATCGATTTATTCACGCAGTAGCTGAGTGGCAAGCGCGGTGGGCAATCATAGATTTGAAGAGACTAAATAAGCGAAATGGGCCGCTCTCGCAGCTGCACTTACCGTTGCCATCTGGGTTCTTAGGACCGGTGTGACTGCAGACGAGAAAGAACATGAGTCATGCGTAATTGAAAATAGATGAAGTAAGCCGTATACTCGAAGTTGCAGTTTTAGCTCATTGTCTCACCGTTAAGTACTCCAGGCGGAAGCTCAGAGGTGTAAAGGACAGGTATTAGTCTAGAGGTAATACAAATATCGCGCAACAATATATCTGTGGTTTCATCGAAAGAACGCACGCGGTTACATTGGGGTACATTTGGGTTGATTACGCTCCATCCGGCGCGGTTTCATAAGGGTGCTCTCGCGAGTCGCAGAAGTTAAAGAGCTGTTTTGCATTATACAGGCGCACTACATGTTGCACCTCCATTTTTGACGCCTGAAAGCTTTTGATTCCTCGCAAACTCCTGGTGGTTATATCTAACTATTTATTACTGCAACATAGAAGAAAGGAGAGCGTAGTTGCTGGCTTGATCACAGCGGAGTATTAGTACTACGCTTGTTTCAGAGGTTACGACCTCTTCCAAGTTATAGATAAAGGCTGGATATGTCAGCCTGTACAAGGTTATGTATGGTCCTGTGCAGAAAGCAAGAGTACAAGCCCAGCACCTCTCAGCTACATGTTAGGCAACCTATATGCCAGCCCACATACTGTATAAGAGCTAGGTAAAGCCTTGCAAGAAATACAGGTTGTTAGGCCTTAAATGACTTTCAGCCATACGAAACAGAAACAAGAATGACGACTGGTGTTATTAACCATAGAAGCGCGCAGAAAATGAAAATCGCCAATGTTCACTGTTCATTAATCGAAAGCACCTCAAAGGAAGATAAATGTCGGAAGAAGAGACATGAAGTTCAGACTGGTTGTTGTCTTACTGTTTGTAATGCCATGATACTAGTTGGCTTGCATTAAAGTCAAAGTTTAAAAGTTAACCGAAGGGTAGCACATAACGTGGAAAAGATTCACCTAGTTAGAACGTTACTTTGGATGCTAAGAAATGTCTGGGACTCCGCGCACTGTAGCTAAGCTGGCTAAAGTGCACACATGTTTGCGCTTCTATCATTAGCGGTGCGCGCGCCGGTTTGTACAACAGCATCTAGTAAATTTATAAGGCAGTAAATGCCCCTTGCTTTATTCTGCCAGTCTACGCTCTCCGGAAGGTTAGAAGGTGGTTCTATGACCTACATGACTGGGTAAAGCGCATGTATACTTTGCCGGAAAACACCTTGCGGTTCTTGAGACCAGTAGAGGGAGAGCGCCAAATGCATTTCAATGTTTAGCTGAAACCAACGTGACTAAAGTACGAACAGACAAAACTTTTGATACGTCTCGGTACATCGTGAAGCTGTAAGATTAGATACTTTTACAAAGAAAGCAGCAACCGAACGACAAGTTTCAGAAATACTACAGGTAGGGTGGATTTTAAGCAAACACGCGTTGAAAGATCGGAATGCGGGTGTTAAATTAGCTTTACACTTGGCAGATATTTATTGGTGATAGCTCAAGTAAAAGATTTTACCCAAAGCCGAGTTTAAGGAGAAAATCGGAGAAATGAGTTAGCACTACTGTGTAATAAATGGTGCCTACTGAGTAAGCAGCAGTAGGGTTTTGTGAACCTGAGTAGTTATCCTTCGCTGTAGCATTTGAAACAGTACTGTACTACCAGTCGCATACATTTGGAAACTGAAGTCCAAAGTTGTAATTAAGCGTAGAGAATAGAAAGCTGGATAAGGAACTAGTAGAAACCGAGTAGGTGCACTGTAGCCATAGCGCCTCGGTTACCACGCGCTACTAACCAGTGTATCTGTAGTATGACGCCGACCAGCCTTTATAGCATCCAGGTGGGCAAACCCGGCACAGCTACTTGAGGAAAACCAATGTGAACAGACCATAGCGG
>OX104070.1:65856236-66185361 GCA_944474145.2 Dicrocoelium dendriticum | reverse complement strand
GAAAGAAGCTTATCGACTCTAAGACACAGCTCAGTGCTATCGGGACTAGCGCCAACGTGGCTGCTATCACTCCCCTTCGTGTCCTACCCCAAGCTTCACAGCCTTTTATAGAACTTTTCAACAAGTATCCTAAACTCGTGCGCATCCTCAACGACTTGCCACCTGTGACGGCAAAACGTCATGCATCACATCTGCACTAAGGGCCCACCTGTTTCGGCCCGCCATCGCAGACTAGCCCCGGACAAGCTCAAAGCTGCTAAGGCGGAATTCGAGCAAATGCTCAAACTGGGAATCATCCGCCCTTCCAAAAGTTCATGGGCATCACCATTACACATGTTGCCTAAGAAATCCGGTGCCTGGCGCCCCTGTGGTGACTATAGGGTACGTAACAAAGTTACCGTCCCGGAGAAATACCCTATTCCGCACATGAACGACTTGACTTCAGCTCTAGCTGGTAAGTCTACCTTTAGCAAAGTTGACTTAGTTCGTGCCTACCATCAGATACCTGTGGCGCCAGACGACAATGCTAAAACAGCAGTCATTACGCCGTTCGGCCTATTCGAATACCTCAGAATGCGTTTCGGCTTCAGTAACGCTGCCCAAACTTTTCAGCGTTTCATTCATGAGGTAACGCGAGGACTCGAAGGCGTTTACCCTTATTTAGATGACATACTCATCGCCAGCTCTTCTGACGAGGAGTATCTTCATCACCTCGACGCTCTCTTCCAACACTTAACCTGGCATGGGGTTACCGTCAACCCTGACAAATGCGAGCTTGGCTAAAGTTCCATCGACTTTCTTGGCCACCGCATATCCGCCTCTGGTATCGAAGCTCTGCCAGACAAAATCCAGGCACTGAAGGACTATCCTGCTCCCAGTTCCCTCAAGCAGTTACGCCGATTCCTTGGCTTGGTTAACTATTATCGACGCTATATCCCTAACTGCGCGAGCATAGTTCAACCGACGACTGACTTGCTCCGCCTTAAACAACGGTCTTTTCTGTTCGCGGACGAAGCTAAATTGTCTTTCGAGAAGCTCAAAGACGCTGTCTCTAACATAGCGCTTCTCGCCCATCCAGACACATCTGCCCCACTCTCACTGACAACTGACGCATCTGACACTGCCGTCGGTGCAGTTCTTCAACAACTCATGGACCCTCGATGAATATCTCTAGGTTTCTTCTCGAAACGCTTACAACCTGCCGAATCGCGTTACAGCACCTTCGGCAGGGAATTGTTAGCTATTTATCTAGGTATCAGACATTTCTATCACTATCTCGAAGGGCGACATTTTACCGTTTTCACTGACCACAAGCCATTGACCTACGCAATCAATGGCGCAACGGACAAGTATTCTCCGCGGGAACCTAGACACCTAGACTACGTTTCTCAATTTACGTCAGACGTACGACATGTCTCAGGTACTCTCAATCCCGTCGCGGATGCGCTGTCACGTATTCAGCAGATCAGCTTATTGCCTGGCACCAACATTGACCTAGCCGCTGTGGCTGCTGCCCAACAAGCTGATCCCGACATAGGCAAGCTACGGCACAACACCACTGAGACGATCACCATTGATCGACTCAAGCCAGCATTTCTCGACAAGTCTGACTCTTCGGTGCAGCAAGCACATGCACCGCCTGTGACATCACAGCTCGCAGCGCAACCTCAGACGAGTCAGTCTGGTTCAGCAGAACCGACAACCTCAACCGACAGCACTCCTACTCGCCCTACTATCAATCGACGCAGTAGGAAGCTCAAGCCTCTAGTTCGTTTTTCGGACTTCGTCAGCACTCATTAGTTTACATAGAATGTGCCTTCGAAAATATTTACTCTTACCAAACCCACAAAAAGTAGCAAAACGTTTTGAAACTACCAAAATAGAGCAAAACCTTTTGAAACCCCAAAAACAGCTTTGCACGTTTTTCGCTTTGCACTCCTTTTTATATGGCTTTGCATTTATGCTGCTTTTTCATTTTGCCTTCCATTTACACCGTCGGTTGGTTGCATCTCGGTTTCACTTGTCGCTGGAGCCCCGCACGTCAACTGAAAGTGGAAACACCTTCCGGCTCAACCGCTTACGTTAACTTGACTAACTGTTCCCCCCACAAATATTTTTTACCGTTTCGGCACCGTATGGAGGACACGGGTGGGAGCCCGCTAGGGTCCGATTGCATGGTTCTCCCCCAGCAGCTGCATCAGATTTCATAACCTGGTCTCGCAGAAGGCTGGCCCGCGACGGACAGTCCTCACGTAGATCGAAGGACTGCTTTCACAGTCCCTTCTGGGAGAGGGCTATGTAGCAGTCTGGAGATTCCCCGGTTTGCCTGTGTAAAATTCTAACTAAAATTATTTCATTGTACATCTAGGCAACCGGTGTGGTTTGTTGAACTGATTGCTGAGTTCGAATGTTTGACTTGCTCATCGCCATTTTTGCTTGGCGCTCGTTTCGGTTGCAACTCGCAATTGCCATGTGTGCTGCGCTTGCTCCGTTCCCCTAGCTAGAGCGTCCACGGTGTCGTTCTTTTATAGCTAGGTAACAGGGAATCTTTTACTGTACCAATAAAAGTTTCCCTGCAAGTTGATCAGTCTTCTCGAATCGCTTTCTGGGTTCCCGGTACAGGCAACCCTCTAAACACCGGCACTATCTTCGGAACTTAAAACTGGAGAGAAATAAATCGAAATTCATTAAAGAGCTGCACAATAGTGTGCATCTACACATGAGGCATATCAATACCTCAAGTATGAGCAAGCACAACCACCAGAAGTAGAGCTGTTAAGGCCCAACCAATGTAGACCAAAACGGATTTCAGGCCCAAATGCAATTAGCTAAATTTACTAAATTTTCCCACGCTTATTTCTTTATTATTGGTGACAGGCTCCTATAGCTCACTGATGTTAGTGACAGAGTCTCACGGATATAGAAAATCGGCTCTAAGGGATAAATCTTGTAATGTTTAGCTAACTAATGTGTGTAGTTTGCAGGCCGAAATCTGTCAACGGATCTGAAATATCCCCTGGGTTACTCAGGTAGACCTGGCTCATGCGGCCTTGTTGTAAGCTTTAGAAAGGCTTAGAGGCTTAAAAAATGCTAAACTCTAGTTTACTGGTTGTTTATGTGGCTCAGTATCCCCTGAAAATGGTATGCTGTGGCCTTCTAACCGTGAGTTAATTACAAGCTCCCCTGAATTCCCATGTAGATATAAAATTCCTTGCTGGATTTCTAGCGCTTTCGCGCAAGATCATCCCTTATTTGCATATATTTGCCAAGTATGCCTGCAAAGTTTACTTTTTGGCCACCTGCGCAGTCCGTAGTTGTCGCAGGGTATTACGGGCTAATTAGAGCATTTCTGGATAGCTATGCCTGTCTAGCACATACGCCGCTTCCCTACCTTTTATATTTTCTTTCCTTTTTTCTACTATATGCTTGCAAAGCAGAAAGCTATTTTTAGCGAAAAATAAAAATGGCCTTATTCGTAGACCATCATTTAATTGCAAATAACTCGCAAACTACTGCACGTATTGTGTTGCTTTTACGTTCAACTTATTCAGGGGCTAAAGCTGGTCCAGACCAGTGTTATTTTGTGCTACTTTAAGCAGTATTCTAACTGTATAAAGGCTTTCTTTTATCTGAGAATAACAGGCTGAAATTTTGCGCCGGAGATCAATAGCAGCGCAAGCAAAGTAGGGCTATATTTTTTGTTAATTGGTATTTTTCTACTGAGGCACGCAGATACATTTTCTCTCTTAACAAATTGTTGCTATTTTTGTCTGCATTTATCGGAATTGTGTTTAACTTTTCGTATGCCTTATAATCCCTTCAATCATTTCTCCCATGTGCGCAACAACAATTGGGGCAACTGAGTGGCCAATTAATGTGCGATCAATTTAAAGTAAACTTGTGGCGAATTGGATTCTGTTCCAAGGAGAAAAGGCACAACTACACATCCGCGAAGTTTTCACAATAAAAGAACAAGGAGCTCAATATCGCCCGAAGGAACCAGAAAAATGTCAAGGTGGGCGCCTGCGACCCAGTAGCTGTATACCAAACAGTGCCAATGCATTTGTAATTGCCAACGACGAACATATACTTATATTTTGCCTACTTCCATGCACGGTCATCGGATTAATGTAAGCATTTATCTGAACCCTTTAGGGTGCAGCCTCTAGCAGGTCAAGAAATATACCTATTTATTTATTTATTTATAAGTCTTTCAAACTTTATTTTCTCTGCAAATTTCAGCTGCCGCTACGCTGCATCACACAGTTACCAAAGGCCTGCCCGTCTTCGCCAAGGCCCGATGACTGCTTCCGGACAAGCTCGAAACCGCCCTGCGGAATTCGAGCCCATGCTTGAACTTGGATTCGTCTGGCCATGCAGCAGGCCTTGCTCTTCGCCCATTTACATGGTTCCAAAAGTAGGGATAGTGAAGGCCAAGGGTCGATTACTGCGTCCCCAATAACATAACAATTCCGGGTGTTTGTCCAATCCCACACTTACAGGATATTACCACCGGTCTTCATGGCGCTTGTGGATTATCAAAGATCGACCTGGTGCCAGCATAGAATCAGATCCCGGTCGCGGACGAGGACATACCGAAGGCTGCCATTATAATACCATTTAGACTATTAAATAAATAAATAAATAAATAGTTTATTCTCGCCATTGCGAGGCACACCTTTAAGAGCATGAGCATGTTAGTACAGACATGTATGATCGGCGATTGCACAAATTAGTACATTTTGACCAATAGCATAGGAATTTATGTGTAGGTTGAGATGTAAAACTATGTTTAACTGTGTATTTCGAAGGAGATATGTGTGAGTGAGTAAATGTGGCTGTGTGTGCTTTTATTCGTTGTGTTCACCATCAAAGGGGGAAATCGATGGAAAGCTTTGAATCAGATGACGTTCGTGATGTGTGAATGATCCTCCGGAAAATAGAAGAGGCGGTGACCTTATTTAGTGGCGAGGCACATCCGCCACGTCACAATGTTATTAAACGGATACTTGTGGTTTTTATAGGATAACACTTGCCAGGCGAAATCCCACCACATGCTGGAACACCACAGGCGAACCATTTGCTGGAACGGGATTTACCCGAACCACCCAACTGGCACTCCGAGCAGGTCGTTCGGCTAGCCATTTGGTCTGCGCAACACCGCACAGATGTATCCACGCTTCATCGACACCGTCCTACGTGGATTCTACTTCGTCCACCCGTACGTCGACGACAACCTGGTGGCCAGTTCTTCGGAAGCGGAACACCGAACACATCTACGACTTGTTCTAATGGCTGAAGGTGCACAACGTCACCGTCAACCCGACAAATACATTTTCCTGCAGCCACGCACTGACTTCCTCGGACTCCAACTGGCTTCTGGGGATATGCGCTTAATGCAGGACAGCGTACAGACAGTTCCCGGCTTTCCTCATCCAATCACTCTAGCCACCTTTGGACGTGTCAACGGCTTGGTCAACTATTATCGTCGATTCCTGCCACGGTGGGCCGAGCTGATAAAACCGCTCACCGATACCCTGAGCAGGCGCAAAGACAGTAAAGTTGATCCTGCTTAAGAAGCACTAACAGCATTCGATGCTAGCAAAGATGCAATCGCTTACGCCGCCATAATTCATCACTTTGACCCGAACGCTCTATTTAGTGTAGTCGTCGACGCCTCGAAAAATGCACGGCGCTCTTCTATAGCAGTTTTCCAAAGGTACTAAGAACCTGCCAGCGTTCTTCGCCCCACGTCTTCAGACAGCCGAGTCCAACTACGGCACATTTGGTCACGAGTTACTCGTCGTATACGCCGCCGTTTTTCATGTTCCAAACGTTTTCGGAGGTAATCATTTTACGATCCTTACAGATCACAATCCACTCGTCTAAGCCTTCCGGCACCCTTCGCCCCGACACTCTCAGCGTGAAGTTCGCCACCTAGATTTTCTGCCATTTTCCGGCTCCGTCTACCTAATCACTAGGCACTTTCCCCCTAACAGTACTTTAGTATCTGCGCACCTCCGCCTCATCCTGCGACGCCATCAGTTACCTCAATGTGCGCACTGGTTCTTCCTGGTTGCTGTCCGTCGTTCAATTAACCCATTTTTGCTTCCTTCTGACAGTCGTCCTTATTTCATTAAATCTGCGCGCAGTTGCTCCTTAGCCCCTCTACTCTAGCTGTACATCTATCTCACTCGTCGTACCGCCTTTGATTTGTCCTCCTGCAAGCAGCCAGCCCTCGGTCTAGGTTTCCGTGGCTCTATCCAAGGTACTATTATCCGCGCACGAGTTGTGTATATACTCGCTAAGTCGCTTCTGTCTCATATGAAATGATCTCAGTAAACTTATTGTATGCTTGTAGTCTTCTGTTTGCTGTCCTTGCTTCCTTTAACATTTTTAACTCCCACCTGGCGACTTTCCTTATCTCTTCGGGTCAGCGCATAGCCGCACATTTCTTCATGTCTAGACTTCTCTTACTTCCTTCAACGTCTACGAAAGTTGCTCACGTAGGAGTCCAGCTATGTTACGAACTTTTCCTGGCTCAGTCTACGTTAGCTCACTTGCATTATTTGAGTATCTGCGCTCCGCTACGCTTCAGCCTCTTTTGCTCTGACGTACGTAACAACCTTAGTGTACACATGCGCTTTTCCATTTCGCTAGCAGTTTATCCTTAAAGCTTTCTTAGCTCACTCCTGTCGAGCAAACGTGGCTCAAAGTCGTAGCGCACAGCCGCACTCCAGCCACACATTCCTTGATATTCATTTATCGCTTAATCCCTTTAATATCTTCGACTTCAATACCTGCGCGACTCCAACTCTCGGACTAGCTTTCGCTGGCTCTATCTAACTTGGTAATATTACCTTAGCACACCTACATAACCGGATAATTTCGGCACCGCTGGGCTTAATCCTCGTATGCTAAGACGTCCTCAGCAACGCTAAGGTATGTTTACATTTCGCCTATTCGCTGAGGTTTCTTTTAGTAACCTTCCTTAGCACTCTTCTAGCCCTCAATATTCTCCCATCTCTTCAGCGCACAGCCGCTCTTTAGTCTCTCTATCTTTGGTTTTTGTTTATCGTTCATTTGCTGCTACTTTCGCAACACCCGCACTTGTAAGAGTCCAGCTCTACTACTGGCTATTTTTGGGGCATCCTACCTTAGTATTATTTTGTTACCACATTAGATTGCCTAGTAACGCTTCTCGAGGCTGCGCTTATGTCTCATATGTGGTTACCTTAGTAACCCTTATGTATACTTTTGTTCCGCACGTGTGCATTTTCAAATGACCCTGTTTAGCTCTCCTATTTTATAACCATTGCTTATCTAGTCAGCACACATGCGCTCCTTATCCACGCCATTTTAGTTTTTCTGTTTCCGTTTCGTAGTAGTAGTTCTGACCCGTGCTCTAGTAGGAGTCCGGCTCTGGTTGTCGGCCGTAGCACTATTCTCTTAGTATACTCATAGCGCATTTATATATGGATGCAACTTAAAGTTTTACTCCGCACTTGCGTCCTAACTTACCACTGCTTTACCCCTAATTGACACTGAATCTTTCTCGTCGCGTGCTATTTATTTTTCAGTTAGATATTCTGCGCTCCCTATCGAATTAGGCTGGCTACCTGAGGTTCATTCAGCATTCAACCGCCTCCAATATTCTACATCAGTTTCCACGCCATTGTGGTATCATGGTAACCGGATAGGTCGTGGATTGCTTACTGCTACAACACTTTCTTCTCTAGGTAGATGGTAGCCATCTACCTACACGGCCATTGATTCTGTGACACCTTCAATAGGAACTTGCAGCATAATCATTGTTGCACACGGTACAGTAGTTGGTATCAACTCTAAATGTCGTACCATATGACTACAAATCTCTAAATTCATGCATGTTCTTTGCAGTCTTCTCTTAGCTGTTTCTCACCTTCCCTTTTCTACGAGGTCCGGAAAATCTTGGGGAACTTTGCTTGCACACAGGAGCAAGATTTGCACCCGAGACAGATGAAAGAATCGACATGGAGTCAGATGGAGCACGGCTATAAATCAAAGAGCTTCAACTGTATACACCATTACGATCGTTGTCCAGTGTGGATAGCTGGACACGACGTCTTCATACTCCCGGTTGCTATACATAACCCAAAATTCCAGACCAATGTAACTGTAAATTTTGCTCACCTTGAAACAGAAAAAGACGACTCTTCGGGATTGCCATTATCGACGGGATTCAGCACTTATGGCGGCCCTGATTACCTGATTAGCCAACAGAGGAAATTGGATTTCAGTTGACTGCGAATAACGGCGTTTAGAATCAGTCGGCAGGCTGCTTTGCCACCTGCACATTAGTGTTCAAAGGTCTTTACGGCAGTGTTTCGGGACGTGATAGTTTTTCGCCTCGCTTGCGTTCTCCCTTTAAAAGCCAAATGTGTCCGGTTAACAACACTGCGATATGGCGGATGTGACTAGCTACTGAATAAAGACCCCCACAACTACATACTAGCTTGTCGACTAGAGTAATGTTTCAATCGTTTCTTCAGACACACGAGAATAAGGTACTCTCTGTTTACCTATGCCGTTTTCCCTACACTTATAGCGCCTTGACTGGTTGCACCGTGCGTACGTGCACCCAAATTTCGTCAATTATTGCTGACTTTATTTCTCATGGTTTCCTCCGCATTCTGCGCAGTCTGTACAAGTTTCGGTCGCTGCCCATTACACACATAGCAACCTGTGTTTTTCAAAACAAAACTGCCTGTAAAGTTTGACCATGCAAAATTTGGTAGGCGTCGATAAATTTGAGAATAAGCCATTTAATCAATTATTTATTTAATTATCTGTATTCTACTGGTATCCCATCTGCCGGCAAAAATTTGAGATGTCCTGACATGCTGCTGCATTTTCTAAAGGCGTTTATTCAGTTACCGGAGTCACACTAATTTCTAGACCCTGGAAAATCCTCGCTCATTATCCCCGGGCCCAGGGGTGGATTTAAACACGCAACTAACAATTACGGGCCAACAATTCACACCACTCTATTAGCCAGATTATTTAAGAAACTGCTTCACAATGGCGTGGTGAAATTTATCAACGCACCGGAGCTAAGTGACATGACGCAGCATGGTCTTTTACACTAACGATCGTGCCTAATCTATCAAGTATATTATCTAAACCATGTTAGCGATTCTATTGATTAAGGATACGCAGTCATACCATTGTTCCCGGACGTGGAAAGGCAATTCGTCGTGTGCCCCACAAACATATTCTGTAAAGCGTTGCTTCCTTTGGAATCCAAGGCCCCTCCCAGACTGGTAGATGTCATACCTGAGCGGCTATTCGCAGGTAGTTGGCACAGCTGACCGCCACACTTCAATATGTCCAATTAATTGAGGTTATATCGTGGGGTGTGTATGTAATCCGTAACTGTTCCTTCTCTACAGCAAGGACGTCAGTTAGGCGACTAGAACGGGCTTGCACATCCTAATTGCAATACAAAGCTATTCTACAAATTCCGACTAGCTGACTTTTACGATACACTACTACTCATTTAGGAAGACTTCAACTCCCGTGAGAACTGGTGTGACACCTCGCCGAGGAAGTACTCGGCAAAATTATCTGGTAACATTTATCACGGTTGTTCGATAACCGATGGATCAAATGCACTCAACGACGGACCCCTTTGTGAACAGCTGTCTACCCGCGGGCTGGATATCGGGTATCCTTTCACTCTCAACTATTTTGAGCAAGTGGAATACCAGCTGGCGTGGGCTGGAAAATCAGTGACTAATGTACTGTATAAGATCTATTTAATCCTAGCCAAGTAGAACACTCCAAATGACTCACTCACCAATAGTATAATGTTGCGGTAACTTTTGTGGAAGCAGGAGGAACCCTAACAAAATATCGCTGGAAATTATACAGTGGTCGCTTATCTAACGTCTGCTGGGCAAAACATCCACTACGAAATATCGAATGTGTTGTCAACAATTTCAGCTAGATCCGCTTTGGCAACGCAGTTTGATGTATAACCTGATGATTCAGTACACCATGATCCAGCAAAGCAAGCCCTGCCATTCGCTTTCCCTAGGACTTCAGCAAAGCTCGAAAATAGAGTTAAGCAAAAAGTAGTTTACCCTGAGTGTACCTAGCTTCATGGAGACGCTGCGGTCAAGCGTGTTCTTATCAGAAACGCTGTCCTGTGCAACAAGCTCTTAGTCACAACTATATCGTGTGCGAGCGCAATCGCCTTTCGGGTTAGGCCCTCGAAGTAACTAGACTCAAACGTGAGTATTACCATTTTTCTTGGAAAAGTTTGCTTAACGAACTGTTCCAAGAAGAGCCAGACAACGGCTGCTAGATGAAACAAACCCTTTTGCTGCAGTATGACAACACACGTGCTGTTACTATCTACAAACTCAACTAGTGCACTTTGTGTTGAAACACACCTATGAGCAACTACCGACCCAAGAAAAAAAGAAAAGAAAAAGCACAAAAGCGTTTACCACTCATGCATCAGCATCAAGTATTCTATAAAATATTCTCTGTAAAAATATGGACACAACTTCTCAAACCAAGAGTGATATACTCATTATTATCTCTAGATGAAAACTCAAGTGTTAGTTTATGTAGCACAGAAAGAGACTTATTCTGAGCAAGTGCAAACGGTTGCATAGCAGAAGGGTATTGAGTTGGCAATACAAAACGGGGTTGGAGCCTTTGACAGTCTGCGATAACCAATTTTTCCAAAGAAAAAGAAAAATATCCATCCGACCAGGGGCGTAGTATTTAAACCTGGGATTGTGAAGGGATCCCGTTACTGGCGAGCAACAACTGTTCTGGTTAGCGAATAGATACTCATCCGGAAAGATAGGACCTCCACAGCATAATCTTCCATCAATTGCCAGGTGCGTGGATCATGTGTGCTATGAGGGCACGAATTACCCTAGTTAAACATTGACCAGCCAAAGCCGTTGCACAAATTAGCACGTGCCAAGAAATGTGTGGGGAAAGGTTGGACAACAGGCAACGGCCATCAGGAGGCCTAAAAGACTGCAAGAGAGAAACGCATTGGAATTGCAAAAGTAAATAATTGGTTAGGACAGGACTGAACATGTACTGTTAAAACATGTTGCACCAGGTATATAGGTTGCCAGCAGGCTTGGGTAAACGAGCTATTACAAAACCTTTCCATGCCGAGACATACCTGCAGATGCAATCGCTCTTAGAGGGGATAAGCGCTTGTGAAGAAAAGTTGGAGAATCGGAACATTATATGGAAATAACAGGAGGAGACTTAGGCCGTGTCATCACGAGCCAAAGCAGTCGTACAAAGCAAAGCTGACAGCGTAGTTCAAAATCCGTAAACAGACAATAATCCGAGTTTAGGGCTGTAAGGGTAACCAGAAATTAGTGAGAAGACAAGAACGGTGGTGAGACGGATGGCGGTGAGCTTCATAGCATCAATAGCCAAATTGTGGCCTGTTAGCATGTAACGGTGATGAGAAGGAGGCAAGGTAGTGCCTCGACGCTATGACGTCGTACTTTAGTCAAATCTAAGCAAGAAACCACCAAGCCCACGGTGAATTTCAGAACCCAGGAATGGACCTTACTAAGCATACAGGGCTGCAAGCACAGCAAGCATGTATTGAGAAGAGAAGGTGGTGGTTCAGGTGGCTGTGGGCACCACGGTAGTACAAGCTAGTTGGCAAGTTCTTAAGAGGAATCGGAGTTAAGACGAAAGCTACGAAGGGTCTTGAGACAAGGAACTAATACTAAAGCCAAACAGAAGGAAGAAAAAGCAAGCAGACGGCGAAGTTAAATCCAGAAACCGATAATGGTAAGCATATTGGGCAATTAAATCCTTCAGAGTGAGACGAGTAAACGCAAACGGTGTTGTGTAGGATGACGGTGAGCGCACCGTATCAAAATATATATGCAAGCCTGTTATGAATGAAGAGGACGCAGAGGCTAAGTGCTGTTTAGAGGCTGATCATTAGCACAAATTTTCAAACTAGGAAAGAGAGTACCGAGCAGGCGGTAATGTGCAGGATCCTTAATATGCTGAATAAAAAACAAACAAATATTAATTACCGAAGGAACAACCAGTATGTGGTAGGCAGATAACAAGCTTGGAGAGTTAAAGTGTTGTGAGCAATACGGCAACATAGGCTAAATTTAAGCCTGTTAGAATAAAATGTAGATGAGCAAGAAGCTAGGTGGGTTTCCTAGTCTAAGCAGTAGTGCTAAAGTCAGACCTGAGAAGGAAAGGACCAGGCGGATGGCAAATTTCCCAATCCGTAGACAAATAACCATAAGGACATAGGGCCGAAAAACAACCAGCTTGTGGTGTTACGAAATTTGGAAAATGTGGTGCTTGTGTGCACTACAGCAGCACAAAGCGGATGGTGGTCTGTTAGACGAAACCGGAGGTGGGACAAATGTTATGTGAAGCCTGAAGTCCAAGCATGCGCACCAATGTGAAAAATAAGGACGGAACATCAAAGCAGACAGCAAAGTTCAGCCTACGGAAACAGAAAATAATGCGAATAAAGGGGAGAAAACGCATCCAGTTTGCGGTGAAGAGATGTGCTCGTGGTGGGTCCAGTGGCCGTAAGCAACACCGCATCACAAGCCCCTTGAGAGCGTGATAGAATGAGAAGTGGATGAGACAGTGGCTAGGTGATGCTTCGAGGATAAACAGTCGTTTAGTGCCAAACTGAGGAATGTAAGTACCAAACATTCAGTGAAGTTCCGAATAGTCAAATATATAATAATGATAAGAAGAACAGGAATAATTCGGTTTTGGAACCAAGTACTGACATTGGAATTACTTGGGGTGGATGGTAGGTAGAAGCCAACTGTAGGAGCTAGAGGGACAAAAGCCACATGAGAATGCTGTGAAGGGGTGCAAAATTTGGTCCACTACGGAATCGAAATTTCTCAAACGCTAAATTATAACCATGAAATTAACAGCCATTCGTGATAAAATGCAAAACCAGGTAATGCTTTTAATGACTTTAAGGAAAGATGGTGTAATAATAGTCTTGCAACAACTATAATGGCTAAACCCAGTTTCTCAGGCCAAGGCGCTAAAGAGCCGGTAATCCGCACAGTTAGGTAAATTATTATGTCGACCGAGACGCCATCGTCCGTTTGTAGAGTAGGTCGACATAATATCCATGGAAAACTCTGGTCAACAATATGTGAAAATAAGGCAAGCCGAACCCATCTGCCCAGACTTCAGAAAAGCGGCATCCGTCCAATCCTTAGAAGGAAAAATCAACATAAAGGAAAGTTTTATCATTAAATGGACGACTTTGTATCAATATCCGAAGGTTTAAGGAGGAATGGTGCTGCTGAGTTGTTCTGCTATATAAACCGGTGCTGGGATAGGGTCCTTCGTGTGGCGGTCGGCATTTCGGTGGTTACTCAGGAAATCGAGCAACAAACAAAGAGTAACAATCAAACAAACAAAGGGAAGCGTAATGCCTGCGCTGGTGTCTCTTTATTCAAGAATGGAACTAGTTATTCATGTACTGGAGTGCTTGCAACTGCGTCATATGTACTGACATGCTAGATACCGTGTGAACTTAGTGTTCATATAAATACGGAACACATGTGCTTATAACTAAATAAACATTTTATTCTCGACAACGCAACACGTGCTTACAGAGGCATAATCATGATGCAAGACAACGCTTGATGGATAAATGTGCAAACATACTTGTTAGTTATAGCAAATACTGTGTATTTGTGAGTGTGTATATGCACGTATGTGTATGTGTGTAATTGTGTGGCTTGGATTGTACATGCGCCGCCGCATTTTTGAGTATTTGTACGAGTCACCAAGGTACGAAGAGATGATCGTGGTCCATGGTTTGAATGTGTTTATCCGGGTAAACTGGGAGCAGGGCCATTGCTTAGTGGCCAGGCGCCTCTCCCACCTTGCAATGTTGTTAAATCAACTGTCCTTGCTTTCAATTTAGAGAGCGCATAATAGGCGGGAACCCAGCACGTTACATAACACTATCGCCCACCCATTTGCGCTAATAATGCAAAACCAAGCCACCCAGTTGGTCCAAGCTTAAAAGTAGTTACCCACAACTGTGCGTGGTCGGATGCTCATGGAGGTGAGCAAGTAGGCAAGGTGATCAACCAAGCCTAGAGCGTTTGAAGCGGAGTTGCTAGGACACAAGAGGGACACCTAGCGGAATCCATCGTCAAGTTCAAGCCCAAAACGGCCCATTTAAGGAATAGGGTAACAGTGATAAATCATGGAGATATAAGCCTATCATGTAAACATGAAGTCCTGCTAGAGAACAGGAATTGCAAAATGTTCTAGTTGGAAGAGACCAGAGAGGATTTGGATGAAAAGTCTTATAATGATAAAGGCTGACTATGACAAACACGTATTTAAAGGTAAGGAAAATGTAGTGCCGAACCTGGATCGATAAAAAGCAGTGATCTGGGCATAGCAAGAAAGGGACGGATTAGACAAGACCAGCTCCGAACAGCGCATTTGGAGTAAGCAACTCAATCGTGGTTGGTAAACAGCGAAGAAAGAAAATGCTACGCTTGTTATCAAAAAGCTATAACCTGTTGCGTAAACGTAAATAGGACCACCACTTTGCGGAGTAAAGAGTAATTGTACAATAGGTATGGTGACCCCATAGCGCTTAATTCTCACCAACTTGGAGCAGTCGGAAAGTCAGCCGAGAGAAGCTTCATCAGACAATCTTAGTTAGATCCGTCTAATTCAACTAGGAGTAGCAACTTATGCTAAGCAGGAAAGGATAAGTTAGGAATGTGAACTATATTAATTAATTAATTACCTAATAACCATTATATTCCCAAGACTACATAGGCCGCTATGCGAGACGGGAGCAAACTTTTACTAGAAAACATTCGCAACGGGCACCTCGTGTGATGGATCTAGGTATAGATATTGCGGAAAGGAAAAAGTATTGGTGAGGAACGAGTTTGTTAGATGCAACGATAGTCTATGTTCAGGTGTTTGTACAGATGAATATGAGTAACGTATAAGGTGAAGTGTGGTCGTATGTATCTGTAGGGGAGTACCTTGTGCTGCATGTACCAATAATAGTCAAATTTAGCGCTAATCAGTTTGCCAGTGTGATGTATTGGGCAGTGATTTTATGCACTGGCATATCTCATCGGCCATATCGTATGGATGTTAGATGGACATCTGTGGCTGTTTATAGGGAGAACGCATGAACGGTAAAATTAAGGGCGAAAATAACCGTCAAACATATAAAAGCAGCACATGTGTGGAAGGTGAATAGAATGCTGGCTCTATAGACCATAAAGCGCTTTGCTCGTTAGAGACCGTAAGCATGCGGGCTGCAGGAAAGGCGAGGCTCGGTTAATTCTGCGCGGGAGTTGAAACTTTTAATTGCAGAGATGTACCCAGTTAATAGAGCGAATAAATAAGTTAAATATGGAGGCGTCTATAATAACCAAGGTTGTCCAGGAATAACAAGACTTTCCAGTTAGTTTGAATGGAGGAATGTTCTTGCAGCACAAAGATAGGTAACGTCGTAGCAAACCGAGTCGTCAAAATGCAGGAGACCGGCCAACTTAGACTGTGTCATTGGGTTTTATACGTAACAACCAGTCCAAAGCAAGTGGGAACACAAACGGCGAATGGAAGCAGGAAGGGTTACTTGCTGGTTGAAAAACCGTCACTGGGTACACGGAGAAGAGCTTGTTAATTGAAGTTTTATGAAGTATATAGATGGAAATACAGGGAAAGGGCTGGATGCAAGCTTCCTGTAAAATTAGTAAACTAGTTGGAGCAGATGGAGCTGAAGCGCAGCGCTGCACCGAGGCCTATGTCGACCTGGCTGAATTGGTGGAGGGAACTAATTCAAATGAAGTAAGTTAAAGCCAGTGATAGACTTTGACCCTTGTATCATTACAAGCCTCAAAGCAGCATCGGTCCGTAAAGGACAAATGTGCTCAGCAAGCAATTCGCAGGCGCGGCGAAGCAAGGACCAAGGACTTGCTCCTAGCTTACTAGGTGAGAGCAAGCTAGTTAATGGAGCGCCAGTGCTTAATCTGGACGTCCGTACACAACAAAGGGTAAAAGAAGTAGCTAGGAGTAAATGTAGCGGTAACGTCAAGATATGCGCGGCTAATGAACAGCAACGTTTGGAACAACTCAGCCTATCAATCTTGCTAGGATGCAAGAGCTTCAGGTTGGTTGAAGATGGAAAGGTAGCAGAGGGCATGCCATTCTGGCGTGGCAGCCGCGACAGAAACAGGATCTCGTTGCTGTAGAGACTCCTCAACGAGGGCAACCAGGAACGTCAGGGGCCACTTTTATCTGCCCTACCAGCTTAGACTGAAATCTCTAAGAATGTACAGCAGTCGATATCGGCTTTTGTGGGGGGATCTCATAATGGTTTACCAGATTCTGAAGAACCCAAACCACATTTGCCGTCCGCTGCTGGAATTGAACCACA
Source organism: Dicrocoelium dendriticum (assembly GCA_944474145.2). Lineage (NCBI taxonomy): Eukaryota > Metazoa > Platyhelminthes > Trematoda > Plagiorchiida > Dicrocoeliidae > Dicrocoelium > Dicrocoelium dendriticum. The sequence goes on along the minus strand of OX104070.1, from coordinate 66,168,887 downwards.
ACACTAATCTAAGAGGTTACCTTCTGAAACTGACAATTCATTATAGCCGGCTTGAATGCCGTACAAATTTCTTTTCTTTCCGCCTGTGCCAGTCTTGGAACGCCCTCGCTAATTATGTCGTCTCTGCTTCCAAGCTGGCGATATTTAAAAAATGTGTTGACGATGCATTGTCTCACTTACATTTCCTTTTATGACTTGTTAGCCATGGGCTACAAAAGGTAATCAAACGGTGTCTTGCAAAAACCTAACCAATGGATTGATGGATTTATATGTTTAATGCGCGAACATCTCCGCTATTCTACGTAAGTCTATGGTGAGTCCACGACAACACTTTTCACCTTATTATGCAATTGATTTTCGCAATAATTTCCATCCCGCGGGACTTGTTAACGGATGCTTTTTACTCCTAATAAACCATTGTTCCATTGTTCCATTCTTACATTTATTGAGCCACCTATATGAACATTCTATTTTGCTACTGCAAGTTACTTGAGCAATGGTTTTACTATTACTAGGAAAACGCCTTTAATGGCGTGGCTCGCGTAGCCGAGGATAAAACTTTTATTTATTTAATTGGCGTTAGAGTCTGCGTTTATTCAAAAATAAATACAACTATCGGATCCTTAAATGTAAACGCTACCCCGAGTGTTGCAAGAACACAGGGAAATATTCCAGCTAGGTTGGCTATCCAAAGGTGACTTTTGCGACGGAAGCAAAGGCGATCACTTTTTAACTGTTGTTGGCCGAGAGCCTTATTCACTGTTGATAAAGCTGCTCCATGCTTAGCTCTTTTGAAATTGCCTTAAAAAACGTTGTAGGACCTACTGTTTCGTTGATCAAAGGAAACTTTCGTGGTTGCTGAAAGTGTAAAGTTCAATTTACTACTGTGTCAGCTGAATCCATCTGTCAGTGATTTCGTCATCTAAGTTCAGTAGTAAACTTCATCTTGTGCAGTTGGCAATAAGCTTTTTGACTACCTTGAATTTTGCCTATTTGCTGGTGTAATTAAGCTCCATTTATAGCGTCAGCTCTTACCACTTCCGGCACTGACTTAGAAACCAGGGAAATCCTTCTGTGTGCACTAGCAGGATGTTTCAGGTATTAAATAGTCCAGACGACTGGTGTTGATAAGCAAGTTTTGTTTGGCACAACCAAACGCTAAGTTCGTGCAGCAACGAGAAAACGGTGGCAATATAACTCGTGTAAACCTCACGGCATTGTTTAATCACAATCACAGGAAAACTCAGACCTTGTAGAGTGTGGTCAAGTCGACAAAAGCATTGGACAATATGTACCTTGCTCATTGCTCTCAGTCTTGCCGCGGAAAAACTGCCCATTCTTTCTCGTCAAAATTTATCCACGCTTTTCTCTTATTTAGACTTAACTGAATAATTTTGCAGATACCGCTAACTGATGCTTATAGTGAACTGACAACCATCAATAGATTTTTTGACTTACCTGTATGGATATCGTCCCCCGACTTTAGTGTGACGCTAGCCATATTCAAACATAGGTTGCACCGCGTTGTGAAAAGTCTATAGGGTGTTGAAGTCTAGCAAGCTGTATTTGTGCACGCTGCCGACAGACCAATCCTGGTTCTCGAGTGCAGGTAAAGTTGACTCTCTACAGGGACACTACCATAAAGTGCAAACCAAAGACTGTGTAGTTGGTGTCCAAGAGGTCAGTTGTCATGGTTCACTTGTTGTATTGAAACGATTCACTTCAGGTCGTGATCAGATAAAGCCATTGGTTGTTATCAAGTCGCCCAGGAATTTGCACGAGCTTCGATCACTGATGGGGTCATACAATATTATTCCAACTTTATTCAATATTCGCATCCATCGCTGGCCCTATATTCACTTTGTTGGAAGACAAACGATTCACTGGGTTAGGCAAAAATTAGGTCGTTCTTTGAATGCTTATGCAAATGCTCACGGCTGGAGGCACTTTCCTACATTCACTCCGAAACTACGCAAAATGTTAGTAGTTCTGTGTTAGAGCAGGAAGGGCACCGTGTTCTCTCTTTCTCCCGTCTAGTCAGTTATGCTGATAAGTGGTAGTTTCGTACCAATCGTGAGGCTTCAGCTGTATGCTGGGCAGCCACATGGTTTCACAATGATTTGTTTGGGAACACAGTTAATAATTTGGCAGCGCACGAAGCCTCAAACTTCATATACAATTATGCCAGTTCTTTAGCTAAGTTAACAGCCGTGGTTGAAAGCGGCAGTTTTGTTATTAGTGCGGGCAAACATGTGGTTTAGCGCAAGCTGAAGGTTCATTTATTACATCGACTAGCTATAGCGACATACAACAGTACTTGAAGCCGATTCTGAAATGAATTGCTTACTCATGCAATCGCTATCAAGCTTTAGCTCAGCACTTAGTAAATAACTCGAGAACTGTTGATCGTAATCAACGGAAATTAGCAATTATTAAGGGGCATTGATTTCTGCTGTCAAGCAAGGATGGTCTCTTTCACTGGAACGTAAGTTCCCCGTTTTATGCCTAAAGAAGCGTGGTGCGTTACACCCCATGGATTACTGTGTGTGTATGCTAGTGCCCTAATACCGCCGCCTTTGAGATGAACTGCTCGGACTGCCTTACCTTCCGGCCATTCTGGTGTTGAAAAAATGAAGCTCTTAGCTCGAGGTTCATACTTGTGGTCGGAAGTAAATGCGGATATTGGATGCACTGTTTCTTGACGCCCGAACAGTTAACACAAGCTTCTACAGCGACTGTCAAAGTGGACACTATGGAAGTTGACCTGCAAGCGCCAACAACGGATATACGTGCAGCATTGTGAACAATGCTGCGTAATTATTTTGAATTTGCAGTGATGGACTCTTATTCAGAGCGGCCGGATGTAACGCTGAGTGACAAACTAAATGCTGGTTTTACTGTCTATACCGCGAGAACAGTAATTAAAATACAAATATGGTATGGAACAAACAAACGTTCACAAGGTCGGTCCATGCTTAATGCATCGTTGATCCACTTTTGAACTCGGTGTACGATTGGCCGCTTGTACGAGTCAACTCCGTACGTGCGAAACACATATTGCTCAAGCAATCAAGACCAAAGCGCTCTGCGCTAGCAGACCACGTTGCGCAAGCCACATTCCATAACTTAAGAAGTCCCGTTAGTTTACTCAGACGGTGAGGCACAGTTAACTAATAAATACGCTCTTGCGCTATTATAGTTGAAAGCTATAAAGAAATAAATAGGTATGGCTGGACTGCGGCCAGTTGCGGTGCACTGGAAGCTTCAGACCAAAGTGCATGTACGTTTCATGCTAACGAATGGATAGGGTAAACGTTGACAGTGAAAGCTTCTCGTACACGATTACCATACCAGTTAGTAGAGCTATGGTTATTACATTGTATTTGGCAGCATTTGACAGTTTTATTCCGCAATACCGTTAAACGGGTTTGCCGCGCCTAACGCACCGCACCCACTATGATTTACATCACATATCTTCAGGCCATCCTTGTGTTTCCTCCTATTTATGGCGACGAGGTGGAGCGCAGCCTTATTTATTCACTTTTCTATTACGAAGTTGGATCCATCCGACGAATTGCACCCAAATCCTTTGGATTTTTCAGCGCGTCCAGTGGCTCCGCTTAGTGATGGGCTCATGCATAGAAGCACGTTGAGACGGTGTTAGAAAGAACCAGAAGTAGGTTAATAATAACTGTTAGTAAAAGAAATAATGAATAAACATGTTCCTAAAAGTGTATCTTAATAATTTGGCACACTTAAACAAAGAAATAAAAATTTTACTCAAGACATGAACGAAACCTTTCTGACTAAATTGTGATCGCGCTTAATCCGCTGAAACCTCCGTTAGTATGGCCCAAATAACTGGGTTTGACGGACTAAGCTACTTCCTATTTGAAGAACCATCGTGCCTCATGCTTTACGGAATACTACTGTGCAATGCTTGATCCGTTCGAGCTTTGTCCCTACTTGTTCGGAGGTCTGATGTAGGTGTTAGCGGTGTAAGGTAAGCCTTGGAAGGCAGAACAACTGGCACGTTTGTCCTTCGGATGCGAGCTGGTTCGGTACGCCAGGAGACAAAAACGAATAGCAGTATAAGGTAGCCATTACAAGAAGCCTGGGCGTTGCCGTGGCGAGATGGTTTGCATGGTCCAGTGATCTATTGAGCTAAACTGGGTGGTGCTTTTTGAAGCTTCATAGCCACTAATACCAGATGGGTCTATGGTTAGTTGCTAGACAAACACAGCCTCCTCGTCCTCCAGCTTAAGGCTTGGCAGCAGAGTGGCTACTCATTCCTTAAAATAGACTCCTTATAGCCCACCGACAAACCCACCGCACCGCGGTCAGATTTTTGAGTCAAAGGCTTTGGTTGAGAATCCTGCTTGTTCACCTGCCAAGACCTGGGCAAGCTGACAATAGCCTGCGGGCGCAATCCACCATTACCTATACTTCTAAAAGGTTCTTGATGCCCTGGCCGTCGCAGTGGCTCATAAACGGTGCCTTATCTGCTGCCTCGATCAGGGTTGATAGGGGTTTGGATGCTACTACTCAAGCCTTCCCGTCTTCTCATTCCACATCATTCGCTTCTGCATATTTATCGTCCTGTTCCAAGTACACTTTTTTCCCTCCGTATTCAACCACCTGATTTTTGGACCCTCTACATGCTTTGCTAAGATTTTATCTTCGGCTTTCAAGTCAGCTGCAACCGCTGGGCATCACTCCTCTGCTGTCGATAAGTCCATGTCCAACCAATGGTTCCACCCCAGTTCATCGGTTTCCATTTAGCGCACTCCGTCCCCCAAGCTTAGCATGCCCCAATGTACCCACAACGCTACAGATCGGTCAACCGATAGCATTTGCCCGAACACTCGCGACCCACCATAGCGATATCCGCTGCTTACCGGAGACCCACCTGCAAGACTCGAGCTCTGTGCTCCATTTGCGCACCCCTCACATAACACCCGAAGTATATGCTTATTGCGCCTATCCGATGGCGACGCAGCTTTGAGCACCGACCAAGCTGGTTTTGAGGTGCCTTGAGTCCTTGGACTGCAGCTGCTCTCTTTGTCTGGACCCCAGTCAGTAGCCAGATGTGCGCGGTCCGATTGGCTGTTTCGTTCAACGTTTCGAAGTCGCGCGAGATTAATAGACATCTATCTCTCAATGCAGCCTACGCGCCCGCAAACTCTAGTAATGATGCGGTAAAAATGCCCTACCGCCAACTGACCGAACTCCTTCGCCACAGAAGATGCTCGAACACTCTAGTGCCGTCTGGGAACCTGAACGCTCAATTTGGGAAAGTATCCACTAATGAGCTGCATCTAGGCGGAAACACGGTGTAGGTTCTCGTAATGGTAACGGTGAGCGGTTACTTCCTTTTGTGCAGACGCCCGCTTATTGCTTGCAAGTACTAACTTCTGACACAGCACTCGCCGGAGCGTGACTTGGCGCCTACCAGCCTCGAACCCGGCTTGTACACAACTCACTCACAGTATCACCGGTTGACGTTGGGGAGGTTGCGTTCAGCACTGTCGCTCGAGTTGGTGCCCGTGTGTGGAGGTTGACCATACACTTGTATGTGTTGATATGCAGCTGCGTTTTGGTCGGCGCCAAAGCCGATGCTGTGAGCCCATTGTCATTAGTCAACTGGCATGGTTAGCTGTTCTGATTGCTTCTCAAAGTGGGCTGACATGCGGGTTGATTAAGCGCTCACTGGAGACAGTTATAGGTTAGTGGTTGCATGTTTAACAGAACTTACTACCAGCAGCTACAACCTTATAAGCTAAGTCTAATAGCCAACGTGCAACTTGGATCACTTCGCAGTCACTGGAACTTATTGATGCTTGCCGGTATATTTTGAACAAAAACGAACACAGTTAAACTCGCAAAGAGCTCCAAACAAAGATTCATGCTAGCCGGAATAAGGCCACACATCCTGGTGGTCACTTCGTGCGTCAGAGATGGAACTGAGCGCTGTCCCTGTAAACCATTGAAAGTTATACCGTCTGATTAGAAAACGGTCAGCGGGAGACCTGGTGTTATTGAAATAATTTACGACCATGGTGGACAGCCTAACCACAACCTCTCAAAACGAGTTAGGCCTTAGGCAGAGCATTTCAAAACGCAATTTAATCGCCGGAATTGCTTATCACCGACTAGTGATCGCCCTGTTCGTGAGCGGTCCCTTTGGATCCGCCCACTCGCTCAAAATTCGAAAGTGAGATTAAGTTGCTGAAGATGAACCAAGCCCCCTGACCGGATGATCTTCATCCAGCCCTTATAAAATTCGTGGCTCTGCTCCGGTTATTGTTTTACACCCATTAGTAGTAAAAATGTGGGTGCAGGAAATTAGCCCAACCGACTATAGCGGCTCCACTATTGTCCCAAACTTCAAGGAGGTTCGCGTTCGAAATAGAGCAACCAGAGTGGAAGCACTGTGATCGCTATCGTCTCTAAATTACTTGCCTCTGTCATCCTTAACGGAGTGACTGGCCCTGGTGAAAGTCAGTTGCCGAAGCAGCAAGCCTGGTTCCATCGGGGTCGTGGATGTATCGACCACATCTTCACTTGCGTCAATTGTTGGAGCACCGTCACACATATTGGTGGCCCACCTAATCCTGTTACTCCACATCAAATGTGCCTTCGATTAAGTTGCTCGATATGAAGTTTGTGACTTTCTCCTCCGCCAAGGTGTGTTCTAGAGATAGGCAAATAATGTCCGCGCACTTTACGTGCGTAGCACGGACAGAGTGAGGGCTTCCGGCAATTTGTCGCCGCCCTCCAATATCTCAAGTGGCGTAAGACTAGACTGCATGCCGTCTCCTTCCCTCTTCGATTCTGCTGTGGACGAAGTCATGGAGATTGCCTTCACAAGACGTGACTTAATTGTGCTGCTGCCAAGGAACGACTTCTTGACTTGGAGTATGCAGGCGATATTGCCCTTACCTGTGGCAGACCATAAACATGCTAAGCTGCACTGGACAGATTAGCGCTAGCTGTCAGCCGCTTCGGGCTTTGCTTTGCGCCAACAAATTGCAAAGCTTCCGTACAAACTTGGTAGGGATCGTCTCCTAAGCTGACCCTTGTTTGGTATCAGCCAGAAGTCGTTCAGAAATTCCGCTACCTGGGAATTTGTATCAGCGCCCTTAAGATCTTTGATATGACCGCGAATCGTATAGCAAAAGCTCGAGGTACTATTGCTAGCCTTCCCCGCCTATGACGCCGGTGCGACATCACCCTCACCCTGATGATTAGAGTGCTCAATGCAGCGATAAGTTCGACACTTCTGTACGGTTGCGCAACCTGTCCCTTAGCTAAGCGGACACAAAGATATTGTCACGTTCGATCAACGGTGCATTCTCAATTTGGCGCACGACTGGTGGGAAGCGCGTGAGTAACGAGCGTGTTCGACACCTTGTTGACGGCATAGCAAAAGGAGCTTCAGAGCTCAGCACCGTCATTTCATGAAACAAGTTTGGATGGCTAATACACGTCCTAAGAATGCCAGCCCACCTGCTCCCGTGACCTGCATTGTTTGCTCGCCGGGGTGTGGATGAAACAAGTAGAGAGGTTTTGTATAGATTAGTCGCAGTCAGACACAGGCAGGCCTCCACCTCACATCCGGGAAAGCGCTATACGGCCGTTTCTTCCTATTGGGACCCGTCAGTAACGCGCACCCACCGAATCCTGCCGGATTCGACCCCCGACCTTACTCTTGCGAGTCAGCCAGTCACTGATTCATGGGCGACGACAGCGGACCACCATGACTGGTAGCTAACTGCGACATAGCGCGGCTGATCCTCCACTGTCTTGCGTGCTGTGAACGTACAGAGGACAATGCTGGCCACCAGAGCTGCGGCTCGCATGGCTAGGGGCCGGCCTCAGCGGCGTTGCTGCTGTGGGTTTCTTATTCCTCCCTCATCTCTTCTAGCCACATCCTTCAATTGCGACCTCATTTGCAGCATAATATACTTTTGCATAATGATATTTGGTTTTTGTTACCTAGTAGTCGGACGGTAGCTTTCCTGAGAGATGCCTATCAGTTGCTGGTTGCTCAGCTGGCATGCAACCGTTGCATTTATTTTTATTAGCATTTGTATATTGCGGCACAGTAGCTGTAGTGTATTAGGCATCTAGCTAACCTGTAGACTATATATATGGTATATTGTATGTTTAGCCAAGTACTCAAAAAGTGAGAGCTGCTTGTTCACCTGTCACTGCGCGTGAAGCCTGATGTGCATTAGCTACAGGCAAAGCTCCAGGTAAAGGTCAAACTTCACGCAGTGGTATGTCTAGCTAACCGTGGTGACAAGGTTGCCGCTGCACCATGGTTAGCTTTCTTGCCAGGCTAACATAAGCTGAAATATGGAGTGCTTTGCTGGCAAAAAAGCTGTAGTATAAGTTCTGCTTCTAAAATGTTGTCGGTCTAACTTCCTTCTTAACAGGGAATGACATAAGTATAACTCATAGTTGCTAAGGGATAGGGGCCATGTGAGGAGAAAGTGCAATGCAACGTGCCTGTTTCCGAGAACTATGGGTCTAACAGTGGTCACTTGATCAGGCAGAAGGAGCACGTATTCTGGAATTAAGCACTATGGAATAGAAAGCAGGTGGTGGGTATGTGCCTGGCAGGCGTTCTCCCTACAAACAGCCACAGACGTCCGCCTAATAACACTGCGACTCGTCACTGAATAAAATCATTGCCCAAGGCCACACATTGGCAAACTGATTAGAGCCACGTTTTATTCTTACTGATACATACACTGCAAAACACTTCCCTATCTTCTCATTTCATCACACCATCTTATATGTTATCGATGTGTAACCCTACACTACGTAACCATGAACACAGACTTTTCTAGGTCAAAATATTTTGTTCCTCACCAACACTTTTCTTGAACCTGCAACTGACATATAGTTTAGTCCTCTTCCTATGACGTGCAACGCAACGTGTCTGTTCCGAATAATTGCTTATAAAACTTTGATGTTGCCATATATGATGCTTCGAGGACTTCGAGAAATATATTTATGTGCGCACACCTAATAATATAACCAACCTGTGATAACTAGCATTTGTAGGGAATGGATTTCCATAGAATAACGACAAATGCGAGGTCCCTATAAAGAATATTTAAAACATTCATTTGATAACTTCCCTTTGGACGATGTTAGCCTACGGCATCAATAGCCGCATCATGTGGCATAAGACGAGAAAAAAAGCTTATGGAGTACGGTTATTAAACAGGTATCAAAATTGTATGTTTATTTTATTTTAGCAAATTTCCCTACAAAGGAGCAGTTATTAGTGACACCTAGCTCCTATCAGTTGCGAATGCTCATGGAAGTACGCCTAAAGCACAGACACGTAACAGAAAACCACCAACTGGTACGAGCTGGATGATTCGGGTTAATCCCGGTCCAGCTAATAGTTCGGCAGCAGCGTTCCAGGACTTGGTGGGTTTTCCCCTGGAAAGCTTTCTTCCTATCAAATGCTACATGTGTCTGCCTAATAACACTGCGATGTGGCGGTTATTACTGGCCACTAAATAAAGTCATTGCCGCCTTCCATACAGGAGGAGCTTACCAATTTCGTGAACGTCAAGCAGGAAAGTGCTATCCAACCCACAGACGTCAATCGCTTATGCTCACATTCCTGAGGATAACATACAGTCAAAAATGATGCGGCATATTCAAAGACACAAGCTACAGTCACACAAAATTACATACGTATATACACTCATACACTTACATACACTGTTAAGCCAAACACGTACTTTTTGTACATTTTTGATCACACTATGTTAGCTAAGCATGATCATGCCTGTAAAGGTGTGCCTCGCCTTGTCGAGAATAAAAGTTTATTTATTATTTATTTATAGAAAGATTTCACCTGCTCCATTACTATATTAACAAATCAGCCGAACAGATTTACGAATTCACCTTAATGGTAACAATTTTACACACTATAATAACTTAGGCGTTAACCCATAAACATACGACACATGCAAACACATATATTTATCCATTACATACTGGTTAACTTGGAACACTGCTGTATCATTACTAACGATACGCGTTTGGTTATCCTGAGCCCGCTTTTGTCGGCGTGTCTCGCACGGTCGATCACAAATCTTTTATTTGTCTATTTATTCTAACTGTCACTTGAGCGCGTTGCGTTAATTGAAACAACCACCGACGTCTAATTTGGGGCTTAGGTCTGGTAGCGTGCCTTTACTAGAAGTTTCTCAAGGGTCGAAGAATTATCCTTTTTTCAACCACAATGCTGTCAAAGTAGCTGGAAACTGGTGCTGAGTAAAATGGAGACAAGCTAAAGGGGAAGCTAGGAGGTTGAGAATAAAGTTTTCATACTTAAATGGGCTTGTTTTTGGCACGTGGTATCCGATATGGGCACGGGCGCGGGATATGCGAAGCTGATAACCTAATACCTAAGGCTGTGCCACCTGTTTAGCCTGTTCAGCAGCAATATGGTAGCCACGAATAAACTCCACACAATAATCTGCCTCGGAGGGGAATTGAACCCTGGTCCCTCGAATTACTGTGACTTATATTTTCTACGTGCCTTACGCTACTCACAAACATCCTTCAAGTAATATGGTAGCCCTTGATGCAGAAAGTTCATAAGGGTTTTGATACCGGTTGGCCCTTACTGGTTGCAGAAGTGCGGTGTTTGATACCCCATAGTGCAGCTTTTAGACCAAAGTGTCTGTAGGAAAATGCGAAACAACTTAAAAGAAAGCAGTAATGGAAGCCATCCTGTATTCGGATGTCTATTTTTACTAACTGAAGAATGCTTGCGGGCGACCCTGCTGAGGTCGTGAGGCGTTAAGACGGTAACGGCAAAGCATGTGGATGAGTGGTGGTTTGTTGGTACAATATATCCTTAGCGCCCCCAAGTTGCTTAGGGGCCATACTCGAGGAACTGATCTTGTGAATCGCACACACTGAAGATGCGTTGTACGTTTCCATACATAGGTATTTGGCATTGCCTTCCTAAATGCCTGCAAGTTATGGATGTCTCTTAGTCTGAAAGGAAACCTGTTCCATATGTGTACGTGCAAAACTAAAGAGAGGCAAGCTGGCAGTCACCCCCAAGCGCTTAGAGGAGCAATTGGTTGACTATTCTTTCGCTGTTTGGGTTCAGGTGCGCTGCTTAGGTTCAGAGAGGCGATAGTACTGTGCAGCATTTTATGATGTAGCTCATGAAGAAAGCACAGCTTAAGGCTTATGCGTCGTTGCCATAAGAGCTGAATTTTGAGGTATTCACACCTTTAACGATAACAGCGCTTGTTTCGAGTGAGTTGACCCCATCGTACAGCGCGCTTGAGCCTTTTCAAGCAGAATACGGTCGCACTTCCGCAAGTTAGTGCATATAAAGAACTGTATTCTAGATGTGGACAACGCGATTCCTATAAAGCTCTAGCAATGTATCTGTGGGGTATAGGTAACGGCCGTATGTGGAAGGCTGTGCCTCATGCTAAGGCTGATGTCGCATTCATTATACTCCTTTACCGCTGTTGGGCTAAAGCAACTTTTACTCAAACAAGGCCTGCTTAAGTTGGAGACATTTCGTTCAACCTTCTTAGTTTTGTGCTGTCTACCTTAATAGTCCTCTATTAACCAGCACTCGTTGCTTACGCCAATTGTGGTTACCGTTAGCTTTATTGCATTGTAGCGATTTTTTGAATAAGTTATGGAACTTTTGTACTTATTACATATTCGTTGCTAACCAACTTACTTCATATGCTAATTTATCTAAGAGTTATATCTGCATAACACATACATAAATAAATGGTATATTCTCGGTAAAACTAGGCAGTTGGTGAAGGTGCGATCACAGATGCATACAAATATAGCTGCGTTCGAATGGTAAAACCTTTCGTTTCAACGAAGGGATAGCCGAACTGTTCGTAGTTCATACGGGTAAGCATTTTGTCAGGCAAGAGTGCGACCCAGGAACAAGTTGGCCTTGATGGGCCGAAACCTAGGCATAAATACTATGCCAATATTCAAGTAGCAAGTTATGTAGTAATGCATGAGCACAGGAGTCCATGTAAGGTTTCGTTGCAACCGTTGCCCAGTAACAGTTCGAAATGTTCGGAGCTCCGTAAAAGCGTTCTTCGTAGCAAAATTGGTTGCGTAGGTTGTAGGTAGAAGTCAGGTGACTGCACCAAGTTGTAATTTTCAACTGTGACGTTTCTCAGTGGCGAGTAACGACCGGCAAGTTGCAGTGTAGTTAATCGGACAATGGTGCTTGTTATAGTGTGATTGCTTGCCAGGCAGAAACCCACCACGTCATGGAACACTACCGTAGGTTATTTTGTACATTAATGCATACCGGCGATGCGCCGTACTAACCGATATTGCACTCTGTTATTCGCAGTCGGTTGACGGCCAAATTTCTGCTAGTTGACAGCTTGACCTGGTAATGATCAGGCAGTAGTCCTAGAACTAGGTCAAAGATGCAAGAATCGTAGAGTCGTGTAATTAGTAGTACAGGTGAGTAAAATTATTGCTAATAGAGCCTGGCTTCTTCTGTGGCATTTTTGTCCAGGTTGTGCAGATGGTGTCCAGCTATCCACGCTTGCCATAGCGTAGGGATTTGGGAGCCACTGATCGTTATGGCTGCATGCATCCATAACATGCGAAAATGCCATTCCTTTATCAAATGCCGGCTTGTTACGAACTTCTTATTACGCAACGTACGATCAGGATTTCTTTGGCCGATATATTTAGTTGATAATGTTAATGCAGTAATCGACGGTTGCTTGCTATCCCCGGTTTGGCTACGCTTGATGTGCAGCTTGACTGTCTATTTTCCTGTCTATTTCCCTCTACCGCGTCCATACTAGCTCAAGGATACAGCTGGTTGTTGCTGGAGAGGCGGGGTGTACAATCCTAATGGCCGTGATAAGCTCAAACGTGGTTCCATGCACACAGTGTGGAGCAGTCCGCGGTCAAGCCGCTGACTTTTGGTTTGCTTCCCAAACACAGTGTATTTGTGCTTGCCTGTGCAGTCCTGGGGCCGGCTGCATTGAGGAAACGTGGCTTCCAGCAATATGCATTCCGGTCGTATTTCTTTGGGTTTACACTGGATATGGGATGTGTAGTTAGTCTGTGGGTGGTGCAGCGCAAGTTACACATGGAGCCACTGTAGGCGCAGGCGTCCTGTGGCTGGCCACAGTGATATGCACGTCCGAGTGATGCACCATCCAAGTGGAAGTCTAACCTCTTTATTCCTGCTATTTGAACTTTAACTTGCTTAGCAGTTTAGGCTCAAAGCGTGACGCAAGCCAAAGTCCGTTGCCATTATCTTTCATTGAATAGAGGGCCATTTATATTAAGCCCACAGCGGTTAAAAATATTTACGGTTCATGACATTAAGTCCTTGAGCGGAGAAATTATTTTGCCAGCGCTCGCACTACACTGCAAAAGCTGTAGTATCTTTACGGACTATGCCAATTGCGGTTAATTCACTCTTAGGTGGAAGGATAGGTACAACTTGGTCATCAGAGAACATGAAGGAGTGACCTGCAGTATTCTATGGAGTACATTGATAAACTGAGTTTCCGCTGAGCTCGGCAGGCTGACTGCAAACGTTACGTCACCACTTAAGGTAACATCGTCAATGCGCGTGTACTTAGCAGTGTGGCGCGCACGAAGTGTCCGTGAGGCTGAGTCCGCCGAGCTCAGCGAACACTCAGTCCACCAACTGAGCAACCTGAGCTACCAACATTTGCTTCCATATAACATTGGTAAACATCAAAATAGTGTGTGCCCAAGTATCTTTCTTGCACCATCCCACCAGAGAAGAAGATCCGAGTGGATACGCATTGCGCAACCTTAAGAGACTCTATGCATCCTGTTAGCTAGAATCTCAGCCAGTCTAATAAAAGAGTAGTGACTACGTAAGCCTTTAACTTATGAGTCAGGTAAAAGTTTGATACCCCGTCAAGCGCCACTTGTATATCGTGGTAAAGCATGCTAACTGACTAATTAGAGTCAAGAGCTGAGCGAGCCGAAATATTCCAAAGCATTTATAATAAAGTTCGAGGTAATTAGGAACTTGCTTTCAGAGAAAAAGGTTCACAACTACGGCTCTGCGCAACCTTACGCTACTAATAAAAGCAAGGAGAACTAAGGTTGCATGAAGAAGGCAGATGTATTGAAGCCTAGAGAAATTATAGGGTAGTTCGTAGAGAATTGGATCCGGCATCCAAATAAAACATGTACAAGTGCGGCTCTGCGCGATCTTTGCCATTAATAAAGTCAAAGAGCAAAAACATACCTGAAGGAGCCATATGCACTTCACGATGGGCACGTACAACTCCTTCAACTTTACAGCTAAATAGGCCTTGCATTAATAATTTCGAAACTGGAACCTATATCTTACTGCTTTTATCTCCTGGGAAAAAGCATACTATTTGTGTAAATATGGATCTGATCCCGTGCGGGTACAGCATCTAGCAACTCCAGTGAGCTACCTATATCTGTTTATTTAAGTCCAGCTAACAGGTTACACGAGACTTAACACCTAGCGATACGAGCCGTGCTTCATTTATGTACTCGTCTTCAGAAAGAGTACCCACGCGTGTACCTTTAAGCAATTCTCCAGCGCTCATAAGATATTAAACTTGTGGTTAAGTGCATGTTAGTTACCAACTTCCTGAATGCTTCCAACCTCAAGAAGTGGCAAAGAGCTGGAATATCACCAAAGAGTCGGATGATAGCCTTTCTGCATTTATAAAGTGAAGCGTTTCAAAAGAAGAATAGTAATAGGTATGCAGCCAAATTTAGTCGTAATGGGTGGTAGGCCTCTGAACTGGGTTCCCAGAGTAACTTGAAGCTTTAAGTCAAAGAACGGATACTATTTATGACAAAAGGTACCAAAGGCAGTGACTGACTACCGGTCACTAACAGCAGGTAATAGGTTGAGGACATGTATGGGCACTGGTTCCTTAAACTGTGAGCCGATATCATATATAAATCTTGCTTTACCAGAGGAGTTGTTGTGTTCAATGTTTAGAAAATGGAGCAGTCATCTATTGTTGGTGTTCCGTTAACGCAATGGCCAACTAAAGTTATTAGCTTTGTTTGTACTATTAAGTGCGGTACTTACTTAAATAAATGAAAAAATATGTTATTCTTGACAATTTGAGACAAGCTTTCTAAGGCATGAACACAGTAATACAAACCCGTAACATGGGTAAAGGTACCAAGATCTTACATATTAACCAGTACATAATGGATCTAGGTATTTAGCTATGTGTAGCATATAGGTGTGCGTATGTGCAACTCATCGTGCTGAGTGAGTTTGTTAATATTACCGTGAATTCGTGTTAGTTTACTGAAGCCACAACTGGTGGGTTGTCGCTTGGCGAGTGTCCTCCTTACAAAAACACAGAAAAGTCTGTTTAACAACACTGCGAATTGGCGGATGTGACTTGCCACTCAATTAAGTCACTGCACCAACTACGCATTGGCAAGTTGACGGATACCACATCTCACTATTTCTGTACATATATCGCTCTCGTACGACTACGCCTACATGCCACTATTCTTAACTTACTTTGTCATATTTTTCCTCAAGCTTTACCCACCTGACCCGCATTGTGTACACAAACTCAACAGACCAGGTCCTCATCAACAGACTCAACAGTAATGATTTACCTCTTAGCTCTACGTCTCGCATTCCGTGAAGATAAACGTCCTATAGACTATGGGCCGATTGGGCCCACCCTACTGCCTCCAGCTCTACCACTCCCGCGCTTGGTCTGGTAATCGTGTGTCATGTACAATGTTGCAATATGCCGAGCACGCCCAAACGGCGTGCTTCGCTTTGGCGCGAATAATATATTTATGTATTTGTTTACGGGATGAGCTCAGATGAAGGCGCTAATATGTTGAACATTTGCGAAATGGGTACAACCCACCTGTATGGCACGCTGCATCGACTTTATTTAGTGGCCGGTCATATCCACCACATCATTGTTGTAATGCAGACACCTTTAGCTTTTGTAGGAAGAACACCTGCCAGACGAAAACTTATCACAGCCTGGAGCACTGCCGCCGAATGGTTAGGTTGACTGGTATTAGACGGACGCACCCAGCTAGCAGCACGTGGAGGTGGTTTGGCCAACCAGTAGAAAGCACATTCGCAATCTCATTCACCATCATGATGTGGGAGGTTGCCTGGTTTATTGCAGGATCGTCTAAGCTGACGCATTATGTTATGCATATTAAATTGCGTTACACTTCCAGCTGAGTGCGTAATTAAAATCGACCTGTGAGCCACCAAACAGAGACAATAAGCTAGCTCTTCGTTACAAAATTCAGCCGGCCGCTCGACAAAACCAGGTGCAAATAGTTCCGCTAAATTTCTTGAGCTGACGATGGCAACTTTCCCCAGGTAATAAGGTGCTTTGGGCGATAGACCACGAGCACACCAGTTCTTGTGGGATAGATCTTAGGTCACTTTAAATAAACCGAACAAAATACTATACTGTGAACGCTGCCCAGGAATGCTGGTCAACTGACAATATGCAGACTTCCACATACAACTTCAGCGACACTTTCCTCGTTAAATGTAGAATGCCTTGAAGAAGCCCTGATCATTCCAATTTCTCAGTATAACACAACGTTACGGATCTTTTACCTTGCTTGCTGGGCTCAGAACATTTATATTACCACGTAGCTAAATCGGCTTAACTTGGGTGTTACCGCCATAGTTGTACTCTTATTTTTTCCGCGCTACAGCATCATGTTCTTAGATTTCGCTAGCAGCCGACAAACTCTCACACCTGTAAACTACACTATTTTCGTTTCAATGTGGAAACGGAATATTTTATTGTTTCAAAGCAGCTGTGCTTGTAGGCAAGTTTGGTCACGCCTTTACCGGTGTGCCGCGTTCTACCGAGAATATACTAGTTCATATGTGTTTAGTTATTTAGAGTACATATCAGGTCAGATAAGTTCCGCCCTGGCTGGTGCCGATACATGTTTCCTCCAGCCGTCCAAATTGCTACTTGCCAACGGACGTGCATACTTCGTTGTTGCAACAGAGGAAGTAGTTTAACTCCAGCAGGTGGAAATCTACCGCAACCAGCTTGTATTCGCAAGAAAGAGCTGCTTTCTGTTTTAATGTAACCATACTTACGCTGTCGTTCTTAGTTTTATTAGCGGGTGACTCATATACAAACCCCAACAATCCCATCGATAAGATAATATCGGCCGTTATGTATACTAAGTCCCTTCCCCTAGACTTGCCTCCTAAAATAAATAAATGTATGGCACCTACTCAAGCACGCTAGGCACGACTTCGTGGGCATGATCAGTTTAAAACTACACGTCTCCTCGGGAAGATGCACATAAACGTTGCAGTTTTCCCGGTTACAATTAATTTAGTTTTAACGCTAGATATATAAAGGTATGTGCATATGAGTATGTGCTGTTGTATTTGTGTTTGTGTTCTGTCGGACCGTGAGAATGCGAAATGGCCATACAAATTCTTCAAAGTAGATGTACAACGTCCGCAGGTTGGAAACATTGCTTTACAAAACAAGAAGTATTAACTTTATTTGGTGTTAAGTCCCAGCCACTACGTCGCATTTCGTTTAAACAGACAAAAGCATACCACACACGACCAGGAGACAACCCAACAGTTTCAAATGTTGCTGAAGTGGCTAAGCCAACCAAGTGCATCCATAACTTCCAGCCAGTAATTAGTTTCACACAACCCTGGGTTCAGTGAGAACTACAGCAAATTCTCGAACATATTGGATGCATCTAGATGGCGAAATGGTCTTCTACACTTTCTTAGCAACGCTCTTTCGCTTCTTAACAAATACTCCTGCTTCAACCCAGTGCGCACTTGTTTGTTCACACCTGCGGCTCCTTACTGCAACTTTGTGTAGTGTTTAAACACCAAATACACTTATTTAACTGTTGCGCTAAAAACGAATTAGTAAAAGTCCTCTATTGTGTACAGGAACTGATGGATGCTCTTCTGTGGCCAGTTGATTACTCCATTTGGATAGAGACACCATTTAACAAGCTAGATAGCTTGGTCGTTTTAGTCTACAAGCCAACAACCTTGAAATGCCGCCGCATTTGTTAAGCTTTGGTTGGCCTTCAAGGTCGCAGCAACATATTACTGCAAGCGGAATATTATTACTGGGATCACTAACACAGCAAATCCTCGTGGGCTTTCCTATCCGGTCTTCAAATATCCGCAGGCAGCCAGTATGGGTTAAACAGGTTGTGTACAACAAGTTACTACTGCCACATATATACACCACAGCCTGGATCTAGTATTCAATCTTAGCCTCTCGTGGGTTGATGTAACTGTCCTGGATGAGTTTCCGGGCAGTGAGCATGACATCGTTAATTGCTGTTTTACCTCTACCTGGCATCACGGAACTGCACTATTATATCGGCCCTTCGGATCTGTCGATTTTTCTCACTTCTATAGACACCCGTGTTCTTACAACTGGGATAAATTTTTCTTGACCAAAAATGTCAGAGTGCCTGCGTTAGAGCTTCTGCCAAACGTTTTAGCCTATATAGACATACTGGCGCCATTGAAACTAATGCTTGTTCCAACGAATAACATCGCCTGCAAATTTGCACAAGGTTACACATACTTTGAGCTAGGCATAACAAGACTGTTGACTACCACGATCATGAGTGTAAATAGTCTTTACAATAAATACGCAACAGGAAACGGGCTGCGACATGCAGCGGAAGAGCTTCTGGCAACTTCCAAAATCCACAAATTATCTACCATCACCCTTCGGACATCAGAAGAACAGATACATCGGTCCATTGGAAAGTGACGGGTGATGTTTGCCAATCTGCAACACCAGGACAGGTACAGTGAGTTCATTTTCAATACGTCGCGCACCAAGCAGAAGTCATGTATTAAATTTGCGCAACTAATCGTCAACCTTCGGTAGCTCAGTGGTAGAGCAACGGACCAAATATTCGTGAGACCGGGGTTCGCTTCCTAGTCGAGGCAGATTATTGTGTGAAGTTTAATCATGATTTCTGCTTTCCACAAACATTGCACTACTCACAATAATCCAGAAATGATTTCCAACTACCCTAAGACACCACGCTACCACAACTGTTGCGGTTAAGCAACCCCAGGTCTACTGACCGAAACCCCATCAAAATCCAACCTAAAGATATGAATATTACGAACTCAGTTTGCATGTCGGTGGTGTTCAGTACACATTTTGCTTCCGCACTTAGTAACGAGCTAGCGCCTATTGATAGCAGGCAGGAAAATTACACAGACCGCGTGCTGTTGGGGCAGATGTAAATGTCGTAGAGGTTAATTCCGCACTAAAAGCAGCGCGATCCTCTAACGTTGCGGGGCCGGATAGCAATTTTCCAATTTTACTTAAGCATGGCGGCACACATCTCCATTTTACTTTTCTAAATTATTTAGCCTTTCTTCAACCTATAGCTATGTTCCACCCCCAATGGAAACGTTCTAACATCATTCCAGAACACAAGGGCAGTGCACGGGCAGATCTGGGTAACTATCGACACTGGCTAACCAAACCAACTCAACATGCTGTTAGCTAAGTGTTTCGAGTTTGCCCCGTTCCAGGAAATAGTTTGGTGGCAGTGTTCAAGGGCTTGGTGCTTTTCCGCCTGGTAAGCTTTCTCCCTATAAAAAGCCACTAATGTCTGCTGAACAAACAGCTGATTGGCGGTTGTGGCTTGCCACCAACAAGCCACTTCCTTGCTTACCCGGACTACGGCTTCAAGTCCATAAACCTCAAGCAGCTACTTAGCACCGGCGACACCATCAAAAGTTCAAGGAGTCTTTAACAGAATCCATCTACACGGCTTCACACACCTACGTTCAAACATACAATATTATAGCAACCTATAGGACAATCCTATTGTTTTACTGCACATTAACTGGAAAATTCTTTGTTCTTACTATCGTCATGCATGTGCAGGCATGCTTTGTGTAGTCGAGAATGAACATATTTTTCAGTTATTTTTTGAAGTACTTAGAAGAATAATCACAAAGAACCTCGTTGCTTAGGTTATGACACACATATTCCTAAGTGACCATTGACAGAGATTTAAGAGTAAACGGTCATGTAACACCAGCCAGTTAGAGGTTCTAGATTATCTTACCTCGGCTGTACATGTCAAAATGTCGGTAAGAGTCATCTTCCTTTATTTGTACAAAGCCTTCGATTGTGTTTCGCCTAAGCGACTTTCATGAAAGCTTCGTTCATTAGAAGTGGGCCACTCACTCCTGGCTTAGTTATTCTACTTCTAAGAGCTCAACACAGACTTACTAAATGACCTGAAATCAAAACCACCTACAATAACTTGCGGAGTTTTGCAAGGTAGCGTACTTGGTCCCACGCTGTCCCTCATCTATACCAATGACGTGTTTGAAAACAGCAAGACTGGCAAGCCGTAGGTAGTTGCGGATGCCATGAAAGTCGTCTACACATTCCTTCTAGAACAGCTGCAATTAATCAACAAAACTACTCAATCAGACCTAATTGCAAATGAATGGACACATTATTTCTATGGGCACAAGTCCCGCATACTGTCATAGATGAAGCATTCCACTGGGAACTTTAACTTTAAATGGGGAACCTATCAATCACCAAGCACTCGTGGAGCATGAGCTTGATCGATTACAGCAGGCCGGAGTGATCGAGCAAGTCAGTTTCTCACAATGGGCGGCGCCTATCGTTGTGACCAGA
Organism: Dicrocoelium dendriticum; assembly: GCA_944474145.2. Lineage (NCBI taxonomy): Eukaryota > Metazoa > Platyhelminthes > Trematoda > Plagiorchiida > Dicrocoeliidae > Dicrocoelium > Dicrocoelium dendriticum. The sequence continues at coordinate 66,148,128 of OX104070.1, read as the reverse complement.
AAACCGAATGGCTCAGTTCGTTTGTGTGCAGATTTTTCAACCGGCTTGAATGCTGCATTAGAACCCCATCAGTACCCGCTTCCACTCCCAGACGACGTGTTTGCAAAGCTGAATGGAGGCAAGTACTTTGCTACTCTGGATCTGGCAGACGCTTATTTGCAACTGCAGGTCGAACCGGAAAGCAGAAAGCTTCTAACAATCAACACGCATCGCGGCCTTTACCAGTATAAACGTTTGCCATTTGGAGTAAAAACTGCACCTGCAATATTTCAATAAGTTATGGACGCTATGTTGACTAGCTTGACAGGAGCAGCAGCCTATATAGATGATATCATCATAATGGGCGGAACCCAGGAGGAATTGTTTCAACAAGTGGATGACGTGGTGATGAGAATTAAGGAATATGGATTCCGGTTGCGAGCTGACAAATGTAAATTTTTCCTGAAATCCATCAAGTTCCTGGGTTTCGTGATTGACGAGAACGGTCGACGGCCTGATCCTGAAAATATCGAGGCCATAGACAGACTACCGGCACCAACGGATATCACAATCTTGCGCTCATTCCTTGGGATGGTGAGTACTTATAGTGAGTTCCTACCTTGCATGCATCGATTACGTCAGCCTTTAAACCATTTGTTGATGAAAGATGTTGAATGGAATTGGTCCGCACAGTGTCAAGAAACTTTTGACAAACACAAATCTCTGCTGAAATCAGATTTGCTCCTTACGCATTACAATCCGAAGCAGGAGATTGTCGTGGCTACGGATGCTTCGAGTTATGGAATTGGTGCTGTCATCTCACATCGCTTTCCAGACGGGTCCGAAAAGGCTGTGGCACATGTGGCACGAGCGCTGACCGCATCTGAAAAGAACTACAGTCAAATTGAGAAGGAGGCGTTGGCTATCATCTTTGCCGTACAGAGATTTCACAAGATGATATATGGCAGAAGATTCACGCTGGTGACTGATCACAAACCGCTTTTGGCAATCTTTGGATCTAAGAAAGGCATTCCGACATATACAGCCAGTCGACTTCAGCGCTGGGCAACTCTGCTCCTGGGGTATGATTTTGGCATGCGGTATTTGTCCACTGATTCTATTGGACAAGCGGACGCCCTGTCCAGACTGATCAATACCGGTAGACGCGATCAAGAAGACGCAGTCATTGCATCCATTGCAGCCGAATCGGACGTCAGCTACATGATACAAGACGCAGTGTGTAACTTGCCAGTGAATGGTTTAATGGTTGCGCAAGCCACTAAACAGGACGCTTTGTTACAAGAAGTATTAACCTATACAAGAAGTGGATGGCCAAAGAAGTGTCCGAACGAAGCTTTGACCCAGTTCTTCACAAGGCGAGGCGCATTGTCGGAAGTTGATTCCTGTCTGTTTTTCGCAGATCGCATAGTCATTCCAGAAGTGCTCAGACAGCGCATACTAAGAGAGCTGCACAAGGGCCATCCAGGAATCGCCCGCATGAAGGCACTCGCTCGCAGCTACGTCTTTTGGCCGATGATGGACAGCCAAATTGAGGATATCGGTCGATCCTGTTCCAGATGCATCAGTGCATCCAAACTGCCGGTGCGTGTGCCATTGCAATCTTGGTCGAATCCAGAATCTCCCTGGTCGCGCATACATGTTGATTTCGCAGGACCAGTCGAGGGTGTGGAATTTCTTGTGATGGTTGACGCGTACAGTAAGTGGCCGGAAGTGATCCGGATGCAAACCACGTCCTCAAACAGCACGATCTCGGAAATGAGACATGTATTCAGTCAGCATGGCCTACCAAAAACCGTTATTTCCGACAACGGATCGCAGTTTACGTCCTATCAATTCGCCGAGTTTTGCGCACAAAATGGAATCGAGCACGTGAGGACAGCACCATATTATCCACAGTCAAATGGCCAAGCAGAAAGATTTGTCGATACCCTGAAAAGAGCACTTTTGAAGTCAAAAGGCGAGGGAACGTTGGACGAAAGACTGGAGCGGTTCCTACTGAATTATCGAGTGACTCCCAATCCCAATGCACCCGATGGGAAGTCACCAGCTGAAGTCCTAATGGGTCGCAGATTGAGAACTACACTGGATTTGCTGACACCCAGGCGTCCTCTCCCACAAACAAGGAACTTAGCAATGGAGCAGCAATACAACAGGCGGTACGGAGCACGGAGAAGGATGTTCAGAGTTGGCGAATTTGTATCTGCAGCGGCTATTCAGGGACGGCGGATCAGCTGGATACCAGGACGCATCGTGCGACGTCGGGGACGGGTGATGTACGATGTTCAAGTTGGTGCGCAGGTATGGAGACGTCACGCAAATCAGCTGAAACCGCGGTGTACACTGGAAGGTGATGTTCAGAATGCCAACAGATTTGATGTTAATGAGTTGCTTGACAATGGCAAACCAAGTGCTTCTTCACGCCGAGAATTTCAACCAAGGGAATGCCCGGAACAAGAAGGTCGGAACAGACCCCAACGAACAAGAAAATTTGTACAGCCGTTTCAAGTGGACCCGCGTCGGAAAAGCTATGTTCCGTACAGGTAACTAACTTTTTAGAAGGGGGAGATGTTAGGGAGCTGGCTACTTAACCCTCAGTTTCATGAATTATGTTAGTTGCCTATTTCTTTGTTTGCGCAGTTACCTGCTTCTCTGCTACATTTTGGACACGCCGCTTTCCTCAGCCTCATTCGCAATCGCTCACAGCTAATTTCAGCCGTCTCATTCTGTGGACATTCTGATTGGTTTCTTTTGCTCAGCGTTCCTTAGCTTTTTCACGTGGATGTATTATTCAGCCGACACATATTTATTATACCTGTTTTTATTTTCCTGGTGTGTATCATTCTCACTATCAACTGTTCTGGCATTTGTTTAAACGCATCACTTCTCCACACTGATTGGACGCTACTCGTCGTTTTTAATGGTCGCTCACCAGAAGGTTACCCCCAGGGATTAACTCCGCAGACACTATTTTCTTTGCCGCACTTCATTGGCTCGTAATTTTCGCGATTCTCATTTGCTTGTTCCATTTTGTGTTTTCTCCATGCCTGTTGGATCTCATGCGTTTAGTAGCTTGGATTCGCCCTTGTTTGTAAAGCTATATAACTGGTGCCGTGCTGTAATAGAAAATCTGTTCATCCCGGCTCATCTTGGACTTCTTCTTGCGGTCGTGGGGTGAAGGCGTACTGGGCGTCACAACATATTCTTCTGGCGACGAGAAGTGGTGAACCATGTCGGTTTCGTTCGAGCAATTGCAGACTTTACTTCAACAGCAACAATTGCAATTTGAGAAATCGCAAAGGCAGCTGATCGAATTGCTCACACAGAAATTGAACCTTCAGACAGAACCCCCGACGACGACGATTGCACGATCATCAGTGGACGCCCTTACTGCATCAATCACAGAATTTGTGTTCGATGGATTGAGTGGTGTAACCTTCGATTCATGGTTTAAGAAGTATGAGGATATTTTTCGAGTGGAGTTTGCTGACCAAGATGATGCCTGGAAAGTTCGATTGTTGTTGAGAAAACTTGGAGCAGTGGAGCATGAACGCTACACAAATTTCGTGTTGCCGAAAAACGCAAGGGACTTCAGCTTTGATGAGACCGTGAGAACTTTGACGCAGATCTTCAGTGAGCAAGCCTCTTTGTTCAGCATTCGGTACAATTGTTTGAAGTTGGTCAAACGCGATGTTCATGACTTTGTCACTCATGCTGGGATTGTGAACCGCGAATGTGAACGATTCAAACTGGGCACGATGACTGCGGATCAATTTAAGAGTCTAATTTTTGTGTGCAGTCTCCAGTCCCACGCTGATGCCGATATTCGCACACGAATTTTACACAAGCTTGAACAGGAACCACAACTGACGTTGCAGGATATCACTACAGAATGCCAGCGGCTGATTAATTTGAAGCACGATACAAAAATGGTTGAAACTGCTGATCACAAAACTGAACCCCAAATTTGTCGTACAGCTATCCGACGTAAAGGAATGAATCGAACTGGATCAACTCAGAAGCCCCCGACCGCATGCTGGAATTGTGGCGCCTGGCATTTTGTGAGAGATTGCACATATAAAACGCACCAATGTCAGAAGTGCAGACGGATTGGCCATAAGGAAACCCACTGCCGAGTTGTGAACAATTTCAGACGTTCTTTTCCCCAAAAATGCGCGTAAATCCCAATTTTAGAAGAGCCAATTTTCACGGACCGGCCGCAAAGATAATCCTCGCCGCCTTTCGCACAGAACTTGCACGCAAGAGAAAGTACGTGTCAGTAAAAGTCAATGGTGTTCCTATCACGTTGCAGCTGGATACAGCGTCCGACATTACAATCATCTCGAGATCAGTCTGGAAGAGGCTTGGGAGACCAGCATTCAAACGCACAACCCTGACGGCTAAAAATGCATCTGGGGGACCACTGAGATTAGATGGTGAGATTGAGTGCGAAGTCAGCTTCAATGGCTTGAATCTTCGTGGCACGATTTACTTGGTTACGAGCAGTGACGTAAATCTGCTCGGCATCGATTGGATCGAGAAGCTGCATCTACTCGACGTACCATTGAGTCACATTTGTTCTGAGAATAATGTCGCGGTGCTTCATACAGCCGTATCGAATCAGCCGGGTCAAAGTATTGCAGAACTGCTTCAATCGAAGTATGCATGTGTATTTCAATCAGAGCTTGGACATTGCACGAAAATGCAGGCAAAGCTTACCCTGCTTCCTGAGGCAAAGCCAGTGTTCCGACCCAGACGTCCAGTCCCTCACGCATCCCAAGCACTCGTGGAGCATGAGCTTGATCGATTACAGCAGGCCGGAGTGATCGAGCAAGTCAGTTTCTCACAATGGGCGGCGCCTATCGTTGTGATCAGAAAACCGAATGGCTCAGTTCGTTTGTGTGCAGATTTTTCAACCGGCTTGAATGCTGCATTAGAACCCCATCAGTACCCGCTTCCACTCCCAGACGACGTGTTTGCAAATCTGAATGGAAGCAACTACTTTGCTACTCTGGATCTGGCAGACGCTTACTTGCAACTGCAGGTCGAACCGGAAAGCAGAAAGCTTCTAACAATCAACACGCATCGCGGCCTTTACAAGTATAATCGTTTGCCATTTGGAGTAAAAACTGCACCTGCAATCTTTCAACAAGTTATGGACGCTATGTTGACTGACTTGACGGGAGCAGCAGCCTATCTAGATGATATCATCATAATGGGCGGAACCCAGGAGGAATTGTTTCAACGATTGGATGACGTGATGATGAGAATTAAGGAATATGGATTCCGGTTGCGAGCTGACAAATGTAAATTTTTCCTTAAATCCATCAAGTTCCTGGGTTTCGTGATTGACGAGAACGGTCGACGGCCTGATCCTGAAAATATCGAGGCCATAGACAGACTACCGGCACCAACGGATGTCACAACCTTGCGCTCATTCCTTGGGATGGTGAGTCATTATAGTGAGTTCCTACCTTGCATGCATCGAGTACGTCATCCTTTAAACCATTTGTTGATGAAAGATGTTGAATGGAACTGGTCCGCACAGTGTCAAGAAGCTTTTGACAAACTCAAGTCTCTGCTGAAATCAGATTTGCTCCTTACGCATTACAATCCGAAGCAGGAGATTGTCGTGGCTACGGATGCTTCGAGTTATGGAATTGGTGCTGTCATCTCACATCGCTTTCCAGACGGGTCCGAAAAGGCTGTGGCACATGTGGCACGAGCGCTGACCGCATCTGAAAAGAACTACAGTCAAATTGAGAAGGAGGCGTTGGCTATCATCTTTGCCGTACAGAGATTTCACAAGATGATATATGGCAGAAGATTCACGCTGGTGACTGATCACAAACCGCTTTTGGCAATCTTTGGATCTAAGAAAGGCATTCCGACATATACAGCCAATCGACTTCAGCGCTGGGCAACTCTGCTCCTGGGGTATGATTTTGGCATGCGGTATTTGTCCACTGATTCTAATGGGCAAGCGGACGCCCTGTCCAGACTGATCAATACCGGTAGACGCGATCAAGAAGACGCAGTCATTGCACCCATTGCAGCCGAATCGGACGTCAGCTACATGATATAAGACGCAGTGTGTAACTTGCCAGTGAATGGTTTAATGGTTGCGCAAGCCACTAAACAGGACGCTGTGCTACAAGAAGTATTAACCTATACAAGAAGTGGATGACCAAAGAAGTGTCCGAACGAAGCTTTGACCCAGTTTTTCACAAGGCGAGGCGCATTGTCGGAAGTTGATTCCTGTCTGTTTATCGCAGATCGCATAGTCATTCCAGAAGTGCTCAGACAGCGCACACGAAGAGAGCTGCACAAGGGCCATCCAGGAATCGCCCACCTGAAGGCACTCGCTCGCAGCTACGTCTTTTGGCCGATGATGGACAGCCAAATTGAGGATATCGGTCGATCCTGTTCCAGATGCATCAGTGCATCCAAACTGCCGGTGCGTGTGCCATTGCAATCTTGGTCGAATCCAGAATCTCCCTGGTCGCGCATACATGTTGATTTTGCAGGACCAGTCGAGGGTGTGGAATTTCTTGTGATGGTTGACGCGTACAGTAAGTGGCCGGAAGTGATCCGGATGCAAACCACGTCCTCAAACAGCACAATCTCGGAAATGAGACATGTATTCAGTCAGCATGGCCTACCAAAAACCGTTATTTCCGACAACGGATCGCAGTTTACGTCCTATCAATTCGCCTAGTTTTGCGCACAAAATGGAATCGAGCACGTGAGGACAGCACCGTATTATCCACAGTCAAATGGCCAAGCGGAAATATTCGTCGATACCCTGAAAAGAGCACTTTTGAAGTCAAACGGCGAGGGAACGTTGGACGAAAGACTGGAGCGGTTCCTATTGAATTATCGAGTGACTCCCAATCCCAATGCACCCGATGGGAAGTCACCAGCTGAAGTCCTAATGGGTCGCAGATTGAGAACTACACTGGATTTGCTGACACCCAGGTGTCCTCTCCCACAAACAAGAAACTTAGCAATGGAGCAGCAATACAACAGGCGGTACGGAGCACGGAGAAGGATGTTCAGAGTTGGCAAACTTGTATCTGCAGCGGCTATTCACGGACGGCGGATCAGCTAGATACCAGGACGCATCGTGCGACGTCTGGGGCGGGTGATGTACGATGTTCAAGTTGGTGCGCAGGTATGGAGACGTCACGCAAATCAGCTGAAACTGCGTTGTACACTGGAAGGTGATGTTCAGAATGCCAACAGATTTGATTTTAATGAGTTGCTTGACAATGGCAAACCAAGCGCTTCTTCACGCCGAGAATTTCAACCAAGGGAATGCCCGGCACAAAAGGTCGGAACAGACCCCAATGAACAAGAAAATTTGTACAGCCGTTTCAAGTGGACCCGCGTCGGAAAAGCTATGTTCCGTACAGGTAACTAACTTTTTAGAAGGGGGAGATGTTAGGAGGCTGGCTACTTAACCCTCAGTTTCATGAATTATGTTAGTTGCCTATTTCTTTGTTTGCGCAGTTACCTGCTTCTCTGCTACATTTTGGACACGCCGCTTTTCCTCAGCCTCATTCGCAATCGCTCACAGCTAATTTCAGCCGTCCCACTCTGTGGACATCCTGATTGGTTTCTTTTACTCAGCGTTCCTTAGCTTTTTCACGTGGATGTATTATTCAGCCGACACATATTTATTATACCTGTTTTTATTTTCCTGGTGTGTATCATTCTCACTATCAACTGTTCGGGCATTTGTTTAAACGCATCACTTCTCCACACTGATTGGACGCTACTCGTCGTTTTTAATGGTCGCTCACCAGAAGGTTACCCCCAGGGATTAACTCCGCAGACACTATTTTCTTTGCCGCACTTCATTGGCTCGTAATTTTCGCGATTCTCATTTGCTTGTTCCATTTTGTGTTTCCTCCATGCCTGTTGGATCTCATGCGTTTAGTAGCTTGGATTCGCCCTTGTTTGTAAAGCTATATAACTGGTGCCGTGCTGTAATAGAAAAGCTGTTCATCCCGGCTCATCTTGGACTTCTTCTTGCGGTCGTGGGGTGAAGGCGTACTGGGCGTCACAACATATTCTTCTGGCAAAACAAACCACTCAAGATACGGCGCAAACACCAAATGGTCCACCACTTCAAGGATCTCAGCGTGTATCTAAGCCTGTCGAAAGCTTCCTTCATGGTGTATGACCTACTCCAAGATAGGAGAGCATTTTACGCCCGTCAATGACATCTTTTTTTCAGCTCACACACCGCGTTCTTATTGGTTAGCCTCGCATTGAACAATCAATAACTACTTGCCATGTTTAAATCGTGTGTCACAAGATTCGTGCGAAAAAGTGATCCAATAAACTCTGCTTCGCAATGCTGTTTTGTTTAGCCCGACTACGGCCCGGAGATATGCCTTACTTAATTTCGTTACTACACAATACTCCCCATCCTGCTTATTTTCCCCTTCCAACGACGCTCTCTTGAAGCATGTTACTAATCAGTGTGTTACCTGTCTCTTATGTTTCCCATATTAAAGTGAGCCTCACACGTTCTAATCTGATTGCAGATCATGCGAATCGAAGGCGGTTGTTTGGCGTGCATGGCGCGGTCTTAACACGAATGCAGTTGCTGAAGTGCGGGAGAAAGACCTCATGCATTCAGAGAAGAAGCGGCAAGTGCGGAAGCGGCAAGCAGCGCTGAATTGTACTCCATCGACATCGAGTACATGGGGCTGTAGCACATGCGGTCGCGAGTGCCTGAGTCAGGCAGGCCTAGTGAGCCGTGAGCGAGGTCACTCGGGACCACTACCGAAGCGACGACGGGTCCTGCAGGGAACGTAGGCTGAAGTGGCGCAGCGTTTGTAGGTACGCTGCATTCGATTTACTAACCGCGTGCTTGCATGCTCAGTCTCTTTATTTCAGGTGATGGGTTTTAATTTGTCCCTTATGCTTCCATTTCTCGTATACATGTCTACCTGTACTATTTTCCGTTAACTCGCACGCCTCGCTTAAGCCAATTGTAGTTAATTTCGATAATATTTTCGTGTGCGTGAAATTTCCGTAAAGTAAACTTTCTGACCTCGTGAACTATATTAGGATTCGCTTGTAAATATCTAACTTTATATGCTCATTAATTTAAGGTTAATTTCACTATTTTCACTATTTGTCTTACTTGTTATCTTTCTTTCAAATGATTGGCTGCTGCTTGATATCCCCGGTGTGGCTGCGCTTGATGCGCATGTTGATAAGGTGCCCGCCTGTCTATCACCCACTACCTAGTCCGTACTGGCTCAAGGAAACACTTGGTCGTTGCTGGAGGGGACGGGGTGCACGGTCCTTGTGGCCGTGCTAGGATCAAAGAGTGGTTCCATGCACTCAGTATGGAGCGGACTACGGTCCAGCCACCGCCTTGTGTGCACTTGATTCCCAAATACAGCGTGCTTGTGGTTAGAGAAGAGTAGTAGGGGGAGTTGAATGGTATAGGTAGAAATTTGTCACGTCTAGACTCACTCAGACAGCCGCCACACGCCCGGAAAAGCACTGTAAGCGCGTTTCGTCCTTCCTTGAATCATCAGCAGTGCGCATACCATCGGACCCCTGGTAGGGCTCGAACCCGCAACTCGACTGTTGCCAGTCCGTGGTTGAGACCACGGAATCCGATTGAATGCGCACTGCTGATGATTCCCGAAAGGATGAAACGCGCTTACAGTGCTTTTCCGGGCGTGTGGCGGCTGTCAGTGAGTCTAGATGTGACAAATTTCTACCTATACCATTCAACTCCCCCTACTACTCTTCTCTAATCAGTACACAGACCAAACTGCTTATAATGCCATAAGTTAATTGGCGGCTTAAGTTTGGAAAGCTCGTCGCTTGGTGAGGGGGCTACCCTGTCCTCTGCACGGCAGTAACGTGTAAGTCAGTGGATAGTGAGCAGCGTGTTTGTGTTTGCTGTGAAGGAGTGTGGGCCGGCTCCGTTGATGAAACGTGGCTCCCATCCACATGCGTCCCGGTCTTATTCCTTCGGGTTTACACTGGATATGGGGTGTGTGGGTGGAGCTGTGGGTGATGCAGCATAAGCCACCCATGGTCCCTCTGTAGGCGCAGGCGTCCTGTGGCTTGCCACAGTGACAGGCAAATCCGAAACCGGATGCCGCCAGCCATGTTTCCCATAATGTTTAGTATCTCCCTTTTTCGTATACTTTATCTTTTTGTGTTACGATACAATAGTTGGTGCGTTTCTCACCTTCAGCTAATGTGTAATTATCATGATGATGATGAACTTTGTCACGGATCCGGATGGGATCTGTGACGACGAAATCTATTGAATAAGGAAACCGAGTTGCCTAGGCAGTCACAAGACACTTGCTGACTATAGGCCACTGAGTCGATTCTGATGAGTTAGTCGCAGTCATGAAGTACAGTCGGGGGCTCCATCTTCTTCGGCCAGTGGAGGCCACCTTTGTCGGTCGTCAACACCCACCACTATGTATGCAAAAACAGCTAATTGTGGCTCCAAGCATACCCTGGTATCGCAGGCGCCTAGTCATGTACATTATCTTATGACACTCTTCAACTATCAATCTTGCACGCTTGTGACTGATAAGAATGGACCAACTGACGGCGTCATCTCACAAGCTACGTCCTCTGACTTACTGGTTTGGAGTACTCATTCCACGCTTATTCGCTTTGCGCATTTCTATATTTACTCCACTTTGTTTGCATTCTGTCAGCATTCAACCTGTTTTTACCATTGTCACTTACAGTTATTCTGACGACGTCAGTTATAGAAACTGGATCCGCTGCATTTCGGTGCCTGGATCGAACTGTTTATTTGCACTGAACTGGAGAACAAGACCAACTTATCGGTCGATGCATTAGGTTACACCAGGATGAGCGGTTCTCTTTCCACGGGATTTTTTGGGATCACCAAATTTTCTTCTGCTTTTGATTGCAGGTGGCCATCAGGTCTGCATCCCAGTACACGTTCGTTTCATTAATTATGACAGAAGCATTCACAGATACTACCGATTCTAAGTCAAAAACATCGAACGGTTTTGCGAGGAACGCAGCAGAAGAATCTCTCTTTCATCGACCAATCCCGAAAGCCAAAATTCTGTGCTTGTACTTGGTCCACAAGTTCTTTGGAATGCAAATCACCACCCACGGACTTTGAGCTTTAGTTCCATTCGGAGATACATTTCCTACCTTGAGTCTTGAGATTGGAGGTTGTTGATTTCTCTAGTTAAGTGAAATGATCTGTAAACACTCACAGCAATTAGTCTGTCTCTGCTAAATACTGGGCTCACAGAGGCGATGATGTTGCTTTATGAAAATGTGAAGTTTTATATTTTCCTTGCATATTGTTACATATATTTGTAAGTACACGTTCGTTGGCGCGCGTTCCCAGACTTGTAAATATGGTCGCGAACAGTCACAGGACGCCAAATCTCGAAGAAGCGATTTGATTGGCTTGCGTCGCATCACCCACAGCTTTATCCGCACCAGATACGTCCAGTGCAAACACGGGGGGGGGGGGGGGGTTAAGCCGTGAGACTCGCATATGTGGGCCGCGATTGATTTGGGACCGTCCCACGTTCCTCCAACACGTGCGCCATTTGTATAAACTAGGGGAAACATGTGTACCATTAGTGTACAAGGCAGTGACTGGGCTTTTCACCTGGACCTTCCGTTGGAGTTTCTCACTTCCTTTATGTGTTCACAAGGAGGCGGCACAGTGTGCCCTAAAGTCCCATTTGTCTCGCTACTTATGGACATATAGACGAGTAGTGTTGGATGTTTGTGAGTAGGTTAAAGATTGTAGAAAGTAGAAGTCACGATTAAAATTCACGCACAATAATGTGCCTCGACGGGGAATCGAACCCCGGTCCACGAATTTCCGGTCCGCTGCTCTACGACTTGCAGTTTTCCATAACTATATTTCGGTGAATCCACTGCACTGAACGCACACTTACTGACACCCTTCGTATATTTTGCAATATTCATCATGACCATTCTACGGGACCTGTTAAGCATTAGCTTTTTCAGCCGTATAAATCCATTGTTCCATTGTAATTATTTCCATGACGGATGTAAATACTAAGTAACCCTTGCACTTCCACGAGGACTATGCGCCGCTCCTCATCCAGTAATGATTGTCTGTCCACTATAACAGGTGGATGAGAGTAGGCGCCATAATGGCACTCAGTTGGAGAGCAATAAGGCATTACACCTTACGCACTGATGCCAATCAAGTATGTCATGCATTCAAGTATAGCGCTGCTACAACGACAAGCCATGACGCACGACTTATAAACGCATGTGTTCACTGTAAATTAGGCGATGCATACAAAAATCAGCAAAACAAAAACAAACCAACCTACCTCCATTTTGCCCGGAAATCACAGGCGATGACCTTGGATAGTACAGAAAGTGGACGCGAACGCTTTACTCGGCAAGTTCGCAAGTTGCGGTAGTTCACTATTTCCTATTGCCATTTTTGCCTTTATTTTGCTCACCTCTAACTGATCATCCGGCGGGACATGTCAAACTTCGGCTTTTATATCCGCAACATACCACTGACGATTGTGCATAAATTGCCAACTGAGCCAACGAGTCTAACATTTGGGGCTAGTGTCATATCCTGTTTGACGGAGCTGCACTGATGAGACGGAATCACTCACGCATCGCACGTTATCCGACCGGTGCACATCCATCGGTATTGGCGGAATGAGGCAGCAACCAACCACAAAGACTTGCACTCCCCATACCGCGTGGAAAAAATGCGTCCGAATTTATCGCGCGTCAACATCTATCTGTTTGTCAAATTTATTGTTGTACTTTCTCTGACAGTGCGCTTGTTTTCATGATGTCCTAGGTAAGCCAGCTAATCCTCATAGGATGTATTCCAGACGTTAAACGTGAGTCATATGATTAAGGTCTTGTTTCGGCAAGGAGCCGACCTCAGTGTCGTTCCTGCTGTGAGTTTAATTGTCCCTCCCCATCCCATTTAGCCTACCCCTCCAACCACGATCTCATTTCGTAGGGTAATATAATTTTACACAATAATTTTTCTTTTTGTCTACTAGCCGGCTGTTAGCTTACCGGGACGATCCCTATCCGTTGCTGCTGACTCAACTGGCATGCAACTGTTGTAGTTATTTTCCTTTATGTATTACGACACAGTAGCTGAGGTGTTTCCCACCTCTAGCTAAGGTGTATAATGATGATGATGATGTTTTGCGATACTGAATGGATGCCTTGGCAAGTTTTGATGCATCCCTCTCGGTACCTGCGGCTAGCTTTCTTTGTGAGTCTGTATAACCTGACGTACAGTAATACGTTTAGTCAGTTCATTATGCTGGATACTCTAAGTTCGTGTCCGATTCACTCTGTGCTCTTTTTTGGACGGGTCAGAGGAAAATACTCGTTCTTTTTCGCGATTTAGAACGCCGTATGGACCTCTGTTATCATCAACATGATCATACGTTTCACATAATATCTTGCTACAGCCTGGGAATCCGGCCAATCTAATACCGAGTTGTGCTTCGTATCTGGTGGGAAAACATTCCTTCTCATACATGCATGGAGGAAATAGAACTGTTCATCAGCTTATCGGCGGATAACTTTTTCCGAATCAGTACCCGGTTGTAACTCTGTGCACAAGGACATCTTTGCCATAGGAGAAAATGTTGGTGCCCCATGTTGTTCACAGATAGTCGGCCTGCCAATTGAAACTTTTCATTACAGCGCTTGCGAGTTATCATTATTTTGACGTCATCAGCACCCACAAAGTAGGCATTGGTCGTTTAGAATTGATTTCCCCATTTTGTGATAGTTACCGCAACGTGTGGTGACCTACAACGTAATGACACCACGATAATGTGCCCTAGACCCATCAGGTACCTTGCCGCGGCGCCACTACGAATATGCATAGGAATCAACATTCCTCTATGAAACTATGTCATAATGTGGGTATTAATTTTTGGCTAAAGACATTTCGTACTGTCATCCTGGTAATCCTGCTGTGATCAGTATAACTCAGCATCCAGACCTTATATATAATTTTTACTCTGCGCCATTTTACCTTAATCAAACGTTCGCCTTTATATATTCAAAGTCTATGACATTACTTAGAGGGGATAAATGTCCTTAGAACATAATATCCGTATTTTTCCATCTAGAGAATAACCCGCATGGAAGCTGGTCCCCAGGAGACGGTTCCATGGATGGCAGTATTACCACAAATACATCTGTATTTCTCTACACTTTTATAACCTCACAATTTTTACGAAAGAGTAAACCGAACAATTAGCTATGTCCACCAAAAATATCGTGAGAACTGCTTTGGAAACCTCGAAAACAAACATTCCACCTTACATCAAGTATCGTATCATCCAGTTGGACTATACCTGGTACTGACGAGGAATATACCGCTGATTTTTTATTCGCCACAACTTCATCATGCTCATGCAAAAGCATGGCACTATCTGCACCTACATGATCTATGGCAAATATGGACGCAGCTTCTCAATTAAAGAGAAATATACCTATTATTATTATTATTATTATTATTATTATTATTATTATTATTATTATTATTATTATTATTATTATTAATATGGTTATCATTATTATTAGCTCAAAGAACCAAATGGGTATGAACCAGTTATACGCTGTAGCAACGGGCCTTCACCACCAACATTTCTGTTCACCTGCAAACACATTGCTGGAGGCTTTATGATCACCTCCTGCTTCAGTATTTTTTAGCGCACATCCAGCGAGCGTACTGCTTCTGTCAGGACCCCTGTTCGGTTTGTTTTTGTTGTGTCTATCTATACTACTGACTCCTGCTATAGTAGCATCTAATTTTGACCAAACAACAGGCGTATAAGTCAAGTCGTCGAGACAAGCTTTATGCCATCAGATGGATGCAAATTCAGCATTTACACTTTCACCAAAAATATGATATAAATATCATCAGTAAAGATGAGAATTTTACAATTTTAAAACAGAATGCGTAAAGCGTGCACAGATGTCACTTAAGTAACCACCACTTAAGCAACCACCGAACATTAATTGAACGAATTATAATATGCGTCTTCCAGTTGACGAGGCCAACAACATTTGTTAGAACGTTTATTGATATAGCTCATTTCAACTGAATAAAAGCAGCAAACCGCGAGTCTCGCGTAATTCTTCAGAAAATCGGTGGAGTTGAGCAACCTCAGTGCCCTTGAAATTGTCCAGCCAAAGAATTGGTTAAAAGATACAAAAAATTGCTACCTTTGCAGTAAATAGCGCAAAAAACGATGATTTGGAGAAGAGCGGCAACGGCCAATTTAAAGGCTCCGCCTCAGTACCTATGTGCATGCACTACTATACACGGCAGAGAACCGTGTTGCTTCTTGTTATATCTATTTTCCAAGGTGCTATTGGATAACCGCCGAAGGTTTTCCACAGGAAACGATAGCAAGCGCACTATTTCCTAAATCTTTTCAACTTTTTAGTCGTTAAATGGAGATCTTTCAGGCTCCGTATTCAGTACTTTAACAGGTATAATGTAGCTGTTGTGAATAGATTATAGTTTTGCTTTTGTCACTTCCGTTACCGATTCTTTTGCACCATTGGTTTAAATCAACAAGTTATGAATACCCAACTTGGAACGCGGTCGCGTCGTGCGGAATTGGATTGGTGCTGCCTGTGCTTGCGCTATTGCTAGGTCTTTCCAAAATTCGAATATATAGCTTCGAAGCATCGACCGACATCTGACAGTCGCTAACTGGAGGAAAGCTTATAACGCAAGCGTGCCTTATCGTTCTCGGTTGTGTTTTGTCTAAGGTACTATTTGGCCTCTGGACTCGAACTTTGTACTTGACGATCCACTACGACATGCTTCTTAACAGCATGTGCTTCAACAATTCACGAAAATTCCAAATCACCTGTTTATTTTTGTGTTATGGAGACCCAGCTTCCCTATAATTATTAAAGGCTTAAATTACGGAAGGCTGAAAACCCGATTCACTCAAGTGCACATGTACTCAGCGCAGCCAAAACGCACACATTCAATCAGCCTTCCAACTCGTGTAACATACACATCGTTTAGCCTTTGCACCCAGAAACAGTCTTGTTTCCAACCAAACACGCATTGTTGTATCCAAGCAACATTCATTTTTCCGGACAACTCTCGCCGAGCTTCTAACATATCTGCTCAGTTTACGGACTTTGCACATTTACATAAAACCATGTTTCTTGTTTCCAGGGTTTGCTTACGCAAACCCTTCCAAGGAAAAACCCCTTCATCACCGTTTCTTGATATAAAAATGAGGCTGTACAACGCTAGAATCGCCTTAGCTTTGGCCAGTAAAAGCGCCTGTGGCAAAGGCCTGTCTTGTTCTTGCTTCAGTCTTGGGTTGGGAAATCGTGCGTAGAAACTTTGCGTTCGGTCTAGGAACCCGTTTGACTCGCGTGAATTAATCTTTCGCGGCTAAGTTCCGAGAACCCACAGACTTCGAGATTGTCAGTTACCGTGCCGTGCGAGTAATAATTCTGAGTCTCGTTCGTTTATCCGTCTAGGAGAGTTGGCATTACATTGTTAGAACCTGACGTATTCAAGAGGCAGTATTCAACAGTGGCGACGAAGTATTTGAACCCATGGCAGTTGCATATAATGAGTTTAAATTACTTTTGGAGCACCAGATTGCTTTAATGATTGCCTTGACGGAAAAGCTCTCCAGTTCTTCCCTTCAATCAGGTTCCACGGGCAGCACTCCTTCGGTTGACAATATCTGCAGCAGCATCTCCGAATTCCTGTATGACCCTGGCGCTCAAATTACCTAGTCCTGGTATAAGCGGTACGAGGATCTGTTCACCGTTGACCTGGCTTCCCAGGCTGACGCGTGGAAGGTCCGGCTGCTTCTGCGCAAACTGGGCACGGTCGAGCACCAACTTTATCCAAACTTCATCTTGCCAAAGAAGCCCCGCGATGTTCACTTTGGTGAAACGGTCCGCACGTTGTCGCAGATCTTTGGCGAACAGTCTTCGCTGTTTAATATCCGGTATCATTGTCTGCAGCTGACCAAAGGATATGCCGATGATTTCGTCACATACGCGGGCATCCTCAATCGGGAATGCGAACGGTTCCAGCTTGGCTCCCTCACAGAAGACCAGTTCAAGTGCTTGCTTATCATTTCTGGCCTCCGGTCCGCTTATGATGCCGACATCCGAACGCGCCTCCTATCCAAACTGCAGCAAGACAGCACGATCACACTCCACAACCTGACCGAGGAGTGTCAATCGCTGATCAATCAGAAACAGCCTCAGTGATGAGAACCAGTTGGTTGACATCTTCAATTACATATCGGACCTTGGTGCCTTCGATAAAGTTGTAGGTGGAGATTTCAACCTACCAGATATCTGTTGGTCAGACTTAGTAACAAACGCGAAACATGCAGAGTTCATAACCTCCGTCATCACTGGGGGTTGGGAGCAACATGTTCTCGTGGCTACCAGGGGGAAAAATATATTAGACCTACTTTTTACCTCAGGCACCTCCCAGATAGCTACTGATGTAATTGACGGTCTCCCTGGATGTGATCACAAAATATTCAGATTTGAACTTATAGCTGAGTCGTCGCATGTGAGGTTTGCGATGGTTCCACACTTCCTGCGAAATATTAATTGGGTAGATTTCTCAGCTTTGCTTAGGGTCCAAAATTGGGAGCATTTCTTTCTTTCGTCTGATATTAAGGGAGCCTCCGATATCTTCTATGACAATGTGGCTATGTGCTTAAGCATACTTGCCTCCTGTGATAACACGAGAGTCTCTTCTAAATACGCTAATAATGCAAAGGACAAGCGGAAAATTCGAGTGCTAACTCGGACATTTGAACGTACTCATGACTTTAGTGTATTATTGAGACTCCAACGCCTTATAATTGAGATGGACATGAAACATCGAACTCGTCTCATGCAGGAAGAACGACGGGCTGTAAATAGTAGTAATACAAGTCAACTGGTGACTGCATTACTGAGGAAAAGGAGAGGTGGTAAAACTGACCTACCCTCCCACATCGTCATGCTTGAAGGTGATTGCATTGATTCCCCAATCGCCATGGCGGAAGCCTTTAACTCATACTTTGCTAGATCCTTTAATGTTGGAAAAGAAACACTGGATTTGTCAATCTCAGTTTCACTTCTCTGAACAAGTCCCAGCGATCGAGCTTAGTGTTGCTACGATAAAACGTATGCTTACTTGTCTACGACCATCCTACAGACCTGGCCCCGATGGGATCTCTTCTGCTTTAATCAAACACGGTGGAAATGATATCCCTCTTATAGTATTAAATATCTTCTCTTTGTCTCTCCAGTCTGGTCAATACCCCGAACGTTGGAAAACGGCTACGGTCATACCGAGACATAAGTCCGGGTCGAAAACTGACATCCGGAACTACCGCCCCATTAGTCACACAGCCATTCTCTCACGCATGCTAGAGAGAATTGTTAAGGAACATTTGGTTTCGTTCCTAATATCGCACAAACTTCTCTCACATTCACAGCATGGCTTTCTGAAATCTCGCTCGTGTGTTACCTGTCAAGTTGACTTCCTTAACCATCTAACTGAAGCAATTGACTCAGGTCTTCAGTGCACTGTTATCTTCCTCGACATGCAAAAGGCTTTTGACAGAGTCCCACACAAAAAGCTGTTATGTAAATTAAGTAAGTACGGTGTTACAAACCCGCTTTACTCTTGGATCCAATCTTACCTTGTAGGACGGTCGCAAGTTGTGGATATCAATGGTTACATCTCTTCACCTCGTTCGGTTACCAGTGGAGTGGTGCAGGGCAGTGTCTTAGGCACGTTGCTCTTCCTACTGTATATAAATGACCTGGTTTCTGTCATACAATTTGGGAAGCCTTATTTATTTGCTGATGATTTAAAGGTGGTCTACACATTCCCAGGTTCTCAGCGTACCGCTGAAGTTAACAATATCCAAAGCGACTTGGAAGCCATTGAGAGATGGGCTGATATGTGGCAGATGACATTTGCAACATCGAAGTGTAGTATTTTATCGTATGGATGTCAGATAGCAGCAGAAGTGTTCAGGCTTCATGATGAAGTCATTCCCATCAGCCGGTCTGTTCGTGACTTAGGTTTAAGATATTCTAGTTCGTTAAACTTTAGCGAACATACAAATCATATAGTGAAAAAGGCTAAGCAGTCGGTCGGGCTCATATGCCACCTGCTAACCTTGAAAGAAACCAGACTAATTGCTTTCAACATCAGTATCTGGCCTTTGCTTGAATATTGTTGCGCTGTGTTCAGTAACTTGCGAAAGGCTGACTTGAGAGCCATTGTAAACGTCCAACGCGCCTTTACGAAGCGCATATTTGGCTGTTCAACCGCTCTTTCATACCGAGATAGGTGCAAGCAATTGAATCTTGAACCTCTGTGGTTACGAAGAATACAACTAAATCTGTGCTTCCTCCACAAACTCGCGTGTCGGAAAGCATATATTGGAACCTATCAATTGCACTTTCGGGAAAACACCACTTATGAACTGCGAGATAAAGAATGCATATTCTATTTACCTAAATTCAAGAGCAGTCTAAGGAGAAATTTCTATCTTCTTAGGTATGGCTCCATTTAGAATAAGCTGCCAAAAGAGATTAGATGTATTGAACATTTCTGCATGTTCAAGAAAATGATAAAGGTTTATCTGTCAACGGACAGAGCGAAATGGATCTTAAACATTCAATTTGATGATGAAAAACTGTATGAAGAAGGGCCGGATCACGTATGATACCGGAGAACATCAACTCTACTGCACCAGAGAAAACTTGATCAGCTAGGATGAGCTGATACAAACCGCTTCTTATGCTATTCCTTAACGCTACATTCCATGAGGTTTTACTCCTTTTAAACTTAATTCATATCAACTGTCTTCTGTTTAAAACCGAGAGCAAAACTATTTACTGGTGTGACGTCAGGAGCTATTTTCGTAATTTTCCCCACAAATTGATTAATTCGTAATATTGTTCTGCGATCCCTTTCGCTACATTTGTTCTCCAGTGCTAATCATTTCCCCCTCTTTTCTAAAACTAACAGTCCAGAAACATATACTTGAATTCAAGGATGGCAATAACTGATTCCCTACGCGACTTTTGCCTATGGACAACTTGTACAGTCATCTATCTCCGGGTGTCACGCTACACAATTTATCGTATGATCGGCTCGATCGATTTCTACGCCGATGTACAAAACATACCTGCCTATTTCTTACATTAACGATATAGTACCGTCCGTCGGTAAATATACAAATTTATTTATTTATTTATTTATTTATTCCTTATTTCATAGTTGGCCACGACTGGGCTGATCTCCTGTGGTGACGGATTACAGCTTCCAGATTATAAAAGACGTTACCTATGCAAGGCAAATTGCCACCAACTGTCTGGCGTATAAAAAAGTGCCATAATAGAATGATCCGCATGACGGACTGGGCTGAGCCTTCATGGCCCATAATACATGTTCAAAAACAGCTCTAAAATGAACAAAACATATGATATACAGGTGATGGCTCATATGCTACTATGCCACACCGGCACACGGCCAGTTATTGCGTGGAAGTGCGAGCGAAACCTTTCGAGGGAATACCTTGCATGGAAACAGGTCCTCTGGGGATGGTTCCACGAGTGGCCGTATTACTTTAACTGGACATCTGTTTATATTTGCTTACGTTATTGTTCCTGCTTTTTATTTTCTTTAATGCCTTAATCCTGCCAATTAGTTTAGTACCTGTTTTTGGATCCATTGTAAAAAGCGTGAACAAATTGATTATTCTTTTGCGATCTTGTTGTACACATTGATCAGACCACATCGTTGGACTGCACCTCGAAACACCGAGGAATATAACATTTATCATTTAAACACTATTCCGCGAGGATCCAGAACGCTTCTGCGCCTGGTCTGGTCCAGGTGGTCGCAGCCCCTAAGCCGCAACCTTCTGAGCGGCTCTCCCAACTCAACCGAGCGAAGTCCCCACCCTATCCGTGCCGATTCTGTGGTGCAGGCCATTTCCACCAAGATTGCAACTTCCGACAGCATCGATGCCAACGTTGTGGCAGGGTGGGGCATCGGGATGGATACTGCCATCCTACATCGCACAAGGGGACCAAACCTGGGCTGGCCCCTACCCGCAGACCCGCACAACCCAAGGGGACTAAACCTAGCCTGGCCGCCACCCACAGTCAAAAGAAGAGGTCACGATCCAGACGCAAACCCAACACTGGCCCGGTTGGCAGCTCCATGAGCTTGCTGGCCACATTCCAAGTCAATGCGGATCGCAGGAAGTTCGTCGACGTCCAGCTTAATGGCCAGACCGTCCGATTGCAGTTGGACACTGCTTCGGACATCACGATCATCTCCGAGAAACTCTGGCGATCCCTTGGTATTCCACCAGTCCAGCCAACCCTTTAATCCGCCACCAGCGCCTGTGGTGGCCACGTGCAGCTAACTGGGAAGCTGCATTGTACCGTCTACTTTCGAGGTGTCACATTCGACGGGATCTGCTACATCGCCAAGGCAAACCTCAATCTACTTGGTCTCAATTGGCTCGAACAGCTTGGCATTGCCGATCTACCTATCCGAACCATCTGCAGCGCGGTACAATCTCTGGCCGTACCAACTGACGAAACCGATGACCTCATTCGACAGTTCGCCTCAGTGTTCCAAGATGGTCTTGGCCGCTGTTCACGCACCCGCGCCGTGTTACCGCTTGCTCCCGGAGCTCAACCGGTATTCCGTCCTAAAAGGCCGGTCCCATACGCAGCCTTACCATTGGTTGATGCCGAACTTAAACGACTGGAAGATATGGGTGTCCTGGTACCGGTGTCCTACTCTGCTTGGGCAGCCCCAATCGTTGTAGTCAAGAAAGCAAATGGATCCCTTCGCATCTGTGCCGACTTCTCCACTGGTCTCAATGCCGCTCTACAACCGAACTGCTACCCATTACCATCACCAAACGACCTCTTTACCATACTCAATGGCAGGACGTGTTTTGCCAAAATCTACCTGGCAGACGCATGCTTACAAAT
This sequence comes from Dicrocoelium dendriticum, assembly GCA_944474145.2. Taxonomy (NCBI): domain Eukaryota; kingdom Metazoa; phylum Platyhelminthes; class Trematoda; order Plagiorchiida; family Dicrocoeliidae; genus Dicrocoelium; species Dicrocoelium dendriticum. The sequence continues at coordinate 66,126,051 of OX104070.1, read as the reverse complement.
CGAAGTGGCTGCGGAGTCGCAACCGCTTTTGACGATCAACACACACCGCTGTCTCCTTCAGTACACCAGACTGCCGTTTGGCGTCAAGACCGCACCAGCCCTATTCCAGCAGACAATGGATGCAATGATCGCTGACATTCCAGGTACGGCCGCATACCTGGATGATCTCCTTATTGTTGGTCCTAACCCAGAAGAATTGTGAGAACGTCTGGTCTCGGTCTTTAAACGGATCCAGGAATATGGTTTCCGCCTGAGGGCGATAAATGCCAATTTTTCCTACGGTCAGTCAAGTACCTCGGCTTTGTCTTCGATGCTAATGGCCGTCACCCCGACCCCGGAAACGTCGAAGCCATTCACCAGATGCCACCTCCCAACGATATTCATCAACTGCGCTCCTTCCTTGGTCTCATCACTTACTACAGTGCTTTCTTGCCATCACTACACGATGTACGGGCCCCTCTTAATCAACTGTTGCAAAAGGATGTTCCTTGGCACTGGTCCCCCGCATGCGAGAAGGCTTTCGCGCGCCTGAAAATTATGCTCAGTTCTGACCTGTTGCTGACACATTACGATCCAGCCCTACCCATTCTAGTCGCCGCCGATGCCTCCAATTACGGAATCGGGGCGGTCCTCTCCCATCGCTTCCCTGATGGTTCCGAGAAAGCGGTCATGCATGCCTCCCGCACGCTGACGTCCGCAGAGAAGAACTACGGTCAGATCGAGAAAGAAGCCTTGGCTATCGTCTTTGCTGTTAAAAAGTTCCACAAAATGCTGTATGGTCGACATTTGACCTTATTGACCGACCACAAGCCGTTGTTGTCCATCTTCGGCTCCAAGAAGGGTATTCCAACGTATTCAGCCAGTCGACTTCAACGATGGGCCGTCATCCTTCTCGGTTACGATTTCGAAATCCGTTTTTGCAGCACTCAGGATTTTGGTCAAGCTGACGGTCTCTTACGCCTCATCCCCAAACATACGGTAAATGAAGATATCGTGATCGCCGCTGTCGCCGTCGAAGCAGATGTTCGCCATCAGCTTTCAGACACTATCCGCAGCCTTCCTCTTACACCCGCCGACATACGTCGCGAAACTGCACACGATCCTGTCCTCCGCCAAGCTATCGCTTACGTTCAGACACGTTGGCCTAATATTCCCTTCTCAGGAGAACTCAAGCACTTATTCCAGCGTCAAAACTCCCTCTCTGTCGTTGACTCCTGCCTTATGACCGCTGATCGATTCATCGTTCCTGTCCACCTTCGACAAGCCGTGCTCCGTCAGTTCCATTCTGCACACCCTGGTATCAGCAGAATGAAGGCAATTTGCTCGCAGTTTCGTCTATTGACCTGGGATAGACAGCGACATTGAAGATTTGGTTCGCCGTTGCTCCAGGTGTCAACAAGCAGCCAAGATGCCACAGCACCAACCACCAGTTCCCTGGCAACCAACAGAGAAACCATGTTCTCGAGTACATATCGATTATGCTGGTCCAATTGATGGTACCCCCTACCTGGTCCTGGTTGATACGTACTCTAAATGGCCTGAAGTCGTAACAATTAATTCTCCGACTATCACCGCAACAATAACTTGTCTGTAACGCATATTCAGTCAACATGGATTCCCTGATGTTCTAGTGTCCGACAACGGAACGCAGTTCACGTCATCCCGATTTGAGGATTTTTGTCGCTCTCACTGCGTGCAGCACCTCAGATCACCACCCTATCATCCACAGTCTAACGGTCAAGCGGAACGTTTTGTCGACACTTTCAAGCGAGCGCTCTTAAAGGCTCGAGGAGAGGGAACTACAGAAACAATTATTTAGGCTTTCCTGTTCGTCTACAGGACCACACCTAATCCAGCAGTTCCAGGAGGGAAATCACCCGCCGAAGCATTGATGGGTCGGAAACTGCGCACAACACACGACGCACTAATCCAAACAAAAGTACCACCGGTGAAATCCAAAATCAAAACCAAGTGCAAAGGCTTCGCTGTTGGAGCTCTGGTTTTTGCCCGTGACTACCGGGCTGGTCACCCACACTGGATCGAAGCTACAATAACGGGTCATCGTGGTAGTATGCTATATGATATCGTTGTAGGAGAGGACACCTGGGTTCGTCATCAAAACTAACTTCGACCGCGACATGGAACACTCAAAAAAACATCTCAGTCGACCGCAAAAACACCACTGCACATACTATTGGATACTTTCGGAATTCCAGGGCAAAAGACGGATAGTGTGGAACTCGCACCGCCGATTCCTCCTCGCAGATCACAGCGCATCCGTCGAAAAACCGAAAGAATACAGATCGACCCGAAACGCAAACGGTATGCTCAAACTTAAAGGGGGATGTTATGGGGACCCAACTTCCCTATAATTATTAAAGGCTTAAATTACGGAAGGCTGAAAACCCGATTCACTCAAGTGCACATGTACTCAGCGCAGCCAAAACGCACACATTCAATCAGCCTTCCAACTCGTGTAACATACACATCGTTTAGCCTTTGCACCCAGAAACAGTCTTGTTTCCAACCAAACACGCATTGTTGTATCCAAGCAACATTCATTTTTCCGGACAACTCTCGCCGAGCTTCCAACATATCTGCTCAGTTTACGGACTTTGCACATTTACATAAAACCATGTTTCTTGTTTCCAGGGTTTGCTTACGCAAACCCTTCCAAGGAAAAACCCCTTCATCACCGTTTCTTGATATAAAAATGAGGCTGTACAGCGCTAGAATCGCCTTAGCTTTGGCCAGTAAAAGCGCCTGTGGCAAAGGCCTGTCTTGTTCTTGCTTCAGTCTTGGGTTGGGAAATCGTGCGTAGAAACTTTGCGTTCGGTCTAGGAACCCGTTTGACTCGCGTGAATTAATCTTTCGCGGCTAAGTTCCGAGAACCCACAGACTTCGAGATTGTCAGTTACCGTGCCGTGCGAGAAATAATTCTGAGTCTCGTTCGTTCATCCGTCTAGGAGAGTTGGCATTACATTGTTAGAACCTGACGTATTCAAGAGGCAGTATTCAACATGTTGCAACCAGTTAGCTTACATGTGTACGAAAGACATCAGGTTTGCACTGTCGGTACGAGCATCCAATAGTTCGCAAGCCACTCGCTTCTTGTTTAAAGGGACAGTTCATCCACAGCTTCAAGTTCTATACCGTTGCCCTGGGATTTCTTATCATGATTTTCACAGTGTACATATTCTGTACATTATCCGTAAACATACACTTTAAATTGGCTTGCCATTGTTCGGAAATTTCAACACACTGGGAACAAGCAGTTGCACTCTGCATAACCACTTAGTTTTGCAAACTACCTAACTTCGACAAGCCAAACATCCTTGTACAAAGCTTCCACGATCTCATCAATTTATGTGTCCAAACTTTAAATCTGTACCGCTAGAATACCTCATTGGTGACTACTTAGTATACTATCGGATGGCTCCATTTCTTCTTTCGCCACAAAGATAAAAACCCACTGGACACCATACTTGGTACGTTTGTCTGTAGCACTATCTCGCCTTCTTTCTTTCAGAGTTTATCCCCAAAAATGTACGTTTGGATTCTAGAAGGATCATCCGACACAGATGCTACATTAATTGATCAACAGTTATCTCATACATTCTGGAAAGGCTATTCTTCACGTTGTCGACTAATCCTTATTGCAAAAGTTGTTAAGCAACTCAGTACTTGATGGTTCTAGCTTTGTAAGATACTGTCAGTCTTTAAAATGAAAGTCCTTTCTGCAGGCTAACATACTGACGTTACACCAATTTCCTCCATATTAGGAAAGAACGAAATAATTGACTGATCCAGCTATTTAGCAGTCCTGTTTTTCAACTGCAGTAAAAGATCCAAACTTGAGCACCTCTATATGTTGACCACCTTCCTATGTTGACCGCTTTTTCATAGCTTGGACGGTCACTGTGTACACCATGGAACCAGAACTCTGTAGGTTGACCACCTTTATAAGTTGTATGTTGACCACTTGGGCTATGACAGTCAGTAATAACTCAACCTCCATAAGTTGCCCATTCGAAGGCTTACCACCCAATGGTTCTCGAATGGCTCGTTTGTTCCGAGAATGCAGCGTGGAGCTGGACTGCTATACGTGGACTTCTGACCCCCAAACTTGACATTTGAGAATACAGTGTGTTCTCTTTGTGTATGTGTATGTTCGTATTTGTTCCGGCCTTTAGCGTTTACGCGCACGCGTATCACATAGATACTGTGGGTCGCCACAGATCCGCGCCCACGGAATGACTCAAAATGATTTGTGTTCAACCTCCCTCACCTGTGCACAGGCAAACATTCGTTTATTCCTAAGAACATGTGTCCACCCATCGCGCAGGGTGCAATCAGGAGTTTGAGTGACTGGCAAACACACGATTAACCACTAGGTCTAAGTACCAGTTCATTAACACCTTTGATTGTGACAAGATTGACGTTTACGCCCACACTAATTGTCCAGTGCTTATCCTGCTCGACTTGATGTCGGCCTGAGGGTGAAACCAATTGAGATTAATTGTTGTATTGAACTAATGTTACTTAAACAGAACCATAAACCTTAGAGCTACTGCGTGCTCGGTCATTACGAGAAGTTCAACATTATGACCCAAAGACCCAAAGGAAAGACCCAAAAGAAAAGACCTTGAAGGAAAAGATTAGTCTGCTACATTTTCTGGAAAGCAGCAGCAGCCAAAAACAGACGACAGAGCATTTTTGTGTTAGCAAGACAACAGTTAGCAACATCCAACAACATAAGCACATGTACTTGGAAAAATACGATAATGAAAGAGGAGATCGATAGAGGAAGAGGCGGAAAACTTCACTAGCATTTGGGGTTGCAGATTTCCAGGCATCCAATGATTGGCTAGAGAAAGTTAAACTCCGACGTGGAATTACCCAAAGAGATTGTATGCTGAATCCATTGAAGTGCCTGAAGTGTTTGTTCAAGACTTTGTCGAAAAACTTTCTGGCTTCAACAATGACGACATTTTTAACGCTGACGAGTGCGGTCTCTTTTACAAGGTGATGCCCAAAGGAAGCCTTGTTATAAAGGGTGACAAATGTAAGAGTGTAAAACAATCTAAAGAACATTTCACACTTCTGTTGGACGCTAGCTCAAGTGAGGAGAAGTTAAAGCCCTTAGTCACTGCTAAATCAGCTAGACCACGTGCGTACAAGAACCTAAATCCTGAAAATCTTCCAGTCACCTGAAGATCAAACCGGTCTGCGTGGATGGCTGCTGCCATATTTGAGGAGTGGGTCAGAAGTATTGACAAGAGAATGATGAAGAAGAAACGCTTCATTATCCTAACACTGGGCAACTGTCCTAGTCACGCCCATATAAAAAATCACAAATATTACACCCAAGTTTCTGCTTCCAGATATGACATCACAAATGTTAACTCTGGAAAAAGGGATCATCAAAATTTTAAAAAGGCATTAACGAGCCCAGCTGATGCAATCGTTTATGGCAAAATTACATACTAGTGATTAAAATGCGGAAGGAACCTCATTTATTGCTACAGTTAATGCATTGATGTTGCGCTTTGGATAAGTTCCGCTTGGTTTAAAGTTCAACCAGAAATTATGCAAAAGTGTTTCAGAAAAGCCGGATTTTTTCAATCTGTCGAGCGGGCTGCCGTCGCCTTACTAAACATTCCATCTCAATTGGCAGAATTCGACAGGGTAGATTTCAATGATTTTGTTGGGATGGATGATGACTTGGTAACCTGCACCGAAGCTGACCCAGATGCTATTTTCCATGAGATACTGACTGCGGGACTCCCGTACGAAAAAATAACCAAATATCTGCTCTTACTGATGAAAAAGGACTGAGTGACGATGATTTTAGACATACAAGTAACTTCAAAAGAAGATGAAGGCAGACATCTTTTCTTGCAACTGAAATCATTTGCTTGGAAGAAATGTTCAAACCTGCTGTGTAGTGTAACTACTGCTGAGAGTGCTTTCTTCAGTTACCTTGGTGATAAGAGAAACATTGATTTTTTCTTCAAAAAATGATTTAAGTTACAAAATTCACTCTGTGTTTTGATTTATTATAAACCTGTATACTTTGATTGCGTTTGCCGTTACGTGAGACCTCCTCTAATGAGTTCAAAACGGGATTGAGTCAAAATAAATTTCATGCTATGCTACTCACAACGGGAAAGAAGGTTATGCGAAGTTTTGGCATACAACTTCCGTATGTTGAGCACCTCACTAAGTTGACCACTTTGGTCCATTCCCTTAGTTGGTCAACTTACGGGGTATTATTGTAGTTACAGTACTGGACAGCTGATAGCTCATTGGATAAACTTTAGATTGGTAATTAAAAGCTATAATCGCATATTCAGACGTCAAATAGCTGTGTTAACCTGACAAACTGGTTGCACAAGTCCACCTCTTCCATATCGGTGCCCTGAGTACTTCGGTGTACCTAAATTTCAATCGATAAATAGTTGCGGATCATTGAGTGTTGAAGGACATGTTTTAGGGCCATGGAAGTCAATGTTTACACGAACAATAGGAAAGCTATAAAAACGAGACAGAATGGAAATAACATCGACGCCATGAACGAGATTAAACGTAGCAGCGCAAGCCCTACGGACGGAGTTTAGAGCAGATCTCGTGTGACGACTGGTAACATACTGAAACTAAAGTGAGCAGAGAAGATAATGGTCGAAGAACCCGTTACAAATGAACAAATATTATATTACTCGGCAATGCGTGACACAGACTGATCATTCTATCCAACATAAGCAGAAAACAGAGAACATTTTTCGAATTTCACGAAGTAATTCCCAGGGGAGCTTTCGGGGTGTTCTATCACTTACAAGTAATAAAAATACGGAAGGTATAGCCTAGAAATAAATGTAGTTATAGCTGGTACTTCAAGTGGAGTTATACGATCATCTGTGAGACCGCCTCTTGGAGACCTGCTTCCAACCGGTGCAGTCCCTCGAGAAGTTTTATCCGCACCTTCACTCCTCATCTGGTCATGTGCTTAAAAGCCATATGGCCTAAAACCAAGTAACCTGTCATCACGCTGACTCATTTTTTAACCACCACTGTTCTGAGCAAGCAGACTATCATCAAGTAGACTCATTTTTTGTCGATACTTCCAAGATTTGCCAACCCGAAGCAGAACAGAGCAACTACGATCACACAAATCAAGAGCTTTGGAACAAATTCAGACTGGTCAGAATACTGCTTTCGGAAGCAATGCGGGATCGAATAGGTAGAAAAGATACAGCAAGCTGAGGCAAACCAACGCATGGATGCACCACCAACCAGTGAGTTACAATGTCTGACGAGTTGTTGGGGGGAGGGGACGTTACTTGTATACAGTAAAACCACAGAAGTTGGCCAGAAATTGATCACCTCGCTAATTTGACCATTTTCTTTGTCATTGCTTGAACGTTCACCGCATAAACCTTGTGGATTCAGACTTCTGCATGTTGACCATTACCGTAACTTGACCAATTTGCTCCAGTCGGCCGGTGGCCGAGTGGTCTGCACGTTTGCTATGCAACCCCAAGGTCACCGGTTCGAATCCGCGTAGGGGTGGGCGTCCTCGCGGTATACTCAGCCCGCGCGCGACTGGTGGTGGTTGCGCGGCAGCGAAGCGCCGTTACGGCGTACAGCTGACACATTATTCATTATTATTATTAGTCCCTTACGCAACTGTTACTGTATATATATGCTTATGAGTAAGCCCTGTTAACAGTTACCGCGTGCAATTACACTCGTGCTTTCTTGCTACAATAGGTATCGAAAAATTACCCAGGGGCTAATAATAATAATAAGAATACCTGTATTTGTCTTGATGCGAGAAACTGTGTCTGCAGCGGCACAGATCAATTCGTGCTCTCGCATGGGTGACATGTAAAGGTGGAATATTGGGGTATGCGCTTCATGTAGTCACGTTCTGTTGGATGCTTAAGGCAAAAGTCTAGTTTTGGCAACATTGGTGTTTAGATGTCTTTGGGCCCCTATTAGAATAGCTCATGGAGGGGACTTTTCCCATGTGATTGTAATGATTATGGCATTTAGACCAAGGTAACTGGCGAGTCCGCTTCTAAATGTTGCCACATTGTCACCTGACCTGTGTTATTAGTAGTTTATTCCACAGATAGCTATATCTGACCAGGAAGAAATTAGAGCGAATGTTCGTTCTGGTCTTTAGTATATTCAACATAATAACCTTATTGCGAAGAGCTGGAGCTGAGCTATGTTGCATTTCGAGTGTAGGCCGGTCGGTACAGATCATTTTGTGAAGCAGATTGCAAAACAGCAACAAGTTGTGATTCAATCGTCGAATCCAAATTGGTTCGGGTTGAAGTTCATTACAACGTTACCGATAACAGCAGAGTGCTTACCAATCAGATGGCACAGTGGAGCAATTAGTGTGGGTCTGTATGAGCTACGTATGCACGGTCGAAATATCTCAAGCTCGTCATGACATCCCGCGTCAAGTTACCCTGGATAGCAACAATGTGGTCAACAAAGTACCTATCTGATGTGACTTGGTGTGTGGTACACAAAACAGATTAAAGAATGTGTCCGAAAATAGGTAAATTTTCTGGCTGCTAAATTACCGAATAATGGTCATCGGTCGGAGCATATCCCCAAAGAAGAACCATGCGTCAAAACTCGGGCATTTAACGGGCATTCACATTTAGCATATTGATCATAAACACCATTAATTCATTTAGCGAAGTTCGTTGTCTTCACCTTAAAGAGCGGTTTCCACAATTTGGCTTGTACAGTTATTTGTTTTTTTTCTGGATAGATTTCACTGCCTAAAAACAGGGACGTTGGAACATATGGTAATGGTGATTCATTGTTTATCTTCAGACAAAAATGACAACATACATCGGTTCTTGTTAACAACTTTGTTATATCCGCGAAAGCAGAAGCAACTCGGTAAGTTAAACGAATTTATCGACACTCAGAGAACGAGTAACAGGCGATTCAACACTTAAAGCGAGGCAGCCAATCAGAAGAAAGCAAATGTATTCGTCCAGTGTCTGCCAAGTGAAAGTACCTTTAGAGATGACGAAGACAATTCCAATTACCAGTGTAGAGAGTATTATAGCAACACCACACTGTCTCCTCCTCCGCTCGAAAGCACATAAATAATCACTTTGTGATAACGTTTGAACAGTTGCATGCGCAAGGTAGTTAAGTATTTACACATGGGGAAGGCATCACTTTATGTTGCCATCAGAACATATCGGTTGACAGAACGACTAGACCGGCTTAACAATCGTAGGTTCCCCGTTGTTTGTGTAGTGATTTTTGCACCAGAGGTAGTAGCTCGTGGAAATATATTTTGTGAGAGTACAGTATGCAACCGTCTCGCATTCACTCTTGTGTCATCTGCCAGTTTGTATATTCTTGGCGTAGACGCGGATTCTACAGTGGTAGAAGATCCGATTGTCTTACCTACCCTTCCGAAATTGGTTAGTTGCACACGAACGTGCCCCGTAGGGTGGCCAGAATGAGAATCACCAAAATGGAGTAGAGGGTAGTGGGTTGGCATAACGTCAATGCGCTTTTAAACACAGATAATGTGAGGGGAAACAAGGTACCTAGGAGACGTTCCATATCCGGCACACAAACAGAGCAAACCTTTTCACCATATGCTAACCAAATGTGTTGTGCGGTCAAAGTAAAATGCAGACCACTCAGATTCGTGTTGTAAGTAAGTTGAAATAGGTAGCGGCATAAGTAGTTGGGGTTCCTTAGAATATAGTAGACAATTGTTAAGTCACCGCCTAGGCGCCGATACTGACCGCTGTATAATCTTAGGGTTGATATGTAAGGTGGAGCAAACCTTTGACATACATGGTGAATATTTGTTGTGGAATCTCGAGCGTTACAGGAGCTATATTGCGTTTGGACTGCTGAGCCTGGATTGCATTTTCAACATAGAGCAGTACATATTGTAACAGAACGACGTGGCGATGAAGCACAATCTTTATTGACGCAACAGTAGTCAAACAAATCACGTAAACAGGAATGAGTTATGTTTCCTTCCAACGACACACTACACTATCCGGAGTCCGCTCGGGACAAATCGATGAACCTACGCAGTCCGCGAAGCTAGATAATTGCTGCACGTTCACCCAATATCTTCACTTTTGTCCACCCTATTCTGGTCGGCCAGGATTTGTTCGATAGCTGACTATTTGTTTAGTCATGGCTTCATCACTCTGCTAGAGGTTAGTCCTGGAGGCGCAAATGACAGCGCATTCGGTTTATTCATTGCGCTTTCAACGAGTGCCTTCTCTGCTCTTCTCGGTTCAGGCTCGCTACCGGTTGCTGATTGCAACCCGTCCTTAGCTAGTTTCATCAGGACCGTGTTGGGCTGTCTGCTCTCACTAGTTGTGCCTTACTGATTCCACTCGCTCCCATTTTCGTAATCTCCCTATCCCTCCGGGTAATCTTTACGTTCAGTCTCCCTACAATATGTGTTAAGCATCTGCTAGCGGACAGTTGGATCCAATCGTCCGAATGCCCTCCGCAGGATATCAATGTATTGCTTCTAGGTCTTATCCACTCTAAGATTGTACTGAGCATCCCAAATTGGTCTGAATTGTTACTCCACTAGTAAATACCTCATGAATGCAGCGTCGTAACTTATGGAAGTAACCCAGCTATTTACGTCGAGGATTTTACATGCTAGTTATGTTATCCATTTCCCTGAGCTTGCTTTGTCGAATAAACCGTTCGTTACTGAAGGACCGAGTTCTGAAACACCCAAAGGTCTTGCTATTGGGTAACTGCTTGCAGGATGTGGTCTCCAAGCGTGCATATATTCGGCTGATGATGCATGTCAACCACCTTACATAAGAATGAATCAGAATGGAGCAGATGGTAGAATGACCATTCCTACGCACTGGTTAGTTCTTGTTGAAGTACATCGTGCTTTCGACGGTTAGAGATCACCGGCTACACGTTAACATCATCAGCGGATATCAAGAAAAGCAAGGCGATTGGACGTGTAAGCTCTTTAATGAACACGAGAAACACACGCGACGTTGGAACTGATCCTTATGGAACCTCTCATTCAACACGAATTGGATCGTAAACAACACTTCGAACTCTAACCCGCAGTTTCTGATTCTGTATGAAAATCCTGATTCATCCACGTACTGGATCTTTGACTCCGTAGCCTTCCAACTTGTGAAGCTGAATGCGGTGGTCCAAGTGATTAAAGGCTTTGGGGAAGTCGATGTAAATTATGTTGCACTCTGCCCCTATTTCGGCCAGTCCCGTCTCACTACCGAGTGCAATCAGTGGATCGGTTGCGCATGAGCGGTGCTGACAGAATCCGTGCTGCTCCGGTGCTATGATGTTTTAGCGTTCTAGATGGTCGACCAAAGCCTCTGTGATGATTGCCACCATCACCTATGGGAGTACAAAGTGGAGAACCAATGGGCGATAGATTGCGGGTTCCAAGCGAATGCTACTTATAAAAAGCGGCGTGATTAGACTATGTTCACATGGAATACACCATTTGTTTATCCAAGCGAGTTCGCAATGAAGGTGAAAATGGTTTAGGCAGCTTTGTTGCAGCTGCTGTATTCAGCTCCCTCTGGTGAATGTCAGCGATTCCAGAACTGTAGGTGCAAAATGAGGACAGCTTTTTTCAACACAGATGCGCCAGTGAAGACGAAGTTGGTAAGTGCTGAAATTTGGACAATCGAAGTGAGTATGTAACACTGGCGGACGTCTCATTTGAAGGTTGGGTCATACTGCATCCGTAGAGCATTGGCTGGTTATTCAGCACTCTATGCCACCCCGAAGGCCTTGTTACGTGGGGAATACCGTGCTTCCCTTTGAGAACACTGCCAACACGCTTGTGTGACAGCATTTATTTCTGGAGCATCTGCCATCCAAGTATTGGTTGTGAACCTTTTTGTCCTCACGGACACGCGTAGTATATTGGTTAGCTCCGCTAGGTAGTCGAATGAACTTGCAAGTATCCTCTGACTGTAACATCAACGATGAATTGAGGATCGGTAAAACAGGAATAGAACCAGAAAAAGCAATTTATTAATCCTCCCAGCACTCCGTCTTTGAGATACTTGCAGGATCGGTCCAGGATTGAGTAAAAGCTGAGTTTTGTAAAGACACTATTTCGCTTGTCCTCGAAAGCAGCAGTAAGTCAGTAAAATGAGCAAACGTGTGAACACTCTGTGAACACGTAACAGCGGTTCCAACACTTAAAGCGACGCGACATGCTGACACAAGCGAAGCAGCCAATTCGAAGCAAGTACATGCATTCGTCCAATGATTGAAAAGTGAACATTGTGACACAACGTATCGACGAAGGGGACGATTATATTGTGATGTGACAACACCTAAAGTGGGTTCCATCAAAAACTGCCAGTAACACTCAGCTACTTGTAAACATCTGCCTATCAACGTTGTTAACCATCCTGGTCGTAACAATTAAGTTCTTCTGACTGACCACTCACTAAATCATAATCAAAAATGTCAAATAAAGGTGGTTATCAAAGTTGCATATAAAGTTGTACCACTGAAAGAAAACTTTTCACACATTACAAAGGAAACAAAAACACAGGTTTGTCTTCCGACTAAAAAGTTTGTTGGGAATGATATCGAGAATGAGCTAAAAATAGTTACCTCACGCTGCTCTAATAATTATAAGTCCGACCTGCCCTTATATGTTCGTGAATGCGGGGGTTCGTGAACGCTTCCGGGTATCGACTCCGGGTAGGTCAACCCCGAATTGCTTCCACTATACTCCCGTTGCTCAGAAGTTTTCGTCGAACTGAGTTCGCTCAATGGGATGGTATCACCAACTGGAGGCACGCGATGGTCATCAGGAGGTTGATTCTCGAACGGTTCTGCGTCCTCTGCCCATCGGCGCTTGTGTGGCCACCATCGTCGCCTATGTCGCAACCTCGTAGACATCGGGAACTCCATTGTATAATCCTCCAAATCTCTTTTGGTTTCTCGTGTTATCAGTCCGAAGCAAACAGAGGTAAATATTGAGCTGAAATTCGCCAAAATCGCACACCCATAAGACCAAGAAGGCCAATTGAATTTCGGATAGGGCATCCAATCAGGGTTGTCGTAGTTTGCTCCAAAAACAACAATTGCAGGAAATAGTGCGCAAGCTGGATAAAACAGAAAAGAATCGGCCATAATGAGGAAATGTTAGATGCCATACACTCGGTTGCATAAGTTCCGAAAAAAGTAGAGCTTAAGTTATTAGTACAGCTCTCTGTTACTCATAGTCAAACGCAAAGCGCGAGCAATCATGTGTGATGTGTTAGCCAAGAGGGATGAGAAGTAAAGCTTTACCGATTAGACCCCGCTAACTTATCACTTATTTGTCTTCATATAACCAAAAACAAACAACTTTGAAGAGATTATTAGTGTCGTGAAAATGGCAAACACATCTAAAGTGATGAGTTAAGAACACCAGTTGATACATGCCTAGTTAACGGGCAGTAGGTTCTGTTATCCGACAGTGTGATCCTAATGTGCGTTTTCTGATCTACAACGATGAAGGAAGCCTGTTGCTGGCAACCAACTGTTCTTCACCATAGAATGGACAGTTTTCATTTCAGAAGTTTGTGTTGGTTAAGACACATGTTCGTTTGACAGAATGCCGATGTTATCTGTTCTGTAAGACGACACAAGTAGATCGGAGTAGCTCCTGTGGTTGAACTACTATGCCAGTTGTACGCTGTCTTAGAGTACGCTTGGAACCGATCGAGACGCTATGGTGTCAGAAGACTTTGTGAACGATCGGTTAATGTTTCTTGGTTAACGTACCACTTTTGACACAAAAGCACTTTGTCTCAAGAAGCTTTTGTGTCAAAGGAATACAATTACCCACTGAAACAATGGAAGTTGTACTTTATCGGAATGGTAAGGCATCACTGATAATTGACTTTTAAGTAAGCGTGAAAGTTTGTTACACTGAAAATAGGCACTGCAGTTAATGGGAACATATATGACTCCGGAAGTGCTATTCACTGCATGTGGCATGCAATCTTATTGGCCCAGTTGCGTCAGACTGCTTTTGCCATCATGTAATGAAACAGCGACCACACTAAGCTGAAAGGAAAGTGCCTGAAACGGAGAGAAAAATACAACCGTCAAGAATGTAGACGGAACAACTATTCCCTTTGGGTTTGCCAACCTCGGAACTGCCTCCCAAACTCAGTTATCTCCTCCCTCGCTTTGAATATCTGCAAAAAATGATCGGATCTTGCTCTTAGCTCCCAGCACTTCGTTAGCTAAACTGTGCTACTGCGGAACACCTTTGCGCGCTCTCATACCGGATTTAATTATCACACGGACCCAAGGAAGTGGCAAATGAGTGAGTGTACTTATTTTATTTCTCTAAAACACAATACGTCAACCATAACTGCTTTCCATGTTGTTTCGTATGCTTGCATAAAATTCTCATTTTACATTATCGTTGTTCAGTAGCGTATTTAGCTCGGTAGACGGCTAAATTGATGACTCACATATCTTGTGATTTTATAGTTTACAGTTTATAAAGTAACATGAACAATATCCTTCACATCTCACAAGTGTCTGAATATTTTCTGATTAACATCCGTTCTCCTCATCCACATATAACGGTCAGTTGTTTTGATGACTGATCATGATATCATATTTAAAACTGAATTTTGGTGATATGGCTATAGATCTGAAAATCAGTTAAGCATTTTCGTAAAGGCCAACTTTATGAGTAATCGGTGCTGTCGTCGAGGTAGGGGCTGCGTAATTTATCTGATGAAATCGTTCGCAGGAGCAACCTTCAGGAACCCTGCGCTGACTGACGTCTAAAAACCACTCTGGCTTACGATCTCTGTGGGATGTACCTAAAACACACAAGGCGGCAGCCAAGAGGATCTAGCACGCTTGACGCTTGTATTTCAAAGCGCCGCAAGACTACCGTACAAAATATCGGAGGTGATTTCAGTGCCATCCATTACATGGTCTGTGGAACCGCTTGGTTGAAATTCCAAAATCTTAGCTTCCGTATTCAATTGAATGGCTGACAATAACATGTCCCCAAACCTACCAGAAGTGACAGCACTCTGGATCTCATATTCCCGCTAAGCATACGTGCTAGTAATCTTACCGTTCTTGCTTACTTTCCTGGAAGCCATCATCCGGTGATATCAAATGCTGCTCAAGACAAAGTATGGCCAAAGTACAAATCCAAATGGACTATCGTTTGTCCAGTCCCGACAATTGGAGCGCATTCAAGAACTTGGTTCGTTCGATGGATTGGGATAATTTCTTTCGCCCTTCATGTCCTCAATAAGCAGCGGACTTGTTTTTCATCGATTCAGTGGTGCGCCTAAGTTATGTCCATCAGAATATACATAAACCCATCACAAACTGTTAAAGACCGCACACAGGCTTAATAACATTCAGCGGAAATTCAGGCTAATTGCAGACGTTGCGCTATTACTAAAGTAGTCAAAGAGCTTCCAAGAGCTAATGCATCAGAATGACAGCACTCTCATTCTTGAAGAGTATTAATCCTTGAATGGCACTGGTAAAACAATAGATATATCTAAACTATTTGTGCCCGAAGTTCAGTAACAGCAACTCTTTAAATTTCACCAACATGACTAATGATACATACTTCCATGTACCAGTTGATATTTGTGACACATACAATGCTTGTTTTTCCGAATGGATGTTTACTGAATCATCGGCCACACCAGAGCTTGTCACCCTGCACATCGATGAAAGTCCATGCACAGTGGAATTCGCTGTTACAGAAATCACCGGTCAAGTCTCCCATATCAGCACAGATGGACGGCCAGCCATCCCATCTTAGCGTACTTTTGAACATTCGCAGAGGCAAAGAGTGAAAATGAATATAAGTGGCGTAATATATTCAGATATGTTGTCAAATACTGTTACAGGTCTATACTACCACCATCCCTTGCCTTTAAAACTGTGCTATTTTATAAAACCGTAATTGTAGTCAGTGTGAGTGACTTCTGGAGCACTTTGAGTGATCGTTTTATGCATTGTTGGACACATTTGGGACGAAATTCGGGTATTCAAAGAGTTTTCGATTTGGCTCTACGGCTATGGTGCTGCATCATTAAAATTGGGGAATCGACTTCCGCTTCTTGTTGAAGCTGTTTGCAACCAGAAAAATGTATTCACGGTATATGTTAATGGTGCACTGACAAACTTCCTAAGTGACGAAATTCGTCCTACATGTGTCCAACTGGGACAGCCAGGGGCGTAAAAACGATCACTCAAGGCGCTCCAACAGATACTCCGTCGGATATTTTCAGGTCATTTGTGTTATGCGGGTCTCAACCCGCTACTCCGTCACATTTTCTCGCACGTCACTGGATTTACAGTTATTCGTCTTGAATCAACTTGAGCTATCCCACAAATTCATTCTCTCTAGAATACTACCAGTGCATCCCACATTCATCAAGATTTGTATGTTTCAGACAGCTTTTAATTGATATATTAGAGCACAACTCTGCGTTTTTCCAATCGTCGAACCTAGTTTGATCTCGCTCGATAGAGTATTCTAACGGGCTCTCAATCGTCCAAGTCCAATACTGTGTGGAGCAGCTACAAGATAAGTTATCCACTTGCAACGAACCCCCTTCACTCATTCCGCAAGTCCACTCTGGTGGGATCCATAAGCCCGACCACGAAACTATAAAACATTGGTGTGATTTACGATCACATTGACGCATTCGACTAGCATGTCAGAGGAACGCAGAGAGACTGCATCACTCGAAGTGAGCCGCATGACCTTGCTCTCATCGTTGGCAACGCGCGAGCAGCTGCTAGGCAATGTTGAAGCTGAACAATTTATATAGTTATTTAAAGGTGAGTCAATCAAACGCGTCGTAACATTCACTCAACGACCGTAACACCTTGCGTACTTCAGGCTAAAGACTTACATTGCTCATGTGCCAAAGTTCAGTGGAACGCACGTCTATCCCACCGATAAAAAGCGTGCACTTTTTATCTCAGAAGTGCGACCAACTACTGACCAAGGTTGAGAGAATGGTGACCATAAACATCACCACAGTTGGGATGAACATAGCGAATTGTGCAACCCACGCCTCCCTGGTAAGCGACTCTCCGAGCCTGAGGAGGACGGCTGGTAAAACCGTTAGCAAAATGACACCAATGGCGCAGAAAATCGACCACTCTTCCAACACCGCTGGTTGTTAAGTGACACAGACACGATCAAAAAGTCACGATGGCGGCGGGCGGAAAACAGGCGTTTATTCAGTATAGTGTAGCCTATTTAAAGGAAATAAACATTGTTAATCTTCGAGCCTTCTCAGTGGGTCTCCTGTTTTTCGGCTCACCCCATTGGTTGCGTTCCCCTTTTATTTCATTGGGTTATGTTATTCCTCTTCGGTCGCTGTCTTCCTGTCTCGCGCAATGATCACGTCTTTCGTGCTTGGCATCTGATTGGCCGTATTTCTTTGGACCACTCATATTTGGCTTTGCACTCTGAAACTTGCCGTTAATAGCGATTCTCGAGTTGCCAGTGCGCCCTCTATGTTCTATTGTCCAATCCGGTTTGTTGGTTTCTGGATACGTGTGCCACTCGTGATTCGCTGTCCACCAGTCGCTGTGTCTCCCGGTGGGTTCACGCGTTCTCTTGATCGAACTGATCCGCTGACTCCGGTAACCTGCGCTTAGGTGGTAAGGTCGAGCATACTGGACTGGTTTCCTAAACCCCGTTACACTGGTGACTTACGTTCTACTAATGCGGTTCACAGTTCGCTCGGAGCAATTACACGCGAACTTTCATTTAATCTCTAAACTAAGTGTGTATCAAGAGAAGGTGCCGATACGCGTGGAAGTTGGACTGTGGTTGCTGCTAAGATTGGTTGACAATTAAAATTAGCAACACTATCTACTGGGTTGGAAACTAAGGAGCGAAGCGGTGTCCTTATGGTATAAACACGATCGGCTTCTTGTGATACGATACCGAGTAGGTCAGCACTGGCAGTAGCATGTCAAAAGATACTAAGAAACAAGAATTTGTGCTGATGTACTGTGCTCCAATGTCCCAGAATCAAAGTCGACGTCAATTATAAGCAGTCAGTTAGACGGCGCCCATCAGTAGGACGTCATCAGTAACATACTCGGTATTGTGGTGAAACCTGTACATGGAGCGCGGATCTAGCAGCATCACAACTATAAGCATTACAGAGAGTCAAGACTGCTGCGCGTTATGCTGAGCTCGAGCACCGAAGTGGAGTCAGTTCTTCTATCGATGAATCAACTCAGAAATGAACATCGCTTGATGCGTAGCTTTCCGGTTATACCATGGAGCGCGCGTTAACGAAATAGCCGTAGGTTAGAAGACCACCGAAAGAACGGCTTAGCCAAAACCATCATTGTGCACGGCGTTTCTGAAACTAACAAATGTGATGAGCACGAAATAGCAACACATGATAAAGAACTATGGTGTTATATTTATGAAACACTCTCCTTGAACAACGCGCTGGCAAAATCGGTGTCACAGCTACGCACAGCACCAAACTATAGAGGATGTGACCCATGAGCATTGGAGGTAGTTCTTCAGTCAAAGCAGATGGCAGCATGGCCATAAAGAGCCGGTGTATGTTGCAATACAGGCTGCCATCTGAGCTTCGGCATAAGGAAGCGAGCAAAATGCCTCCCGGTGCTGACATGGCTCCCAAAAATGATGCCTGATGGGTATTAGAATATAACTGCACCAGCATTGATTCTAAAGAGTTCATACAAATGTTAATAAAGTGAGTGACCAGACTCCATGCGCTGTAGACAGAAGGTTAGATTCGGTGTTACGTACGATGCCAACAAATCAGACGCCGAACCTGTTACCAATTACCTACCCAAGAACGATTAGTCGCCAGCCAATTACTGTTCGGTGAAAGCTCACGTCTGAATTGTACAAGCTCTGATGCGTTAATGGAATCAGAGAAACTGTCATGTAGATACACTAGTGCCTAAAGACCCCCAGTAAGCTTATCGAACCTCGGGTAAGTCAGGTTGCGAATTTTTAGGACCTAATTTCCATTACTGAAACCTGGCTTTACCAAGAAGTTGCCGATGCTGAGATCAAGATATCAGGAATATTACTGCTCCGAAATTACCGTCCCAGCAGAGAAGGTGGGGTTCTTCTGTACTACTAAATTGATCCGCAATGTGCAGTAGCTGGTGATCTGGAATAGTATGTCACCAACTCCGATTAAATACAGCGATGCATGTTTCGTAGCTGTTGTGCATCGCCCACTAACACCGACTCAGAAAATAGCTTTCTGCTTATACACGCCTCGAGTAGGGTTACATGCCATAGATACGACCATATTCTCATGGTTTGTGATTTCGACGCACATGATATTGTGATATCAGCATCCCCAAATGAACAGTTCAAAGCAGACTTACATGTGGTGGTGACGGTCCCAGTGACCGTATTGGCAGAGACTGACCGACGGCACGAATTGTTGAGGGGCCGCTTCCAAGAATGGCTCTGGGGAGCTCTTCGGAGCTAGCTGAGAGCGGATCGCGAAAGACGGCTAGCGACAAGCCTGAGCCCGGAACTACGGAGCGGGAACATGTGGACAGCGCAATAAATCAGACAAATACGCCGCTAGCGCAGCCCACAGCACCGAGGCCGAGCCGATTGACACAGCCCCGAACAAGCAAGTCGAGAGCTCTCGAACGACTCCTGGCCGATCCAAATCGGGTGCAGAGAAGCGGAGATCGAGGCGAAAACAGGAAGGCGGATCTTCCAAGTCAGAGCTCCCGAGGCGAAAGGACTGGCTCGTCTCTAACATCCGCACCTGTGTTGCGTTGTGGGACGGAAACCTAGTCAATATTCGATGGCGCGCGCGAGACCCTCATGTGCCCATTTTCGGTGTGCAATAAACGTCTACCCCCCCCTGTCTTGTCGTTCTCGCTACATTGGTGCCGTGACCAATCGCGATGGAGTTGACCCGGTTGGAGCAATTTGCGGCCGGTGACGTGGAGGCGTGGCTCGATGAGTTCGACGGAATTGCGGCTTGCGCGGGTGTGAGGGGGGATGCAAATTTGCTAATTGCTTTGGGCACACGGTTGAGTGGACGAGCCAAGGCGGTGTATTTGCTCACTCGAAAGGCCAAACCCGGTTGTTCGTTCGCTGAGATGAGGGCTGCCTTGTGTGCAGAATTTGGGAAGGATCTGGAGAAAGAACGAGCACTGCAACGATTTCACGCAGCCAGGTGGGACGAACAGGAGGATTTGATGGTGTTTTTCCAGCAGCTGGACAGACATCTAACGATTGGGCTCCCCGAGTTAGAGGGCAAAGCAAGAGAGCGCCTACTGAAACAGCAGTTTATCCGAAGTCTGCCCGGTCCACTCCATGATCAGGTGAAATTGGCGTCGCTGGTGGGAGACAGCAAAGCGTTGGATCTGGTGACAGTCGCCCAGAATTTGTCGGAGCGAGTGACAGTGAGAAGCATCCAGCATGCTGAGTTGGAACAGAAAGTAAATCGCCTTTCCGAAATGGTGGAGCAGCTGTTGTCGATAGAGTCTTCAAGCACCACTTCACAACGCAATGTACGGGTAATCCGGAACGGTCGCCGCTGTTTCCGATGCAACCAGAATGGTCATGTGGCGAGATTCTGCACCAACGTCAATGTGCCCCATTGTTTCTCTCTATCCATGCCGAGTCGGTGGCGAGTACCAGTCCTCCAGGTAACTATAGAAGGGGTGTCTGTCCGAGCCATAGTAGACACAGGAGCGGCAGTGTCAATTACGAAGAGGTTCAACGGGGTTCCAGTGAATCCATCTTCAATCACGATGCAGACGGTCGGCGGGCATTCTTTGAAAGTGACGGGCACCCAGCGGTTACGAATCAGGATAGGAGAAACGCTCATCCGCCATGACATGTTCATCGTGGAGGAGACGACCGAAACCATCATCGGAACCGACATCCTGAAACGGCTCGGTGTCACAATTGACCTGAAAAACGATGTGGTGATCGTGGCTAACGAGACGATCGAGATAAACAAGAGGAGAACCGACCGGGTTGGTGCCCTCAAAGCCGTGCCTGATTGTCAGAACCGTGCAATACGCAACGTACTGAGCAGGTATGCCCACTTATTCACAGACGCGGAAGATGATTACGGATTTTGCAATTGGGTTGAACACCGAATACCGTTGATCCCAGGAGGACAATGCAAGCCAATCTTCAGACGAATTCCACAGAACACCCTGGTGGAGATACAGAAGCAGGTGACCGAGATGGAATCGAAAGGAATCATCAGGCGAACGCACAGCCCGTATTCATCACCCGTGCTATTGACGAAGAAGGCCGACGGAACCTATCGATTTTGCATCGATTTCCGAGAACTAAACAGGGTGACGGTGAAGGATGCATTCCCGATGCCTGGCTGGCTCGTCTCTAACATCCGCACCTGTGTTGCGTTGTGGGACGGAAACCTAGTCAATATTCGATGGCGCGCGCGAGACCCTCATGTGCCCATTTTCGGTGTGCAATAAACGTCTACCCCCCCCCCCTGTCTTGTCGTTCTCGCTACAGAATGAGATTGCGCGTCGCAATCCGAGACACACAGCGGGTGCTTCAAAACCCGAAAAACAGACTTGCATGTATTTGTCGCATATACTCCCCCATATTACCATGCTAGCTCGTCTACTAGATTAAGGATAGCAAACGAACCGTCTGTATTGGACCTTGTACTCATAAATGAAAAGCTCATGGTAGGCTGGTTACTGATAGCGATTCCGTTAGGCTTCAGCGACCATGTAGCCATAACATCTAACTATGTTTACCATGCAGTGTATCCATCTGAAAATACGAAAGTAACTCATGCAGTTACAAGCTACATCACGCTACCCTCACTCTTCCCACAAATGTTTACGCCTACGTGTGATGGTACGTGGAATATGCCATCCAGGCCTGGAAACCATGGCAGAAACAAGATCGGGCTGTTCTTGTGACTGTTCAGTGAATAGCATCCAAGAACATTAGGGGCCTATTACATCTGCTTTACCAGGTTAAACAGCAGTAAACACAAGCGCTTGCGGGGGACCTCATAACTGTGTACCAGATCCTGATTAAAAAAACCCACATATTTTGAATGGAGAAGGTATATTTCTCGACTGTGCGAGTTACAGTCCAACTACTTGGACTGATCATATGGTACAACATGATCTCAAAGTGAACATGTTATTTCCGATTTTCCGGATGAATTCAACATCAGGTTTACTGGGGAGCTCAATTGGTAGAGAAGGTAAAAAGAAAGAGAGTTAAGAAACAGGATAAAAGTGCTTATTAAAAAGAGCACAAAAGAATTAATACGTCTATCCGTGAAACCGAGTCCTGGGGATCTGCTTCCATGCGGGGTAGTCCCTCGAAAGGTTTCATCCACACTTCTACGTCCCCTTTGGCTTCATGTCGGTTTGGCAAAACAGCAAGCGAGCCATCACCATACTAGCTCTTTTCTGGTCCTTCTTATAAATAATGAGCAATAGGCTCGCAAAGATAAGTGAGCTCTCATGATTTTCGTTTTTTAAATACTCATTTTAGGCCAACCAGCCCATTTCGGTTTCTGACTCTTTCAAGTCCGACACCTTTTCCGCTCGACGAGTGTGTGCCAATTTGCATTGAGTAGGCATATTTGTTCTCACCAATAGGTCTGTGACAATTCGCCACACGTGGGTGTATTAAATAATCCGGAAGCTTCATTCCATCACCTCAGGAGATCGGCCCAGTCATTGTTAACAATTAAAAAAATGTAGTATTGAAGGTGGCAAAATATAAATAGTGATAAATGACTGGCATAAATCTGAGAAATGCACACTTCATGTTGTAAATAGGGAATACATAGAAAAATTAAAAATAAGCAAATTATGTCATTATGAACCATTTTGAGATAGGTCCAGCGACTCCAGACAATCGAGTTGTGGAGTAATTGGTGTGAAAAGTGCATTTTACAGAGCATCGAGAACTGTCACAGAAAGTCGAGTTATATTCTCCGGAAAAGTAGTGATAACAATAAGCAGAATGCAGCAAATGTAAAGAAAGGAACATTAGTTTCGCATGGCGAAAAACGAGATAACGTGCTGCCGAAATAGGAATCAGCTTAATGGTTTAACTAAACGCGGAAGATATTCTTCAAACAGTTTGCACATATTATCGAGCCATGGCCGGTTAGTTTAGAGCCTCCGTCGGAGGCCGAGGTCCGAAGCGCGATTACAGCTCTCAATCGTTTTCGTGCCGCTGGCCCGGATTCCCTCCCACCTGCACTATTTAAGGATGGAAATGAGGTCCTCTGCAAAGCACTGACATTATTCGAATGTATCTGGAAGGAAGAGAGTGTCCCGGCTAATTGGAGCGAATAGCTTATAGTGGCAATATACAAGAACGGCAGTCGCACAGACTGTTCTAACCACAGGGGTATTAGCCTAACGCCAGTTGTAACAAAATTATTGGCCTCGATTCTCGTTCGTCGCCTCACTGCAGAACGCGAATCTCGGATTAGGGAAAAGCAGGCCGGTTTTCGCCCAGGACGTGGCTGTATAGACCATATATTTACTTTGCGGTAAGTGCTAGAGCAGCGCCACACATACCGCAGACCGACAGTAGCTGTGTTCCTCGACTTCAAGAGTGCGTTCGATTCAGTCGATTGATCGATTCTGTTCGAAATACTTGCGCAGATAGGTGTTCCCATGAAATATGTGAACATCCTACGTGCTCTATACTCGAACACTACAGGCCGCGTCAGGGTCTATGGCAAACTGTCGGATAGCTTTCCGACCACAAGTGGCGTTCGTCAGGTTTGTCCGATTTCCTCAGTTTTGTTCAATTTCGTCGTGGATTCTATCATGGAGTGTTCACTTGGGGAATCTCACGATGTAGGCGTTGAAGTGCTGCCTGGTGAAAGGTTAGTTAAGTTAGATTTTGCGGACGATGTTGTCTTGCTTTTCGACGATGTTGAGGCGGCACAATCAACCCTGAATAGCCTATCCAGTGTGGTCCCATTATATGGTATGCACTTCGCACCTTCGAAGTGCAAACAGTTGCTGCAGGACCACCAGCCACTTGATGACCCCTTGACGCTGGCTAACGAGGAGCTCGAGGTGGCTGATCATTTCACTTAGCAGCTGTAACAGCAATGATGGGCGCATAGAAACTGACGTCAGCTCACGCATTGCAAATGCCAAAACTACCTTTTTGAACCTGCGGCATCTTTGGCGACAGAAGGGAGTTACCCTCCGTCTGAAAGGCCGTGTATACAAGACCACAGTGAGGGCCGTTCTGCTGTATGGTAGCGAAACTTGGCCCCTTCGGTCTGAAGATCGGAGACGCCTTCAAGTCTTTGATCATTGTTGTCTGTGTAGCATTGCTGGTGTCGGATGGCACCAGCGTGTCCGCCACGAGGGTGCACGTAGACGAGTACTGGGTAGTGATAATCATGCTAATTCATTAGAACAACAGATAGCACTGAATAAGTTGCGTTGGTTCGGGCACGTGCTACGTATGCCTGATAACCGCTTACCTAGGAGGGGCCTGTTTAGTTTGCCAGATGTAGGGTGGGGCAAGGCTCGAGGTGGACAGAAGTTGAGTTAGCAGCGGAAAATGAAGTCACTGACGACGAAACTTGGTGCCGTTGGCCCGTCTCGCCTTGTGCTTGGCTCGAGACTCTACAGGG
Organism: Dicrocoelium dendriticum; assembly: GCA_944474145.2. NCBI lineage: Eukaryota > Metazoa > Platyhelminthes > Trematoda > Plagiorchiida > Dicrocoeliidae > Dicrocoelium > Dicrocoelium dendriticum. The sequence continues at coordinate 66,101,329 of OX104070.1, read as the reverse complement.
CATGGCTCGCAGTAGACACCAGTGGCGCGTCTGCTGCCGCCTTCTAATTGAATTGCCTGTTTAAAGTGTGTTTGGTGCTGAGTTATCTGCGTGGTAATGGCTGATTATGACGCGGGGCAGTGAAGGCCGCAAGGAAGCTGTCTCGCCGATGCCGCCTTATCTTTGCACGATAGCCAGCTGTTTGTGACGGTATGTTGTCTACACAAGGTGTAGGCACCTTGACCCTGAATGTTTGTTTAGGGCATTAAGGTTTTCAGGTGCTACGGCCCCAAGTGGAATCCACATTGTTCCTCAGGTACATTCGGTTCTAGTACATGTGTGACAAGGCGATTGAGCAGGATACAGGCAAAAAATCTTGCCAACGCAACTAAGTAAGGTTGATGCCAAGATAATTGTCGGTGTGTTGTTTACTACCCATTCCCTTGTACAGTGGAATCACAAGACCATCCTTCAACTCTGCGGGCACTTGCTCTTCCATCCAGACGGCTTCCACCAAACGATGTAGGGCACGTATCATAACTGGTCCTCCGTTCTTCAATATTTCCAGTGGTATGCCATCAACACCAGCGCATTTCCCATTCCGTAGTTGAGCAAGCGCCTCTCTGGGTTTTCGTACATTCCCGGTGTCTCCTCCAATTGCGATAGTACGCTATGGTGTTGCAGCCCGTGTAGTGTGTCCCAGTCTACCTCTGATCGATTGTTCAGGAGCGTATCAAAGTGTCTGTGCCACATTTGCAAGATGTCATCAGATTGTGTATATACGGCCCATGTCCATGGACTGGAGGTTCAATCATAAGTATCACCTAGACAACAGGCAGTCCGCTGACTTCACGACTTACGCACCAAAACTTAGCACCCGGCCAATGCGAACATGACGTCAGAGCATTGGCTCAGAGCGGCTAGCGAATCGCACAGCGTTTTGCAAAATTTTGCACTTTCTGCAAAAATTTGCACTTTCTTAGCAAAATTTTGCGCTTTCTTTGCAGAATTTGAAAATTTTATGCAAATGTGTGGTAAATGGTATCGACTCTAGCCGATTTATATTACACCTTTCAGCCAATCGCTTAAACGGTACAGCCATATTCCTCCTCAAAATAGTCAAGTTCATCTGTAAGCAGCATAAACTTCTGCCAACCGGCGCGGATGCACCAGTTGCGTGCTGCCTGCATTGATGCCCAATTCCAAATCAACCAATAGCATACACCAGGGAGTGCCAACGCGGCTTTGAACCCATATCCCATGGGAGAGCGCTGCATGCGGATGAAACGAATGCGCTTTGGATGTACTAGCCACGCTCAACACTCAAACTCAACAATGAATGGCTACCCCGAAGCCACATTGATGGCAAGACGCACGCGGTACCTCAGGACTTGGCGGCGGTTGAGCACGCTGTACATGATTCCCAGCCATCCTCCTGTCTATGTGAGATACGCAATGCGCGCGGTGTGTCTACACGTTGAGCGTCTGGGTTGACCATGTCGATCTGCACTGTAATGGTGGGAACATCTGCTTGACGAACGGGATTACTGAAGAATGGGCCAGTTGGTGAAGAGGGCTGGATCCCTGTGCACGAGATCGGACACGCACAAAGCCACTTCCTGAAATCTGATAGCCGCCGCATTCCGTGGACGCATGTGAGAACGCTAGTACCCACAGTGTGAGCGGTGTATGAGGGCATGAGGTAATGGCTGACTGCGGCCACATGACCTGTCACGTGCGAACCGGTGTACACTATCCGCACAGCTGGTGGACTGGGTACGGTGCACTGCTTACACACCACTGTGCTGAATGACGCTTGAGTCTACGCATTAAGATCGGATTTCAGCGTTGTCACGGCGCTAATTGTATGTTAAGCGGTGGATACGCACTGCGTTTTAGGACAACTGAACTCATGTACAGCCTAAGGTAACCCCGCAATACTTGCCTTCAGCTGATCGCAGTCGAGGGATATACGGTAATTGCACAATTCTTGGAGGGGATTTGGCTTATCGGACTGGGAACGGGAAGAGCAAATGTTGCGCTTTTGTGTCGAACGAGACGTACTTAACGCAGGCAAAGAAGAGCTGCAATGAACGGTAGCTAAAGCGTGGTCAGCGTCGGACAGTGGGGTATGCTGTTTCGAAGCCTTAACTGCTGCTATCCTACTGTGAAGTAGCGGAATTTCCTTATCTTAAGGGTGTATTCGGCTCAGCGACTCAGAGCAACTGCAACACCCGTTTTTAGCGATGCGAAAACGTTACGGAAACTACCGGTTGTCTGAGGCGTAAGAGGTTCCAACGCATCGCCTGCTGTGGCATGCACTTCTCAGGGGCTTATCTAGAAACATGGGCAGCATTAACAGTAACGGCTCTGAAAGATGTGCAAGCCACAGCTCCCTTATTCCTTCGCTCAAGAATAAGGGATCAACAACGTGCTGAATTTCGCGGAGTAACGTCGACGTCTTGCAATTTCCCAGCTTGAGACCAGTGAGCTGCGCTAATTGAGACCTGCGCTGGGCTGTAACACCTTTGAAATCGCATTCTTCATCATTTCATATTTTGCCCGCTCCGATGGGCAAAGTAGAATGTCCTGAAACGGGGCCACTACTCACGAAGGAAGAGGGTGGGACGAGGTGATTGTAACTCGATCTCGAAAATGGTAAACTAAATATCTGGGCTGTGTTCCATGAAACTTGGAACAGCAAAAGTAGGTATGTCTGCGCCATGAAACGGCTCAGGTGCTACTTTTGGGTTGTGTATAGGGATCAGAGATGAACTAATAGGATGAAAATATCAAAGTTAAGCAGGGAACAAATTGATACATGTGCAAAATCGAGAAAAAGGAACGAACGTCCCAAATAATACAAACAAACAAAAAATTTAAATTCGCGCGTGCGAATCGGGGTCACCAAATTTTGGGACTAGTAAATACCATTCCGAGACCGTGCGGGTAATCAAGCGCGGAAATCAGAAGGCAAATGAAGTCGGACACAAAGGACTACATTCGACGGACTACAAAAAGAAGTGGACGGATGAAGCGAGAGAGGAGAAATCGTCAGCACAGTAACGCACACAGTAGACAGGTGACAGCAGTAAAACAAGTGTAAGTATAGCACAATGGGTCAGCGATAACATTGTAATTAAAAGACAAGTTTATCTTTGGGGGCGTTACAAATTCTATTTTAGCGCGCTTCACTTTGATGTTCTTCTGAATACTGTATTATAGAGCAAACAGAAATGAATTCCGTGTAATTCTTTTGAAATATGGTGAAAAAAGTTAAAAAAATTATCACCCGTGAATATCGTTATCGTTCTCATGTAACATTTAAAATATCTGACTTACGATATTTCAGGATTCACAAATGTGAGATGTCATCGTCAGTGTGCAGTCGTTCTCTGAATCGAATAGTGGCAAAATACAAATCTAACGTTTTGACCAGTTGCACAGATGTTGCCTATCACATGTTCGGGTAAACTGTTCCAAATGTTTACCACTCTCCGTTAGAAGCACAGTGGGTGGGGAACACACTTCACATCCGGCACGACAAGTTTGTATCTGTGTCCGCATGTGCTGCATGGCCCTCGTAAGTGCAGCATTGGTCTTAGTATTGGGAAGTCACCGAGATGTAGAATACGGTAGGTCATAATGAGGTCGACTCGCACCCGACGGTAGGACAAGGTGTAGAGTCCTAGTTTCTCGCACCGGTCTTCATACCCAAAGCCACGTAAACTCGGGATCAGCCTGGTAGCAACGTGTTGGACCCGTTCGATCTTTTGTGCCTCGCCTCGGGTAATCGGAAAAGAAGGCGGGCGAACCGTACTCTAGCATTTGTCTAATGATAGAAGAGAAGAGGCGAGTGGCAACCACTTCAGACCATGTGCCGAAGCTACGTTTGAGCGCCCAAAGCATGCGCAGTCCGTTACGATATAGCCTGTTCGTGTTGTCCACGGACTTCAAATCATAGCGTGAGAGTACACCTAGGTCTTTCACGGAGGGTGTGGGATATAGCGTTTGGCCGCAAGGGTGTAGGTTCGGCCGTTAGCATCATCATCATCATCATCATTATACTTGTCAGCTAGAGATGGTGAAACACCTCCGCTATTGTACCGCAATACATAAAGGAAATACATACATACATATATACAATACAAAAAGGAAAAATAAATACGACAGTTGAATGCCAGCTGAGCTACCAGCAACGGATAGGCATCGTTCCGGTAAGCTACCAGCCAGCTACTAGGCAAAAATTTTTTATTATGTTTTACCTTACGAAATGAGATCGTAGATCCAGGGGGAGAAGGGACAAAGAAACTCACAGCACAAACGCCACTGAGGTCGGCTCCTTGCCATGTCAGCAAGTGTATCCAACCAAACGTGTTCACCGTCTTTTGGACCCCAACCAGGGAGCCGTGACGCTCCAACCGAGGCTAGCTCCGAAGTGAGAGACTTCATTCCCCTGGACCAAGTCATCGCTTGGCCACCTCTCCTCTTCTTCCACCCACATCCCCGGTGAGCAAACAACGCTCGTCGAGGGAGTCGGTGGGCTGGCATGTGCAACACGTGGCCCAGCCATCGGAGCCTGGTGCGAGAAATAACGGTGCTCAGCGGTTCATTCCCTTTTCCTGGGCCGTAAACAAGGTGTCGAACACGCTCGTTACTCACGCGGTGTTCCCACCAGATGTGAGCCAAACTGCGAAGGCACCGGTGGTCGAACGTAACTAGCCTCTTCATGTCCGACGATCTTAGGGGCCAGGTTTCGCAACCGTACAGTAAGGTCGAACGTACCGCTGCATTGTACACTCTACCCTTCAGGGCGAGAGTAATGTCGCGCTGCCGCCATAGGTGGCGAAGGTTAGCAAAAGCACTTCGAGCTTTCGCTATACGGTTCGTGATCTCGTCTTCGATCCCAAGGGCGCTGATACAACTTCCCAGGTAATTGAATTTCCGAACGACTTCTAGCTGATTCCCACCAAGGGTCAGCACAGGGTGCGATCCCTGCCAATCTTGGAGGTACGCTTTGCACTTCAATGGTGCAAAGCAAAGCCCGAAGCGACTGACAGCCAGTGCTAATCCGTCCAGCGCGGCTTGACACGTCTGAGAGCTGTCACAGATGTGGGCAATGTCGTCTACATACTCCAAGTAAAGAAGTCGTCCTCCTGGGAGTAGCTTCACACCTTCCAAGTCATGTCCTGTAAATGCAAACTCCATGGCTTCGTCAATAGCGAAGTTGAAGAGGAAAGGTGACAGAGGGCATCCTTGTCTCACGCCGCTGGAGATATTGAAGGGTGGCGACAGCTTGCCGTAAGCCCTCACTCTGCCCGTGCTACGCGCATATAATGCTTGGATAATATTTGCATATTTCTCGGGTACACATTTCCTGAGTAACAATTCCAAAGGGCACATCGATCAACCGAATCGAAGGCACCTTTGACGTCGAGGAACACGACTACGGTGGGCCGCCAATATGTGTGACAGTGCTCCAACAACTGACGCAAGGTGAAGATGTGGTCGATGCAGCCACGACCACGACGAAACCCGACTTGCTCCTCACGTATCTGGCTTTCAAGAGCGCCAGTCAGTCTGTGAAGAATTGTGGAGGCGAGTAATTTGGAGGCGATAGAGATCAGACTGATTCCTCTATGGTTGCCGCATTCCGACCGCCAACCGCCTTTGAAGATGGGAACAATAACGGAGCGGCTCCAGTCGGTTGGGACAATCTCCTGCTCCCACAGTTTCACTAGTAATTCATGTAAAGCATCAATAAGAGCAGAGCCGTTAGCACGCTTCCCCAGGCGTTCCAACCCAACCCCAACGACTCAGCCTCCGGCAGTATCAACTCCATTCTCCCTCCCTCCTATAAGTAAAAACAGTGACTGCAGTGCGCCTGCCTCGACTTCTGTACTGTGTGCTGCACCTAGTAGTCTGTTCACTACACTCGAGACTGTAAGCTACAGTCAACCAGCCATAGTGAACAACCCGGCAACGTACGCATCGGTTGCTGCCAAGCAAACACAGGAAAGAGCACCGGTAACCTTTGTGCCCGAACTAGAGAAAACAAAACTGACGCAGCACGGATGGCACACATCAAGGCCGTTCACAAATTCAACAAAAACACCAGAAACTAAGCCTCGAAATCCAAAACCAGTAGCCACCAGGCCCAACCATGGTGTCCTAAATATTGTATGCACTAATGTCCCCGAATCCAAATCCAATACAATTAATGGTAAGTTGACGGATGATCGAAATCAGTGGGTTTCCATCTGTACGTCGATCGGAGTCCATGCTAATCCCACGACATTAAAAAGAATCTCGCGCCACCCAAACGCGTTGCACTACGGCGAACCCCGGTTACTTCGAGTAACACTAAACTCGGCGGACGAGACTGAGGCCATTCTGCTGTCCGCGAATCGTCTGCGCAACGACTCAAGTGGAGTGCGCATACTGCCCGAAATGCCTTGGAAAGAACGTTCAGGGGATCCCGCCAACAAAGATAGGTACAGAATAAGTCAAGATAAGAAAACAGTGATTGCTCACGGTGTTCCTGAGCTTACTGACTCCTCTTCCGACGATGCTCAGATGCATGACCGCGAGCAATGGCACTACATCCGGGAGGTTCTTTCTCTCGAAAATGTGGTGGTCACCTCGTTGACAAGGATCCCCATATCACCAAACTATAAAGGATGCGGTCCCATGCTCTTAAAACTTGTGTTACAGTCGGAACAAATGGCACAAACCCTACTAGCGAACTGGATCAAATTCCGTTGCAGATTGCCAACGGAAATTCGTCTGAAAGCAGCAAGAACACCAACACCTTTTAATGACAATTCAGTAGAGGCACAACCCTTAATGAAAACGCCAACTGCAGGACCCGACTCGGGGACGGTTTCAAGAGTAGCCATACTATCCGGAGGGGCCCAGCAGAGCACGAGCAAACACCAGGATTCGGAGCATCTGATACCTGCTTACATATCAAATACTTCTCGAGAGTATGCAACCCATCCAAAAAACGATTAGTCGCCGACCCTTTAATGGTCAGCGTAACCTCATTTGCTTCATCCACCCCTCCAGTCGCCGGCCACTCACTGGTCGGCGAAACTTCACGTATGAGTTGTACAACTTCTGAAACATTGATTAAATCTGAGAAACTTTCGTGTATGTAGACCAACGCCCAAGGGCTCCTCAGTAAAAGTAACGAACTTCGACTGCGTCAGGTTGCGAATGCTTGGGACCTAATTTCTATTACCGAAACTTGGTTGCATCAAGAGGTGACTGATGCTGAGGTTGAGATAGCCGGAATGTCAATCATCCGGAACGACCGCCCCAGCAGAGGAGGTGGGGTCCTACTCTACTACCGCAGCGATCTACAATGTACAATAGTTGAGGACCTGGAAACACACGTTACCGACTCACTCTGGTGCCGTTTCCGACTGAGACACAACGATACATGTCTCATAGCTATCGTCTACCGCCCCCCAACGTCCACTCTGGAAATGGATTCCTGCTTGATCCGTGGCCTAAACAGAGTAACACGCACTAGGTACAGCCACACTCTCATCTCCGGGGACTACAATCTACACAATCTGGAGGTTTCGGCATCGCCCAGTGAGCAGTTCAAAGCAGACTTGCAGGAACTGATCGCTAATATCCCTTTGTACAATCATGTCACCACGCCCACTAGATTCAGGACAGCAAACAAACCGTCCATATTGGACCTTGTGCTCACAAATGAAGAGCTCATGATTGACAAGTTATTGATGGATAGTCCATTAGGTCTCAGTGACCACGTAGTAATAACTTTTGACTATGTGTGTTATGCAGAGTATCCATCTGAACACTCGGAACTAACTCATACAATCACACGCTACCACGTATTGAAAGAACTCGCCGACGCAGCTGCTTGGGAATTCTCAAACAAAAGTCCCCTTGACAACGTTTGGGCAGAGTTCGTTAATAAGCTCAGCGACATCGTCAACAAAGCATCAGAGACCAAACCCCTTCGTCCCGCGAAAATGCCTTCAATTATAAGGAGTAGGACTCGCAAATGCCTGGCGATAAGGGATGCAGCATGGCGTGCCTACAAGATTAACCCAGACTCAGAGACTTGGGGAAATTTCCTGACCCATCGCAACCATTGCACCGCACTTGTCCGTGAGGACAAAATAACGTATCAACAGTGTCTAGCCAAAAGGTTCATGGCAAACAACAAACTGCTGTATAAGCATGTCAATAAGCTTCGTAAAGTGAAGCATGGAATACCCTCACTATTCACGACAGGCGGTAGAGTACAAAGCGCCGAAGAAGCAGCTAATGCACTGCGGCTACAATACGCCCCAATTTTTGAACTCGCAACATCTACCTGTCCCATAATATCAAGCTCATTACCGACACCTTTGATTACAAATGTTATTTTCAACCCATCAATTGTGCTAAGAAAGTTACTCTCACTGCGCGAACATAGTTCTCCGGGAGCAGACAACATCCGCCCGAAGGCACTGAAGGCTGTGGCTAATAAGCTAGCTGAACCACTGTCACAGTTCTTTCAAAGGTGCTTTGATGAACAACGAGTCCCCACTATGTGAAAGTGTGGCATTATAACCCCTATTTTTAAAGGCGGTAGCTGTTCCGATCCTGCATACTATCGTCCAGTGACTCTCCTCTCTGTGCTCGCGAAGGTGATGGAAGCAGTCATCGCTGAGGCTTTGATGGACTATCTGGAAAAATGCAACAACTTGGTAGTGGAAGAGCATGGCTTCCGTCAACACCGGTCATGCACCATCAACCTACTTATTGCTCGAGGTAGTTGGACGGAAGTGGCCGATGATGGGGTCGGAGTCGACGTCATCTATCTGGACTTTTCCAAAGCTTTCGACCGCCTCGATCACCGCATCCTACTTCAACGGCTTCAGAGTTACGGAATCGGAGATCCTGTACTTGGTTGGATTGGCAACTTCCTTTACCAACGAAAGCTCCAAGTACGTGTTAGGGGATCACTTTCTAACCCAATTGAGGTGGAATGTGGTGTCCCGCAAGGCTCAGTGCTGGGACCGCGCTTATTCCTGGTGTTTATCAACGAGCTGGCAAGAGTCATCTCCTCAAACTTCCTGCTTTTCGCCGATGACGTCAAGATATGGCGGGCGATTAGTAACAAGGCAGATCAGGATCTGCTCCAACATGACCTAGATTGCATTTACGAATGGTCAAAGAGTAACAAGCTTCAATTGAACATGGCTAAGTGCAAAGTGATGCATCTGCGTCACCAGCTGGTGAGCGCCTACAAGATTGGAGACCACATCTTGGCAAAGGTTTCTCATGAGCGGGACCTGGGTGTATTGGTACAGGAAGATCTCGGGTGTTCCAAACAAGCAGAGAAGGCGAGGAGAACCGGAAATCAACACTTCGGCCTTCTTCGCAGAGCCTTCGGTCGGTTTGAACCATCAATATTTCCCCAAATGCTTAACGCCTACGTGCGCCCGCATGTGGAATATGCTATTCAGGCGTGGTAGCCGTGGCAGAAACAGGATCTCGTTGCTCTCGAGACTCCTCAACGACGGGCAACCAAGAACGTCAGGGGCCTCTTTCACCTGCCCAATCAGCTTAGACTGAAATCTCTAAGAATATACAGCAGTCGATATCGGCTTTTGCTGGGGGATCTCATAATGGTTTACCAGATTCTGAAGAACCCAAACCACATTTGCCGTCCGCTGCTGGAATTGAACCCCAACATTAAACTAAGAGGTCACCCTCTGAAACTGACAATTCATTATAGCCGGCTTGAATGCCGTAGAAATTTCTTTTCTCTCCGCGTGTGTGAGCCTTGGAATGCCCTCCCTAATTATGTCGTCTCTGCTCCCAATCTGGCGATATTTAAAAACGTGTTGACGATGCGTTGTCTCACTTACATTTCCTTTTATGACTTGTTAGCCAGGGGCTACAAAACGCAATCAAACGGTTTCTTGCCAAACGCTCAACCATTGGATTTATGGATTTTTATGTTTAATACGCGAACATCTCCGCTATTTCACATAAGTCTGTGATGAGTCCACCACAAGGCTTTTCACTTTATTATGCAATTTATTTTCGCAATAATTTCCATCCCACGGGACTTGTTAAGCGATGCTTTTTTACCCGTAATAAACCATTGTCCATTGACCATTGTCCAAATGCAGACTTGGCTGGATTGACCGGGAGAAGAACTTCTGCAGACCATGTGGATAGGCGGTTGAGGTCTTGCTGAAGTAGGTCACAGTCATCGGGAGCGTCGATTTCTCTCCAAATCTGCATGTCGTCCGCAAACAAGGCACATGGCGACCGGAGAAGCTGCGGTAGATCGTTGATGTGGATCAAGAACAGAGTGGGCCCCAGCACAGTGCCTTGAGGCACGCCACTTGTAGAGGGGTACCAGTCAGTTAGATGGTCGTCGACCTGTACCCTCCACTTTCGTCCAACAAGAAAGTCGCGGATCCGCCGGTGCAGTGAGGCGTCGACACAACACATTCTGAGTTTGTGAAGGAGAACCTCATGACTGACCTTGTCAAACGCTTTACTGAAATCGATGAATATCACGGCGACGGACTTCCCCTTGCCTATTACCTTCAACCACTCATGCCTCGTCACATGCAGGTTCGTAATGCATGAGCGACCTTGAATAAAACCGTGCTGTGCGGGCATCAGGACCTCGTTTGACTGTAGCAACTGCAGCAATCTCTTCTTCATGATTTTCTCAGCAACGTTTACCAAAATAGGTGTCAGACAAATTGGTCTGTAATTGTCTACTTTGCTAGGGTCGCCCCCTTTCGGAATAGTCCTCACCACCGAACATTTCCAGTCAACCGGCAACAAACCTTCGGACAGTGACCTGTTGAAAAGGTCAGTCACGACAGGAGAGAGGATGGTTGAAAGTGACTTGAGAACTAGTGGGTGAAGCCCACCAGGTCGGGCAGGTTTGGTGCCGTCAAGGTTGGCGAGTAGTTGAGCTACCTCTTCAACGCCGCAATGCAGACTATCGAGTTCGGTAAAAGCGGTACACGTCGAACTCGGAACAGACCCCTGGTTATTCGCAAATACAGAAGTGAAGTGCGTCACCAACGCGGACGCACGCTCAGTGCTGGAGGTTAGGGACTGTCAATCCGAGCCATCCAGCAATGGCACATCACCTGCCGGCTTCAGGCGTCTATTCACGCATGCGGAGATTCTCTTTTGGGGCGGTCTTCGCGGCTAATGCGAGCTGCTCTTCGAAATGTCAGCGTTTATCTTTTTTTTGCACTGTTGCAGAGGTTCCGCTGACTACTATACCCTTCGTAGTCATTAGCGGAGCCAGAGAGGAGGAATTCGTCCCACGGTCTGCGCCGCCTCCGAGCCAGATTTCCATACTCCTTGTCAAATGAATGAGGCTTAATCGGTCCCACCTCTAGACATTTCAATGGCACAAATTAGGAACACAGTGAGGTCAATCTCTCTTTTATAAATATCCAACAGTCTTCCACAGATGCAGCTTGTGACAGAGACCAATCCAGTTGACTCGCGGCTCGAAGTGCGTTTTCCAGTAGTTGTGAGCTGGTTCCAGCGGACGTGAATACGGCAAAGATAATCCCATATCAGCTATGAGCACTGAATGGTTGCTTGTAGCCAGGGGCTCCAGGATCCGAACGTCACGCACTCGTTGTTCGTAGCTCATTAACATCAGGTCGAGACATGACGGGGTTGAACGTGTTGATATGCGTGCTGGCTGGTATATGTGTTGCGATGCACCAGTTTCAAGTCCCAAATCCACGAACTTTGCTTCAACCTCACTATGTTCAGGCATCAAATGCACATCAGGCCATCGAATTCGAGGACAGTTAAAATCGCCCATAAGTAGAAAGTGTGGACGACTCATGTGGATCCGAAGAATGGGCAGCCAATCCAAACAACGACTCAGGGGACCGCAATAAACTGCGTCCACAAGCAGTTCTCCGCGCCTGAGGAGGACGGAGCACCACAGTAGCTCACACAAACCATCGTCACTTCGGTAGGTGCTCACAAGTCTCCCACGCAAGGAAGACCGGATGTAAAGTAAGACACCACTGTGGGCATTCTTTAGTCTATCGCATCGGAAACACGAGTAACCGTTGAGTTCAAGTTCTTGGGTGTATAACTCTGCTTGCAGCCATGTCTCTGCGAGTTCCACTACGTCTGGCCGCTTTGACGCAACGAAACAACAAAGCTCATCGCGCTTATTCATAATGTTGCAAACGTTTGTGAAGGCTACTCGCAGGCCGCAGCAGGAGCCGCCGGGCGTACTTGTTGTGTGAGTAGCCTGTTTATCCTGATTCGCGGATTGTTGGAAACCACCCGAAAAGTTACGATACGAAGATTTGTTTCCCCCTCACCAGTGCTTCTTTTCAGCGCAATGATGGCAGACTTTAGCCGCTCCCTGTCTACTGGGTCCAGGTCTGGACGAACATGTATCTTCAAACCTTTCAGCCTACTTAGGCGGGACATGATCAGTCTTGGACTGACCGTCCACAAAAGTGATTCTCATAGGCCGATTTTGTTGATCACCTTGCCTTCCCAGACGGGTAATCTGCCTCACTTTTACCGAGTCCTCACCAGCGTCGAGGAGTCTATTAATTAGACCCTGTAAAAACTCGACATCGTGATCGTAGCGCACTTGGGGTGATGGATCACTGGACTCCGGTGTGTAAAAGATCACGAGATTATAACGCTTCTGGTCGGACGAGGTTGATCTTGCAGGGCAAAGCATACTACCAGCCTCACCTGATTTGGCTAACTGTTGAGTTACAGAACGTAAACGCCCAACGCCCCTTCCTAATTTCGTCCTCTGTTCTTTCCACTGATCTTCAGCACTCGGACTTTCACCTGCTGGGACATCAGTGTCCGTTGGACACAACAAAGGTAAACAATTTAGGCCAGGTGCAACTGGGCTTCTCACAACTGTTGGACTTCGTGTCGGTGAGTTTGCACGGGTAGAGGAGGACGACTAAGCCGAAACCTGAAGGCTCTTCGGGCTAGGTTGTTGGACCAAACACACGGAGCTGTTCGCAACGAAACGCTGAGGCCTACACGTCGGCTTTACTCTTTCTGGCTGTATCTTATTTCGGCAATTTTCACATATAGTTTGGATGAAATCGTGTTGGATCCCGCGAAGACGATGAAAATGCTCAACTGATAATCCAACACATGAAATGTGGTATTTAACTTGGCACAAAACACACGTGAGGGCATTTGAATGGTATCCGACTAGTTTGGAGCAAGTACCACAGGATGACTGCTTCGGCATTGTGAATAATCCGAAAACAAGATGGCGGCCAATTGACGAAGAAAATGGCGATAGCAAGATCGCCGAAAACAAGCGATGAAAACACAAGTATTTCCGATCGGAAATTTCTGAATCGGAAATGAAACTGAATTGTATCTTAATTTCCACGAAATACTTCCAATGAACGAAGAAAGCCAACACAAAGTGATCTTGTTAACAGCGAAAAATAACCGACCGGAGGCCGCTATCCGCATGGTCAGAGAAAATTCTTCAGGTGAAGTTCGTGTTCTTATGCCTTGCAGCCAAATAATAGCAGATCGTTCGCAGTGCAAAGGTATGCTGGCAAACCTTCCAGTGCTTGTATTAGACGTTTATGGATGAGCTAGCTAGATGCTTTTAATCCAAATGGTAGACGTACCCACCGGAATCGCTCGAGCGGTGTGCCGAACGTTCTTGGATAGTTGGATTCCTCATCTAACACGGCATGCCAAAACACGGAAGCTAGATGGACTTTGGTGAAAAACTTTGCCTTTTATAGTACTGGTAATACATCGTCCAGCGTTGGCAGGTTGCAAGATTCTCTTCGAAGAGCAGCGTAAAGTGGCTTTGGGTTAATAGACACTCGTAAATCACCGGACATCTTAGTGACAGTTGCGACTTGACTGATCCAATCTGTCGGTTCGTCCACTTTAGTTATTATCCTGAGTGTAGCTAGGCGCTCCAACTCTCGAGAAAGTTTACACGCTATGCTATAGGCACCTTCCTGGCCGGCAGAACTCTGGTATAGCGGACTCGTTTAAGGACAGATGTGCGGATCCATCAAATCTCCCCACTGTTTCATCCAACACGTTAAGATAGCGATCCATGAGATCTGTGGCTAACTGATACAAATTAACAAGGCGTACATAGTTAAGAAAACAAAACCGAGCTGCTGAATGGAATCATGGCCCAAGATGGACATGAAGTCTCCATGTTTCACGACAAACTCGATGTGATGGCCTGTTCCGTCCCTCAGATTGGTAACTTCCAGTATGACGATACCATTGGGCTGACATTTTGACCCATTCTGAATTTTGAGACACTGTCTTTCGTTGTCACAACGCACTCAAGGGCAGTATGTCTCCGGCAGGATATCAACCGTGGCTACTGCATCTAACTAGAAACGCACAGGTTTCTCCTCGACGATAAGTGTCGCATATGCACTTCTTTTGTCACCCAAACGTTTTATGTTGCTTATGGAGAGCTCTGGTTTTACTGGCGAGCCATCACAGTCGACTGGATTTACTTATCTTGAGTGACAACATTGCGCAAAGAGGCTGTTCTTCGAGCATTTCATGCGTGTCTTTCCCCAGGCTGGGCAACTTTCCTTTGCAGGGTGGTGACAACGACCACAATACGAACAGTTTGGTACCCGCCCAGATATGAATCGCCACACGGCAACTTTGGGCTGGGAAACCGCGCATATTTCAGCAAAGTTGTCAGAATTCATCTGGGGAAATTGAGGCAGATGCCATTTCACTATTGAAGATGTTAATGCAGTGTTGTAACGACAAGTTTCATTGTTGCAGCAACCTCCGGGTAATGTTCTCGTCCTGGTTATCCGGTACAATCTGATCTCTTATCAGGTATCGCAAAAATGGCATGTTCTTGCCAATATTTTCAGCTCGGTAACGTACTTATTGATTGATTCACTATGGAGGCGGTTTCAACAAAAAATATAAAGCGTTGGTAAGTTTCATTTCTCTTTCCATCGCAAAACCCACCGATCTTTTGTATCACGGTGTGCAAATCTAGAGGTTCGCGGTCGAAATTCACCGTATCCAATAAGCGTTTTGCGTCATCGCCAATCCGTATCCGTGGAAGCTTGTTGGCCAGTTATAAAGAATGAGGTAAACTCATTGTGCAACCGTTTTGCGCCTCTCTCTCTCTCTCTCGGACCGGTCAAGCCATATTGGTTCGATAAGGAATATCGTAGGCCGATTCGGAAGCGGCATAGGATGTGGGACAAATTCCTTATCTCTGGCTCGGTCGATCACTAAGTGTATAAAAAGCAGCAAAGCATTTGTAAGAAGGTGAAAATGAGCTAGCGTCGGCATTTCGAAGAGCAGCCTACAACCACCGTAAAGACCACCCAGAAGAGAATAGTTGCGTAGGCGAAGCGGCGCCTAAAGCCAGCAGGTGACCTGTCAGTGATAGAGGGCGCGAACGGACAGCCCCTAACCTCTAGCACTGAGCGTACGTTTGCAATGGCAGCGCACTTCGATTCCGTGTATGCAAATGACCAGGTGTCTGTAACGGTCTTGACGGGTACCGCCCTCACCGAACTCGACGGTACCGATTTTGGCGTGGAAGAGGTGCGTCAACTACTCGCCAAACGTGACGCAATGAGCTTGCTGGACCTGATGAGCTCCACTCCCTGATTCTCAGGTCCTTTTCGGACAGCATCTCACCCGCTGTGACTAACCTGTTCAACAGGTCACTGTTCAAAGTCTCGTTTCCGATTGATTGGGAATGCTCGGTGGTCAAACCGATTCCGAAAGATGGTAACCCCAGTAAGGTAGACAATCACGGGTCAATTTGTTTGACACCTATTTTGACCAAAGTTGTCGAGAAGCATGTGCAGAAGAGTTTGCTGCAGCTGTTACGGTCAAAAAATCTTTTGACGTCCACACAGCACGGTTTCATGCCAGGTCGTTCATGCATCACCAGCCTGCTCGTGAGGAGACGTGAATGGTCGCAGTCAGTCAATCAGGGGAAGTCTGTCTACGTGGTCCATATCGATTTCAGCAAAGCATTCGACAAGGTACTCTTCACAAACTGAGGGTATGTGGCGTTGGTGACCCACTGCACCACTGGATCCGTGAGTTACTCGATTGACGAAAGTGAAGGGTGTAAGCCGATAGCCGCCCGACCAAACCTCAAGGTCGATTCTGCCGCGGTAACTCGAAATATTAGCGTGCTATACTAATCGAGTATATCAGCTGAAATGTTGTGGAAAACAGTGTTTAACTAAGCATGTGAAACAAAAGTTGGATATTGTTAAAATTGCTCTAATCCGAGGCAACTTGGATCGGTCAAAGTGGTGTTGTACTAAACGTTTCGTTGACTCTTGCTGGCAACTTTTCCGGTTCGCCTGAGCACTAACTACTTTTACACCCGGTTTTACCGTTCGTGATTTTACTACTGCCTTCATTTCTATCATACGTGTTTCCTTATGCACCCGCACGGGTGTACAGGCTAATACCGCTTTCGGCAGTGCTAGCTGTGCTATGCCGGTGACTGACGATTCTGGCTTCATGCTGTGCGAGGACTGTAAACGCTGGTATCGCAAGCAATGCACCGATCTGACTGTTGAGCAATACGCAATGATGTCTACCAACGACAGTATGATTGTTAGCTGCGTCAGTTGTTGTGGACATAGCCATGGCCGTCCGGCTTTTTCCGTAGAGACCTCGAAGCCACTGATGATCGACTGCAAATTTTGAAGAATTCAATTACAGCGGTCACCACGATTGATCGTAAGATGGACTGGCTCATAGAGGCACCTACGTTCTCCAGTGATGCCAGTCCGATGAAGCCGAATGGGTAGGTTAGCTCTGTAGGTTAACTGGCGTTGCCCGCCAATGTGTCAAAAGTACCCACTGAGACAAATCCGGATGATGAAGATGCTGCTCTCAGCATTTCTGGCTCTACTCAGAAAGATGCCGAATTTTTAGTCATTGGATCAGCTATACGTCAAGGAAAGAGGACTACGAAATTGCATAGGCCAAAGCTTCATCTAAGACTATCCAGACAGCAGGTGGAAAGTGATGGATGCCGTCATCACGTGCTAAATCGACGGACGTTTGTGCGGAGGTGAGAACTGCAAGCAACATATCTTATCGTCCGGGGCACAGGTTGTTGAGACTGACACCGTCGTCGAGACAATAGTGCCTTTGTCCGTTGGACAAAGAAGCAAAGGGAACAGAGCTATCGGTAACCCCCCCTTAAGGCTGGAAAGCTTAAAGAATGATGAATCAAAACCAGAGCAAAAAACGCACGTTGTAGTTGCTTCAGCGTCGTCTTATAAGGTGCACCGTCTCAGTGCCTGAGGCTAAGCCGTGCTGTCAATATGAATCCAAAAACCCGCGAGATAAATACACCCCATCGAGGTGATTCTTTCATGGGTTTCAGCGTTATATTTCGTAACGTGGTGAAATCAGTTGCCTTCCTGCGGAACGCACGTTGGACGACCCTCAGTAGTTTAAATGTGCACAACAAAGTTCTTACGACAGGGGTTCCTCCTGTTACTTTCAGAAAGTCGACTAGTTTGGGTGACGTCCCAGTTACCGCGCCAAGCCCTCGACCGCGCTTAGTTCGCGTGGTCTTCTCCACTCCGGAGGAACGCAACGCGCTATTGGGTTTGCTTTCAAACCGAAAGTTACTAATGTCAACGTTCAGCTAGACCTTCATTGGCTGATAGGCTGGAACCAAACGAGGCCATTAAGGACCTCGAAAACAGGTGAGCGACAGGTGAACAGGGGCTTCGGTTGGTGTGTTTCCAGTTGGTCAGCCGACGGTCCTTTCCCGCCCTACTGGGGCTCGTTCTGATAGAGCAGAATAAAGGTCTGGATACTACGAATACCTTCAGACAGTGCTCAGCGATGAGTGTAGCCTAAGGAATAGAGGGCACGAGATAGGTCTGAATGTAGATCGGTCTCATCCCGGTATACTCGCATTCACCAAAACGTGGCTGTCTCGGGACATCATGTACGGCTAGTTAGATGTGATCGTTCAGTTGGCCGAAAAGGCGGGGGCATTGTGCTTAAGGTTAACTGCAAAAATGACGTCTTGAGGACCTGCATATTTTAGTCGGCAGCCAAAACGGTCAAAGCTCCGTCGGCAGTGATTAGCACTTCTTCGGCGCAACTTACAGTTGTAATGCAGAGATAATCTATCCTGGCCCACTCTCAGTCAGCAGGCTTTGGCAGGCCTGAAAAAGCAGCAGACAGCGCAGTTTCGACCTTTCGGGCCTCGGCAGTGGTGCGCCTTCCATTGGACTCATGCTGGGTTCCGACCCGGATGCCAGGAGCTGGTGCCACTTCGCCATGGGTGACAGCCACGGACCTGTGTGATGGACAGTTGTGATATAGCTCGGCTTATATTCCACTGCCATCGCAGTTAAGAGCTGTGCAGAGGACAGCAGTTAGCCCCACGAGCTAGGAATTGCCGCATATCGCGCATGTGCGACATAGGACTTAGGACAGATTTTTGTATTACTAGTGAGTAGTGGGGATTTTTGTATAATTCAGATAACTCAGCACGACACTCCGTCAGCAGGCTTTGGCAAATCTGGAAAAGCATCAGACGGCGTTGTTGCAACCTCATGGGTCTCGTCAGTGGTGCGCCTTCCCTCAAACCCTTGCCGAGTTCAGACCCTATGACTTCCGGATGTCAGCAGCCAGTGCCCTGAAGTGAATTTATTCGCTCCCAATCAGCCAAGAGGTGTCTGACACAGGATGACTTCAAATTACAGGAAGTTTGCTGAGCAGATCATTCCTGCAGTTCAGCGTTAGGTACATTTCGATGCAGATCTTCATGAGCTTTCGATACAAGTTCCACCTGCACCAGCTCGTGAACCCCTCTATTAGGTACATAGACGTCCGAGTGCCCTCCATGTTTGACCATGGTTTTGTCAAGTGACTCGACTTCGTACAGGTAGTTTCTTACGGTGATCATGTCTGTCTATCCTTCAGCTTTGTCTAGACGTCAAAAGAGCATCCTTGTGCTTTATCCAAGCATATGGTGCGCGAACTATCAAGGAAGAAGTACCAAGGCTACAGGTTTGCGTTATGAAATTTCAATGGCCGATAAAGTTAAAGCAGCTCGAGATAAATTTGTCTTACCCCCCGACAGTGTCTTCTCCTTACATCCCACTTGCGGAGAAATGAGACGAACACAGCCCCGTTGATAGATACCCCTGGTAGGTACCTGCTCAATAATTGTACTAGGTGCCTGAGGACTTACCGAGCCACTCTATTAACTAACACCTATGATAGGTAACGCGAGCCTAGAAATAGATGTAAACAGCACTTGAGGAAAGCTCGGATGTTGTACGGAAAGGGACTGGATGATGGAGCATCGGAAAAGCCGAAGAAGACTTTCGCATATGATAAGAGGCGTGGTGGTTGAAATTCGACAATTCTAACTTTGATGCGGGCCGAACGAAACTAATGCGTATGCGGATTCTGATAAGGATTGCGTACTTGGTGAGTAGTATGCAGGGACTTCTGTGCGTGAAGCCGCGTTGGCTAATGTTGTACTTGTTCCCCGAGGGTTCTTATTCAGCTGAATGTAATGTGGTGGAAACGCAAGTCCTGAAATGGACTCTTCCAAAGCAGCAAGAACTGATTTAATTCACTTGAAGCTTCTTTATGAGTTGGGGGCGGAACTAAGTGGAAGCCTCTCACCGAGGCTTCTCTACATTACTATACGCTACATAACTAAGCACTGATGGCGTCACTTCGATTGGTGACGAAACGTTTGCAACCAAATTGTCAACCTCAGCGAACAGTTCAACGGCGACCTTCCTTCCCTTTATCTTTCATTTTAGCTATATCTTTTTCGCTTCAGGTGACCGGCACAGCGGGGACTTTTAGTGTAATAAACGTGGGCAATAATTGGTTAACCACGGTGTGGTTGGGGTGCTTCGTTTTAGACGCATCAGGACATGGGAGCAGCTTATCATTTCCTGACTCAAACATGTGCTCAAGAAGGAACACGCGATGGAGTTTCCTATCGTTCCAGTCCCAACTGAACTTGAACTTGACAAATGACGTACGCCAAGTCACGATGCTGTTCCTGATTTAGATCCACAATCTATCTCAGTCGCATCGATCGTCGTGTGATTTATTTGTGAATGAGTTATTTGAGCAATACCTCAACCGCTTTTCGATGTGGTCTGCAGCGGTCCGCCTCCAGGTCAACCCATCCAAGTCGGTTTGGTTGACCCTAGGTAAGGGTGGTGACGGCCGCACCTACACTCTTGACGGCCAACTGCTACATCCTACACCTTTCGCGAAGGACCTAGGCGTGCTCTCACGTTGCGATGTGAAGTCAGTTGACAACATGAACAGGTTACACCGAAACGGACTGCGCCTATCATAGGCGCTCAAACCTACCTTCTGCACCTAGTCTGAAGAGGTTGTCACTCGCCTCTTCTCCTCCATCATCAGACCAATGTTAGCATACGACTCGCCCGCCTATTGCCTGAACACTCTAGGTGAGACGCAGATGATTGAAATGGTTTAACACGTCGTTACCACACTCATCCCTAGTTTACGGGAGTTACCGTATGGAGCCAGGTGTAAGAAGCCGGGGTTGTATAGTTGGCCTATCGTCGGATGTATTGTGCATCTAGGGGACCTCCACATGCTGAAGCTATTCCCCACTTTGGAACACCATGCGATACACGCGGACACCAGTGCCAGCATATGGTTCTAGATCTGAAGCGAGTTCCACGTCCACTGTGCCTTGAACGGCGAGTGGTCGATGCTTGGAACATAAAAACAATTAATTTCCTTCAGCAACTTGAAAATAACAGCAAGAGGACGACGATTGGCAGAAACAAGCATTTCGTACTGCCTTTTCAGTGTTAATTACAATAACCGATGGGAAACAATAACAAACGGCGGAGTTGATAAGAAACAAAAGTGAGGATCAAGATGGATGAAAATGACTCGGTCTTTATGTCAACAGAAGCCTGAGATTGACGGATAACTGTTTGTAAAAGCACAGCATTGGCTGCATTCGACTAATCATGATTGCCGCAGCGAACCGAAGAAATCGCGGATTAGAATCCCGCAGTAAACTTTTGGACGCAATATCGAGGAAAGTATGGCTCTACTCTCCCCAAGTCCTGCCATTGCGTAAGCCGCAAGCATCCTTGATAGGTGAACACCTACTGACTCTTGGTCACCGGGTACCCTTCTCAAAAATGGAGACAAAAACCGATGCAACTCAGCAATAAAGCGCCTTTCTTTATGCCATATATTGGAAAGCACTGATCCTAACTGACTGACTACCTACTTGAACAGCTCCGGATGAAGTCCTTCCGAGTCGACAGCCGTGAATCACTTCAAATGTAGATTTAGAAGAGAAAATTCCGCTTCGTTTGGTGTATCAAGTGTGAAGACCCAGGGCACGCAGATAGGTTCGCGGGGCATTTACGTGGACGCTGAGGGCCAATGAACTGGAAGTGAAAGTGCTTGACCCACCGATCGAAGTGCCTCCGTAGATCAACGATCAGGGAAGCACTCACTTCGCAAATAGTCTCCTTGGTACTAGGCTTCAAGTATCCAGCTGATCGAATGAAGTGAAAGCGCTTATGAGTGTTTCCAGATATGGCAGCGGTTTCCATTTCCGCCATCACAGTGTAAGCCTTATCTTAGATACCGAGTGACGAAATCGCGCACTTCAAAATGATCAGACCCCGATGGAATATTTTTGCGGCGGTCGGATAGATCCAGAAAGTGAGCGAAGATCCAGACCTTCCTATGGTATTGAATAAGACCGCAAATTGACTGTCCGGAAGACATCTTCGGCGTCTGTACAAGCGTCTAATGCTGCTCAATGTCTTATGGTAGATCGCAACGAAATGAATCTACTATGGGAAGTTGGTAGCTCAGCTGAACCGAGGGGGTAGCTAGGTTGCTGGTATCAACCCTACGGTGCTTCATTTTTGGGGAGCCTCCGAAAATCGTGCAGATGGTCGCACAGACCATTGTGTGGGCTGAGTCGAGAAATATGGACCATACTGATGTGAAATTCTGTCATTTGAAATTTACTGCAATGTGATCAACTTGAGAGAATGATTGCGGAACGTCACATCGTAGGTCTGAAGTTGGTACTCGAGAGAAACGGCAAACTGCGTCGTGAAGCAGCTCGGGCGTGTGCAAATGGGCATCTTCAACAGCTGGATAATAACAGACAGCGGACTTGAACGTCTAAGCTGAGACAGCAGTGCGGCAACCTAATCCATTAAATGATGACACAACGATAAACAAATGTATGCGCTCTGTTGTTCTCAGTAATGAAAAACTTGGAATAATCTGTGCCTCCTTAGTTTTACCAAGGCACCAGCTAGAAACCGGCCCCCGATGTGTTCGGAGACAAATATTCGTCGGTCTTGGGCTGTTATGAAATGCCATCTAGTTTGCACCTCAAACTCGTTTGGTCAATACTTGTTAATGGAGATCAGGAGACGATACGGAATGCATACTCCAACGAGTTTCGTCCTCTTGGAGTGCAAAGAACTTAAACGTCTGCAAGATTGCAGTGCCATTGGCAACTGCTTACTGAACAGAATATTCCTCTAGTCTTTCACTATCTCTTGGATGGCAGGCTGACAATTGGGTGAGAAAGCGGAGTGCCAACGTTCGTGCGTTTGTCACCAACCGTGCTTAGGAAAGACTCTGCGAGCGTGTTACCAGGACCCAGCCGAAATGTGATAATGATCCGACAGCAGGCATGTCGCCAAGGCCTGACCGGAAGCTGATGAAATCGCGCGTCAGACACCACGTGCGTTGCCAGGTCCCGGATAGGCGGACGAAGACTGGAGTGCCCGAGTAACGCGGTGAACTGGAGAATGAAGCGGACAAGTAGGTGTGAAGCGTGGGTTTAGAGCCAAATCCGCCTGGCGACACCGACATATAAATATGAGCATTCTCTACCCTAATAGAACTCTGGTCTGCTGAGTATTCTTCTGTCTTCCTTCCGGTCGGGCTTGCCAAGGCGTCAAACAGAGCACGCGTAAGGGCGCAGATTTAGCAGCAGGTGTTAATCAACCAGTAGATTGCGGGCGCAACGTTATGACACAGGCAAGAGAGCAAAGTGCCATTAAAGAAACAGAACGGAAGTGAACATTCCAACAAATAACCCAACTACCTCTGCTCATCGGCCGACGGTGACTGTAGCAGAATTCTCCAAGCCCCTTGTTTAGCCTAAATGGTATCTGGAGGTTATACCAACAAATTATTCAGCCCAGCGATTGGGTGCATCCTATGAGGTTCTTATTGTCGACTCTCCAGTCGTCACCCGGTACAATATCCCGTCTATAATGAGAGGAAGGACTGTAAGCCACTGATACTATGTAAATTGAATAAATTCCTTTCCGTCCAGCATAACCGTCAATACCACCGGAAAAATTAATGGAAGTACACGAGTACTCTGCGCTCGTGATTCACTGTCATACAACAACACATGGAGAGATGACTTTCATAACAAAAATGGAGGAGGGGACCTAGTTTGCAGGTTAAACCATCAGTGACACAAATAAACAGGTAATTTGTGAGTATATCGCTGCAATATTAGAACAAGGTAGGAAAGATAACCCAACAATAATGGATCGTAAGAGGAATGAAGTGGAGTCCGGTACTAGAACTAAATGCGCGTGGCAAGCAAGCAAGAGTAAGGAGCCCGCGTCCTGCTAACACTACACGGTTAAGAAAAGTTAGCAATCGCGCCGAGATAATGTGGCGTCGAAGAGGTGGATTTCACTGTTTTGAGTTGAGCACTCCGAACAGCAGTTGAAGTTGGCAGCAGCATCGATGAGTTCCCATCCAGGAATCCGTTTAGTGTATGGAAGCTTCAGCACAATCTAAGACAACTTGTTAATGAGCTTCGTCAGCTTGAGCGATGAAAAGCCCATGGTCCAGATGAACTCCAACCAACTCTATTCAAACATGGAGGCCCGTCACTTCTCCATGAGTCAGCTTCGCACCTAGAAGAAATTTAAACTACGGTAGTACTCCCATCCAATTTAAGCTTAGCAAACACAGCGCCCAGCAAAAAGAATTACCAGATAGATGGTGGCTTGTATGCAATGCATACCTAGTGTTGGTCGAAAATGAATGACATTTTGCACAGTGTGATTATATGTTGCTTGAATAACAGAGTTTGATCGCTGTCTAGATCGTACTTCGACATCCGAAGGGCTACACAAAATCAACCAGGACACTTTTCGCCAAATACCGGTTATAAGGGAGTAGAGACAGGGAGAGCATCATAGTGTCACTCCATACCAACACAGAGTGAAAGCTCCAGGAATTTACAGCGGAAAATGTCACTGGCTACGTGTGACCTCATATCTATGCAAGAGATCTGGAAAAACCCATTCACATGTGTTGCTACCTCCAGAAACGTGAACATAAGATCAAAATTAAAGGCCACCAACTAAAACATGCCACACAATATGGCTGATTGGAATGTCGTCGAAGCTTTTTCCCTCCGAGTCCGTCAGCCGTAGAACGCTCTTCCGACTTATGTCATTTCTACACCTGCGCATAAAAAGAAAGGCTCGATGGTGCATTAAACCATCTGGATAGAGCGGGTGCACCTGTGTTCATCGGTTGACGACAAAACGCAAATACACGCTGCGTTCTCCAGTCCCGTATAAAATCAAAGTAGACGGATCTACATACACGTTAGTGTGAATATTATGGTTAGTCCACAGACAAGCGGTTTACCATGGTGGCAACATTTATATTTGAACAGAGATCGTTCACCCAGACCACCTTGCGAGAATAGTTGAGCTTTATCTTTTCTATTCAGATTATGTCCTTGTCCCATTGACCAATGTTCGACGACAAAACCGGTCGAGGTGATACCCCGGGTGTCCAAAAGTAACCCCCGGAAGTGATGAAGAGATGGGCAAGCCGTTGCAAGCCCTCAAAGTCCAACCAAACCTTGACCGAATAAAATGCGGCTAGAATGGTAGATAAAAAGGTCATTGTTTGTTCTATTTTTTCAATTTCAATTCACATCTCTGTGATAATCCGGGAAAACAAACAGCCTAGGCTACGACGACTCTAGAACAACACAAACCCAGGCAAGTGAGGACAGAGATGAGGAATAAATGGAGGCGGGTGAAATGAAGCAACTGGAAACACACACTAAGGTGGATAAAATGGAATAGTCTGATTGAACAATTGATAACTTTTCTACGGCGCTTCATCGTTGAGGTCACAGCTCTGGCCATGATCCCCAAAGGGCACATGGATGAGGAGAGTTGACAACGCGTAATCATTTGCGTTACAACGTGACCGCAATCCTTCAGTGCGCATATGCGGGAAAACACTACAGTGCTTCCATGAGCTTCCATAAATCGGAAGCCAAGGAGTAGAATAGTGTGCGCATGTGTGTGCATTAAGAGACCGGAAGCCAGAAGTTCAGAGCAATTCAAGCACTCGTCTGAAGCAAACACAGGCTACAGTTCAGACCGACTGCGGTCGTGCGACAGGCGGAGAGTGATGAAAATGTGGGGAGATAATGGGTCTGCATCCATAAGTGTCTTTCAGAAAACAGGCTAAGAGGCAGGAGGGTAAAGAAGAAATAAGAGTTGATGAATGTACCAAAATCTTCAAAACAGGATGACTAGAGGGATGGATGGGAGAGTAGCGAGGAAAAAGCGCAGTGAACAGAAAGAGGAAGCAGATGAAGCCTCTGTTAAGATGACTGATTCACGTCTTTCACATGAGTGTGAGGCGCGGTGTGACCACTTCGATAGATCAGGGTGGTGTTGATGAGGAAAAAATCTGGAACTGCGTTAGTTTGCCAAATAATAGTGTGCACAGAATGGAGCGTATGTGAGCCGTATTCAGGTGATCTGGCGAAAATCTACTGACGAACGGATAAGTGATTGGCGCTGCTGGGGTAGCTGTTCCAGGAGACTGCTCAACGGGTCACTACTAATGAGCGGGAGTGAATTGCATTGGAGATACAGCGTGTGCGCTCATGTGTGAAGGCCTCTGACTAGACTACACATGCGTCATTCGCCTTCCACGGTAACTGGGTAAGTGTGCAGGAAGCTAGAAAAATACAATTGTGATAAAACTGAGCATACTAAAAGAGTGGGATGCGACAGCGCGAGAGTCAGGTACGCGGCAATCGGCGGACGGAATCCGGTGAGCCTTGTGCCGATGGAGGATTGATAGTGATTTGTGGTGCTTTCAGAATACGATTCGGCTGATTGTCCGTCAGTTCGTTTGCCTCCTGCTGACTCCATTGGACGCGACGTTGATCGGCATCTCCTTCTTGCTCTTTCGGGTCGATGCAGAATAGCACCGGCTGACTCACGTCCTCCATGGCATTCTGATCGTTGGCATTGGGTTTGTTTGCTTCGATTTCACCTATACGAGCTGCACTTTCCACATCACGAGATTTGCTGCGACGTTGACGCTTTGCTGGCTTCTTTGATTTGCTCTTTCTGCATACAAAGGGGGAAATGGCAGGCAGTTGTGTGAAATTTCGCACACGAGCGGTTGTTTGGATGTGCGACATCTGCTACCGTGAAGGGATTTAGAATAGAACGTACTGAGAGCTAGAGTGGTACTCGTTTGAGGGCATCAAACCCCCTTGAGTAGGACTCCAGGTGATGAACATTTGTGGGAAATAAGCGTGAGATACCGGACAGTTTAATTTCCAATCCCTGGTCACTAGAGGTTACGGTTCTCCGGCGTTAATCGATAACACAGAATTGTGACCAAGTAGGAAGGCAATTGAGAGTAATAAACATGTTCATTAGTGTAAGATAGCCACAGGGTTCTTGACCTACATATCTCAGTGCCCGCAAACACAAAGTGGTTTTTCCAACCATCTTCAGGTTAGGAAGATAACTAAAAGGGCCGATCCAGCTTCTGGAAAATATCCGATTACTTCTTTGCACTTTCATGCTCGGTTATCAGAGGGGTCCGCCTAAATAGGTGATCTGCTAGTCATCAAGAGATAATGTAACAGTCGATCGTTGAACATGTAAGAGAGTGAGCTGAAGGGCGCAAGCTATGGAAAATGATCAGGTGATCCAACGGAACGTTAAACGGGTTCATTATCAACCTCAACATCCAGGTAATTTTATCAGAGAAGAAATAAACCTGGCGAGTGGGTGTAGTCAGTTATGGTTAATCCTTCCAAGTCAATGGAAAGTTGGCTCGCCGAACTACTACCTCGTGGTACCAGCTGGGTGGTTTGGGCTTATCCCGTTCTAATAAGTAGTTCGGTGGCGGTGCTGCAGAATGTGGTGATTTATCGTCTGGTAACGGTTCTCGGTACAAAAGCCACAAAAGTTTGTTTAACAATACTGAGAAGTGGCGGATGTGACTCACTACTAACTAGTCACTGCCCCTTGCTACACCGTTGGAGGAGTATTGTAGTCCAGCGGGTGGATGATGAAATTTTGAGGATCAAACGAACGTTTGACAACTCCTTAACGCAAAGGTGTATGAACTGAAAAAGCGATCACCGGCTCCTAATCGGTACAATTCCCTACGTTGTGGGTAGGCCACTCAACCAAAGGCTCCGGGTTGTGTCCCCTAAGTTAACTCCCCAGTTCCGCTTGGACAGCAAAATAGTGTCACACCATCTGAAAAAACTAGGGGCTTGTCGGTGTTGTGTTCGGTCTTCTTCGTATGACAACTGTACCCTCCTTTCATTTCCATGTTTTGAATGGTTTCATGTCTATTCATTAGACTGCTGAAAAGTATATCTTATATTTGAAAGGAAACTGCGGTATTTACGATTCACACGGGGACAACGTAGTATGGCATACAGTTTCTTTGACCGATAAGAACTGGTTTCACTAAGTTCAGAGACAATGTGATCTGGAAGGATAGGCCGGTTACACACTTATCAAATGATCTGTTTACCCATATGACTACTGTGGTCTGGTTTCATGTGCTAGGAAAATATGATGGTCATTAAACTCAATTATGAACCATGAAGTTGATCGTAAAGTCATCAAGCGCGTACTGGAATGGGAGCAGCATTGTGATGTTCGTCGGCCAGCCCAACCACTGAATAAAATGCCGGGTCAGGGAACAGAGGGAAAATCTAGGTGATAAATCAAAAATACATAATTTCCGCAACGAGTAGGAGGTATATGAATGAGATACAACAGTTTTACGGATGGGAGCAAGTATTTGATACTTGCTGCCCCCAAGCGGAAACCGCAGGCCAATGAATACCAATTAGATCGGTAGCCGTTGTCATGGTTTAAAGTGTAGATCTGTTCAAAGTATAGAGAAATAAAGGAAGCCACGGAGAGTAGATCTCAGCGCGCTGAATTGCCTCATCATATTCCTTTTTTCCCGTGTGAGGTCATGAGGATTAAAGCAGCAACCCGGAACAGAAATATTTGATCAGGTAAATCTAGAGAACAGGACTCAGAAAGCATTCTTTTTGTGTTTCAGGTGACGCGAGAGGATGCCAACCATAGATACACACAGCGAATTGACAAAGAGAGTTTATGACAGGAAAGCTATTAGGATAAAGCACTTGTATCGATAGGACCTGATGTCACATCCAGATTCTAGTGCGGACCGATATGCTGGTGGGTGCGATACTGTCTGGACAGGAAGTAAGCAAAATAACGTCGAGAGGCTATCAGTTTCGATGCAGGTCGGACGATGCAGAAAATGTGTGGAATCCAAACTGCTACCTGTGAAACGGACTGAAGATGTGATCAACAAGTGCGAGGGAAAAAAGGGCATTGGTGGGGCAGAAAAATTCAACCCAGTTTAAACACGGCCTAGCCAGTAACTGGACAGTGAAATTTGTGATTTTCCCCAGAGACTATTAAAACAAAAGCTGAAAACTTTTGGTACGGTGAAATCATACTGTCCGTTTCACAAGCATTGAATGAAGAGCAAAATGGCATACGACCTTAGAAGCACTACGGTTCTGCTAACGCAAAACGTAGGACCCTCGCGCCAAATGGCTTCAGTCTCGATAGCAATGTGAATGTCTCATGGAAATAAAGAACCCAGAAGGCATGTAGTATCCGACATAACTCACTGCTGTGTCTTTCCGCTATCCTTGATATTCGCACCGCTCAACTGACGCCAAATTGTTGTTTTTGAAACTTCCTCGGTTATGTTTATGCGCTGAGGCAAACAAATGAGAAGAGGTGGTATAAACAAATGAGGTAGATTCAGCCGAGAGCGATCGATAACCGGGGATACGATAAAAAAACAAGTACCATTAAGCAGCAAGACGCTATGGACGCAAACGATGGTCTTATGATAAACATTTAACTGGAAAAAGTGACATATTGCACAGATGGATTCGAATACTGAGGAAAAGGAGGACTCGGTGACCATAAGATCAGAGATAAATACATATTCGGTTGCAGAGTTACGGTGTGCAGTCCACCGTTGTGGCAGGGATCGCATTAAAAGACTTCGCATAAAAGTGCGGCGCTCCAACAGACAGAAGTTGGTCAGAGTGCGTGTGGGAGAAAAGTAGCTGAAACCATTATGTAGCGAATCATGATGTCACAGATCTATGAAGTAGGAAAGTGAAGGCATAAATAGTATCCAAGAGGTCTAGAATTTCAAGAAGCAACAATGGATCGGAGTATGGGCAAAAGGGAGTGAGGAGTTGCAGTAACACCAAATAGCCGTTATGAGTTCATGATCTCTAGTCAGTAAATGTTGTGGCCTCGCAATGCAGAAACTGAAACGGCAGCGGGCCCCGGGGAAAATAAAGCACGAGGGAAATAAGGTGATGGGGTTTATGCGTCTGATCCCCATGAGGTGATACACAGGTGAAACCTGATGTGGAATATTCCCATCGCTCAAAGTGATAGTAGTTATGTGCCAGAAAGGTGACAGCGCGCGGTCGGATTTCCCTGAGGAAACAACAGATTCATGAGCCAAATTGAGACAACGGTCATTATAATCGATCGGATTGGCTGGCAGACGAAACACGACGCACCATTAAGTGAACTGCTGCATCCAATGAGAAGTAATCGGCAGCTATGTTAAAGATCAACCGAAAATTCGCCTAATCAGTGGAGACACAAGAAAAGTGCAGCTCAAAGGACAGTAAGCAAAGGCACGGTTCCACTCCACTCTCATCTTGCAGAGCATTCAGTACGCCGCGGAAATGATGGAATGTACGGGCATCAGCAGTGTGCCGGTACCCAGTACCAACGTTGCACTGCCGCGCAACCACCGCCAGTCGCACATGAGCTAAAGATACCGCGACGATTGCCTGGCCGCTGCACAAGCTCGAACCCGCGCCGTCGGATTATATGGCAGGCTTGTGATCCTTAAGGCTACGGGCCGGCAACAACAAGATGCAAGTGGCATATCCAGGCATGTGGACCCGGAATTTGCAAAACTCTGCATGATGAGGGCTGGGTGGTAGAGAAGTGACACAAGCAGTCGGAAACTGAAAAACTAGGCGCCCAAATAGTCAAATAGATGAGTCGTAGTCTAACTAACGTAAGACGAAGTCTTCCCCTATACAACAAGCGAGTAGTCAGCACTCACGTATGTGAACTCACGTATGAGATCAAAGAAGCTAACACGGGAGAAAACTAATCAGAAGATAAGTTGTCTACCAAGCGAAATTCCTGTTGGAAATAAACAACAACTGAATGCAGCAGGAAGAGGTAAATTATCAAGAAATCGTTGCAAGATATACATGTTCAGGTTAGACAGCAATGACCGTTGGGTTGCAAACCGTGTTCGCGGGATTCACAACTGTAATGAGGCCAAAAAGAGCAAAACACAGCCAGTGCCGTCCGGTGCGGTAGGTGAGAATATGGGCAAAATCAATATCAAAGAAGCGGACACAGAACAAATCAATCCTTAGTAAGGAATGGTCCTTGAATATCACAGATTGGATCAGTTGACATTGGCCCTCAGCCTGGATCAGACCTATGAAACGATCCAGTGACAACTTCTTAGAGAATGAAGAGAAGCAGGCGAACGCATCAACAGTGCCCTTAAGAAAGACAGACCACATAAGCTGAAAAATTGGTGTTGTTAATGCAGAGAATACCCCCAATTAGGAGTGCTGTGAGTAGTTCAGGGAGATAAGGTGAGTGAGGAATGGTGTCAGACTGAGTGGAAACTCGCTAAAATGGAGTTTACGAACCCGGGTAGAACAAAATCTAAGACGCCCGTTAATATGCCCAAAACTGTAAATACATGGACGCTAAAACCGGTAGCATGACCAATTTGCGATACTCAAACTGAAGACTGTCAAATATACTGAGGCCCTCAAGTAAAAAGTGCAAGAGTGACCGATCGTCAGTCTAAACAGGAAAATTGCATTCAGTATTTCACTTAGAAAAAACTACGAGTGAATGCTTCGAGATCTTCTGTAATAGCGTCAGAGGCGTGCAGAATCTAGTTGCCAAAACCGATATTTGTAGGATGTTTGAGAAATCGGTACGATACAACGATCCTGCACATGTGCTTCGGAAGCATGTCAAGGGTTACCAGTTGACCGATCTAAAGAATAATGGGCTGCAAAGATGGATCCGGTTCAACTGCGGTGCGACAAGTGTACATATTACTACGATAAGAGCTAGCAATACGGGAGAAACGGGTAAATCGGATTACAATGGGAAAGTCGTAAACATGCAAAAAACCCAATGCAAAGAAAAGCCCAGAGAACACAGATAAATGTGTTAGGACGTGAAAACGGCATTCAAGAAAGGTTGGGAGGAAGAGCGCATCAGAAATACGTTCGCAGATGAGTGGGTCAATCAATCAAACAACAACAGGGGTACATCAGCCATTTGAACTGATGTTTCGCTGCCATACAACTATGATGACCTATGAAATAAAGAATATCCGTTATGCCCTAAACAAACATTCAGGATTAAGGTGCCTACACCTTGTGTTAACAACATACCGTCACAAACAACTGGCTTTCGTGCAAAAGATAAGGCGGAATCAGCGGGCTAGCTTCCTTGCGGCTTTCACCGCTACGCGTCAGCCATTACCCCGCAGATAACTCAGCACCCAACAAACTTTAAACAGGCAATTCGACTAGGAGATGGCAGCACAAGAGCCACTGGCATCGGTTGTGAGCTAAGGCCTGTAAAGTCTCGAGCCAAGCACAAGGCGAGTCACGTGGACTCCAGCCCGGAAGGCGAAACGGAGCAACGGCACCCAGTTTGGTCGTCAGTGACTTCATTTCCCGCTGCCAAGTCAACTTCTGTCCAACTCGAGCCTTGCGCCACCCTACACCTGGCAAACCAAACAAGGCCCTCCTAGGTAAGTGGTGAACAAGCATACGTAACAAGTGCCCAAGCCCACGCAAGTTATTACGTGCTATCACTTGTTACAGGGAACTACCTTGGTTATCGCTGCCTAGTAGACTCCTACTAACATCATTGCGGACATGCTGGTGCCACCGGACACCAGCAATGCTTCGCAGACAACAGTGATCGAAGACTTGAAGGCGCCTCAGATCTTCAGACCGAAGGGGCCAAGTCTCATAACCATAGAGCAGGACGGCCCTCATTGTGGCCTTGTATACATGGCCATTCAGACGAATGGAAGCTCCTTTCTGTCGCCAAAGATGCCGCAGGTTCAAGAAGGCAGCTATGGCTTTTGTAATGCTTGAACTGACTTCAGTTTCCATGCGCCCATTGTTGCTAACACATCTGCCAAGGTAAGCGAATAGATCAACCACCTCGAGATCCTCGTTAACAAGGGTGAAGGGGTCATCAAGTTACTGTTGGTCCTGCAGTAACAGTTTGCACTTCGAAGGTGGAAAGTGCATACCAAGTAATGGGACTACTCAAGACCGGCTATTCAGGGTTGATGGTGTCGCCGCAACATCATCGAAAAGCGAGACGATATGGTCCGCATAATCAAGATCAACTAGCCCTTCACCAGATAGGACTTCAACGCTTACATAGTGAGATTCCCCAATGAAACACTCCATGATAGACTTCATGACGAAATTGAACAAAAATGGGGAAATTGCACAATCATGACGAACATCACTTGTTGTCGGAAAACTGTCCGACAGGTCACCGCAGACTCTGACGCGGCCTGTAGTGCTCGAGTAGAGAGCACGTAGGATGTTCATATATTTTATTGGAACACCTTTCCGCACAAACATATCGATCAGAATGCATCGTTTGATCGAGTGGAACGCCCTCTTGAAGTCGGGAAACACAGTTATTTTCGGCCTGCGGTATGGGTCGCGCTGCTCTAGCACCTACCCCAAAGTGAATATATGATTTACACAGCCACGTTCTGGGCGGAAACCCGCTTGCTGTTCTCTAATTCTTGGTTCCCGTTCCGAAGTGAAGAGACAAAGAAGAATCGAGGCCGGTAACTTTGTCACAACTGGCATTGGGCTAATACCCCTGGGGTTAGCACCGTCGGTGCAACTGCCCTTCTTGTATATTACCACTATAATCGATGCGCTCCAGTTAGCCGAGACACTCTCTTACTCCCAGATATGTTCGAATAGGGAGGTCAGTGCTTTGCAGAGGACCTCACTTCCGTCCTTAAATAATGCAGGTGGGAGGAATCCGTGCCATCAGCACAAAAATAATTGAGGGCTGTGATCTCGTTTCAGATCTCAGCCTCCGAAGGAGCCTATAAACTAACCGTCCATGCTCGTCCAACATCACCTGAGTAGGAAGAGGTACGGGAGCAAGTGGCCAACCGAAATGATATTGAAAGTATTCCGCCCAACGAGCCATATGGCGCTCTTTATCGTGTATCAAAGTACCCGCGCTGTGTCTAATTGTCTCACTGACGCCTCGTTTCCTTGGAGCAGTGGTGCGGATCAGCTGGAAGAGCTTGCGAAAATTGCCAACTGCTCCTGCCTCCTCAATTTCTTGACCCCAACTGGTTTACCAGGACTTCCTTGTCAGCACGAAGGCTCCGATTTAGTTCGCACCTAATGGTCTGTCTGGTCACATATGTGCCCAGAGCCAGCTGGAAGATGCCTTCTGGATTCAAACAAGTTCACCGACCTCTTGGATATCCAGTGACTGGTGCAGTGACGATTGATAGTACCACAAGCAGATGCTACTGCGTTGGGCATGGCGGCCGAGATCCTATTCCACGGAAGCTTAGTGTCAATAGAGCAAGACAGCGAAAGTTCGGTATTAAGTGCGTCATGGTAGGCTTACTTGACCGAGAGCTGAGATAATTACTCAATTGGAAATCGGGAGAGACGCTTGGTGCGACTTCTAGTAATTTCCATGGAGAAACGACAGCGTACCAAGGCAAAGTCAGAGTCGACGTAGGTATTCCAAAACGAATGGCAATCCAGGATGGAACCGAGCCACCTGAAACTTATGCCAAAAACGATCTGTTTGCGTCCATCGCTGACCAGCTACAGGAGGACGCCAAGTGGCACTTTGGCGCCCACTGTGTCTAAAAGCGGTGCTACCAAGAAACAGCTGGTGATCCGCACAGTTGCAACAGACGCTCGCTGTTGTCAGTCCGTTCAGGGTTGAGCCCATAATGACCAATTGGCCGAGCTTCTGAAGAGCTCAGACGCCCTACTTGTGCGTTCATATCCCCTGCAAATACTATAATATCCCAACTAGTAGCGCTGCCTAGTGGCTGTTTCAGATTGTGAGATAATGTGTCCTTGGTAGCACAAGAACTGTAGTCGGTGGGAGCATAACCAGAAACCACAATAAGCAGCATTTTGCACTACTTCATGAATCAAGCTTAGTTGACGTCGTCAAATGGGCTGCACACAAATGGTTGTTCACCGTAATCCAATCAACCAACGATGGCTCAATCTTGAAGCTATGATATTTACTCCAGCTTGACGTGTGAGTGCTGCATCAGCGTCTCCGGATGAGTGCAACCAATAGCGAGAGGACAATCGGGTGCGGTTAATTCAACAACCCCATTAGGGTCATTGATCCTAGGTTCGGACACACAACACACATCAATATCCAGTGCGTCCAAGGTAAGTGCGAGTGCAGACTGCTGACCTGTTTGTCTTAGAGTGCGAATGTTGAACGACGCAATGGAAACGGGACAACGTGGCCTTATAAAAGACGGCTGTCGATAGACTTTCAATGGGTGTTGCGGGAAGGTTGTTGCAGATGCTGTGACTTCAGTGGTACTTCGGTTGCGGTCAACTAAGTTGGGAATTATAAAAGGAAGGTTGATAATAGGAGTCGGGATGGGAGTGAGAAACAGGTGGAAAAGAAAGGAGGCGCCAGCAGTAGCATGTTTTCGCTTATCCGCCCTGCTGTATGCAGCAGATAAGGCGACCCTTGATAATCTGCGCGATGGCCGATACAAGATGCAGTTAGAGTTTGTAGAAATTGTCATGGTTATAGGTGAGGTGAGATATTGCCAGGGCGCCCAGACCTAGACAGGAGGACGATTAGGGTCCTCAACCAAAGCTTTCGGC
This sequence comes from Dicrocoelium dendriticum, assembly GCA_944474145.2. Lineage (NCBI taxonomy): Eukaryota > Metazoa > Platyhelminthes > Trematoda > Plagiorchiida > Dicrocoeliidae > Dicrocoelium > Dicrocoelium dendriticum. The sequence goes on along the minus strand of OX104070.1, from coordinate 66,065,913 downwards.
TCAAAAGCCTGTCCGCTAGGCAGCGGAGAGGTGGCAATGATTTAGCTTTACGGAAATGGACGCCATCCCATTTGAAACCCACAACTAGGAGGACCAGGAGACTGAGTTTATCTAACTTCTAATCACTGACCAACCTAAGGGAGTAGCTCTCAAGGGTCCCGGGGGCACCACCCAGTATAGCTCAATGGGTCAAAGTGGCACACCAACCGTCGCACCACGTTAAAGTCCAGTCTAGTTGCGACGGAGATGAGTGGTTGGTCAAATCTAGTGCAAATGAGGATCGTTCGTCGTTCAGATGAAAAAACCTTTCTTCCTTCTTAGTTTTTCTGTACACTGTTGGCGCAACTTACGAGGTCATGGAGAAGTCACCGACTATATAGCCTGGGTAGTAGGAGCAAACAACGGAAGAGGAAAGAGGAAGAGTAACGCGAACGCTGGCTGCAGAATTATGCCGGCAGATGATGTGAACACAAACAATCTTAACTAAGTTCTGGCATCTAAAGACGTGTACTTTAGTGATTGTTTAATCCTACAGCGCAAGCCAAGGTGTTTGAGTGGTTACCGCTTACTATTGTTAGCTAACAGCTATACATCTCCCACCTGTACCAAACCTGAAGCAGAGGATTTTTACGGCGAATTTACGGTAGCCGTCATAGAACACATCGGCCATTCTTTATGTAACTTCGCCGGAGATTTCAACAAATCTGATAACACTTTTCTCACCGAGATTACGGAACATCGTAAATTTACCCACCAGATTAGACGCAACCCTGTACCTGGTGTTCGTTAATAATACAAAGTGCTTGTCTATAAGTAATTGGGCTCCGATTGATAGTTCCGAGCATACAACCAGCAAAATTTCTCTCGTCATCTATAGCAAAATAAACCATCAGGACATTACTCGCTGTAGTGATCGAAGGTTCAGGTGGAGGCAATGTTTTACACTATCGATGGACTTTGTGGAATGGCTGGATCTACAGAACCCAGTTTATTCTTTGACCCTGACGGGCGCAATTATTGCGACAATTTGACACGCTATCTGAATTTCCGTCCCGACATCTGCTGTCCCTCGGAAACTCTAAATCCGTGGCGACAGGTTCGCCTCCCCCCAACCAGAAGCGATTGCGTCGACTTAAGGAAAAAACATCTAAAGAACAAGACGGCATCTCAGTAGAGCCTCTTACTGTTCGTCTCAAGGAAGAGTTAGGTCAACTTAAGCAAATGTATATCCCGTCTATTCTTGGGAACGATGACTGTTGCGAACTGCGGAGGATACTGAAACAGTTTGGTGAAGTTGCTCGACGTGCACCTTGTTTCAAAGCGAATGTAGAAGAAATTAACAAGGAATTCAGTAACTGCGATACTACCATAGTCCTAGAGCCTTGCTGTTCCCAAGTTCTGGTGTCCGCGAAATTTTGCCTCTCATGGACAGCGTAATTGTGAATAATTTAGTGAAACGTTTGCATTCCGGTAAAGCCAGCGGTCCGGATAAGTTATCTCTCATCGTACTCAACGAACGTGCTGACTTTTGGCAACGCATCTTACGTCTGTATACACAATGTGTAAGCAGCAACACAAAATCGCTGACTGCTGGAGAAGTGTCAGTATCACACCAGTGCCGATCCAATAATTATTGACCTATCGCTTGTACTTCTGTTGCCGTGAAGATCCATGAGAAAAGCATTCTTATAATAATTTCTTCCCAAACTCACTCCATTAACCCTCTTCAATACGCTTATCGTCGTTCAAAGTCTACACTAGATGCAGTAGTCTGCCTAGTACATATTGTACTGTCAGCACTCGACAACAGAAATAAATCAATGCGTATGTGTTTCCTTGGTCATGACAGCACGTTCGGCTGTGTAAACCGCGAATTGTTGATGAAAGAAGTACCCATTCAAAGAATATATCCTTCCAATTTCTATTTGTTTAGTTATTATTTTGCTGGGCGCACTCAGACTGTCCGACTCAGTGGCAGATGCTCTTCCCTGATAATCATCAACTCCGGTGTACTTTAGGGAGCAATTCTGTCGCCCTTTCTCTTTTCTACTTACGTCAGCTCAATAACAGCCTCCGCAGAAGCTACCTTATTAAAATATGCTGACGACATAGTCCTGGGCATCAACCATTGATCCGCCGATTCCTCACTCAAGTTGCAAGATCATCTGAACGACCTCAATCGTTGATCCAACACACGTCACCTGTCTCTTAATACATCAAAGTGTCATGATATTCTTTTTCCGCTACACAGATGAGTAAGATACCTGCAGCTCCGTACACAGTGTCCCAAGCTGTTTATTGACGGCGATGGATTGCGCTCTGCCACATCAGTGAAGTATCTGAGTGTGGTACTGAACTATGATTTACCTTATACGCTTTATGTAAATGAAACTTTCATCGAAGTTCCTAGCCTCTCGTCTTATAGTGTCCTCTGTTCCCCGTGATTTGATCTAAGTTGTCAATGTCTGTGTTCTTCCCCAGTGGATGTACTGCTCCCCTGTGATTTCCCCCGGTCTTCTGGGTAAACATTTATATTAATTGTCGTCTTTACGGCAATTGTTCCGATTTAACAGCATTCCGATGTCTATTTTTGTCAGCACACTTCTTCCTACACCTAGCAATACTTGCAAAAAACTGCCATCTAAGATACTGGGTGATACTAGTCATCCGCTTCACAACGCTTTAATGTCTGTCAACTAGACAGAAGTAGTACAAGCTGATTTATGCTAGCACACAAGCCTACTGGTCGTCCATTATCTCTGATCATTCGCGTTTCCTGCGAGACCCAAACTCTGTCGTTCTAGACCTAACTAGCCGATTCGCAGTATGATGACGGTTCTGTTCGTACTATATCAAACCAAATGATGGTACTCTTCTGTAATCGTTTATATTTCGGTATATTTCTGAGATCGTGCGCGTTGTAGATGAATATACAACCACCAAATGTGTATGAAGCAGTTTTTGAGTTGATTTAACTTGAAGTGAGTTCCCCATCATCAAAAACAACCCGAGGTGCTTGTTATTTACGTCTATAGAGCCAAGCACAAAGCAAACAAATGTTGATGCACATGGTTAAGTCCTAGAAGAGCGAAGATGCACACTCGCCTTGTTCCAACCTCTACTGAGAGAAGGGTTAAAGAAAAGTTTAGTTAGTCTCCAAATACTGATATATCCGGCCTGGGACGCTCTTGAAAGTCGGCATCAATCGCAGACCGACGAATCAAAGCGGGCCGCAAAACACTACACCAAGTAAGGTTTCAGTCGCTTCACAACGAGATGGCTGGATCTCTAACTGCGACTTGGTTGTGGAGGAAGCACTTTTCCAATCAAGAACCAGAGAAATTTCTCACAAGTTGGCAGAAACAACGCCAACGGCTAAACTAGCGCAGAGCATCAGGGTGAACAGTAAGAGCTCTGCAGAGCGAACAGTGACAAACGAAATCGCATCTAAGGTTGGTCAACTCAGGAATATTTTAGGGCGAATAGGATTGTATCATTTGGTGAGCTAGGAATACCAATTAATGGACAATATTCCCAAATGAGGGGAATGCAAGTCTTCCCACAACCAGGTGGTTTCCCTGCACCAATTGAGATGGGTATGTCACGCCCTACGCATTTAACCAGAGCGTTCACTGAGCAGGGCCCCAACCTCTCGTGCAGAATTAGGCTGGAGGAAACTGCGTGTTACCTAGCCTTCCATTTAGCAACAGCACGTGAATTCACTGAGGTCACGTTTAGACGCCGTCTGGCCCATGCGTCTTCCTAGTTGGGGGGAACAAAGGATGAGGTGCGTCAGTGACTAGAAAAGTTTGAAGATATGGTTCGCAATCGAAATCAGTGGAAGGCTGGCAGGTAGGATTGTTTGGATTCATATGTTCGATGCCGCAATCGCAAGAAACGGCAACAAGTAAAAACCGAATGTAAGAACAAAGAATTCATAGTTTCTTCTTTAGGAAGACTGTGCCGCTCCTTGATTTCCATGATTATTGAAAACTCCATTTCTATCTCTTAGACTGATGAGAGTGCATATATTTAAACGCGATTGGATAGTCTTGGATGACTTTGCCGCAAAAACTGCTAGTATCAAGGTTGCCTTCTGTGACCATATTAGATGAGCGACTGAGTTAAAATACTTCACAATAGGTTGGGAACGATCGTTTGCTGAACGAATAAAAGCCAGTAACTTTCCAGTACAAAAAAGTACGAAATGAAGTCGCCGGCATAGAAAGTGCAATTGTGTAAAGCGAATAAATAGGATACTGTCGGTTTTCGGAAAATAATATAGTCCAAAAAAGAGCCATCTGCTGTAGGCTGAGCTTACTTTCTCTTCTGGGCGACGTCCGGTCAGTTCGGATGGCATTGTGCAAGTGATAAGAGGCTTCCCTTCCTACAAGTATCAAACAGGAAAGACGTCTGTAGGAACCGCGATAGGAAGGACTGATCAAAGATATGAAGAACAGACTATGGCTTTCGACCGTGAGCAGTGCTAACCAACAAGCATGGCGTCCACATCCAAGTCTAACCATAACACCGCTCAGACGAGAAGGGCAGCTCTATTCTTGAACAATAGTTGAACTCATAGGGCAAGTGTGAAGACAGAATGACGGACGAGGATAGAAGAAAATGCAGCGAGGTACAGACATGCGTGAGCAGCGAGCGAGGCGTGATTGAGAACTGCATAAGCATCCGTGGAGATGACAACCTGTTCTGCAAGTGGAGAGCGAAATTCGGGTAACCCGAGCCTAGATCAAGGTATAGTGCAGTAACCAGATATGTAACCCGGTTTCCGACGAGATAAAAGCTCTCAGATTTCATCCAAACCACAGAAGTGGGTAGGCACAACGTGAGTGGGTGGAAGACTCTAAATTTAGATAAAAGTGGAGGTTTGTTTTCACTGTGTTCATTGCAAGGTTGGTATGAAGGATTAACACGGACCGTAGGTTCTACGCTTGCTTCAACGTAATACATTTACGCAGGAGCAACATCCCATGCGCCGTAGCGAGATCATCAGGACCCCAAATGTTGTCACGGAGGCCCAATACACGATGCAGAGGGTTATTTTGTGATACACATAATGAATCTGCTGGAGCCAATAGTCGGAAAGAGGGGCTGAAACCATAAAGGAACATATGATCAATTAGAACTAGACCACTAAGGCTGGCAGAGTGAGGAGGAGCAGCGTCATTACAAGTAGAGCTTGCCAACCAATCACCGTTTAGCTGACCGTTAGGCTGCTTCCGACAGTTTGCTCATTATCCATAAAAGATGACTAAGGTGTCAACTGGCTGAGAGCAGATGTATTGACGGGGCAATTCGACGCTTACTATGATGACTCTGGGGAGATGGATCCCAAAAGTGGGAAGAAGAAAGAGTTGGTGTAAAGTTGGGATACAGCTTTGTTCACTAACCACAGCAACAAACAGCCTAAGCAAAACCAGATGTAGAAGAACAGATCCAACGCAAGGTAATGAGAATGTAAAACATTTTACATCACCGTAGAAACAATAATTAGGTAAAATCTGTGTTCAACTGTGAGGATAATGGGGATAACAGGACAACGGACTCGAATGGAATGGTAAGGAGCATCCGAAGTAGAGCGCGGCACTTTGAGAACCGCTGGCAGTCAGTCGGATTGTGATAAATTAGAAGGCCATATAGGTTGCAATCCATGGGGCCGGCTCGCAGTCGACACTGCAAAGTGACTACTCTTTTGTGGATGTGATGCTCGGAAGCGAACCTTGACGATAGGTGGTCAAATTCCGGTCAAGAAAGTAAACATCTCTCTGACATACAATCTCGCCTACCGAATGTGAATACATTGTTCGGTCTAACCCCTGACCATCTTAAACAGAATGAGCGGTTCCACTACAGTTCCTATAATGTGCAAAATCGGCATAAATGCAATGACAGATAGTCCATGATTGGGGGTTGCAAATGGCAGTACTGGTGGACATCGTCCTTCTTCTCAAACTTGCCAAGGAGATCGCAAAAGTGCCATATCACGCGCGGATGAATGTAACTTCACACGAGAGAATCCGCACCGAAACTTAGCATTAACTTCGCATGAGTTTAGACGCATTTGTTGAGGTAATGAGAGTGTGTAAGTCGCGGAAGACTATTGCATTGTTACTGCTACTGTCACTAAGGACAATAATTCCAAGCCGCTGATTTGCCGTTACTAAATGCGAACAGCTGAAAGAAGAGAGCAACAGGTGTACGGAGTACGACAAATAACAACTCCTGAGGGTAAACAAGTGGACTGTCAAGCACGCGATACACAGTAGCCGCTCAGTTAAGGCGTGCATGCACCACCCATAAGGGTGTGGACGGACACTAGTGCAGTGTGCACAGAGTGACATTTTAAGAGTTTCGCAGAATGATCGCTGAGTTTATCGAAGCGAACGCCAGCATTTTTCCCCACATGGTTTTATGACTAGATCCGTCTCCGTGAAACACGACTTTCCGATGAGTGCCATGCTCGTAACACACTAGGGTCTCAACCGACTTTGGAGTGCTTTTATCTCTCCGCTGGCACCGATGCCATTTCCGGAGGTGGCCTCAGGTAGGCGAAATGCTATCGTCCAAATTAATGAGCACTAGTAGAAGTGTATTTCATACGTAGTTGCGACCATAGCAACGGCACGCACACTGTGTGGTACGGCAGAAAATGAATGAAGGTATGATACGCAACGTCACATGATCACCTGTGATTGAAAATAGTAAAAACCGTTGCAAAAAGGTAGAAATGACGTCAACAGATGGAGTTGTGACAAAAAGAAAAAGAACTGTTCTGGTTTCAATAAACAAATTAAGGTAGTTAGACACTTAGTATCCAGTAAACTAGGGAGTAAGTAGAAATCGAACACAGAGTACAGGACATCATGTCGGAGTAGAAACAAGGAAAACTCCAGTAAACGGAGCCATGTTTGGTCTGTTTGTGGACATCTATGAATGAGAAGCGGTGGAAGAAGGAAAAGCCACAAAGGAAAGCCACAAACAATAGCCGTAAAAGTTGCACAACAAATCTCATATGGGGGAAATTAGAAGGAAGTCAGGTACTCGTTCACCGGGTCGAATTACAGAGTTGAGTGGACATTAAGGTGGCAGCATAGGTTAGTCGAGCAGATAAAGGAACGACCGATTAGGTACAAAGTAGAATAAACAAAATAGGTTATTAGTGTACAGGAGATATCGATACAGTAGTGGGGAGAAGTTGCCATGCAAGACGGACTTGTAAAGGATGACTGAGACAGATGAAAAGCAATGGCATCTAGTAATGTTTTCTCAGGGAACACGCACCAAAACAAGGAACAGAAGTAGCTTGGAGGAGCACGACCTATGATGTGCATTAGCCAAAATCGCAGCATCAAATATATCAGAAATTGTTGGAACTAAGCATTAGCAACCATTTCGTTAACTTACATCAACACTTGATTTAAAAAAATGTTCCAAAATAGATGTTTTGTTTATTTGAGTGATAAAAAGTAACTAAAAAAAGCATTCATTTTTTGTAATTTAAAGGAAAAGATAGTCAATATATAATTAGTACTTAAACTTAAAAAATTTTGGGTAATTGTTTATGGTGAACTCGCTTTGGAAGTAACAACCACAAAGACGTTGAGAACCATTGTTCTAGACGAAGTGGAAGCAGGCATTTGGAAAGTGTTCCCGAAATAAGATGGCCAAACTGTTACGGAATACTGGTAGCTCGGGTGCAATTTTGCACCATGCATATCACCGCACGGACGATGCCACGTCGCATGGCGACGAAACGTATGATACCAAAATGCCAAGCTCGGTAAACAAATGAACGAGATGAGCAACTTAAGAGAATGAACATTGCAGAGATTACTGCATGGATGCTGAACGAAAGGAAACATCACCTTGGGACATCATCGTTTGATCTCAGGGCATGGATATGTTCAGTGATATGCTGACACGTGTGCCGGAAATTCGCTACGTCCAGAATAAGATACCCTACGCTTGACAATGCCCAGCCGATTAGTACTAACAAGGACAAAACAGTCGTAAATTGAAGTGTTGGCAGCGAACAGCAAAGTAGTACCCATATATTGGAGCAGCGCTGGAACGAGTGCCAGTTCGTTGACGTGTGTATGTGCAGAAAGTGGATTAATTTCGAGGGCTCTAAACCACATAAATCGTCTTAACAGCTCGATGTGTGATGCAGCTCGAGAGAACAACGGGAACTTACTCGACTTATGCATCGTGCCTGCATTTCGACGGTGGTGGACTGAGTCGAGCTGATTACCAGTCAGTGGGTGGTCTAGTAAGCGTAATTCAGAAGGCGCTTGGAGACTGCTGCCTGGAATAGGGGTTAATGGAGCATAGGCGTATGCAAAACCGTCACAGCCGACATCATGATGCAAACCCAAGTATTCGGGGGGATAAGGTGAGGAGAAATGACAATGAAAGCGTGTTTAGTATAGAAACGACGCATAAAACGAGCTCACCTTAAGCATCTCAGCTGAGCTAGTCACTCTGTACACTCCGCGCATCTTTGGCTGTGATTTACTACCGGGAAGCAGCTGATCCAACCACTTGAGCTCGTCCTGTGTGAAGATGAAGTCGAGCGCCTTGCGGATGAAACACATAGCAAGCACCTATCGCAGATTGCAGTCAGAAAAGGGAGAATATACATGGCAAGGATTCATCGACAGACAAATATGAGCAACTAACAACCCGAACAATGGGACACCGATGAACACAGCATGAAAAGAACCACAGAGATGATACATGTCGAGATGGTTAAATTTTCGGTATTTGAAAAACAGAATCCAGTACCACACACACAATGTGCTCGTGAGTAACGACAGAACGTGTTGTCTGCTGGCATTGCATGCCTCCGTTACTGCAACGCGAGGGTGGTATGTCGAACAATACCCAAAGTGACGGTGTGCAGTCAAAGTTCCAAATAGCACAGAAACTGACAGGGACAATGCATTTCAGTTACTGCATGTTTCCATTGAAAAACGTTAGCTCATAACAGCACACAACAAGACTTGGTGTGTACACAGTGCCACTTTCCGATTTCATCAAAATATCGGATCGGCCAAGATCAACGTGCCCACTGAGGGGAATAAAGTTGTACTGTTTCAGTCTAATAAGCCACCTGAAAGGATGAGGTGAGATCGTGTAAACAAATCGAGTGTAATCTAAGATGCATCCTGTCTAGACTCATTCAGACAGCCGCATGGTTCTCCTTTTATACATTCAATGCCCATCCGGATGAGTGCATATGTTGTGAACTTCATTCAAACCCCCTACCACTCCCGTGCAATCAAATCGAGTATGTTGACCGAAGGGGATAGAAGCGCACCTGATCGTGTGGCGCAGGGAAGGCTCATGCAAGACGAATAAAATGCAGTAACACATCAGACAGCCATCACATGAACAGAAGGGAATAACTCGCGCATAATAGCTGGGTAAATTGTGATAGGAGTCGGATGATGGAAGAGGCTAAGACTAATGGGGGCATAATGAACAAACCCGTGATAGCTAAGTGAGTAGTGGATTCTGATCTAATGTATGGACTGTGTATCGCAATCCGCTCCAATCCATACAGATGCCCAAGCATCCAGAAAGGCAGTAGATGGTCCTATTGGGGCTCGTTAGAGGTGCGCATCCTCGAACTCCACCTGGAACCTAATCCATGACCTCTCGTCGCCAGTATCTTATGCCAATAGGGGAAGACAGACCGTTATGACTTACAAGTGAAGTGTGATATGGCGCGGCTCGTCTTCCCCTGTCAAACAAGTTATGAGGATCGAAGAGAACCGGGTTGACCCTAAAGCTAACCTTCTCCGCACAGCAGCTGCGTCATAGCAGTTATAAGCTGTTCTGACGAGCTCTTTTAGCCATGATGAGTGGGAGAGTTTATGTAATTTATAGATTGTTTATTGAAATCAGCTCCAAAACAGACAAAGTTCCATGCATAAGGAAAAGTGTTAGAGGGTCGTTTCGCCTACAAGGACTTGTTCGTAGTGCGCAAGCTAGGCTCATAGTCTCCCAGCGCTGTGGGTGTGTTGGCGGTGTTGCTCTGCACGAGTAGTTTACTAAAACTGGTGGATGTAGTATCAGTAGCAATATAGGTCATTGGTATGTGTATAACCAATCCGTTGAAGAGGAGGGTGGACACCGAATGGAAACGTGATAGCCTACTTCAACCTAAGCGAGATGTCGCACTGAGGTGCGAAAAACGAGAACGCAACCTCTAATGTCTGTTCGCTGTGAAGCTGTGGGATGACGTTATGAGCGGTTAGCGCACACTGTGCAGTTCTGGCAGATTGAAGCCCTAAGACATACCGTCGCCGCCCCTCAATCTATCAATCGGTGAGAGATAAAAAGGTTCGTTGTCCTTTTTCCGCTTCAACTACACTGTTGACACGATTACTGAAACTGCGTTCACCTGACTCGGTGTGGATCTGCATCCAGGTAATCGATTTATTGGATTGGAGTTTGCAGATGATATCGTCCTAAGCTGTGACCGATAACAGATATACTGAGCAGGATTGAACAGATTAACATTGACTGTCAGTCGTTTCGGACTGTGTTTTGCAGTCTCAAAATTCAAGACTTTCCATCAGGATTGTCAGAGAACACCCCTGCGTTGACATTTCATGGGGATAAGCTTGCACATTCAGCTACCTAAACAGCTAGATAACCGTTTGTGGAAACGATTTGGTTAAAAACGGTACACGGAAATCCGAGGTACATTTGTCTAACTTTGTCACTTATGGCACTGACGCGACTTTACTCTGGCTATGAAAAGTGGTATACAATGCTGCCGCCCGTTTAATCCTACTATACGGAGGCGGAATATAGCAAATCCGATCAAAAAATGCTAAGAGGCTAGTGGTGTTTTACCACTGGTGTCTTCGCAATTTGGTAGGAGCATTGCGTGAGCAATGGACAAGTCCGGCGTTTTGATTTTGGTGCGTTAGTTCACATACCAAACTCTGATGACAGTTGCATGTGTGATGCACATCCGCAAACCGACTCTTGTGGTGCGCGTTGTTTGTCGGACCGGGGTCTAGAAGCAGAGGAAAGGTCAGTCGACGACTTGGTTGGTGTCTCTCGATTTTAGCGGGTAGGGGCCGTAAAGAATATGAACGCATTTGGTTGGAGACACTTGTTGACATGGTGAAGAGCCGACCTCAGTGTCGTTTGTGTTGTGTTTCTTTGTTACTTCCTCCTCTAATCACCATCTCATTCTTCATGCGTAATGTAAATTGTTCTTGTTTCTTCTCGTTCTCAGCCACCTATTTGTGTTGTACTCCGGAACAATAGCCGGACATTCTCAAAGCTAACTAACGTGTTGCATAACAGTGAGACGTATCTGCTTCCCGTTTACAAAAGGGAGGAACACCAATTTCGACCGCATCATTTCCGCAGATAAACACGATGAGGATCAGTCGAAAATCTGGTTCCAAAGTTCAAGAGAATGGGCAAACTGGCAAGATATATCGGAGTTTTAGAAAATATGGTTATGAAAGGTATGGGTAGAGCGGGACATACCATGATTGGAAAGAGAATGGAAACCATTTCGACCGACTTGATCACCCATAGCATTACCAGACAAAAGACTTGAATCAATGTGTACATATGAACACGGCGGAGAGCGACGTGCCTAAAGTGGGAAAAAGCAGGAAGACTCGTTAGTTCATGATGCGAAATTAAGGCAGTTTGCATGTAGGCCACAGTTTATTGGAGTAACTGGACCACGGGCGCCTCCATGAGCGTGCTCAATCGGCTTAATGCTTAATGTATCCATTCGAGTGAATTGGCACGGTTCGCGGATAGAATAGAGGTGAGCAAGGCCCATAAATGAGTGCCATCTTTCTCTGTTAAATGAACAGTACGGCCGTCGACTCGTCACAACAATCGGCAGTTACACTGTAGTAGATACGACAAACGCGGAGAATGGACCAAGTAGTAGGATGAGGACAGCTTCCTAACCAAATAACATTAAAAGCACTTAAATGCACATGTAAAAACCGAAAACCCATACTGTGACGGCATCGGTGACGGACGCAAATGGGATAACGACACATAAGTGAAGTCGGATGTAGTTCAGCGCAATGTCATACGATGGCTGCTGGCTTATCCGCGCACACATAAACGACCCGCTTGACAACAGTGGAACCTGCGGTCTGGGGAAAGGTATAAGACCGGTCGCCGTATACATCTTATCAGCTATGGTGGAGTCCCTCTGACTACGGCATTGGGTTTCGACCAAAAATAAGTCGGCATTTTGATGTGAATATGCCAATACGTGCAGGTGATGCAGCGCAGTGATCGGGCCATCCAGCTAAGAATAGAACACTTATTCATCTATATCAACGTGACAACCAGTCCACTGATAAGGAGCACTCACGTCATAGGATCCAAAATAGTTTGACGGACTGAGATGTATTGAAACACGAGTCAAATACTTCAATCAGTACGATTAAAAGACAAATAGTGAAACAGAAAATATGAAAGAAAAGTACTGAAAAGTCGATGGAAAATAAGTCAACAGTAAAGGCACTAAATAAAAGCCTAGTAGGTTGATGACAGTGCTGTACAGCCATTGTGAGGCCTTAAGTGGCCCCGCAACAAAAGACAAGTGAACGATCGCACAGACAGCGCGAAGAAATCCTTTTTGGATGATTGGGGCTGAGTAATCTCCAACACAGCAGGATTCCGATGAACTCCATTTAAGTGTTCGGGAGAACCGCGGTCTATCCCAAACTAATTCCAATCCCGAATGAGACAAGCAACCTCATCAAGTGAGTTTCCGGTGGTTGAATGCTCGTTGCCCTTGGATATGCCAGTAACGGTAACACAAAGGGTAGTTAGGTGGGTTGAAAACAAAGTGACCACAGCCCGAATCAGACAGGTGTTGTCTATTCTTGTAGGCACATGATGATGACGAGTCAGGTTGAGGCATACATGAATGACAGATGCATCAGTGCAACATACACTGGCTTACACAAGCGCGGAACATTGAGCCGAATGAGGGTAGTAGTTGGCATATCACCCGCCACTAAATCCCTTACCAGAGCTGGCTGAATTCGGCTCAACAAACAAAGTGTTGAGTCTTGGAGTGTTCGCCATGTGCCTTGGATCGTAGCAACGAATCAGTTTGGACCACGAACTACTCTGAAGTAAACCACAGTCAGTCCTATCGCTGGGGTCATAGCTGAAGTGCAGATTTCAGCTTTTCTCTCTAATAACGCCGTACTAAATGAATGGATTGGCTCTTGTCGAAAATCTTCAGGTACAGATAAACAGAACAGGGTGTGGAACCCGACAAGTAATGGTTGGCGAGCAGCTCTTGTGTGCAGTGACAGCGTTGGCTTAACTCCCGACCTGGGAACTGAAACATGGGTATCATTGTCAGTCATGTTAACAATAAGAACGGTGGTAGCAGCATTTCCAGAGTGTGCTGCCTAATACAAGCGCAATGCCGCATTTGTGTCCATTCCATCAGTGAAAGTAGTATTCAAATGAGCCCGCCGGTAAGTAATAAAGGACTTGTACATCGCTAACACCCATATAGTATTGTGTGAAATTCACAAAGTGCGGATGGTGACCTGAAAAAGATTATGGGTAGGCGAACCTACCCAAATGCACAGTTCACTGTGTGGGTGTGAATTCCACTCACACTAACAGGACATGCTAGCTGTTCGGGAAAAAGTCTGATGTAACTACTCGATGGAGAAAACATCTCTAGGTGGCGCGTGTAATCGCGGAAAGGTCAAGGCAGACCATAAATCGTTGGTTCGGAAGAAGACAATACGAAAGAATAATCGGACCAGGATCCATCGCAGCTTTCGTTATTACTCTGGGAATTCCGCTGCATTGCCAAGCGGACGTAGCAAACAAAAACAACGCGTAAAATCTCCAGCACAACGGAATTTGCCGTCACACAAACAAGACAGTTTAGGAATTGGACGGTAGTTAAACAGCCGGGTAATGTACGCGGGAACCGGCTGAAAAAATATAACAACTAATAGCAGCACTTCGCATAGTTGTGGTAAGGCAATTAAGGTTCGGTAAAGTTACAAATAAACATACACCATGCGGCTGGAAGCAGACGGCCTTCAAGTTGCGTGAACGAGAACGCCTTTGGTATGTGGGTACCGCAGCACTATCATTTTTCCAGCTTCGTTTAATGGATCGGTTGTGTATGAGGGAAATTACGAAAACAGAGGTAAATGAACTGTACAGTGGTTTAAAGTTGTCTTCTGTGCTGGTCTTCAGTGTGCCGCTCACACAAAAGGTAAGTCGAACGACCCAACAAACAGCGTCTGATTGCCAGTAGTCGTTCAAGAAAGCGAGACCAAGAGTTAAGATAGTTTGCCAGAGAGCGAAGATGTACTTGAAACGCCAAGCAAATACAGACTAAACAAGAGGGGAGATCGCCCGGTGCATCACCTCAAACCGATAACCCACGGAGTGCCGTATGCGAATAGACGGATAAAATGAACAATGCTGAGACTAGGCAGTGAAGTTGATGAGAAAAGAGCGCCAAAGTCTTCGATAGGCAGGGAAGAATGTAATGTATGCTCATTTTGTTCAGACTTAGTGCATGAGGATTGGCTGAAGAGAATAGAGAGAGTGGTCATCAGGCTCTGAGGATTGTTGCGTAAGGGCAAAACAAGAGCAGAACTCAGTCAAACCGAAACGTGGTAGTGGGGAAGCCGGTACAGAACATAGTGCTATATCCGGGGATCGGATGAGCGCGGGGCCTCAATAAGACGGACACAAACCTGTGTTCCACTCAGACAGGGAAGTTATTATCGCCCGTGAGCCACGAGTGCTCAGAGCTCCTTAGGAGCGGTTCGTAGGAATTCGATGCCGCATAGCTAGTATGAACTACATGTTGACGCGATACCGGTCGGCTCAGACCATAAAAACAACTATGACCCAAACACCAAAGTGCGGTAGAGATCCAGTTGTTGCGAGTCGCACAGCCAGGGTAATAAAAACAAGAGTGAAGAACGTGAGGCAGAACGCAAATAAAACACAAACGAAAGGGAGTTGGTAGTTAAGCTAATCAGATTGGAATACTAGCAGCTAGATGCAAGAAACTAAGCGCAGAAACCATGTTGACTTCGCAACAACGTCATGCTCGATAAGGTCTCCAACCATAGATGCGACCCACCAGGAGGCTCATACACTAGAGGTTGACATACACTAATCCGACCAGATTGCACCGTCAACTTCTACCTACCTCTATGAAAAGTATTGCATTGACTACGTCGCGGCTTTGTCCAACTAGGTGCAACGACAGCATATTACTATAGGCCGAGGAAGGCGGTCAGCAGTTATGCAGAGGGTCAATGTATGCGATACAAATTTAACAGACACTCCAGTGAGACACCAGAAAGTTTCTCGCCAAACAACAACCAGTACTATACACCCAGTATTCCTATCAGATGTGAGTAATGCCCCGTAAGCATCAGCTATCAAACTTGAGCAAATTAGACGAGACAAATCGCAGACGCGGGGACTTTAAATTTAGCTATGCTTTATAATTCTTATCTAAAGGATTTGTAAACAGACACACTTTTCGGAACTGCATCGGAACGCTTTTGTTTTAACTTTGAATATTTTATTCGGCAAGTTGGGACGTGACATTTTACACTCGCGATCCTTTGACATTTTTGCAGGTTTTCACGCGTATGAATTGGGCACTTTTTCCTGGTCAAGACATACGAAACAAAAAATAAGGAAAGAAAGTCTACACAAAACACCGTATAGGATGGCGGGTCACATCTCGGAATTATGAGCCTGTCTGTTTTACTCAGTGCTAATATTTGATCGCTACTTGGAAAATCAGAATACTTCAAGAATGTTATAAAATGTTGTGAATATTCTCACTTCGGTATAATTACGCTGCAGAAAACCTGGCTACTCTTCGATGTTGAAGATGCAGTTGTGGAACCCGAAGGATTTCGCTCTTATCATGTTGACCGCCAGTGTACACAGAAAGACCGCGATGGTGGCTTGATCAGTTACATCCATTATTCATGGTGCACGTCGATTGAAAGCATTTTCCACTAAGGCTCGCAACGCCTCAGCTGTTTAATCGTGAAATGCAAACTAAGGCTGCTGAATGGCTATCGTTCGATTTTAATGGTAAATGCTTATACGAAATCGAGGAATTACACGACGGATTTACGACTGGGGTCCTCGAATACCTGGAACTCCCTTTGTGCATAGTTTCGGGCGATTTTATCAGATCTGACACCAGATTCATTGCGAGTCTTGGTCTAAAGAACATAGTGCAATCTCCAATCAAGATTGGATGCAACCCTTGACGCGGTATTTGTTAACAACCTGAAAGTGTTTTCTGTTTGTAATCAGGCGCCACTAAGGAGCTGTTCATGTCATCGTAAAGTTTAGATAAGATAAGATAAATCACAGAGATCACATCCGTTACATTGATCGAAAGTGCAAGTGGAGACAATGCCTTCCCCAGAACATTCAGCGACTGCCTAAAGCCACTGACTTCACAGGTTTGAGTACATTTTACGGTGCGGATGTACCGAAGTATTGTGGGCAGTTAACCCATTACTTAAACTTCTGCTTCGACACGAGTTGTCCAATTGAAACGAATTTTATCCGTTTCCGAAGATTCGCGTCTCAACATTTCAAGCGAGTGCGTAGGCTTAAAGAAAAGGCTTTTAAACGCAAACATGTTACATCAGTAAAGTTTTTATCGTTGTTATAAAAAAGAACACCTTCGCCTCAACCATACCTATGTTCAAAACACACTTGGAAAAATAATTATTATGAAATTTAGAAAATACCGAAACAGGTAAGTTGAGTCATTCGCAAGGTCACGCATTTAACTCCGGATGTGGAGAAACTAAGCCTCAATTTTTGTGACCAGGGTAGTACTCCAGTCTTGGATATATCCCCTGTTGAGTTAGAACTATTCTCAGATAACATACCTTCTGTGAACAGGCATGAAGTGCACAGGGAAGTAGTTAGATTGCGACTGAACAAAGTACCTGGTCCGGAAAACTTATCTCCTGTCGTTCTTAAAGAGTGTGCAGATTATCTGACACAGCCTCTCGCCGACTTGTACACACACTGTGCTTCAAGTAACACAAGATAGCTGATGATTGGGGAAGGAAGTTGCATATATTGACCAATGGCCTGAACGTCGGTTGCTTTGAAGAGCTTTGAGAGAAATTTCTTAAAAGAATTTCAACCCTGACGCATTTGGATGACACTCATTCGTTTGCATATCATAGCTCAAGGTCCAAGATGAGGTAACATATTTGGATAATAGGAAAAAATTCCATCCATATCAGCTTCCTAGATTTTAGTAACGCTCTCGAATATGTGAACCATAAATGTTGCACGATTCATCAAGTTTCGGAGTGCGAACCTCGGTTGGTCTCCTACTGAAAGACTATTCACCAGGCATGTCCGGTTTATCAGGTTAATGAGAAAACCCTTCTTCACTCACCCTGGTAAACCATTTTGTCCCTAATTTCTATTTTTCACTTACGTTACCTCATGCGTGAAGAAGCCATTTGGCTCAAATATACGGATGACTTAATCCTTGATGTCCATCACTCAAGCATTGACTCCTCGGCCAAACTACAAACACTCCTGGACAACCTCGTAGTATGGTCCAAATCAAATTGCCTACTGTTAACTACCTCAAAATGGAGGCATTTTCTTTTTTCGCTGTTCAAAAAAATCGCTACCAGAAAATTCAACGTAGTATACACAACTTTGCATTGATAGTGAGTGTTTTAGACCTCTCCCACTTCAGTAAAACACCTGGGAGTGACACTGAGCAGTGGGCTCATTTGGTCCCTTCACGCGAATGAAACATTCAACAAGGTTAGGCGGCTGTCATTATACCTTACACTTCTCAGGCCTAATTCCGTACCTCATTTCTTGATCCCGTGTTTTATCACTGCATGTCTGTTACCCTACTGGACGTATTGCTCTCCCGTGATCTTTCTTAGCCACCTAAGTAAGGACCTCAAAGCAACTGCCGGGTCAATAAAACATTTGTTCCGATGTAGTGGCATTTCAAGGCTGGAAGTTGTTAACATCATTGTATCCAGCCATGTTAAGTCCTGCAACAAGCTTACATCCAAAGTACTCATGGCGTTGTCCGAATGTGTATCAATCCCCTCGACCAGATGGAGCTGTAAAACTACACACGCCCGCACAATGGCCTATGGCAGTTCGTTGCCTGTCACGTATTTCGCACGACAAAAATTCAGTTATTCAAGAACCGGTTAGTAAATTACTCCAGTGATATTAGCTCTGTCCAATGTCCTAGTGATTGTGGTTTTGTATCTGTCTTCATGTATCATTCGTTTCCATTATTTATCCAAGCCTGTGATGGGTGTTAGAGTTGAATATTCACCTTTATAGTTGAATACATCAAATTCATGACTTAAGGTGATCTTACCAATGTTTTCAGAGCGATATGACCAGATCTCCAATTGATACAACAACACTGGCTACATCGCGGCATTGCAAACCCTACCGTTCACTGAATGCCTGCTATCAGGCCATTTTCATAGGTGGCTGAGCCTCGGGAAAGCCACACGGAGTTTGCTGATACGTGAAGCTCCCAGAAGCGACACAACTACTAAATAGGCCGATCCACCATTTCCAGTGACAACTCGCTAATAGGTAGAACCGGTGGAGTGTCGGTCCAGCCCTGATACGGTGCTTAGAAAGTGCAAAGTGGATGCTGAAGTGTATAGCGCTACGCGTCCTTATATTCAGTAGTGCTTACAAGGAGAGCTATGTTATCCGCACACTTATGGTCTGTCAGTAAAGCCAGCAGGCAGAACTCCCGCCATAGAATTTTGAGCACAAAGTTGAAGAGGAAAGGAGATATATGACAGTCCTGTCGAGACCATGTTGACACAGGAAGTAAAAAGGTGATCCACTGAAGAACTCTTATTCGGCTTCGAGAGTCCATATAGAGGGACCTCAGAATAGGAAAGGATTTGCCTACCACGTCCTTCACAGATAGACAGTATCATAAGCTGGCATAATTGACAGAATCAAACCTAACCTTAAAGCGAAGGGACGCAACTACAGTCGATTGTTTGTGTGTCTACTCCAAGGCCTAACGAAGATCAATAGGTGGCTAATGCAACCCAGACCAGGGTGAAAATCAGTTTGGTGAGAAAATGCTGAAAATGCACCCATACGGGTGGATAAAGCTTAAGTTGACTGACTTGACTTGAATGATACGGCTCTCGCGAGGATCAGTAATTCGTAGGACAATGATACCCGTAAGCAGTTTGGAGACAATGGAAATAAAGCTGATGCCTCAGCGATTCTCACACAAAGTCCTCTCTATTCGAAAATGAGGATGGTGTTAGACAACCACCAAACTGAAAGCGACTGTTCAATGACCTAAGTAGTGTTGGACAGAGCAGACAGACTAACTGCTAATGAGGTACCACCATCTTGCAGCAAGATGGTAGAATACGCTCTGATCAAAAAGTTACGTTTTATTTTAACATAGCAGCTGAGAATGGACTGCCTCTATAGATCACTGATCGAGGGATTTATTACACCGGTGTTTCGAATGAGCAATAACCGCGCTCGGATTTTCATAGTAGTACAGGCTTTCCCATATCGACGACTCTTCCCACCCATCAACGTTCCCGGTCAATTCGAGGATTCCCTGTAAACCATCGTTTCAGAGCGTTAGGGACACGATGAAGCTTAGTACCGAATGGAATCTGTTTGTGTTCCGCGATCTAACCGGTTGACGCCTCCGAAATCCACTCAAGGCACGGACGTTTCATGTTGTGCATACTACAGGCGTCAAAAACATTCATCGGATCACGACTGAGATAATTTTAGTCAGTATTCGGTTCACCAGCCCCACTCATTGTTAACAACTGGTAGGCCATCTCATGGTGGTATTGCTGAAGTGTAAATTGTAAGTTCAAGTTGCGTGAAAAAGCCTAGAAGTTGGGCGTCTAGTCGAAGACTGTGCGCCATACGTGTGTGCACCATGGCACGGCCGAAATCCACATATCTACTCCAAATTGAATGATAGTCTTGTATTGATTTGCGCCATTTGTAGCTGATAGCAATCTGGTCAGTTTGGATCTAGGTCAATGTGGAATTCGGTGGGCGTTAGGTGGCGCGACGTGAAAGTTTGTACTGGAAAGCAATGTTGTTAATATAGACATTGTGGCCGGTACATAACTGCACAGATCGATCGTCACTGCCTGTTTTGCATGCATAGACCCCAAAACGGCATCCCTGGAGTTGTCCAAAGTCCGAAAGGGGATTTATGTCACCGGCAAGAATCATGACAACAGTAATTCCCATCGTATGGATAATAGATAGGATTTGACAACAGAATTAGCCTTTGTTACACTCTTGACCGCGGTCGATTAGGGAACAAAGCGAAACAATGAAAATGGAAAATAATTAACCTTAGTTGAGATCAAAAGGTGAAGCCCATCTATGCGGCTGTGCAGTGGTATCCAGTTAAAAAAAGTGACTTCAGTAAGTCTGCTGAGAGGAATATCACTACAAATACCATGAGTTATTAAATGAATATAGCTAGATAGGGAAACAGATTAGAAAACACCGAGTCGATGATTGGTTACAAAACCGTCGTCTTGTATACGTGTTTTGGAGTAGCGCCCGCATAAATTCCAAGAGAGCGAATGATGTGCTAGCGCTGTCCATTAACTGATCTGATCCAGAGTGCGGACGTTGAAATGCCGACTGTGAAATGAGACACTTCGCCTGAAATGCGAGTTATATGACTCCCTCATGGCCCCGTGATCGTAGCTACGGACGTGTAAGGTTGGGGTCATGGCTTCGAGCCTCCCATGGAATGCCACTGCTGACGATTGTAGAAAGGATAGGGAAACGGCCGTACAGCGCGTTTCCGGATGTGCAGTGGCTGACTGACAGTATGGCTGTGAGGAATCACAATGGAAGAAGTTATTTATTTAATGCAAATCTCGCCTTTCACTACTCTTTAAAAGGTGGGTTTGGTGGTTCGTCATACGAAGGAGACTCAAGAGCGATGCACATCAAGCGGCTATTCGACTCTCTAACAAGCAAGCATTACATTAAGTAGTGATAATAACAAGCGAGAAACGCGGTCAAGGAAGGGAATCAGTTGAGAAACTATGATCCGAACATCGAAGTGCGGTGGATCCAGTCGCCACGACTCATATCGCAAGAATAACATTGAGTAACAACGACAAGATAGTTGGGTTGAATGCAAATAGAATGTGAAAATGGAAACAAAATGGAAGTGCGTTAGACTAATCAGGATGCAAGAAACCGAATGCAGGAACGCCACTGACTGTGTGACTGCGTCATGTTTGATACGGTGGTTTTCAAGCATTGGTGTGGACCATCCTGAGGACCCTAATCCAGGAAAGCGGCATGCGCCAGCCTGACCAAGTCTCAGTCAACTTCTTCATGCTGCTATGTTATGTCATGGACTGGGCACCTCGAGGTTTCACCCAACTTAGTGCAGCCACGGAATATAATGCCCGTCGAGGAAACTGGTTAACATGCATACGGAGGACATGTCCTAACCAACGTAAGCGACTAAGGTTCAGTAAACACTCCAGTGATGCACCGGAAGACTTCTTGCCAGAAACCAACTGGTGGAGCACAGCATTATTTGCTCCGCACTCCCACCATAAGTGAGCAATAATCCGTAAGCACCGGTGGTGTAATATGACCAAGCGTGTAATGTCTTTGCTGAGAAGTGGCCATGTCTCTGATCCATAGAGAGCCATGAGCCTTAACGCAGCGTTATACACTCTTTCACTGACAGGCTGATATCCCGCCGTCTCTTTGAATGGTTGAAACGCTGGAAAGATACACGGGCGTTGGTGATACGCGAAGTAACTTCCTCAGTGATGTGACCATCAAAGGTGAGACGGCTATCGACGTAAGTGAATCGATCCACCGTTTTCAGTGGTTGTTCCGGGATAGCTAGAACCGGACGTACGTCGGTTCAGTCATGCAACAATATTTTGCACCTTGAAGGTGCGAAGTACATGCGGAAGCGTGCAACGCTAGGCGTCAGTATAGCAGGTGGTGTTCGTATAGTGCGTCAGACCCAAGTAGAGCTATGTTGTTCGAATACTCCAGATTTGTCAGCCGGTGGCCTGGCAGAACTTACGTTCCGGTGGAGTCTGAAAGAACCGAGTCATTCATGATCACTCGGATCACAAAGTTAAGGAGAAAAAGAGATATGGGACAACTCTGGCGAACACCATTTGTCGTGGGAACTCAGGTAACAGTTTCCCGTAGACCCTTACACGGCATTGGGAGTCACGGTAGAGAGAGTGCATGACGAAAAGGGATTTAGCCAGGATGTCCTTCATGGATAATCAGTGCAACAAGCTGCTGCGGTCAACACGGTCGAAGGTGGCTTCCAAGACAAGGAAAACTACCATAGTCGGTCGTCTGTATGTGTCTATGCTATAAAGCTTGTTGAACAGTAAATATGTAGTTGACAGAACCACGACCAGGGCGGAAGCGAGGCTGGTTTTCAACAATTCCGCTTCAACGAGGACCAGTAGGTAGTTGGGGAATGATAACCGCGAGAAGTTTGGAGGCAATGGACGACGACTTTTGCACAAAGTATGCCTACGCTTCTTGAGGATGAGCAAGACAGTTGACAGTCTCCAGCCTGAATGAACCTCTTCACTGTACCAAATCGCGTTAAATACAGAAGCAAGTCCAGTCAACAAAGACTTAACCTCATCTTTCAGAAAAGATGAGGGAAAGTCGTCGGGTTCAGTCAACACGGAAAGCTCATATCGAATCTCTTTCAAAGTGGGAGGCGTGGCATCTACTTCCCGCTTCGGCTCAGGCGATTTGGCAAGTGGCAGTGTCGCAACAGGCCTACTGAACTGCTGTTCAAAATGTTCCGCCCAACGGGTCAGTCAACGAGGTTGAGATCAACTGTTTGTCTTTCTCAGCTACTGTCTCGATAACTGATGGTTTTCTCGGACCCGTGTTCCGGATGAGCTGGAATATCACTCGGCTGTTCCCAATAGCGCTGCCTTTCTCCAGCTAACGGGCCCTTAGCATCCATAAGCGTTCCCGGTCAACTCGAAGACATCTTGTCAGGCGTCGTTTCAGGGAGTTACGGATACGCTGAAACTCAGTGCCCATCGGAACCCGTTTGCGCGTTTCGATCAAACTAATCTATGCCCCAGAGACCCATCCATAGTTACATTTCAAGTTGGGTGCACAGCAAGCGTCAAAGGCATTCTTCATGGCACACTAAAGACGATCCCAGTCAGCGTTGGGCTCACCGACTTCATTTATCCCTGACAACTGGTGGGCCAACTCGTCAAGATAATGTTGAAATGCATAATGCGAGTTCAAGTTATAGGTAAGACGGTTAGAATATAGGCATTTCTTTGGAGTGGGAAGAGAGAGCGCCAAGCGTGCGAGCACTAGAGCATGATCGGAATCCAGGTACGTTCTCCTAATTGACCGACAACATTGAACTGATGTGAGCCATCTGTAGCCGATAGCATTATGATCAATTTGGGTCCAGGTGATTGGGGAATTCGGTGGGTGCCAGATGACGCAGTGCAAATGTCAGTGCTGAAAAACTGCTGCCAATATACAGATTGTGGTCAACGCACAGTTGCAGGGATCGATTTCTATTGTCTGTTCGGCGAACATAGATTCCAAAGCGGGCTCTCAAGGGTTGTTCAAAGACTGAGAGACAACCCACTTAAGCTCTCATGTCACCAGAAACTGTCAAAATGTCAGTATTCCTCGCCATGGGCAGAAGTGATGAGAGAGATGATAGAAAGAGCCTCCAATACTTTCCGAATTGCCTTCAGCAGGGACATAAACTGAGGCGATGTAAAGGCACCTAGTCTTCAGACGCTGGTTATTAAATCCAATAGAGGACAGAAGTCGAACCGTACACATGCGGCTGTTTACAGGCATCCAGCATGTTTGCAGAGGCGATATTAACACCGTGAATACTTTCAGCTATTGACTCAGTATCGTTAGAGACGCGAAGAGTGTGGCCATCATCGTCAGAATCAGAACCAGGGAGTCAAAGATTCGTCACGACACTGTTAGCTTGTGTGTGTGCTTCGGAGACACAGCACACATCAATACCAAGAGAGTGAAGAATGAGAGTAAGTGGTTTCTGTTGGCCAATCTGACCTCGAGTGCGGATGTTAGAAGAACCAATGTGAAACGAAACTCGAGGCTTGATGGAAGAGCTACATGTATGGAGGGCAGCAGGTGCGATGTTAGCAACAGTCTCTTATTCAACAGACAGGGAACAAGATGGGAGAGAGGGGAGAGAAAAACAAGATGAGGGAGTATTGTTGAGGGGGTCGAGAAAGCAGATGATACTCTCCGGCTGTCCATTCCGAGAGGTTTTGTTCGAGGTTCCCCGTTCCTAGCCTGTGACCCAGCAGTCTGATTCATAAGGCAGTGGGGTGCGTGGAGATTCGCTTGGGGGACTTCACCCAGAGTGTTTGGCTCATGAGAATGACCCATGAGGCAGTGAGAAACAATGCAGCTCGGTAGTGTGTTACAGAGACCCACTGGGATCTGCTTGTGGCTTTTGATACACAGCCTTCGAAGATGTAGGATGATGCATTTACGTTTCACAACCGTATTATAGCATGCACCTCATGCTTCACGCTGACGTTGATGTTTCATACATCATGATTCGTCACCGCAGCTGGGCTACACCGACTTCTACATAAATAAGATCATCTGAATCTGGAAAAAATGTTCCACTTTATTTGATTTGCACCGTTCTATCATTCTGATAAACATTCCTTATAAATTTTGTGTGCATATTTTCATTCAAATTCTATGTTAGCTATTTGATACCCAAAGTGTGGCCACGCTTGATGTGAATGTTGACAACGTGCTTGCCTGCTGAGCTGTGAAACGTTGTTGGGAGGGGAAGGGAGTGCACGGTCCTCGTGGCCATGCTAGGTTCAGTGTGGTTCTATCAAAATGTGGAACGGACTACGGCCCAACCACCGGCTTGTGCACGTCTGGTATGCATGAATCCCCACATACATAGACAGAAATGCTGCTACTGTGCATGTAGAAGGAATGTGTGTCGACTCCGTTGATAAAACGTAGCTCCCGTCTACATGCCTTCCGGTCTTATTCCTTCGGGTGTATACAGGATATGGGATGGGTGAATGGAGCTGTGGGTGGTGCAGCGCAAGCCACCCATGATCCCTTTGTAGGCGCAGATGTCTTGTGGTTGTTTTTGGAGGCCGCAGTGATAAGGCAAACAAGCAAATAGATGCTACCAACCATGTTAAGCACCTGCGACCACGGCCAGCCGCAGGGGGGTTGGCGGATTTGCAACAATTTGACTGTTGCGTGCACGTCAAATATTCCCGCAAGAACGCGCCAGAAACCCCAGCAGAATGGCTGTGGAAAGCGAGGGCCAATTCCTCCCCACAACGCAGCAGAGCTCAGCCACTCCGAGACGCGGCCCAAACTGCGCACCTTCTGACAATGGTCATTTACAAACTACCACCTCTGCGTGGTGACAGTTTTCCTTAACTTAATAACCCATAGCACTGTCTGTGATCGCCCTTTGTCGGTCGTAAAAGAGCCTGCAGAGGACCACTTGTCTTTTCTTTCTCTTCGCCTCAGTTGGGAGTCGGTCGGGTCGCGTGATTGCGTGTGAATCGTTAGCTGGCCAGCCTTCGCGTCTAAATCATTAGCGCGCGTCTATCGTACCCCTCTCGTGTGCGTCCGTTTTCGAGGCCTCAGCGTCTATACGAACAAGTGCGGCTAAGATCGTTCCCACGCTCGTTCAATTTTCCGTCTCACCGGCTAAGCTAGCGTCATCGTAGGCGTGCTCCAACCGTGCGAGCGACAATCTTGTCACGCAATTACCTCAAGAGGCGGCGTTTCCTCAATTATAACAGTGGCGACGCAATTATAACATTGACCAAAGGTTATCTGGTTTGAGGCGGGCGGTGGCAAACCAATTGAGCACCGGAAGTTGCGCTTTCACAGTCAAACAATGTGTGGCGCTCGTGCTCTACGCCAATAGAGCTGTGATCTTATAACCCCTGGACCTATTGTCCCTCATGACTGTTTTAAAGGAAGAAGGCCATCGACCGCAAGCACTGTGGTTGACGTAGAATATTCTAGGGGACCCGTCACAGTTTAGTAGACACTCAACGATTTGCTACGTGGTGCTGAACATAAGAGGTTTATGATGGTGAAGTGTTCGAGGTTTACCAGCACCGCGTACCAATGCTGACAAGATGTCTACCAATTGGGTGACATCCGCAAGATTAATGGCCATCTCCTGTAGTGACGAGGAGCCCAGACTTCACGGGAGCGATGAATCTAAAGTGCCCAAGCACTGTACCAGCCGAAGGTTCAATCACTGCCATGTTTGAGTTTGACATGAACTAACCGCCAGATGAAACTGAGGGAGCGACCGGTGGGTAATGACTCGTCTAAGCTAAACGACTGAGAAATGGGCGCATATTCAGGTACAAGGAACTAGAGAGATGGTCTAGTTTCCCGTATCGCAAGTGGATACCGTTAGTCGGTGCAGTGTTTCATGAAAGATCTCCAGCAACTGATGCACAAGTCATCCCTAGCGGTTTAAAGAAGCGAAAAAGGTCCACTAGGAAAATCAAACATAAATAAGAAGAATCGCATGGATAAGATAGCCAATTGAGCCGTGAAGTCCCTTACCCCCGATTGCCATTAAATTATAATCGTTGGACAAGTGGAAGACCGATACATGAACATCGGATCACGTACATGCACCAAGCAAAATTGGGAAAGAATTGGCGAGGAGTGGACTTAGTAGCGGCACCTGTCATGACAAACGCTTCTTGAAGGGACATCCTAGTTATCCTTTCGCGCATAAAAACTGACCGGTTTCGAAAAATAGAGAGGAGCCGGCGAAAACACAGAAGCTATTCAGTGGAAATGGGAGTGGGTATTGTCCAGTGGAATTTTGATTTGCTAGTTAGTGGAGATACAGACGCTGGAAACATAAAGTGGGAAGTCGTAGATAAGAAAGTGAAGTCAAAAGCCCATTTGGCATACGCTTCGTGGTGATCTGGAGGCAAGAGGAGCATGACATAGACCAAGTGAATGGAAAGTGAGATAGCTGTTGGGAAATTTTATCATGAAGTGAATAGTACGCGAGTGGAGTTTACTACAGGTTGATCCGATCGGATGACCGCGAATGAGAACCATTCTGCTCTTCGGAGTCTCGAGAGTTTTCTCCCGACCAGACCTCAAGAGAGTAGAGCACCATTTTGCTCTCACGGGACTAATCACACCGCCGCCCCCATCCGGGAGTTGTGCCAATCTGCATATGTAAGTTGACGACCACGTCACGAGCAAGTAATTACTCATAACCACTGTGGAGATCCAATATGCCGCATGGAAACTTATGATGATGATAAAATGTGGAATTAGTAGACGGATTTGATTCGGCACAGTGATTGTCACAAAGCTCATCTAGCATAGTGAAGAAGCACTAGAATTAAGAACGACAGGCGATGAGGGTAGTGACGTAATTCCCTAGGTGATCTACCCAAAAGAAAGATGAAATGGGGTTAACGATTCGTCGAGGTTGCAATGGAGTAGAGCAAAAATTCGATTTCTAAAGGACCGAAAATGGAAACGGTAGTCAGCAGCCGCTGTCAGTTAGTACATCGGATGACAGGGAAACTTCTTGTTGGAGTGGAGCTGTGTATCTTTTCGTCTTAGGTATTAGTTTATGTCGTAAGCAGATAAGAGGAGAATGCGAATACGACCAACTTAATGAAGAACAAAGTAAAAGGGACTAGTGGGAGTAGGGTAAAATGATGGTGTTTCAAGAGAACATGCCAACCATATTCGAAAGCAATTCAGAAAGAGATGAACACATGCTGTCTGTTGACGCCAAGAAGTTGGCTGATGCGTCCGGGAATATATTTATGGCATTTAAGAACAACGAACGAGGTTGCAACCGTTCTGAAGACAATATGATGGCAGTGGGAGGAAAGAACAGCTAGCAGTGTCCACCTAAAAGTGGTAAAGTGTAGATGATCTTGTCACTTGGCAGGTGACCGGAGGACGACCATACGGCCTGTGGAACAAGGTGAACTATAGATAACCAACCCAACGGGGAAGGTCGTGGCACGTGCCCACTTTCACTTCGCATAATCAATGCGCGGTTATGGAAGTTAAAGTTTATGACCAAGGGGAACATGTGTGGAGACAAAAGATAGGCAGGATGATGCAAAGTAGCTCCTGTCCAGAGGTTGCAACTGCAACAAGGATGATAAGCAACAAAAGTGCCAAAACAGTGGTGCTAAAGTACGTGGCAATTCCACACGTATATGGAGGGTAGACTGTCATAAAAACCTTTCAAATACTCTCTTCGTAGTGGTGCACATTCTCAGTACGCCTCCCCGTAACAGCTAAGGTACGCCGCACCAACCTAATCCCACCGAAGACCCCAGGAAACGGAAGAGAACGAAGTTAAACGAGTCCGATGGTAAAGGTGCCTCACCCCATGCTGCGTTGGGCGGAGAGGGGGGCGGGGGAAGAAAGCCGGTTAAATTTCGCAGAACACTAATAAATGATCATAGAAACACTAGACCATTGCATGTGTCTCGGTGTGGTCAAAAACGTCTTCGAGAAACGTACTGGAATTTTACTCGCGTCAGAAACGGGGACAATTGGAAAGTTGCAAGTATAACGAAGCAAGCGGTGTTAGCTATGTAACATACTGTGTCCATATTGTAACAAGCTCAGTAAATAAAAATAGGAAACAGTACAGAGGCAACTCAGTGCAATGTACTGGCGTTCTAATGTCAAGCATAAATTAAATAAAGGGGTATAAATAGACAACCGTTTTCAGTTACTAAAGCGGTTACTAGTGAATAGTAGAAGGGAGTGTCACTGTTTACCCAATGTTTCTTGTTTACGTTAATGATACCTTCAGAAATATTAAGTATGACACTGCTTTCTTGTATGCATACGAAATAAAAGTCGTTTGTTCTCACAAAGATGCACGGATGCACGGGGCGTTTTACAACACATTCAGAACGATCTTTCAGCTTTTGAAACTTGGCGTTAGTGTTAGCAAATGTCATTTGCCGCAAACAAATGCAATAGCCTATCGTATAAGTGCCACATTCCGTCAAACAGCCATAACCTGCCTAGTAAGAACATCTCTGAATGCACATCAGTTTGTGACCAAGACTTGCGACACTCGAGCAGATAGAACTTCTCAGAGTTGCGCAATTTCCAGCTATCAAAAACAGGAAAGACCGTTGGATATATGTGTCATATTTTCTCACTCCGTGAGTCCCGGCTCGGATTGTACAAAGCATGTGTACTGAAAAGCCTTTTACATTGCCGTGCACAGACATGCGAAAGGCCGACAAAATGACGACCGAGTTCAAGGACAAAAGAATAATTGGATACTCCACAAAGCTGACTTGCAATGCGCGCTATACTGTCCTTGAACTGCAACCCATATGGTTGCAAAGAATGTTGGTAGACCTGTTTTCTATTCAGAATCATACATAAGTATGCTCACACCAGAGGAGTAAAACTGTGTAGGACACAGAACAACAAATACCCCATAAGGAATGTGGTCTGTAAGGTCATAATGCCAAGGATAAAAACAAAAAATGAGAGAAAATCTTCTTCGCATTGTATACTCCAAGCGTTGGAACAAAGCTCCCCAAAGCATCAGCATATGCGGTAAATTACATGAGTTTAAATGCCTGAAAGTAATATCTCACCATGCAAAAGGTTAGATCCAGGCTACGGATATATTTTCCTTGGGATATGGTATTCGAAAATGGTGCCCACATCATACAGGAGTATCGTGGCTGTTTATCGCAACGCGTTATTGTCTATGAAGATGAGTTGCTTCGATTTGTAAAGGACTGAGCGATTGGACCGGAAAATTGTGTCGGAATCTCGCGTTGGAATATGCTCATATACAGCAACAGGACCAAAGCCAAAGTGGTTAGTGACGAAAGCAACCCTAAAGAGTTTTATAAGTGAATACGAGGAACCTCTTCACCAGCATTTCTCCCAAGTATACTCAACTACTCTCGCCAGTCAGCACAGAGAATAAATGCTACAGATATGAACCTACCACATGGTCCAACAGTGATATGACCTGCATACATGTAAACTTCATATGGTGGAGTGAATTCGTACCAATGCTGTTAGATGCTATCACCAGTGAAACACAACTGTGTATCATTTGACCTGCCCTAGGCGGGAACAGTCTCTCGCACTGTCGAGAAACAAAATATCTATTTATTTATTTAAAGAGGAAATTGGTACAGAGTGCAAATTATATAAGCCCCGAGCGTAAAGGAAAGACATTTGAGAATAGTTCGACAAGAGGTTGCGAAAACCGTACGGCTACTAGCAACCGGTCACCGTGTAAAAACTGTCAGAGTGGTAAGTACATAGGGGTTTTCACTACCAAGAGTCATGATCGGGAGTACCCCACGAATAAAACAACAGCAGCGGAACCTGGACAACAGCGCAAAAGCGTGAAAGCGCGGCAGTTAGGAAAGCAGCTTGCAACTTCAGCGAAGAGGGCCTCCATGAAGATTTTTGCTTACGTGAAGCGGCGCCTGACGTAGCTGTGTAAGAGTGCACTGACGGACAACCTGTGACCTGAACGCGCGTCCGCATTGGCGGAGCACTTCACTTGCTTACATACAAGTGGGCATGCGCCTATGCGGAGCTCGACATGTGCAGCCCCTACTGAACTCGAGCGCCTTGATTGCGGTGTAGAAGACGTCCGCAGTTTACTCAACAGTCTTGATGGCACGAAATCTGTAGGACCCGATGGACTTCATCCGCTAATTTTGAAGTCGTTATCGGCCATCATCTCGTCTGCCGTGACGGATTTGTTCAACAGGCCGCTGTCCGAGAGTGCAATGCCAAGCGACTGGAAATGCTCTGTACTGAAACCGATTGCAAAAGGTGGTGATCCACACAATGTGGACAATTATCGGAGGATTTGTCTCACCTATGTTTTGGCGAAGGTGCTCGAGAAGAATGTGGAACAGGGTCTGCTCCAGCTGCTGGATTCGAAAGATATCCTATCGCCAGAACAGCACGGCTTCATAAAGGGCCGCTTCTGCATCACCAACCCTCTGCTGACGCGGCAGGAATGGTTGCGAGCGTTGAATCTAGGGAAGTCAGTGGATGTTATCTACAATGATTTCGGTAAAACCTTCGATAAAATGAACCAGGAGGTCCTGCTCCACAAGCTGAGGATGTATGGCGTTGGTGGCGCACTGCCCCAGTGGGTCAGTGACTTCCTTATTAGAAGAAGATGGCAAGTTCAGGTGGATGATCACTTAACGGACTGGTATCCATTCACTAGCGGCGTACCCCAAGGCACAGTACTGGGGCGCAATTTATTCCTGATCCACACCAACGAAGTACCTCAGGTTCTTAGGTCGCTCTGCGTATTTTTTGCGGATGACCTGAAGATTTGGAGGATTAATGATTCTCCCGACCACTGTGACGTCCTTCGGCATAACCTCGACCGCCTATCCCGGTGGTCTGCAGAAGTTGACCTATCGGTCAATACGGCCAGTTCCGTCTAGGATCTAGGTGTATTCTCACGCTGTGATATGAAGCCTGGCGAGAACACGAATGGACTGTACGCAAACGAACTACGCCTGCTTTGGGCACTTAGACGCAGTTTCTGCACTTAGTCTGAAGAGATTGTCACCCGTCTGTTCTCTTCCGGTGCTTGAGTACGGCTCATCCGCTTATTGCCCGATCACAATAGTTGAGGTGCAGAGACTGGAACGGGTCAAGCATGTAGCTACCCGGCTAATCCCCAGTTTACGGGGTATGTCGTACGAGGATCTAGGTAGGAGACTAGGACTTTATACCCTTTCATAGCGTCGGCTTCGAGTTGAGCTCATTATGACGAACCGAATACTGCGCCTGGGCCACTTCCCTATGTTGAAGCCGCTGCTGCACGTCCGCGCACCAAGCAGCACACGCGGACACGGGTACAAACGAGTGGTACCGGATTTGAAGCAAATCGATCAACCTCTATTCTTCGAGCATCGAGTGGTGAAATATTGGAACAAAGTGCCAGAGACGCTAGTCGAGGCGAAATCGGTGTCGGAATTTAAGAGATTCCTTGAAGCCCACTTTGCGGACTACAGGTATAGGGAGCGCATCGCACCCGGATAAGATGTAGTGCAGCTGCAATATGCTGCCACCGCGCAGGAATCAGCGACGTGATTCCGCGCATGTGCCCGATCCATCTACGATGGAGCAACACATTTGTTTAGCTTCTCGCTCTCTATTCTGAGTATTCAGTATTTAGAATACATGAGAGAAAAAGGGCGATAGAAGCACCAACATCACACCAGCACTTCGCATCTATGCTTGTTCGTCACATGACAATCACTAGTCGTGTGCGGGTTACGGATATTGCAAACTCGTCCTCAGTTGCTAAGGGTCGAAAGGGCGACAATGGAGTACAAGCCACACGCCTTATCCGCATGGCCATTGGCCGATACATTACTGATGACAATTGCATAGCATAAACTGCAGTATATCGAGTGAAGCACACGGTCGCTTGAGTGGACACCAAGCTGGGGGGCAAGATGGGACAACAGAATCCAGGCTACCAAACTGGCAGCTGATCTTCTAGAACTTTGGGCTATTCGAGATCGAAAGAACAAAACTGGGCTATTACTTGCAAAGAGGGAGGGGATATAGATAGCAGGTAATGGAGTAAAATATATTGGCAGATGTGTCTTTAGCTGCACAGTTCGCACAGACGAATCAATGTCATGGATTGAAAGATAAAATGATTCGATCATGGGATGGTCATCCTCTAAATTTTGTGGTCCAATATTACATATTCTTCGCGCTCATAAGGCATATATATATATATATATATATATATATATATATATATATATATATACTCTTTTAAATGCTGTCGGCTGTTTGATAACCCAGAAGTGGTTGCGCTTGATGTCGAGGTTGACGAGGTGCCTACCTGTCTAACGCTCTCCACCTCGACAGCTCACTCGACGAGACTGCCAATTTCCGCTGCCTGGGTGTATGGAGTGCAGGGTCATTGTGCAGTATAGACTCCCAGGAATCACTTGCTGGCTTCATCGCCATTAGTAGAAAAATTCTAACTGATTACTCAAATGGGACTATGCGTCGTAATTTATTCATACCACACGTAATACTAATGTCGTCACAAGTATCGCCTCCCATGCGGTCTATTAGGGTTAGAGATTTCGAGTGGTATCCAAAAGGTCCCAGCTTCAAGTCGAAGCCCAGTTGTCTTTACTCATGAGTGAGTCCACATGTAGTGAAATATTAAGAAAAAGCAAGCTAGTAAATCTAATAGTCTAACCATTCTGTACTTCATCGAATCGGCGCAATTCCATCATTCCACACTAGTCGCACTTAACTGCCAACCAAACAATAGCCCCAGCCACATGGTGTACAGTCGACGCTTAGATGATATTTGCATCGATGTGCATTCTACGCTGTAGACAACGAGCAAGACTATGCATTGCTAAATTCCAAAGCCCATTTATGCAGTTGGTTAAAAACCCCACTAGGGTGGATCAAGTTTGTCTTAAAATGGCGCGAAAGCGCCCAAACTCTCCTTCGTCACAGAGTTTAGAGAAAGGCTTGCACGCTGTATTATTTGGCCAGTATTCCGCAGTCAGTAGGGGTAAGTCGAGGAAAGCTAATGCGCCGAGGTGAAACATTTGTTCATTCGCACTTCCGCATTGAACAGATACGAAAGTTCATTGTTAGGTCATTTTGAATACCCGCTGTCTGAGCGCAATGCGGCACGTATTCGCTCCATTTACCTTGAAGTGAACCACAGACATTGTTCTAACGTAATGATAGGTAAACCCCATGCAGTATTCTCAGATGTGGTGGGAGTGACTGTTAAAATAGTTCTGATAAACTGCTCCGATCCGCGATAAATGGTATGTCAAGTACAAATCAGTCGGTCCGGGAGTTGCCGTAGGTACCGCCTGTAGAGATACCCTGTGAGCTGACTTATTACAGATTGCGTTATTGTGAGTGGGGTAACAACACGGTCACTAAAGTGTAAAAAGAAGTGATACCAAACAGTGAAGGCAATCAACGATGCTCATGAGGAACAGGTGGTACCAATATATCATTTCACGTAACCACATGCTAAAATAAGTCCCGTCGTGCACACGAACGCGTTAAACAGACTAAAAAGTACGCGAGGGCCAACCAAAACGACTCAATTTTCCTCAGCTATTGAGCATTTCGACGCGTTCTCACTAGTGTGTAACTGCCGGCATCCTGTGGCATGTTCCGGTAAAGGCATCAGCAGTTTGACGGTCAAACTACGTGCTACGCACTTCGAGTCAACTGAACGGATGGAGAGATGTGGGTTCAAAGGGGACACGGGTGTTGTTGCGACACGTTCCGGCTGATGGAGAGAGGGACTTCGGGTATCCTACTGTCCGAGTATATGTACGCCTGCGTTCAAGTTAGGCACAATTATTTTCGCCGGACGCTACCAAAACCGCAAAACAGTGGCAAAGATTCATACAGAAAAGATATGAAAACGTGGGTCCCTGCACAGAAAAAATCGTGGTAGGTAATGGGGCATATGTAAGACGGCCGTTGACTTCCCACCTATGCGATGCCCGATAGAATAGTACTGACGAATCCCAAGTCGCGTAATCAGGAAGGTGGCAAGAACTGGTACGACACAGTCCATCGGCCAATTCCCTCATGCCATTCTCCCATCTCACCAAAAAATCCAAAGGTCCGATAGAACTGGAGCGTTATTAGTTGACAACACAAACTGAAATAGACAGTTCAAGGTATACGGAACCATCCCAGCTATCTAACATCATTTTAGTTTAACAGAGGATCCAGCTAGGTCCCGCTGGGATTATCATGGACAATGACTGCTGAATCTAAGCAGAAATCATTCGGTCCTGCGAGTAGCTATGGGTAATGGCTCGAAAATCCAGGAAATCACAGACGACCACCTTCCCAATGCCTTCAGGGCTTACGACTTAAGACGTGATAGAACACTTAACACTGGGGATTCGATGTGCCCAATTGAAGGAAGAAATATGGTTAAGCAGCAATGTCACTTTCATGATGTCCAACGTAACACGCTGGATTGTCACCCGGCGTAGAATGAGAATTAATAAGAGCGATGATAAATGAGGAGGGTTCACTGGATGTAGAAAGCCAAAGCCGTTAGAAATATCAGTGTGTATTCCAGTAAGTTTTCCAACTCATTCGACGCAACGGTTCAAAAGAGATCTGCGAGAGTAACACAGTAGATAAAAATTGCTAATTCGTTATCATCCACGCCAACTACAAAACTGAACTGAGGAACTTTAGAAGCAATTTGGTCCGCGAAAAGTATCAGAACTGCTTGTTGGGTCAGTTGAAATTAAGTGTGAGAAGCAAGTGTCACCATCGATGAGCTCCGACAAAGCCAATGTTGCTTAATAGGAACAAGATGCCTGACTCAGACGATATACCACCACAGTTGCTGAAGAATTTCGATGGCCTATCTACTGGACACTGGTAGGTGCAAGAAGGAAACACCACAAGACTGGCAGCTATCAGCTGTAATTTCACATTTGGAAAAGTCAAGGGACGCTCTGCGTAAATCATCGTGGAATCAGTCAAATCTTAGGAGACTCCACGATAGGTACGAATGAGTAAATAGAGTGTATTTCGCTTACATCCTCATCCCTCGACAGGTATTCCAGCAATACCATATCTACTGGTGAACTATCATGATAACTTGCTGTGAGTTGTTGATGCCAGCATCCAAAGACGTTTA
Organism: Dicrocoelium dendriticum; assembly: GCA_944474145.2. Classification (NCBI taxonomy): domain Eukaryota; kingdom Metazoa; phylum Platyhelminthes; class Trematoda; order Plagiorchiida; family Dicrocoeliidae; genus Dicrocoelium; species Dicrocoelium dendriticum. The sequence goes on along the minus strand of OX104070.1, from coordinate 66,030,017 downwards.
TTGCCCATGCTGCCAAGGTTTGTGTGTTCCTTCGAAGCATCAGTCACGTAGGGAAGCGTTAGCAGCGCCGTGGTCAGATACTTGGTAGCCGTGTACTAAAGGTATGGGGAGAGTAATTGTGCCTGACCACTGATGTCTGCGCAATAGACGTTTACAAACCAAAAAGAATGCATTGACGTAGCTGCATAGATTCACAGACACACAATGCCCGAAGGCCGATGGGAAGTCAGGCGACACCTAGGTCACCGCCTTCCATCGAGGAGGGCCTATACAATTCAGGGGTGCGTTAGCCTGGTCGTAATATCGCTTGAACATCGTTCGACTACTTCTGTCTTCCTTGGAACATTGACTATTTTACCAGACCACTTTTATCCATGCGCACTCTTCCTGAAGTAGTAATATCATTACTAATAAGTAGTATTTTGGCGGTGTGACATGTTAATTGGATCAACCGCGTTTCAGTAGACGGACCAGAGGCGACAAACTGTATTATACACGCACCATTGGGAGATTGAAAGATTAACAGCTGGTGCCCACAGCCATCAGAATCGTTTGAGTAAGTATGACAACTGCAGAACATTGGATACTGGAGAGGACATGGCTATCAGAATAAGTGAATCGACACCGCAACTTTTAATCGTTTCCCATTAGCTGTGCACATTGATCGCGCAGTAAAGCAGCTTCACGGTAATGTGTAAGGGACGTGCCAAAAAATAAGCATTTCGGTTTAAACTTCGCTGCAGTAAGTGCACAGGGCGTCGTCCGAGTCCGAGAGAGCAAAATAGCTGGAATGCTCCAACGCAGCCAACCAGTCCCTTAGTAGTCTCACTCCTCGGCTAATGCGACAGTATTCGAGCGTTGGTGATAGACCCAAGCGTACGTAAGACAAAAAGAAGAGAGTTGACTCAGCCCCAATGTCTCCGACATGCCGTGGTAAACATAGTGAAGTGATAGTAGTGCAGCCGAGGAAATCTAAGCATGATGAGTTCAAAGAAAGTTTAGTGGCATACCTTTAGTGGCCGACAAAAGTTCGGGCAGAGAAATTGAAACAATTCAATTCTAAGTCCTATGTCGTACATAGGCGATATGCGGAAAGTCCTAGCTCGTGAGACTAGCTACTGTCCTCTGCACAGTTCGTAACTGCCATGGCAGTGGAAGATGAGCCGGGCTATATCATAGTCAACTGTCAATCACGCAGGACTGTGGCTGTCACCCATGGCGACGTGGCACTAGCTGTTGACATCCTGAAGCCATGGGGCGGAGCCTGGCAGGGGTCCGCTGGAAGGCGCACCACTGACGAGACCTAGAAGGTCGAAACGCCGGCGTCTGGTGCTTTTTCCAGACTAGCCTAAGCCCGTTGACTGGGAGTGACGATGATGTACTAGCTGTATTATACCAAAATCCTCATTACTACTCAGCAGTAATTCAATTCCTGAGGGGAGACAGGCATGCTGGGATTTGAAGCGTCCCAAATGCAAAAATCCGAGCACTTTCATGAATAGAATACAGCGAAGCTGGTCAAGCGGTGAGTTAGAACAGATGACCACAAAAGGAAAATAAGTGTGAGGTGAGTCGGTCATGCGTGACCATAACGAACCGTTCAGTGTGATCTACTCAATCGTACTAGGTGAATATGGAAACCAATTGTACATAGGCAGAAACAGTGGGGACTGTGAGAGCTCCACTGATGCTTGCTAGTGTGATGAATGGAAGGCAGCATTCGCCACCAGTGGGAGCAAAGAATCCCCCAGTCCCAGTAGTGGATAATTATTGCGCCAGCCCAATGGCATGTTGATACAATAGGGAGGTGACTCTGACCAGAGAGTCTGGCTGAAGAAAGCCAGTCCTAAGAAGTATGTGAAGAAAGGCATCTTTGGAGGCCAACAGCCGTAGAAGGCCACGTTAGCACTTCCACAGAATATGAAAATCACACGAAAAACGGGGATGGTGTGTATGGAAACTCACCGCAGGTAACTGTAATCTGGTTGATATTTGATCGGCATTAGCATGAGGCAGACACGTTGCATCATTTGTACTCCGTGCAACGAAGAGATGCCCATAAAGAGGAAGATACCGTACAAGACTGCCATTGGGATGTGCTAGATGGAGTAGAAGGATGAGGAACAGGGTCACGTGCAGTTAGGCACAATGATGGTCATTTTAGGTGGATAAAAAGTCGGTGGCACCAGAGTGAGTGAGAGAGGCGAGGAGTAGGTTGGATTGCGTGAACGTTGATAAATGCATCCGGATTCCGGGACGCACAATTGACCCACAAACGTGCACAATCTATTTTACACGTGTGCACAAGCTTACCGATGTGATCGTATGTTTACAGATGGGAATGGGTAGTACCAGAATGGAGTGATACTCAAGTAGCTCGCGTCAACAATGTGCAACAAAACACGCGCACATTGAAGTCAACAGGGTGCTAGAGCTATTAGTCGAAGCAGAATGGTATAGGGACTGGCGCATTCCGGAGGAGGAAGCACTAGATAACTATGATTGTGTAGATAACGGCCCTATGACTCAGACTGAGAGTTAACAAAAAATCCCATTAACATGACGGTAATGGGAAAGTGTCCGGGAGAAGATAAGAATTCCCTGGAAAATTTATTATTTCAGCGATTAATCGATTGCTATCTATTATCGCATCGATTTCGAAAGTTCTGGAATATTCCAGTGTCCGCATGTGACTAGTAACCTCCTGAAGATCCGCCAAAACTATGGGGAACAAGTAACCTTGGCGGTTGAGATTCCTATTCCAGAAGTCGAAGGTCAGCAAGAAACGTATAAATACAAACAAGGTTCACTGCATTTGTACAATGTTTTGTTGATGGCGGCTAACAGGAGGGTTTGTCAAGGTCATTGATGTGCTGATTTTTCCTTCGGTTGGGCTAGAATTTTTGTGGTAAAGTGCCTATTTCGGAATCGCGTCTAGTGAGAATAGTAAAACAGAAAGACAGGTAAACACGAAGTTGATAGTCTCAGCTCCATCGCCAGCAAGTCTCGTAATAGTAATAAATATGCGATTGCCGAGAACACACAGAACATCTTTACTTCCCTGAAAACGTTCTTTGGAGCTAGGGCACATCAACAATTTAACTCCCGTCGGTCATAGTGGAGCTGCGCGGATAAGCCTATGCAACTTAATGATGGAATGTTTGCAAACTGTATAGCTCAACGAACAAGTCAATTCTTCATCCACAAGCAAGGCGACAATCATTCTCAACAATGGAAAAAGAACCCGTATAATAAACTCTGGATAGGCCACTATAGAGCAGAAAAGTCTATAAGCCGCTCTGTGATGTCCGTCGTTGGGCTTGAGTTGAGCTCGCCGGTCGAGTGGTCGGTTTGACATCCCCCTGAGCACAATGTTTAGTGCCGAGCTAGCCCTCCGAGAATAAGAACAAAGAGCGGACAGCGATCAAAAATATCTTATCAAAGAGCAAAGAGTTATTCTATAGCATACATACATTTGAATCAGTAGTTTACTGGAGCGCACATCCAGTGCTTAATTCTTGCTACCGGAGATTATTGGCTCGAGGTCACTGTTTGTCCGCAGCCGTTCGGATCAGTAGTACATTGACTTGAAGAAAACTGTGCATTGTTCATGATACACCAAACCATTTCTGGGTTGTTCATCCTGTCCGTGAGAATGTGGTCAGGTTGCGTTAGAGACCCTGATTGGTTCTCCATCCGCTGATTTCGCTCGCTAGGTCGGTAAGTTGGCATCGCACCAGCCACCGTCCGCTCAGAGTAAGTGTCGCGCGCGAGTAACTCGCTTGTCATTGCATAGACATCAGAAAGCATCAGTGGTACGCCGGTAGGTAGTGCTGACGCTTCGCTACCTTGCAACCAATATCAGTCGCACGTGGGTTAAGGATACTGCAAAGAACGTCCGGTCACTACCCAGGCTAGAATCCGCGCCTTCGGATTACAAGTCAGGCCTGTGATCCTTAAGGCTATGGGCCAGCCTCTGGGCAAGAATAAAATGATGCTCGACTCACAACACTGCAAACCAATTTCTCACTGTTCATCCGAACCATGTAAGCGTAGTCAATTAGCGCTGGATGCTTTGACTTGATTTCCAGCCCATTGGCCGCGCTTTAGTTTCGTTCGCGTAACTGCTAGCCACCAACACACTGAAGCGATGAGGTCAATGAGCAGACGCATTGCTGCCATCTAGTCCAGGAGCGAAGCGGCCTCGTTCTCCATAATTCGCTATCGTCGCATCCAGTGATGGGAGCAGCAACGGTAACAATGAGAACAACGCAGCAGAGACAGTGTAAAACAAATCTGTGACAGACTGCTCAGTGCCGCGCAGCAGAGTTTGTTGCCGAGCACCGACTGAAGGAGTAGAGTATTTCCCAACTGCGGACCCAACCACATATGAGTAACGCTATGCAAGCCCTGTCTAGCGTAACAGTGAGCAGTTTGCTTGTTTTCACTGAGTATATGTTAAGCCATTGGCTCACACACTAACAATAGACACACTGCAACGTTGTGAAGTTTATCCTTAACGGAAAAAATGATGCTCCCATGATTAGATAAACGATTACTACATTGAGAAGCCATGACAAGGTAACCAGAATTCGAAGACTGCCGCAAGAACTGGAAGCCCACAAGCCACCGCGCCACGGCGAGGTCCCCTCTCTACATGACAGTCAGTTCGGTGCTCGTTACAAGCGAATAACAGGCAGTAGAACATACAAGCTCGACCAAAATTTGGCAAAAGTGTAATCTTATTTATGTATGTTCAATACACCATTAATAACAATAACTGAAACATGGAAGCAACAAAATGGACTCACGCTCAGTAGGCCAGTCATAAACACGGAGAGTCCAATAAAGAGAAAAATGAGAAATCCGGTTACGCGCTGTTCCCTGTTGTGAGAATGGAATTGCGTAGAATGTGTGATTTGGAGGATAGATTCCGAGATTTCAAAAAATGCATGATTGGCGAGACGTCACTCAGGGTAAAAAAAACACAACGAAGATAGATAGCACTGGGACATAAATGTAATTCAACTGTCTAATTAAAATACGAGCACCGTAGTAACGTGTGTCGAGAAAGTAGAACATAGGTTGCCATGGTAGTTGAACAAGTGATGGCGAAGAAAAAATCCGGACTGAAACAAAGATCATTCGGAGTATTGGGAGAATGTAACGACGCCATTCACCCATTTGCTATGTCAAACTACACAGTGCTTGTGATCGTTTTGTCGCATGGTCCCTTGCGGAAAACCAACAAGTTTCGACGTAACTTGGCTCTGTGGTCAATTTCAACTCGTTTCGCCGCGTGTAACATTTGGACACTTACCTAGCAAACCAAAGAGCAAAGAAAGCAGTTCAGAGATATGAAAAATATGTGGTCAAGACGGTGTCGGAAGATGCATGTGAGTCGGGATATCGCGTGTAACGACAGAGGGTCAGTTGATAAACGACAACTGGCGTTTACAAATATATATATATATATATATATATATATATATATATATATAACTGGTAGCCAGGCAGATACAGGTTGTTCGGTGCTATCCGTCATACGCCTAGGACGAGCCTAAAAATGAACGGGTCGTGGTGCAAGGAAGATCTCAGGTGCAGTTAAGCAGAGCAAGAGCAGTCCGTGGTCCGAAATGGAAACAGTGCTTCATTAGCTACCCCTCTACAGGTCGACTTGCATGCAGTGCTGGTAAACAGCAATGAACAGCTTGTGGTGGAAGAAATCAATACCGCCGAATAGAAGGGGAAGGTAAGACAACAACTTCATAGATACGAACCACCGGAAGTGTGTATAGGACAGGTGAACGTCGAAATCAAAGTGGATGAGATACAAAGTGCAGTGTGATGGAAGCACAACATTGGCATTGAACTTTCCCATAGTGGTTGACATGTCTCTGGTACAAAGTCACTCTCTGGTGAGTGAAACGAAAAGTGCACCACGTACCGACAACCTAAGTAAACCGGCCGTTCACCCGGTGCACTGGCCTCCGATTCTTTCTTCAACGAGAGCACGTGATTGATGGACAACACAGTGGCCGCGACGAACCAGGGGATACCGAGGATGGAATTGATGGCTATTGTAATGCACACTAACAGCAAATCCAGGTGATAACCAGCTCCTTTCTGATAACGAGAGAGAGAGAGAGAGAGGAGAAAGGTGAAGTGAAGTTGATGAGGCATAACAGCTGGCAGTGGACAAAAATCACAGATCACGTTGGAAGATAGACCCAGAGGGCATGTAGCAAGTACAGCAAGTGGAATTACAGGCATTAAATCGAGGGTTCGGTACATATGCCCAGTTGTGATGATTGTCGGATCGAAGGGAAGAGGCAAAGTGATCCTCTCGCAAGTGTTTCCAGATGGATAGACCAATTGACCTATAAATGACAGAACAGTACGTTGTTGGGGACCGCTTCAAGCTACAAGAACATCCACCCCATAGGTGCAAGAGTTGTAAGTGACAAAGGTCAATGGGATACCTCCGGTGTATAAACCTGCATGGTGAATTTTGTTTCAATGAAGCACACGTAGTGGAATAGCAATCTGATTAACATAAAAAAATAAAACAACAGCGCAGTTGATAAGTTAAGCTTGGGCGACATGGGCAATTGAGTTGAATGTGAAACAAAAGATTTAGAGTAAGGAATAAAATGGGGTGGATCAGAGTAACGAAAAATAACGAACCAACGCGATAACTTTAGGAAGCGAAGAAATCACACCCGTGCAGTGCTTCCGAAGTAGGTGAAGTAGGAAGCAAATACGGGATTGATACACTTAGCCCAATGTTCGTAGTGACTGATCTCACAACAATGCAAGAAAACTGGACGCAAGGAGACGTGGTGCATTTAGCCGGCAACCGTTTAAATGCACATTGTAGCATCGCGCCGGGTGGCTAAGATGAGGTAAAGCAGTGTGTTCGTTTATAAAGAGAGTAAGAATAGTTGGAATAGAACACATCATAAAATGGCATGTTGATCCCAAGTAAGCTTTAGAGATAAGGCGGCGGCAGCAGCGTTCGATGATATGAAGCATATACTACAAAAACGCATTAAAATATGGAATAAAAGCTTACGAAACCGAGCCGTGCGATGCATTGCAAGTGGAAATATAGATCCGAACTCGCTGCAGAAGTGGGCGATTTAGCAGTAACTGTTCGCAAACTACATCGTAGCCGGACAGTATGGTTCTCACAAAAAAGCTGGTTTAATTCGAAGTTTTGGCATAAAATCAGTGCGTATTTCGGGTAGAGTTGGAGCTAATGGCAAAATGCTGCGGCCATTAATTATTGTTAATTGTATGAGACAGATGCCAGTTATCAACTCTCCTTGCCAAAATCACTATTGAGGAAGTTATAGAAACTGTGCTTGCCGAACTCGACTCAGAAAGTGTGGAGCTGTTTCTAGTTGAACGACTCCTTTACTAGGACTAGAGCGATGATGTCACCACGAGCTGTGGTAGTTTGTCAATCTACCAGACACACACCAGACAGACTAACAATGATTCAATCATTTCAAAGTGTGCTTTGTGCCCTCTAAATAAAAAGCTTTCCCCAGGATTTTTTTAAAGCAGTTAGTTCCCTTCAACCATATGAAAAGCACGGGAATAAGAAGAAAGCTGGTACATCCATGCATTTTGTACTGTCTCCTCAGTACTATGAACAATAACTGATATGCATAGATATAGCTAACGATCGGTGCAACCAGCCAAGCATGAGAAGCAGAACGAAGGATGAATGAAATTCATCCCTACGTCAGGGGCAGCTTTAGGCTGACACGCAGCTCTGGATTTATCCCGGCTTATAGCGGCAGCCTCAGCAAAACGAAGGAAGCGGGGATTGGCGTGACGCCACACAAATTTGAACATTGAGCCTAGCTCTATCCGGTGACCAGAGATCAAGTGTCTGCCTAGCGAAAAAGCCAGCGGTCCATGCAAGTACGGAATTCGAGGCGGTTAGACTATCTAGGCAAGTTAACGCTGAACCTATCTTGACACGCTTCTTTATTCGAGAAGTCAGAATCCTATCAGTTTTGCCTATGTTACTGTTTCCGAAGTCACACATATTGAGATACACAGTGTGAGTTGGCCCGATAGGCTAAGCTTATTTCGTTGGAGGTATGGGTAAATTGCTTGTGCAACCTAGTAATTTCGTTGCGTAGTTGAGATTATACGCACAGTTGTCCTTAGCGTGGCCAAATCACTTTTGAAAGGCAACTCGATATACACTTTCTTCTTGGCTGCCGTGTGCACCAAGTACTTCGACCCTCGCAGTTGGCTGTGTTTCTCGATAAGTCTTCGAAGAAAGCCGTTCGACATAAGTGTTGCTTTCCGTTCAGACAGTTGGCCGAACAAATTCGAATGATACGACGACCTCGCTTTCACAAGTGTCCGTTTGTAACGTACAAGTGTGAAGCTGGTTAGGTGCAGGTACTGACCGGAACAAATTGATTTTGGTAAATGGGCCACTTAATTAATCCAAAATCCCTGCGACTTATGAGGATGTCCAGATATGGCAGACAACTGTACTGTTCCCCTTGCATGTAATCTGCAAGTCAGTAAGCGCACCGTTGAGGTGATCTACCAACTGTGAGCTGCGCTGACGAACAAAAAGCCAAGATAACATCGACATATCGATTGTAGTAGGGTAGCTGGGCTATTTCCGTAGAAATGCTTCTTTCACTGGAACAATGGAGAAATTGTATATTACGGGTAAAAAAAACAGATGTTGAGCAAGCTCCACAGGATAGCCGAAATGAAAACCACAATATTGTGAATAGAAAACAAAAGGGATAAAATGAAAATCGTCTTGGTGGACTCATAACGGTGTTCACATAGATGCATGCGTAAAAAGAGCCAACCACGGATGTGTAGGTTAACGCTGATTGTGCAAAGTTCGTCATAATATATCGCCTCATAATGTAGGTGGATTAGGACAATGTCAAGCCGTTTTCCTAACAGAAGTACAGCGAAGTCGAAACAACGTAATTTGGAATGGCGTTCCACGGCTGGTAGACACGAAGAGAGTAAAAGTTTCGCATACATTCTAGCCGACTGTATTGACTGGCCAACTTGTACTGGTGGCCCCTCAAATTAACGTTGTGACTGAGTTGCAGTAGGTGGGGCAGATGTGGTTGAGGTTCCTCAAAAACTGGTAGGTCATTATTAGATCGCCGCGTAGGCGCCCATACTGACCGGTGTGCAATCTTAGGGTCCTCTGCCTATGTTGATATGGAAGGTGAAACAGTCATTTGGCATGCTTGGTGACACTTCGTTGTGGAGTCTCGAGCGCCGCGAGATCTTGATTGTGCCATGGCTGGCAGGTCTGGATTGCGCATTCCACTTGAGGCCGCACTTATGTGTTAAGTAACTGCGAACAGACCGACGAATCAAAGTGCCCGAATGCCCTCCGTAGCATGTTGTTCTGTGCAACCCAGACCACCTTAGATTAATACACCAAGGTCGCGCTCCTGGATGATTGCTTACTGGTCATGGTTTCCAAACTAGTGTTTTATTTTCGGCCGGTGACTAATGTGGACCAACTTACACTCAGACGAAAGGAACTGCAGCATAAGCACGAAGAAGCCAGCGAGAAGACGATCTACTGAGCTACTAATTGCTACGTAATCAGTTTGACGGTTCGATGTGTTCCGGAAATAGAAGTCAAGACTTTCCGTGCACAATAGTAGGGATTCTCATAACAACTCAGTTGGAATTAGTAACGAAGAATTAGAGTTCAGCTAATTCACATACGTAATCAACAGTCTGACGTAGCGGGAAGTTCGTGAATAAGGATTATACATCCAAAGAACACATGACTTTATCTGACAGGTTGATTTCATCCAGGGCACCAATGAGTAAGACTATGCGGTCAGACCCGTAGTTTCATCGGAGAAAGCAAATTCATTAGCCAACGGGCCAGTTTTTACTGGGGTACATTCATTTGGATTGACAGGATCCGCCCCCGGCGCCAGAAGTCATTCAGAAATTTAACTACCTGGGCAGCTACATCAGCATCTACGGAATCGAAGAGGTCCAAAACTGAATATCAAAAGATTAAGGTCTTTTTCAGTTCTCGTCACACATGGCAATGACGCGATATTTCCCTCTCCCCGAGTAAGGTTTGCAATGCAGTCGTCTACTCAACCATATCAAACATCCGATCGACAAACCATAAGAGGCCAGTGGCGTTCGACGACCGGTGCCCTCGTAATTTGGTGGGGACACCGCGTGAGCAATGACCGTGATCGCCGTCTTGTTTATAGCATAAAAAGCACGGGTGGATCGATCAATGCCATTATTTCACACACACCAGGTGTTAAGCATGCCGACACAATGACCTCCGGACATGCCTCGCTTGCACGATCGGGTTGTGAATGGAGTAAGAGAAGAGGAGGCCAACCAATGACTTGGTCAACCGAAATGAAGGCGCTCGTTTTTAACTTGGTTTTGGTTGGTGTTACGACCCAACGGCAGCAAGTGCAATTCAGTACGAACACACGTAGGTGCGGTAAACCCAAAAAAGGAACAGCTCAGCTCACGGACGGAACACAGATTAGGCTTCTAATCGATAGCCCCAAACCTAACAAGACACAGGAAAAGACCTCCGAGCGAGATTTATCATGATGATAACTCAGACGTCAATGAAACACGTGGGTGGTAATGGGTCTACTAACGACCTTGTGAGATTGGCCAATCACGGTTCTGGTCTGAGGCGGGTACGGATTTGCGCATGCCATTAAGTTCAAATTTGCACTTTTTGATTCCATTGTATTTCTTAGGAAAATGCCAGTTCCCCCAACAGTTGGCGTCTTCCGAAATGCGGGTTGTGCTCCGAAAGACGATGAGTCCGTTTAGTGAGACACATTTATTGGCATGGTCAGTGGTGTGTTGTTAGTTTCTTGGCCCCCTATCTTCCGCTTAAGCTCGTTCTCCAACGAGCTTATTTTCGATGTACTCCACAGGCATTTACTTTCTGGGCTACACACCAACTTAAAACCACAAACACTAGCTAGCTATTAGCTTTGTTTTGATACCTCGTTTTCCTTTTTTCGAACATTCAACTGGATTGTATTGCGGCACAGACTTTTGTGCCAGAAGTGAAACCTAGTTCAACGATTAAACCAAGCGTTAGGCCCCAAACATCTCTGAACCAATGGATAGTGTTTTGCACCTATGGTTAGCAAGTGGAATGATGAATAATGATCTAGCTCAAGATCAGGGGCGTTAGCCATAGTGCCGATTAGTTAGCGGTAAGCAAGTCTCAGATACAGATTATTGCATGTGAATAATCAGAAAACCCTGAGGTAACTTAAATTCATAGTGTGCCCATTACGCATGTTCTTGGTTTCGGACAACACCGACCACCTCTTAACACTACCATTGGTCCGTAAAGTGGACTTGAGGAGCATACTATGTTCTCAATTATCAACACGATGATTCTGGCTAAACCTACTGGGTGATGTCCGTTCGATAGTGTCACCAACATGAGGAAAAGCCAGCGGCGAACACATAAAAACCAGTTTTTATGTCACTTAATAGGGCCTGGAGGAAAAACTGCAGTGTGATGAGTTAGGCCACATGTAATCACGCTGCCAAAACAAAAGACGAGGACAGTGAAGCGAAAGAAAAAATATCCAGGGGATGAAAGACTATGGTGGAGTGAGTCAGACAACCAGAGGAGTAGAAGAAGCATTTCAGTTAAACAAATATAATCCAGCTACGGAATCGCAGTGGATGGAATCGACACGAATCGCATAGTCAGGACAACAGCAATTCACGATAGTCAACCGAGAAAATGTGACAAGTCAAGGGTATAATGGAAAGAAAACGGTATTAGGAAAGATGAGAAAAAGTAACGTGGGTAGAATACTTATTAACAGACAACTGCAAGAAACCGAATGCATGAGTGCCACAAGGCTACATCACGTTCGAGGGGGTCGCCAATCACTGATTCGATGCATGCATAGGTTCCCACCCACAAGGACCGCCCACACCAATACGAACAACGGTCTTTGGTTGATTTCTTCACGGCTTTAGCCCACGTCATCGACTTGTCACCTCGTGATTTAACCCAACTTGGTACAGCCACAGCATGAAAAGCGTACCGAAGAAGGCGGCTAATGGGCGAACCGGGGGATATGGCCTTGCCAACGTATACGATTAGTCTTTATAAAGTGCTCCAGTAAAGCACGAACTAGTGATATGGACTATTGCTTTCACTTAGCGTTATTATAAGAAGTGAGTAAGACTGCGTAACCAGCCATGATCATAGACAACCATTCTCTTAGTGTCTTCAATGTGAAGTGGCCAGGTCACCAAATCATTCCCTAACACCGGTCTAATCGCAGTACTGTACCACTTATGACTGACGGGCTGATATCTCGTAGTCTGCATCTGAAATCAAACTGCTTATCGTGTCATAAAACACAGGATTTCTCCCCAATGACTTGCTGATTCGAGGATATACTAACAAGACGGAACAAGCTAACTCGAATCAACCTTGCAATCGGCTTCGGGATGCCAAATTGGGAGGTCGGTAGCGAGATGCAAAAATGTTCCATCGAAACAGCGGTCCTTCGCACACGTTCGTCTGGTCGACATGCTGGCAGTTCGAGATTCCTCCGTAGGATTGAGGCTTCAGGATTTCAAATGCGCATTACTGACAAACAAAGCACATTCTCTGACAATTTAAAAAATGCTTAGAGATGTGAGCCAATTGACCACCTCAAGCAAATACGCGGTGGACCTGGGAACCGATTCGGTGCTATCTCTGCAATCCACCCTGGGTAGGAATCATGTTTCAGAGCACACAGAGGTCCATCAAGCCAGTCTATGGTAACAGCATTTATGTCCTGACCGAATCCGACATCTAAGTAGGTCGAAGAGAGCAGTAACTCAGCAACGATTGGTAGTATGTGAGTAAATTTCAGTAGTGTACATAAGGTACAGTGACCGATTGAAAGCAAAAGGTGTAGGAGGTGTGCGTGCCGGTGGAGGTCAACCTGTGTGGGACACGACAAGTGCGACATAAAGGAAAATCAAGCCGTGACTGCCATACTGTAGATGTACAGGAGGAACGTTCCGTTGTTGGCAAGTACTCAACCAATCCGAATATTGGCGTCGGGAATGTGGCTTCAACAGACCCGACAAATGGGTCAAGCAGATCAATCTTTCTCAACGAGGAAGCCGACAGGAGTGGGATGCCTGGAGGTTAATTCAAACTACAATTCGAGCACCTATAAGAGTATGCAAAACGAGAAACCCGTAGTTAGTACGTATGTACATCAACAGTCAATAGCGGGGGTAGTTGCATTCTGCCCGTCTAGAAGAAGAGCGGGGTTCAGGTTGGAAAGTGGTCATGAAAGCGCCCACCTTGGGTTACTCTTTATACCTAAACCACACGACAACTTACTTAGTTGGCGACTGCTCTGCTCGTCGCGCAACTATCTCGTAGCATAAATTTGTGTAATGTTGTGGTTGGAAACAGTAGCGAAGTGAACCATCAGCATCGACCAGGAAGTTCATGATTCAGCCACCGACCATAAATGATTTCAATATATGTAGAGAAAGGAGGCTTCAGTAGATAACATGCCGAAAGGTCCGTAACTCATTCTGACGTGTTTATTCCAGGTTGCACAGGTGGAATTAGCAACTTTCACGCATATCAGCAATGTTAATGCGTTGCTTTATTGCACAACAAACATCAGGCGCAGTCATGTCTAGATGGGACGGCCCACGGATTCGAAGTGTGGCGAACACGCCAATCTAATGGAATTTCATCAACTAGTAGGACAAGGAGATCATAAGTGGAAGAGACATCCGCTTGCCTTTAGCTTGTTTTCTCGACGATTGACAATTACAGCGGTGATTTGCTGATCCATGAAGATGAGTATGGTAGCCAACAAGGCTGGCCCGAGCGCGACGAACGAAGTCCACCACGGGTTACGGCCAAACAGCGGCACAATCCAGCCACGTCTCTGTGCAGGAGAGGTATAAACGATCAGTATGAGGTCTTATCAGGTGGTAATCACTAAGGTAACTTGAAACACAGCAAAATTAATACGAATATAACACATAGAGGTAGGTACATTAGATGCAGTCTGGTTAGGAGTGAGCGCTAGTTAAGCGGAGCGGAGGGTGAAATGGAAGCCAAACATTACCCATCAATTGCTGGGGTGAGCAGCTAAAATAGAACGATGAAGCCCACACATCTGCCATGCAAAAACATCGCATTTTCAAGTGGCTGTATTGATCCCGGAACAGTTTAGTCATGTGCAGAGGAAACGTAAGGAAAGTGCCAAAAGTATAGAATGATGTGACCTTGGATCCAAATCAAACAACGTCATGAGAAAACAGACTACAGCCAAATTCCTATAGCAACGGGGAGCAGGGAGGTAGCCAAGTTATTAACTCTCGACCAACTGAATGCATGTGCGGACGTTTGCATACGACCAGCCCAATTAGTCACTAAGCAACACCTCACCGTTAGCGTGCAGGCGTCTATAATGCATTAGTGGCATGTCATTAGGACCGAAAGGAGACAGCTGTCATAGAGCAGGGATGAACAGACAGTGATTACGGTACAGTTTGCTGCAGAATGAAAAAGGTACCAAAGCCAGAGATACCGAGGACTGTGAGGAAGACACACGGACAGTAGCCAGAACATGTGACACCACTACATCGGTTTCAAATCATGAATACAGCGGTTTTCGCGCAAGTAATGTATTGTAGAAACACTGCGTTTTCTTAAAAAAGAGGAGTTACGAAGAGATCTCTCTTCGATAATTTTCTGCAGACATTTACAGTTATGAGAAAACTTGATACAACACGATAAGCTATCTAAAGCTGCAGTAGTGAATGGTTAGGTCACTGTTTAGGGAAAGGTCAATGAACCGATCGATAGATCCGTCAGTGCAATCAGGTGGTAAACGACACGCGCTTTTACCCTCCAAACACTGAGAGGCAAACATAACAGAAATGGTTGATTTGGCGTCAAAGCTGACAGTTAGTCCTAGGCAAAGGTAGGTGCGGACGGCGTCAGTCGTTCCGACCAAGTTAGCGTGAGCGCTTGTACAAGTATCCTCTGCTTGCATACCTCCGGTTGCAACAGCGTGATAGCCATTGCTTCCGAAGTAGCCAACAGGCGCTTCCTGAGTCCTTTTGGGTTGCGTTTCGGCACAGCGTAAAGGATATTGAAAGCATCATCGGTCTGAACATAATGTCCCGCACTAATCAGGTGTTCAAGGACCGAGCTATGGGCATTCTTAACTGTACCGTGCCGTAAAGAGGCGGGACAGTGTTCCGCTATCCTCTTAGACAGACGCCTGATAGTGTGTCCGAGGAACCTGGCACCACGGGTGCAGGAGAACTGACATACAACGAAAGATTCGAACGAGCTGGGATTCTGTCCTTGAGGCTTTTATTGACAAACGGAACAGTCTGCAAGAAGGTGGACTCTTACAGCCGGATATGTTTGGTTCAAAGTGACGGACAAACTTTTGTTCAGTACCTCGTAGGCGATATCTCCTTTGAACGGAACCGAAATAAAGGCGTCCTTTTGCTTTAACGTCGGTATTTCTTTAGGTTGATAAGAAACAGCAGTATGTTTGTGGATAAATGTCGTGAGACAGATGGTCATCCATCTAAAGAAATACCGACGGTAAAGAAAAAGGACGCCTTTATTTCGGTTCCGTTCAAAGGAGATATCGCCTACGAGGTACTGAACAAAAGTTTGTCCGTCACTTTGAACCAAACATATCCGGCTGTAAGAGTCCACCTTCTTGCAGACTGTTCCGCTTGTCAATAAAAGCCTCAAGGACAGAATCCCAGCTCGTTCGAATCTTTCGTTGTATGTCAGTTCTCCTGCACCCGTGGTGCCAGGTTCCTCGGACACACTATCAGGCGTCTGTCTAAGAGGATAGCGGAACACTGTCCCGCCTCTTTACGGCACGGTACAGTTAAGAATGCCCATAGCTCGGTCCTTGAACACCTGATTAGTGCGGGACATTATGTTCAGACCGATGATGCTTTCAATATCCTTTACGCTGTGCCGAAACGCAACCCAAAAGGACTCAGGAAGCGCCTGTTGGCTACTTCGGAAGCAATGGCTATCACGCCGCTGCAACCGGAGGTATGCAAGCAGAGGATGCTTGTACAAGCGCTCACGCTAACTTGGTCGGAACGACTGACGCCGTCCGCACCTACCTTTGCCTAGGACTAACTGTCAGCTTTGACGCCAAATCAACCATTTCTGTTATGTTTGCCTCTCAGTGTTTGGAGGGTAAAAGCGCGTGTCGTTTACCACCTGATTGCACTGACGGATCTATCGATCGGTTCATTGACCTTTCCCTAAACAGTGACCTAACCATTCACTACTGCAGCTTTAGATAGCTTATCGTGTTGTATCAAGTTTTTTCATAACTGTAAATGTCTGAAGAGAATCATCGAAGAGATCTTTTCGCAACTCTTCTGCCGCATTTTAAGTTAGAAGAGCCAGTTCTAAACGTCTATACCACTTTTGAGAACCACAGTGGCGTGTTTCAGGGTGCTCTCATCCAACATGCGCAAAATAAAGGAAGAGCACTGGTGTAAAAATGGGACCCCCATTAACAGTACATGGGTCCGAGAGTAATTCCCTACCTAGACTATCCCTTCCGAGGACCCAAGGAAGTACACTGTGAATAGTCCTGAAAGAACGAATTGGTTGTCTAATGCTTTTCAGAGCGTAAAATGATTATATGGCAGTGGCCGGTTCTGTTGAGCGGAACTTAGCCACTTAGAACCCCAACATTATTTTAGCGAAAGCAGATTAAGGTCTTGATTAGTTATCAGCTTCTCCATCGGCCAATGACGGCCCTTCTCCCTAGACCTCACCCCTGGATCCGCTTTCATGTGCAGAAGTCAAACGTGAGAACAGACTGTTGCAAGTGAATAGGGCAAACAGGAGCAGATAGACTTTCTCCAGCAAGCTTCAAATTCGGGCGACCTGCTCCTGTAGATGATCTGCCCCACTTACCTGGAAAGCTGTGGGAGCAGAAAACCGTCACACCAGACTACAGCCGCTCCACGGTAGTCCCAATGTTCCAAGAGGATTTCCCGTCCCGAATGCGGCAATCATATATAGATCAGTCTGTTCACATTTGCCTCTAAGATACCCGCTTCTGTCGTTGTTCATAGATTTGCTAACACCCGTGACAGCCAGATTCGTAACAAGCAAGCCTAGCTTGTCGAAATCGCAGTTGTATTGATTACATTTTTACGCTACATCAGTTGTTGAAGCACCGTCACATATATTGGCGACCCACCGTAGTCGTGTTCCTCGACAGTAAAGATGTTTTCGATTCGGTTGATGGATGTGCACTTAAAGACTGTCCACTCAGGAAAGGTGCCCGAATAATACGTAAACATTATCAGAGCGATTTACGCGCGTAGTTCGGGCAAAGTGAGGGCTTACAGCAAGCTATCGCCGCCCTATCCTATCTCTGGCGGTGTGAGACAAAGACTCCCGTTGTCACCCATCCACTTCAACTTCGCTATTGACAGTCATGGAGACTGCGTCCACTGAACACAATCTGCAAGACGTGGAGCTGCTCCAAGGTGATCTACTCCTTGACCTAGAGTAGGCCGACGACACTGCCCCTATCCAGTACAGTATCTAAACGTGCCAAGTAGCACTGTGCAGATAAGCATTGGCTGTCAGTCGTTCCGCGCCATACTTTGCGCCCTCGAAATGCAAAGTCCTTTTCCAAGATTGGAAAGGACCAACCTTCGTGCTGACGTTTGGTGGCAATTATCAAGAAGTCGTCGAGAAATAAAAGTATCTAGGCAGTTACATCAGTTCCAGTGGAGTGGAAGATGTGATAACAAACAGCATAACAAAATCAGGAGGCCCTTTTGTCAATCTCCGCTACCTGTTGCGTCGGCGCGACAACACTCTCTCCCTGAAGAACAGGGCTTACAACGCACCCGCCCATTCAACCCTTCCGTACGGTTGCAAAAGCTGATCCATCAAGGCAACAGATATAAAGAGGCTAGTTACGTTCGACCACCGGTGCCCTCGCAGTTTGGATCATATCTGGTGGGAACACCGTGTGAGTTTTTTTGGCACAGGAAGGGGAAGTAAACCGCTTAGCACCGTCATTTCACGCACCAGGCTCCGATGGCTGGGCCGCGTGTTCCGCATGCCAGAACACCGACTCCCGTGACGTGTGTTGTTTGTGCGTCGGGGATGTGAATGGAGGAAGAAGAGGAGAAACCAAGCGATGGGTTGGTTAAGAGGAATGAAGGTTCTTACTCCGAACTTGGGGACAGAAAGACGATGAACAGGTCTGGTTAGATACACTAGTTGACAGGACATGAAGTTAGGCACAATGTCGTTTGTGGTGTGAGTTTCTTTGTCCATCTCCATCCAGCTTATCTTCCCCCTTTAACCATTGGCTCTCTATTGAAGCATAATATGCCACTAGGCAGTGGGTCAGCTGCTGTTCTGTATTTTAGAATGTTTAGTATCTCGATTTTTCGTATATCTTATCTTTTTGTATTGCGACAAAATAGTCGAAGTGTGTTTCTCACCTTCAGCTAATGTGTGATGACAATGACTTCGTAGCTGACCGAGATAGTTCCCACTCTACGTGTTCACTATAGTGCGGCCTTATGTACGAGGAGGGAAAATGAGAAGGCCGATTTAGGAACCCCGGTGGAATCCCACAGGAGAGACAAAGCAAGGGCGATTCAAGGTTGCTATAACTGGAGGTGGTGGGTTAGTGCAGTAAAAACGTGCGTCCGACAAGGGTGATTTGGACTGACCTATCTGAAAGTAAGCAATATTGAAGATGGAGCGCAAAACGTGTTCGATAAATAAACAAATAAATATATAAATATATAAGCCAGTGTAAGACACGGTTTAAACAGCAATATTTGGTTAAGCAGAAGTACTAGTTTAGTACTGAAGTAGACCAAGATTTATAAATAAGTAAATGGGTGTACTTCCCGACAAGCTGGATACGTTCCATTTTGTGGAACGATCATTTGACTAGTCACATGGTTAGCAAGTACCGACCATGAAGAATCCATTGAATTGCTTGGGTACTTGGCCTATGGCTTGTAGACGCGTTATGAATTCAAGTCCTTAAAGACAGCGAACCGGATCAGCGCCTACCAGTGAGAATTATACCCGACGTAAAGCTCGTTCAGCTAGCAATTCCCGAAGAAGAAGTTACGAATGATGCGGCGAAGTATAGACGCCAACATGGCATTACAAAACAATTCTATGTAAACAAATAGACGAAAATTCAAGTCAGAAAACGACACACACAAAAGGTGAATCAAGGGCATTTTGTTCAAAATCAAGATAGGGATGCGAAAACTGGCGCATACCGTAATCAGGAGAAGGTATACGGTGAAAGTAACTTACTCTGTAACCTAACGTAGGTGCGAACTCCGCCGGGACTAGAAGCTTAGGAGTGTGTAAATGCAGGAAAAAGTCAACCAAGGTGGCTATACTGATCGCGATCACCACGGAGAAGTCAGCAATCAGTGAACGGACCTGAAATTTAGGAGGGGTGCATTTTACTTCAGTAGATATATCGAAAAACGAATCAGTGTTAAAAAGGAGGTATGCAATTAAACTTATTCCCCATAACCTCGATTAATTTGAATAAATAAATAAACCAGTGGGTATACTTTTCGACGACGAGCGAGATGCCTTCCCTTTCGTGGGATGATCATTCGTGCAGCGAGTTCCATCGGCATTTCATTTATGAACTTGTATTCAATGCTTTGTGTAGTATGTATCGACATTATCAGAAAGCTGTCTTTCAGATTTTTCGGGCCGGATTCCATGACTGCACTTGTAGATTGCGGAAGGCCGAGAGGTTTAACCGCATTTGGCATGGAAAGAAAACTTTTCAGATGAGAGTAAAATGTATACTGCCTCTCAATGACTATAAATCACAAGGGAAGCCTATTGCACAGATGGGTGTACCTCACCAGGAAAAAAAGCAAGCGAATGTGTTACTCGGTCTTCTGTAAGAATAATAGATAGATTCAGCTATTTTGTAAGACAATAGCCGCACTGGTTGAGAAGACTTGCAAGTATATTATAATGTGGAGAAGAGTTAGGCTGTTTTTCAGTCGTCGGAGCCAGAATGGGTCAAGCTGAAGTTTTATGAACATTGTTCCGCAGAGGTAAGCGTTGATGAGCGCCTCATGATCATTATGGCAGATGGGCACCATAGGGAACGGAACACTAATTCAGTCTTACGATAAGGATTGGTAAAGCTGATTTCGAGCATGAAAGGGAATAATGGGTACAACGGTGCGCATTACGGCATCGGTGTCGGCAGCAATGGGCTGGCGGGTACAATATGTTTAAGTTAATCAATGATTAGAGGGCCAAAGTGCTGCAAACCGAACCGATAAATGCCGGATGAGAGTGGAAAGACGAAACAGGAAAATAACTAAGATTAAGGTTGGAAAGAAACAGGGGATGGAAAATGGGAGCATAACTGACTTAGTGACGGCAAGTAGCTAGACAAGATAACTAAGCACCCAGTTTGAAAAGGGAGCAATCCTACAAGGCGCCACATCAGGTCATTCTGCCATATGTACACCTGTTCAGTCCAAGGCATCATTCAAACAAGTCTAGCTTCAACACAACGGAACGGGTCCAGTGGTCCACAGTTAAGTGAAGATGGCCTCATAGGGCCTCGTAAGTGCTCAACAGATGTTCAAAGTAAACACGATCAACGGGACACAGGTAAATACCATGCTAATATCACTGGTGTGCAGTAGCACTGCATCTACAGTTAATACAGTGGATTGGTCCTAGTGTAACATTGTGCCTTTGACCGGCAGCTCAAATGACCAAAAGGTTTGAGAGCACTCGCACATCAGCCGAGCGTCCACAGAAACTCAGTAGTAAGAACAAATGGAAGTCCACAACCCGAGTAAAATAATTCACTTCGCTAACGCAAGTTAAGAGTGCTAATAAAATGGGAAGAGCAAGAAAACACAGAGGAACGGTAATAAACAATACAGGCCATACGAAGTGTTCGCTGCGTAAGGTGTATACCGGGAATCTGCGCCGTCGAGAAATGAGTAGATGTCATGGGTGAGTGGACAGTAAATAAGATTAAATGGTGGTAGTCACCTCGTGAACGTGATAGAGAGCATCATCGCGTGTAGCTTCAGTACGCTAGTACAGTTCACGTCATGACCGAAAGGTGTATATGGGCTCCGACTAAACAGTAAGAGGAGCTCTAATGTGATCAATGTATAGGGAAACGATTCAGTCCAAATAAAAATGAATCTCAAACAGCAGATGGCAAGCCATGGATCAACTAGTGGCTACGGAGTGAGAGGCGTTTTCGAATGATCACATCAACTTCAGCCAGAAGCCCCGTGAGTTGGGTTCTTAAAGAGAGAACCATTCTAATGCACATTAATGATTAGCAGTGCTCGGCTGTGGCTGGTTGTCAAAAAAGTATTGGAGCAATAATCACGCCACTCGGATGGTTCGGTGCAAAGTAATCGTTCTCGTTTGTCGTGAATGTGTGAATAAAAGCGGTCAAAAGAATCATTTTCATCCGCACAGGAGAAAGTAACAACGATGCGATTTCGAAGCTCGCTTTGCATGCGGTCAATGCTCGGCTGATCGGCTTCCCACAGTGAGTTCAGTAACTACCGAAACGATGTCAGACACACACCATCGCACTCAGTCACTCTGTCACGTAAAGAACGCATGGATAGCCAAATGTAATCGCTCACGAGTCAGGCAGAGAAAAATATATGTAAATGGTGGGCGCAGAGAGTGCTCGATTCGGAAACCGAAGAAGCGAGAAGCGTGATCCCACATTTTTAACCCAAATGAGCAACCCTATTTGGCTGAACTGATGTGTCTAAAGTAGTAGGACGACCGGCGCACCCACGTGCTAATGAGCAAGCAATTGTTTCCAAGTACAAATTGTTCCCTAGCTGAAAAAGAATTCACCGGAGTTCAGCATCCATGACAACACGGACAGTGCTTCTCATAGGAAAAAGAAAGGTACATGCACCTACTACCATGGGAAGTAACGTAGCAGTGGAAATCCAAAATGTTTATCTGCGCTTAATAGGGGAGACGGTATGCAAATGGTGTGCTTGACGTGTCGGCTGGCCAATACAGTGCTTTGACATGAGATGAAAGGCCGATGTAAAACGCCAATAGACGCAGAAACAGATGATACGGTTGTTGGCGAGACATAAATTGACAGCAGAAGAGTGCGCACAATAACCAACACAATCACATATGTGGTCTGTTACGACGCCCGGGTGTCCAACATTAAGTGATTTCGGGATAGTTTTTCTAATACACCCAGTAATCACAAATGCAAGGATAGGATGTAAAGAGTCAAAAATGACGCAGAAAATACACAGTAACACGATTATGGTTAGAAAACAGTGTATCGCTAGAAGTTCTATACATACGAATCGCCCGAACTAACGTGTATTCGGTGATTTTATGGAGAGCGGTTAGGGCTGAAAGTCAGGCGCGTCACTGAGATGACATGAGCCTCAATTGTGACATGGTTCAGAGGAACACAAGTGTTCGATTTACGTGAGAGTACTTATATTTCCCCTAAGTCATTCCGGACACGAATGAAAATGAGGCTTGTTCACAATGAGCCATTGAGGTGTTTCTCTGGGATATTTCTCACTTCCCCGGTTTATCGTATACCATACGGTGCATCTAGGGGATCGCGAACCACCGGTGATTCGGGGACCCAACACAGCTCAAGGTGGTGTACATAAGTAGGATGAAGTAAAATGAAAGACGGGGTGAACAACGGCCGCGAGTGCGAGCCGAGTACATGTCTGTTTCGTATGGCAGCCTAATAATGAGAACGAAGTTGTCACTCATGGAGAGTAAGGACCGACACCCACCCGAGCAGGGAAGAAGGTTGAAGTTCTCAACGACTTCAGGCCGACAGCCAACGAGAAGGTGGAGATAACCAGGATGCAAGAGAAGAAGAAAACATCAGGCACAAAAAATGGCCGACAACCGGAACCAATCCACGTTCCGTTTAAATCATGGCACAACTGACGAAATTTCAGTGAATCCCAAGAATAGCGACCATCTGAGACCGCCCTCCAATCGATCTCCATCTGAGGAATAAAGATAGAAAAGGGAGAAATGGTATGAAAAGAATCAGCTGGGACTCATATAAGCGAAAGAGAAGAACTAACAGCACTAGAACATAACTGTGGGAAGGTTGAATTATGAAAATTAAACTAGAACAGTGGATAGGCGTATAAAGTGAAATGATTACGGAAAGGGTTCAACATGGATGTGGCTATCGTTGGGGGACACTGTTGTCAATCAGGCCGATTTATAGACGTTTTCTTGTTTGAGGTTAGCAGATGTGGGAATAGTCTAAGCTTAGGGATAACAAGCTTCTCATCCAAAATGGTGGAAAATGCGATTATGCTAATGAACTGGATTAGGATGCGATTGAGTGTCTAGGCAAGCAGGCAGGTATGCAACTAGAGGGGCAAAGCGTACAAATTTTGATCAGGGAGACCAGGCGGTAAAAATGGGCGCAACGGTTAACATCTGCAGATGGTGAACTCGTGGCTGAACTGTAACCACAACTATACTTATACAAAAATCACAAGCAGTGACGTGAGAAATATTTTCAAGTCCAATAAATTGAACCACTAAGGTACATAGAAGCTAGAACATTTTCTCAAAGGTATTGATGAGCTGCAATTGGAATAGGTGCAGGGTTTGGACCCCGGTGTTTGATATCGGTATGTCAAATAGCGGAATCTAAGTTAAAAAGACTACACCAATAGCATCGAAAACGGTCGACAGATCATATTATCAGTACAAAGTTTGGAATGTGACCGAAGTGGTCCACCTAGTCAGAAGTGCCCCAGGTTTAAGTGAGAAATTTAAATCCAGTATAACTTCGTATTTGACGAACCCAACGTAGCACACTTAAGGCGCCTCAGTTCGATGCGACCCAACACCGCGAAAACTGTCGAAAATGTATCAAAGGGAGAGAGCGAAACTTGATGGACCAAAAATGAACTAGGAAAACAATTGAACACTAATTTCAGGGCTAGACGAGCTATTTCACATATCACCGCGGCTTGGAAGAATACTTTGCATAGCACTTGTATCCCATGAAAGATAATAATAATAAAGCACTACTAGTAGCGATGAGAATAGATAAGCCTCATGTTAGGCTCAAGACGAACTTGCTTAATGGATGTCAGAAACAAAACAATAACCAGAAAATTTTTAGCAAAACAGGCGCGCAACTGTTAATAGGTGCGCAATCAGAAGACATAATAAAACGATGAAGTTACATAGCTGGTGAAAAGCAGAGACACCTCCACAGCCACTCGACCGTTTCTACTCCTGACAACCATCTGCTAAGCCATCTGGCCCATACCAGCAACGTTTTCAATAATTAATTTTGCTGAAACTTTAACCCTACTACTGAGCCTCCCAAGAAACTCGCTCTTCTGTTTACGGATGTCAAGTTCAGAACAGTTGAAGTTGACTCCAGTGAAACAGAATATTTTATTTCCTCCTCCAGATTAACATGGCATGATGGGCCTGATAACCAAACTCCAACCTGGAGGCGTCGTTACTCCAACATAAATTTTGAGTCTCTGCTCTGTCCGTGAAAGCTAGTACTGTACCAACGCAACGGAAGAATGCTCTTCAAAGCAAATCAGGCTCTGTGCATGAGATAAGCAATTACCGACCAACCAGCCACCCTTATATCCTCTGCACATCCGGAACTGTCGATTTCTCGAAGACGTGAAGTTCTAGTAACAGCTCACAACACGGTCTCCTAAGTTCGCGATGCAGCATAACATATCAAATTGACTTTCGTCTGACTGCGGTTCACCATCTATACTTGACTACCTTGACATGTAAAAGGTATTTGATCACGTTCCACATATTCGCCTCAGGTATAAATTAACTGCACATAGCATCAGCAACCCACAGCTTTCGTGGTTCGAGTACTACCTCGTTAACAGAACCCAGGTTCAAAATAAAACAAGCGCAACTAAGTCAATCAAGAGTGGCGTGATAAAAGGCAGTGTCCAATGTCCGTACTTATTCTCATTATGTGTGAATGATATTTTTGACGTCATTGTATCCTGAAAACAGCTCCTATTCGTTGATGACATTAGGATTAATTACACTTTCAAGCACACGCGTGTCAATGAGATGCTCGACGTAATCCAGCATGAATTAAAATCGTGATTTATGGTGCGCTAGGTGGAAGATGTCATTCCGGCTCGATAAATACGACGTGATATCTTGCAGATGTGAAGTTAGACCGGGTTGGCTTGCCAGTAATTGCAGAATGCTGTCCCACGGTCAGCATGCAATCCGCGACTTAGGGGGTACACTACTCAAACACCTTACACTTCGGTGAGCACGCAGGACAGGTAGCTCAAACTCGAAGGATCATAGGGTTTCTCTTCAAAACGTTCGCTTTATAAGGGTAGATTAATGCCATGCGCAAAAGCGTCCATTTAGCATATAACTCCATGATCCGCTGAGATTCCGGAAGAAGTGATCACATAGTCTTGGGGCGCTTGTAGCGGTTCGTTACCAAGCATCTGCCAGGATAGTCTACCACATCATTACATGCAGATCCATGCGTCACCCATATCTTGATCCATTATGGCTGCAGAGAATAAAACTTAGCCTGGTCGACTTCTCTGATACGCTGGTACAGTGGTAGTGAACATATCAAGAACGATGCAGTCGGAAAACATTAATCCATAACCGCGACTCCATATTACGGAAAAGGCTTCCAAATGGGATCCGTGAGATTCAGACAGTGATTAAGTCTCGTAAAATTATACATTCGTTTCGCAATGTAGGAAGGCCTATTAATATCTTGAGATTAAATTCGACAAACGAAGCACCCTATGAGATGGCGGCCATGTCAGCATTTTCGTCATAGGACAAGATATATTTTCCGCTAGAACACACCGTTAGATAGATTGGAAAATTCGAGCCAAGATCAGCACTAACAATATTTCCTTAGTGCAGTGAAATTGTAGGGAGGATTAATCCCTGTTTGGTAAGCGACAAAACCAAAAGCACATGAGCCGAATAATCGGCCATGGACTCACAATGGACGAGATTCCCTGAACTCGCTCCGCTGCCTTCCGAGTAGGCTATTCAGACAAAGTCTCGGGATGGTGCCATCTAAGACAACTCTCTACCTCGACTTGAACAACCGCGTAGAATCTCGTCTGCAGACAAAACCGTGGATTCCTTATGTGCTATTATGTCGCTCTTTTGTTCCTTCGTTCTTTACTGTTAATGCACCTCAATCACACGCCAATTTGACCTTCAGCAATAAAACCTTCGCAGCTAGCGCCGATGCTTGGTTGTCCATGTCCAAAGGGTCCGACCAGTGGTCCTCCTTCAACCTCGGTATCCATTTCGGCAAAAGCCAGAGCTACCTTCTTGAACCTGCGGCATCTTTGGCGACAGAAGGGAGTTTCCCTCCGTCTGAAAGGCCGTTTATACAAGGCCACAGTGAGAGCCGTTCTGCTGTATGGTAGCGAAACTTGGCCGCTTCGGTCTGAAGATCTGAGGCGCCTTCAAGTCTTTGATCACCGTCGTCTGCGTAGCATTGCTGGTGTCGGATGGCACCAGCGTGTCCGCAACGATGATGTGCGTAGACGAGTACTGGGTAGTGATAATCATGCTAGATCCTTAGAACAACAGATAGCACTGAATAAGTTGCGTTGGCTCGGGCACGTGCTACGTATGCCTGATCACCGCTTACCTAAGACGGCCTTGTTTAGTCTGCCAGGTGTAGGGTAACGCAAGGCTCGAGGTGGACGGAAGTTGACTTGGCAGCAGGAAATGAAGTCACTGACGACCAAACTTGGTGCTGTTGGTCCGTCTCGCCTTCCGGGCTGGTGTCCACTTGACTCGCCTTGTGCTTGGCTCGAGACTTTACAGGACATGGTTCGCAGTAGACACCAGTGGCGCGTCTGCTGCCGTCTCCTAATTGGATTGCCTGTTTAAAGTGTGTTTGGTGCTGAGTTATCTGCGGGGTAATGGCTGATTATGACGCGTGGCAGTGAAAGCCGCAAGGAAGCTGTCTCGCCGAAGCCGCCTTATCTTTGCACGATAGCCAGTTATTTGTGTAGGCGTGTTGACCCTGAATGTTTGCTTAGGGCATTAAGGTTTTCAGGTAAGTCCCCCTTCTCACTTCTCCAGCAGAATGGAAGATTTGTATGAATGTTTGCTTTTATTCTATTGATCAACACCGTAATCACCAAACTGACAAAAAGTCAAAAGGGTGTGTGAAGGCACACACGAAACAGTTTCTCTTTGACCGTTTCCTACTAGGCGTTCTTTGAATCTTTTACGCATATTCATTCAATGGTTTTTGACAGTTCCTTATATATATATATATATATATATATATATATATATATATATATATATATATATATATATGACGAAAGAGCTATCGAAAACCAGTAAATGTAGGCGTGCTATATGTACAAAAACATAAAGTAGGAAACGTACAATGTTTTTTGGGTACCTTCACACATCGTTTTGTCTGTCATTATTACTTTTACAGTAGAATGCATGAATTCATGCAATTTTCCCACTGCAATCGATTCCGCGCCATATCTTCAAGGGTTTCTTGCCATCGGTGTTCCTCATCACGCACAAGCAATCCTCCGCAGACATCGTTGTTGAATGTCGAAATCTGGCATGTCCATTTTACTTATTGCCAGGGACTCACACCTGTACAACAGTACCGCGTGAACACAGACATTGTAGACCCTGCGTATGCCGAGGGTGAAGTGTCACGACGGAGCTACAGATGCTTTAAACAAAGCCGATCCGACTGATTGCATGGCAAATCGATAAAGCAATTAGTAAGTAGAATGCTGAGGTCATCGGTGAAACTGTAAACAACTGATCACAGTTAGAGGTGTCCAAGTAAAGTTAGCAGCAAAACCGACGCCTCGCTGCCGCGCAAGCACCAACAGTCGCGCATGGGCTAAGGATACTGCGAGGGTTGCCCGGATCCCTATGCAGCCTCGAACCCGTGCCTTCGGATTACAAGACATGCTTGTGATACGTCGGGCCAAGGGCCGAGTAAGCACGAAACTGCTCACAGAGTGAGCAAGACAATCGGTGGCAGCCAAAATAAGCATCGGTCAATCGTGATTGTTGTTCAGAGTGAATGTCCCGCTAGGACTGGGTAAGGATGGAAAAAAGCACTTGTCACCTGCTTAGACATTAACATAAAAAGGTACTTACGGATGTGAAATAGGAATATTCGACATCAGCAGCACTGATAAAGATTCTAGAGCCGTTATGAGTTAGTAAGGGGACATCCATTAACGGATGTCGTTCATACATAGAGGAGAGCACATCGGAGTCCGTGAGATTTTCTGCGGCGGAACAAGAGCAGTTGTGCAGCGGAATAGCCTCCGGAGTCCAGTTGCTGTGGGACAGATTGTCGGACAGATCAGAATCAGAAGACAAAAAACGAAACAAATTTATATAAGCAGGAAATAAATACGTCCAAATAAATCACAGCATGTAGACATTTAAAACCGGGGAAAACGGAGTCGGATGCGAAGTCATGAACTATAAGCATAAATAAAAACTTCAAGTGACCAAATCAGAGGAACAACGAAGAAACCGTGGGTGCAGGTTCCCAATGGAACTGGACACATGAACGTAGAGCGTATGCCCAAACGAGAATCATGGAAAAGAGCTCATCGGTGTGAAAAACTCGGATGTGTGGTGTGATGTTTACAATGGTGTCTTCGGTAAAGAAACCGAGTTTCCAGCTATCTGCTCGGAAGTACATACACGAAAGAGTCGATCCTAGGCATAAAGAACGCTTGTTATTGTTGTTGTTGCCATAGTGGGGTGGAATGACGAGAAACGACAGTAAGCCGCCAAATACAGTTTGAAAAAAGGTTAGCATCAAGAGAGCTGTGAATATAATCCAAGCGCAGGAAGATGCCATGTTGTTCAGAATGGGATAATGATAGCAAAAAATAGGTCCGGTTCAGAGAGAATGCAGTGGACAATACATGCTAGAAAGACCGATGAAGCGATGCATATCAGTGACAACATCAGTTCAAAATACATACATTTATGTTAGCGAAATAAAAGGAATTTACAAATCAGCACAATGCATTGCGCGAGCGTAAGTCCTCCTCACACGACCTATCATGTGCTGCGTTAGCCGGGACGTTACGCAGGCTCGCGCCTCTGACAATTCTCTCCAGGAAACATATTATCTACTCGCTCTTGCAGAGTAGACCAAGAGGATCTCGCTGGATCATCTTGGAATATCTCTGCCTAATAGTTTGCTTCACATACACTTTTAAGATGATCCAAATGTCCTTAATTGGGTTCAGTGTTGGAGAATGTAGAGCAAGGCGCAGGAGGCTGCGCAGACGGTACAACTGCTCATGGAATACGCGCTCCAGATTCCTGTACCACGGTAGAGTGCGAACATCAAACCATCCCTACTCCCATAGCGGCAAAGACTAACATGTAATGACCTCGTACAATGAACCACCGGGAAACTTGCCATCTCTAATGTTGTATCATTTTAAATGACACTTGACCTGCAACCTGATTAGCATCCTGCTTGCACTGCGGTCGCGCGATTATTGCCCCTTCTTGCCATAAAAGCAGTACCAATTATCCGCTGGTTCACTTGGTCTGATGAAGCTTCCGTGTCAAAAAGGAAACGTTGTCCTCTAACCACATCATGGACTAAGTTGTTTCGTTTGGTTTCCATTTAGCGAAATCTGTACCCCCTTCCTTTTTTAAAGGTTGGGCATTTCGGACAAAACATCTCTGCGGTAGAGGAGAACGGTAGGAAGGTAGTCAAAGCTGCCGGCGGTTTACGATAAGCCATTTCGTCACCGGCAATGCCTATGTAGTACCTAGGGTCGAACACGCCAAACCGTTGTGATATTCATCGTAACACCATTAACGAATACGGCATGCTTGTGTTATCAATGCGTACCGCCATCGCGCTTGCACAGCGGCTGCACAAGTCCGCAGTTTGCAAGAGGTAGTGTTTCTCCGGTCTGTATCTTAGGTGGATATCAAGGACTTTTATAACATTCCTGGGGTGAAAACACATTTAAACGACATTTAGTATGTAGACTACTGTTGACTGCACTAATTATTCTTCGAATCAGCGAGAACATTATATTTTTGTCTTAATGAACAGCAGCTGAACTTCTATACACAAGGGATATATTTCTGTTTTTCCGCCGTAATCTTTAACTCTTGACAGTGGGAACGCAGCACACATACCTATTAAGTGTAAGCATGTGCACGCACATCTGTAACGTTGACAGCCATTCATTCAACAGGAACGTCTACTTGTACCATTTTTCATCCGTCGCAAGGGAGCACTTAGTTGCTTCCACACACCAACTTTTGTTCTCTGTTTATACGCATACTGTATTGTCATCAAAGTCCACAAAAAATTATTTAGTGTAAGAAAAGGACATTAAACTTTTATATTAGGGAAGGTAATACTTTTCTCGTCTCTTATCTTAACTGGAAGTTCCGCGCTGCAGACTGATGGAACATTACATTTGCAAGCCGACCAGTCAGTTAAGTTCCCGACCAACAAAGGAGAAATGATGCTATCTTATTAGTCCGTTTGATATGCGGTGCAGTAGGGTAGTGCGCGTAGTACGGCAGCCACTTAGGCTACACATGACGCTTGTGGGCATGAACACAAGTGACCACCTTCCAGCCGGTATTTCAATGGCAAGTTGCGTAAGCCCCTTTAATCGCTTTCCTCGCAAGTACGTCATCAGATTTTGGCACCATAGGCGCCGATCAATCGCAGTCATGCATCCGTAACTGGCTTTGTATCCGAACACACCGGAATTGTGCAGTCGTATGCCCTTTTCCAGCACGAGTGATCGTAGGTTGTTCTAACCCTTCGGCTGTGCAACTTGTGTTCTCAAACACAACGTTAAACAAGCCTTAAGATCGCTATTTGGATGACGCATTGCAGCGTTAGATGCAGCCACATACACTGGTGCTAGTGCAACGCATGCATTTACGTACATGGCAGTCTACTAAACCCTCAACGCAGCCGCTGCACGTGTGTTTGGACAGATTTATGCGCCTGACCTGCGAAGCGACTCGTCGCTGAATAGAGGTTAGGACGTCCGCGCGTCTTCGTTAGCATATCACCAAAGTATTCTACCCATGCAAGGGTCAGTACGTCTACCGTATATTACCGAATATAAGCCCGTTCATAGATAAGCCTACAGTATAACATGGAAACGTTAAATCTGTCCGAAATCGTAAGTCCCTGTAGTAGCCGACCCCTAAAAATCAACAAAAGAGAAACGAACTGGTTTCTTCACGATATTGACGTCAACACTACCTGCTCTCAGTTGAGTGAGTGTAAGTTAAAGCTGCTCTATTATTGGTCAGTTGTGGTGACCGTGTTGCTTTATAATCGCGGTTAGTGGGGTGTAGGGCCTTGAGAAGTGAGTTTAACCGCATCGGGGGTCTCAAGCAGTGAGTGAAAGCGAAGTTTACGGTCAGGTGTTTGGGGCGACGTTGTACTTTTAAGGCACCGGATCACCTGGCATAACTAATGTTTTAGGGCTTTTGACGAGCTACTGCCATCCATCGCGAACGTCACAAGTGCAATACACCGAGAGTTTTTGACACAATGTAACGTTTCCAGTTATAGGCACTTCAAATCCCCGTCTAGAATACAGTTCCTCACAAGCTGGTGGCGCTAAGGGGAGATAAATGCAGGGATGAGCAGTGAATTGCTGGGTAGATTTTGCATGTGGTTTTTTCAAATTCCGTATAGCAATTTTCATAAGCCAAGACCCCACTACAGAAAAGAAAAGTTGTCCAAAAATCATCGGCTTATATTCCGTGCTATACGGTACCTTCATTGGCTAGTGTGGGCTAACTCGATTTCTGGACAGTGCGCACATAGTGCCACGCAAAGACATTGGATGCAAACCAAATGCATTAACGACCAAATTCAATTGGATTACGGATACAAGTCAGATCCTTAGGGAGTAATTCAAGTGCACTACGAATGCAATCAATATGGCGAAGGTATAGAAAGACCGATGAAGCGGACCTTGGTTAAAATACCGAGGGAGTCCGAGAACTAAAGAGAGCGGATAACAACACCGTCCACAAAGTTGTCCGATTAAATGGCAAATCTGTTACATAAAAGTGACTGAATGAGAGCAAAGCTCTTGAACACAGCAGCCTCAACAACCGGGGACAAGAACCACCATGCAACAGACAATCCCTCCAAAATTAGGATATGTCACAAAGGAGACTTGAATGAATTTGAGGAAGGACCAACTCATGGGCGAGAACCAAAATGAAAAGAATTTAGTCTCGCAAAAATGATAACAGTAAAAGGAGTGACGCTCAGAAAAGCAGTCACTGAGAATTCGAATAGTCCGTAGCCTTCGTTTCCGGAGTTGTATACCACTAGGGATACGAAGAGAATGCATATACAAACAGAGGGCGCGTGGGAAGTATGGTATAGCCCACACAGCCGGAAAATAATCAAGGATGAGCCACGGTGGTCTCTGATACGATCTACGATCCAAAACTCATCAATTATGAGTAGGACATTTGTGTACAATAGCTCCTAGCTAAGAAGAAGATAACGGAAGTCTCACTTGTATGCAATGAGCAAGCAAATTACCATCACAGGACTTAACAACACCGGCTCCATCTTATAATTCCACCTTAAAACTCAGTTGCAATCGGGCAGGAAACACGTACACAGCGCAGTATAGCAATCTAACCACCTCACATGCCTCATCCCATCTCCCAAAATAATCAGAACAACCTTTGGTCGATTTTTCATCGTGAGCACAATTGTTGCGAAGGCTGACAGGGATACAGGTAGTAAGAGTGTTGGGGACTGCACTGTGCTTTCGGTTATGCAGAAAAGAGCAAATGTCGCCACATGGAACTCAAGTAGACTTTTACGCGTTATTAAAATATTCTTCCCTGTTAAGTTAGTCATTTAATGCGCGTTATCCAGATTTCCGAGTGACGAGTAACGCATTGAAAGCCGTCCTGTGATAGTCAATTTTTGGAATTCCAGTCGACTAGACAAGTAAGTTGGATCCAACGACTAAACGATACGGATGCAGCGTTCAGGAGCGAAAGAGGAATACGTTAAATAGACTCCTAAGTGTCATGGCAGATAAAATCAAACATTTCTAACCCACGTGAACGCAGTAACGCAGTAAGGAAATGGCGAACTTGACCTTTAACTCGACTATGGACCCCAACAGTCTGGTTCACGACTACGCAGCCACACCTAGGCATGTCTTCATGTTGTCAACCAAATTAACATCTTGGACATTGGGTCTCAACACAGTCTGTGTAGGCGTGCCTCGCGTTCTCGACAATAAAATATCTATTTATTTATGGCTGCTCGCCGACGTGTTCCGGCTGGAAGCGAATACAATGAGACACGCAAAGCTCTCAGGGCGAAAGTAAGTGCTAGCCTGAAGAGAAATCGCGAAGCTTGGTGATCTCATCGTGTCTTAGAGATAGAAACAGACGGTGCCCTAGGTAACCATCGGAAGTTATTCCGCCTGATACGAGAAACGGGCAGCGGGAAACGTGTTAGCGAGCCCACATGTGACGAGAATGAACAGCCGATGCACAGCTTTTCAGTGCTTGAAGCGTTTGGCTGAACACTTGGAGAATCAGTTAAATCAGTCAGTTGCCAGTTTCTCCATCGAGGAATGAGCGCCCTACTCCCTGGGCCGTTCCCTTGGATGCGCCCTTGCGCGCAGAAATCGAGTGTGAGTTCAGACGGCTAAAATTGAACAAGGCCACTGCAGCAGATGGACTTCATGCATCGCTCTTCAAATTTGAGGGACCTGCTCTTTTGGAAGATTGTTATATAAATTCCTAGTGAATCTATGGGAGCAGTAAGCTGTCCCAAAAGACGCGAGGCGCTATGTAATAGTTCCAATTTTCAAGAAAGTATCTTGTCCCGAAAGCAGCAGACATAGAAGTATAAGTCTGATCTCTATTGCCTCTAAGATCACGAACCGTATAGCAAAAGCTCCTCGAGCTTTTGCTAATCCCCGCCATCTGTGGCACCAATGTGACAGTACTCTCGCGCTGAACGGCAGAGTGGACTATGCATCCGTCCGTACAACCCTCCTGTACGGTTGTAAAACTTTGCCCCTCAAGTCGACAGACATAAACAGGCAAGTTAGGTTCGGTCATGGAAGCCTTCACACCTTAGCTCATGTCTGGTGGGAGCACCGCGTGAGCAATGAGCGTGTTCGGCTTCGCTTATATGGTGAAGGAAGAGCGAGTGAACCGCTCAGCACCATTATACCACGCACCAGGCTCCCATGGCTGGGCCACGTGTTGCGCATGCCAGCCCACCGACTTCCGCGACGTGCGCTGTTTGCGCGCCGGAGGTGTGGGATGGACGGTGAGGAGGGGAGGCCAAGCGATGACTTTGTCAAGAGGGATGAAACCCCTCACTTTGAAGTTGGCGTCGGTTGGCACATCCCAAGTGACTGGATGGGGACCGAAGGATGCTGAACACATTTGATTGGATACACTAGCTGATATTTCGAAGAGTTGACCACAGAGGCGTTTGTGTCGTGAGTCACTTTGTCCATCCCCTTCCTTTCAGCTTCCCCCCCAACAACCAACAAAAATATAATATTAGCATCAGGTTGTTTTTCATAGCCTGTAAAGCTACAATGCTTAGTGCATTACTTTTTTATTGAGGTGTGCTTCTAACCCACGGCTAACGTGTAGTTAGGATGATGATGATGAATCGACTGTTTCTAAGACCATCTACAATCTGAGCATTTAATGAGCGCTGTGCCCATAAAAATACTCCATCACCCTTCCAGTATCCCGACCCAACTAAGCAAAGTCTAAGTTGAAATACACATGCAGTTTTGCAGTTGAAATGAAGCAAACATACCGAGCCCTCAATGTAACTCTCCACCCAGTTAACTATCTACTCTCATTCTGACGCGGCCAATTGTGACATTCGGGTCACCAACGTCGGAGACTCTAAGTGAAATGAACCACGAATATGGAGGTCAGAAATGTAACCATTGTTGCAGGTATATATATATACATATATATATATATATATTTGTTATATGTATATATATATATATGTGGATGGGTTGGTGTACGCACCAATATTAGTTCAAATTAGACGTTTTGCAAATCACAATGGATATTTTGCAAACCACATTGGAGGCTTTGCCAAAGGATAGACTTTTTGCAAACCATTTTGGACACATGGGATTTTAAACAGAAAATCAGCAATTCGCTTGCAAGAAATGAGGAGGAAGGCGACTAAACAGTGTTCAGACTACATTGTAGTCATGATAATATAGCCGGTGTAACCAGCGGGTGTCTCTACAAACTCTTCCCTTGATCGCGAATCTCTAGTGTCTCGAGCAAAAGTGGTGACTGAGTATCCCCCTATCTCCCCATCTGTCTTCTCGTAATTTATGTGTTTCTGACTGTACACATAGACTTGTGTGGCTACGTGAATACTGTAAATTCAGACTCCCCAATCGCGTAGTCTATCATGACTTAAAGAAATGTTACCTAGCATTGGAGGGTTGATGTGAAGCGCTCGTTTTGAGAATGGAATACAATGCGCCATCTAAATGTAAATTGCGATTCTCACTGAATTAAACCTTGGCCAATTCGATCACTGAACCGTAACTGTGTAGTAGGTAGGCGGCGATGCAGTTGTCTCCTGTCACTCTATGAGCATTGGCGTATTTTGTGTGGATCAACCTGTTCAGCTGCTCGATTATTGGATCAGTGCAAGTTACAAAAACTACACAAAACACAGCATAGCTTTATTGGTCTGCTGCTGCAAGTCGTTATTGAAGAAAAGGGAGTAAAACGACTGGACAATGTTCAGACCAAGATTGTACTCGCGCGAATGCAACGGGACTGTGCAAGTAGTGGGCCATAGTGCAAGCCGTCCTCTCGATCATTGGTGTTGCCCACCTCAAGCATAGCAGGCGACCCAGTTGTCCCGTGTCGCTCTATGTGCTTCCGCATATTTCCTATGGGTATGTGGGTGAAGCTATGTGGTGCAATCGAGGGAACACTGTTGGCTATTACTAATAAGCTTAAACCAGTCTAGCTTTATTGGTTTACAGCTGTAGCCTGCTACCAGTTCAGGGGAGTAAGGGGACTGTACGATATTCCGGTTACATTGCGCTTACGCGAGTGCATGGTAAGTGGTTAAGCAGTGGGCGAATGTGCAATCTCTTCTCTTGATAATAGGTGTCAGTTGTCTCGATCAGAACCGGGGCCCAGTTTTCCCCTGTCGGCTTTGCGTATCTTATGTGGGTGTGTGGGCGCATCTATGCAGCTGCTCGAACGTTGGAACAGTGTAGGCTCTGATGAATCCACCAAACCTAGCCTAATTTTATTGGCCCAAAGTTCCAGTTTGATATCAAGACAAGGGAGTAAGGTGACTGGATTATGTTCTTGTCGCTGAATGGGCATATGACAAAATTGGTTACCAACAAATCCGTGCTAACTTCAAGATGTCAGAAAAAGATATGTTTAAAATGCCACAAACCCGAAAAAATTAACGAATTTAACCACAATCTGCTTAAGCGACGTACGGGAGTAAAAGAAAGCTTACCCATACAGATATCTAAATGCTTTAACAAAGTAAGCATTAGGAAAATATAGCAAACCAATCACCTGAAATAAAGAAACTGAGCACATAAGCACGGCGTTAGTAAATCGGATGCAGCGTACCTACCAACACTGCGCCGGTTCGGCATGCTTCTGACACAAGTGAGGAGGAGAGTAATTTCGTTCTCCAAATACTCAACTGGAACTGTGTAACATTCCTACGAAAGTCAACTTTTCCTATTTGTATACGAAGGGTTAAAAGGTCATGAGAGTCAGGTGGAGAATTTACAGACAGGACAAGCTAATTCTCGAATCGACACGGATTGTTACCTGCTGACAGCCTTGGGTTTTGTGCGGACAAACCGGAAGGCTCTATTGCCCGGTCCAGAACGACAATGTTAAAGGAAGATAAGATACCCCCCCCCGGAATATAGAACCATTAAAATACTTTATAGGACATGAGTAGGAATGCTTCAGAGTGCCTCGATTGAGTTGCGATTAGGTGCTTTACGGACGCACACACAGTGCAGCCTGTTAAGCGCATCCGGGATCACTAGCTATTTCATTTTGACTTGTGAATAAGCATGGCTTATTCATGTGCGGTTTGCTTATTTTACTCCAGGCTCTCCGCTTTCTCTGACAACAAAGTATACCCCAACATCCGGATGTGGAACTAACACCATGGAGAAGCAGAGCCATCACTTCTGCTAACGAACATCAGAAAGCCTCTTGCAAAAATGTAAACTGGCTGACACTTAAATTACTCACTCGATGCACCTGTCAGGTGTAAGCCAGGTCGTAGAGACCAGGCAGCACAGGTCCGCGGATTCAGGTGTCACGGGTGAACACAGACCATGTCCCCGGTGCAATAGTGGACGCAATGCAGCGTTGTTCCTGACAAAAGAAGTCCAGGTCCAGTAGTTCTTAGGAACGATTAAGGATTTAAAAAACATACGAACCTAGCCGATATGAAGGAATACCTAGATTGTGATTAAAGGCACCAGAGACAAGTCAACTGACAGAACACCGAGTGGTTAAGCAGTGGTAGTGAGAACTTGTGGTAAGTCGACCCAGTAGTGCGACGGTAGTTTGCGTCTGTGACGAGTGGAGCACCCGATGAAGCCTGCAGCGTACTGCGGTAACATAATTTGAAACACAGACAAACAGGATGGATCCGAGTTCGACCGCGTGTCCGGAGTTTGACAACCAGTCCTCCGGAGGAATATCTGCACATGTATTTGGTTTTCGTAAAAGTCATCAACCTGTAATAAGTCAAAATAATGGCAGCTTCGGTTGGGTGTTGAGATGCTGGATTGCTCGCCGAGCTCAGCAATCCGATTGCAGACGTTTCTCCACCAGACGTCAGAACTCAAACTCCATCCGGATTGGTTGTCGCACTTGACAATGACAATGTTGCACTCGACAATTCCCGGGTGGTTTGTATCTGTTAAAGTAAAGTCTGTTGTGACTTGGTACGCAAGGTCATTGATGTAAAGCCAGACTGAATGGGAGTGCAGTTCTGTCGCTTTTGGCTGTTTCAAGCCTAATTTTCAAGAAAACGGTAGAGCAAGAGCAGCCCAAACAAGCTCGACTAATCATAGGAAACTCGGAACGGAACTAACAGGAGAAACTTATACGTCCCAGGAAGTGGTGAAATAAGATCAGGTCGGGAAGAAATCCCCATGAACCACCCTTTAAGAATATCCAGCGAACTGAAAAATGGTAACCGAAGGAGTAGAAAGCAGCCTTCAAGACAGGGAAGGTGTCTAAGATGGTACACCGACCATTGTTAAGCCAGAGAAAAAACAGAAAAACAGTGATGTGTAATAAGATGGTTATTTGCGTAAGTCAGTCTCAAAAACACCGTAAAAGGACGTGCGAGGCACCCGAGGTCACATGAACACAGAATCCAAATTATCAAACGATAATTACGGCAGACGGACGCGTGCGTTTGACCTCCAGCCATGCACATCATTTGAGTTCACTGATCCATTCGTTAGGAGGTGCCTGTCCTAACACCTCGTTTGAAGTCCACTGACATATGATTTCAGCCTGGAGCGACGTGCCAGGAACTCGGAAACGATCGGGCCATCTTCTGAGTTGACAAGCTGGTGAAGGACAGGTTGTTGGATTGATAGGCTTTTCTTGCTGAGTAGCCTCTGCTTTTGGTAGTTTGAACTCGTCCAGATGTAATTCTAGAGGCGTAGTTAGGGTATCTTCTCTTCTGTCAAATGAGATGTAGCTCCTGAGTTGATCGATGTGGCGGATCCATCTGTCATCGCCTACGGCCACTTCATAACAGGCATGGTCATATCTTTTTACAACAATTCCAGGTCTCCAAGAGATTTGGTTGTTCCGGTAGTCATTTGCCAACACTTTTTGTCCAACTTCGAAGTGTCGTGGTATAGCGCGATGTCTTCGGTTGTACTGGTGCTCCATTATGCCGTTTCTTTCGGAATTGGGTCTATCAGGCTGCCTTAGTAGATCATATTTCGTTCGAGGCGTTCTAAGCAGGAGTGGTAATGCTGGGGACTTCCCTTCAAGCCTCTGTGGCCTAGGCGTAATACTGTACGTTAACCGAAAAGTTTGTAGGACCTCTTGGGTTGGTCCGTCTCCTTCCGCTTTGAGCAGAACCCTCTTGAAAGTATCCACAGATCGTTCAGCTTTCTCATTTGACTGTGGGTGATAAGGAGGTGAGCACAAATGCTGTATGCCGTGTACCGCACAGAATGCAGCAAAATGTGAAGGGGTAAACTGGGGGCCATTGTCGGATACTACTGTTTCTGGAAAACCGAATCGACTGAATACTTCCCTGAGGACTGTAATCGTAGCCGACATTGATGTGTTCGACATTTGGAAAATCTCGGGGCATTTGCTGTATGCATGGATGATAAGTAACTAGTTCTGTTCTTTAACTGGTCCTGCGAAATCAAGGTGAATCCTTGACCATGGTTTTGTGGGCTTTGGCCAGGAGAACAGTTCGCATTTCTGTGGCGATTTTGCTGCTGGGGCACAATTTGATCAGGAACGTGACAGCAGCTGGTCTCGCAAGGTGGCGTCTCGAATTTGACTGAAAGATATTGAAAGCTGGCTCGCAGTATGAGGGTACACGGTTAACTTCCATTTCGATTGAGACATTTGCAACGACAGTGTCTTCTGGTTGGTGCTGTTCGTCTAACAACCATGACAGCGCATCGCCTTTATTGTGGTGGCCAACACTTAATGAAGTGTGAATACACAATGAGTAGGCCATGCATCAGTGGGAACGGCAAACGGTCGAATCAAGAAGCAAATGGAAAGTTTGGAGGTGATGTAGTGAGGCCACCTTCTCCGAAATTTCCACGAGGTGGAAATTAGTTTAGGTGAAAGAGAAGAATACTGGTGGGGGATAGCTGCCAGTCTAAGAATAAGCCGGGTCCATGGTGACGCAGCATTCAGCGACCAAGAAGTGCCCTTGATGCGAATGCTCGTAGCAGAAAGCTCACTGTAGATACCAATCTTGTGTTCGTACAGATTTGGCTGGGGAAACGGTCATTGTTACTGAGGCAAGCAAATATCATGGGATGCTCCCATGCGGTGCTCAACCAAAAATAGAGGGGGTCCCTGAACGTTCGTGTCGCTTGAAGCACACGGAATATGACCTTAGCAGTTAACCATTGGGCGGGGGATCGGAATTAACACGGAAGTGGAATTAAAGTGACCTAAGAGTACCATGACCGGGGAACATGTGCTGTAAGTCACCAGCCAGATATTATCGCAAGTGTACGTAACCACCATCAACGGGACGGGAATTTGGAAGAGGTTGGTGGATTACGACCCTGCAGCAGTACATAAGTGTTTTGGGATACAATAATCAGGAAGTCCAAGAGAGAGCAAAGTGAGATCGATCGTCGCCGGTCGGCGATCAGATGTAGGATGCGGACGTTGCGTGACATAATGAGATGGAGACCTAGATGTGAACATATGTTTTCTGAGTAGGGCGGCTTTGGAGCTCAGAAGAGAGCATGTTTCGGTTGAGAATAGCGTAGACACGCAGAGGATTGAGCACTCATGACGGGAACCAGTGCGTGGACGACACTCTGGGAACACGATTAGGGAGAGCATTTTTCGAATTCTCTCGTTTCTGCTCTAAGATGTAATTTTAGACAAAATGAAGAGGGATCAGTCCCAGCTGGTGATTGAACCTGTAGGGTCCTATGCGAACTCCGTTGCGGTCAACGTATGTCTAACAGCTGCTAACACGGATAATCGCGGGGCGGCGGAAGTTGAAGAATTTGCACTGTAATGACCAGGCACTACCACGCCGGAAGTGAGCAGTCGTAAACAAGGGGGCGAAGGGTGCGCCACCCATACTGTTAGGGGCACAAATGCAACCGTTTACAAACGGTAACTGGTTGCTTTCCGTGTCTGATGTTTGACAGCTACCGACCTATCCTGAGGTAAAGTCTGTGCGGCCTATTACCAATGGGCCAGAGGCAATTTGGAAGCACCAAGCAGTGTAGATCACTAGATAGGGGAAAATACATAAGCAATACGCGTGTATCGCTGATTCTTTGCCAAGCGATCAACTGTGATTATATGTGGGCCGGCATACTGCCAAGTTTTTCGCGTCAACGCGGGTTCGGAGGCGTGGATTATACGCCAATCGCTCGAAGCACTATTCCACCGGTAGCAAAGGGGCTGGGAAGGTGAAAACACGCAAATCGTGATGTCACACGAGGATAGCAAGGGGAAAGATACGATTGTAACATCCGTTTGCAGATCAACTCGTCAGTGTGTCGCATGTGCTTAAAGAGAGCAGAATGATTAAACTGTCCCACCCACGGATCTGATTACGCGCAAAATATGTATGAAAAATCCAAAAATCCACCACTAGAAACCTAAGTGACCGTTATGAGCTTGCGTGTAGGGGGGATGGAGGTTGCCCAACATTTGTCTTCAGTCAACCATCGCTAGAAAGCAAGTTAACGAACATAACTGACTAAAAAATATTAAACCCCATAAATCACAATCTAATGCAAAACTCCTAGCAAAGCACTGAATGTGAGGCTACCGATTTGAATTTCTTGTAGATGACACAAATACAGCTCAAGAGAGTACATTCACAGCGAGCACAACCATGGAACCCATAACGGACTCGAAATGTGTTCGCCTAGGGGTAACTACAGCGGGAAGGTGAACACAGTGTGGGGGGAAATTCGGCCAGCTCGAGTAAGAAGTAAAGTGGCCGCAACAGGTGAACCAGAGCGCATTTTTGGACACAATATGAAGCAACGAAGAGAACGCAACATTCACTGATTACATGTTCAGCTTACAGGTCAACTCGATAGCGTTCTGAAATTGCGAAGGTCTTTTTAAAAGCCTCAATAATGAAGATGAAAGCAATGAGGGTGGCGAACGACTCCTCGGTAAATCGCGTAATGTATTTGACCAGAGCGCTCAAGTCCAAGGCCACCATGATGAGGAGGAACAGGGCCACCCAGAATCCGATCCAAAGCCGAAAACTCAGGTAATCCCAGTCCATACGTCTGAGCAGGAAGTAAAAGACGTGGAAATTATAAAAAAGGTTACCCTGTTTGTGCATCAACAGAATATCACGAAGAAGGTCGGTGAGCAATTTTCAAAGCAAGAAAGAATGAGGTTTGAGCGATAAACAGTGGTATGTGATCTATAGACATCAGAATTGATTAAGTCGCTTTTCGGACAGAGAAGCACGCATCAGACTGAACAATTATTTTACCTAACCTCTTCCGAAAACCAATTATCTATTCGACCACAGGTCGAAAATCGTTCTTACCATGCACTACCATACAGAGCAAAGAACCATGGCGGTTGTAGGCTATCGGGCCCGTCCCCAGGTTGCAAAGTGGGGAATACCTTCAATGTAGAAGTAATTGCGAATAAGTCTCGTTCGCTTTGCAAGCGAGATGAATAAGCAGCAGCGAACAACCAGCGGCAGCGTCTCAGAGCATGGGAAGTTCTGGGCAAGTCATTTGGTTATCCATAAAATACCACAAAAGCTCGTACGGCGCTGTCAAAGCCAATGTGACCGGCTACAGGGTCATTGACCACTCAGTTCTGTAAACAGAGGTGAGTATCTAACGTAGAACGTATGAACAAAGTTGTCAAGCACCGGCTTCTGTATAGACTGCTACCGAACACAAAGAACGCGAATGAGTCCCGTGGCTGTCAACGGTCTTCGTACTCAGCAATTTGTGTGAATCACCTCGTTGCTCGGGGTGGGGTCCTTTGAGTCAAACCTCTCCGTCGGCTAGGGCAACTCGGAAGCTATCTGCCCGCACGATCTTTCCACTGAGTATCTGTTTTTCCTCTATTGTTATTCCCCATGTGTCGTACTACCCTGCCAATTGTAAATTGGTATATATATATATATATATATATATATATATGGGCGATGGGTGTAACCAAGGAGGAAAACGGCTATAGAGTGCATTGTGCTGCGAGCGGGAGCGACACGTAACCCTCATCACACAGCTGAAGCAAGTGTGTGCTTCAGTGGCGCTGCAACATGCGAAACAATGCCTCTGGGTACACTAGGTAGGCGAATAATCTCTCTGGGGGTCAGAATGCGGAGAACAACTGTAA
Organism: Dicrocoelium dendriticum; assembly: GCA_944474145.2. NCBI lineage: Eukaryota > Metazoa > Platyhelminthes > Trematoda > Plagiorchiida > Dicrocoeliidae > Dicrocoelium > Dicrocoelium dendriticum. Next base: position 65,986,681 of record OX104070.1, on the reverse strand, counting down.
ACGAATTACAGCGAAGTACTGAATAAACTCATATATTTGGGGTATAAAGGAAAGCCTCGAGTTAGTTCCGTTGCAGTGAGTAGTTGACTATTGAGAAAATGGTGAAGACAGCGTAAATGGTAGATTTGATTACAGGCGGGAAGATAATTGGTGCAAGTTAAAAAGCGCTATAAATAGCCTGGTGTGCACTGACAACCAATTACCTTTGCGTCTGGTTGCATCATAACCGGGAGTAGAAAGCGTGCTTTAAATTGGGAGAAGAATGTGTGAAAGAATACCGACTCGAAAGGGGAATTGTCACGTTAAGAGGCCCCTATGAAGAAACCCAATCCAACGATCGCACGAGAGGGGATAGCAGAATGTTCACACTACCTTCAATGTCCAGGAATGAGGGGAACAATGGGGAAAGAATCGATTCCCCGGCCAGAAACTAAGGCAGGTATAAAGTCGCCCAGGACTAGAACAAATTGATTAAAAGCCCAGATTGAAACGGATGTGCAGATGCGCCGCGCCGTTCACTGATGTCACCTGTGACTACAGCAATGACGATGAAGGTCCAATAAGGCTGCAACCGCAATGATGGAATGACGCGCACGAAACTAAACGTAGCAAAGTTCGAATGTTGATAACATGAGACTTCACTAATGTTGCAAATACACGCGTAAACGTAGCGACACAAAATGATAAGCCAGTAATTTAACATGTAAATGTGATAATACGTACAGGGATAAGCGGTAAATAATGCCCTCGAACACGAGCACAGGCCCCGTGCTGCCCATAATCGTCAACGGTTGTCCGGAGAACAACGCGTACAGTATACCGACAACGGCCCCCGATAATATACTCTCAATTGTACCCTGAGAAGGGGAGAAAGAGTAAAGGCAAAAAGTCAATGAACGAGCTTGGTAACAGCGTTTGTGTTACTTGCTACCGGTTAAAAAAGACTAATGGTTTAGTCGAATGGCGCCGCAAAACGATGGCATCTGGCAAGACAATTCTTAGGACAGAAAAACCAGACAACTGTGGTAGAGGGTGTAGTCGGTACGTGGGTCACCAGCAGACAGTTTATCGACAGATTGTCATGTTCTCTAAATGGACAATAACTGGTATTAGAAACAGTAAACGTGGAGATAGAAAACGGTAAAATAGGCATCGGACTACAACCCGAGATCGGTGGTAACCCCATCCGGTTTGGCTCCTGATTGCTGCAGCGGAGAACAGCAAAAAATAAAAAGCAGCTTTAGGATTTAAACCAGCCGATGTAGTCGTTTTATAGGATGCAAAGAAGAAAAATCGCCAGTCTGCTGTGGAGGATGGAGGTGAAACGGATAGCACAGCGACATAAACGCTGAACGCATATGATGATGATAAGGACGGTAACAACCAGCCATCAGCATTGTAGTGAAATTCAAACAAGGTCGTTCCCAAATGAGACTTGCACCGGCGACGCGGGTGCCGACGCTTTTCCCATGAGACACACAGAGTCGCATACAAATGCGGAGGATAGATAAAGACGTTTGTAACCGCAGACCGACATTCAGTAAGAATGGTGGGATCGAACACCAGCTGACTGGCAAAACGTTATCACTATGAAACCGGTTACCGTAGGAGTGGAGTTGAAATAACTTCTGCAAAATGATCAAGAAACTTAAAACACATACCTACAAAACAGAGCAATTTACAGAAATCACATAACGATATATAATGGGACGAAAATGTTCACGACGTTTCGAGCACATGCAACGCAACAAATTGAGCGACATCAAACGGGCAATCCCCATTTGCTGCGGAATAAGAAACTTGCGATATTCCCACCACGTGCTTGACTCAACTAGCAGCATTGCAGATGGGGTCAGGCTGCGCGTGTGGATGTAGCTAAACGCTCAGGATTGTGTCTCCTTCGTGAGACGAGCCAGGTTTTCGAAAAAGTCACAACCGTAGATGTATGTATGTAAGACTGTATTCGTAAGCTTGGAACCAATGTAAAACAGGTTTCACCAAAATAAACTTCCCAAAGCAGTTTTCTGAAGTTACGATCGAGCGTTGGGAATCAGACGCGCGCGTCGGTCGTATGACGGAACGGTGTGTAGTGGCACTCTTGATCAAACAACAGCGCAACGAGATCGATATGCGGTCACCGTCGCAGCCTATAGCAGTGCCAACTTAGCGGGATATTTAGTTTTGTCAGGCAAACGAACCAGTCATACCCGTTGGTCGTTCCCGCGAGGATGAAGGGTTGTCAGACAACAACTGATGATGGGACAAATCAGCAACCAAGCAGATAGAGGACGAGCACATGCTCAGACTGTGAGGTAAACCACTGCGATTCAGCTAACCAATTTGGGAACTCGTTCAAGTACGCCGAGATGATTTGGTAGCAATATTTGAGAAGGCGCACAGCTATCGAATGTGAGGCGTCCTAACGAGCGCCGCTGATGGCGTTGGTGCCCAGATCCGCCGGCCGAAAGTCACCAGCACATACAAGGCATCCGCTGGGTAGAGGTGTACCTCGCGTGTGCCCACCATGTGACCCATCCGCGAGTGTATGGTGTAGACAGCAATAGAACCGAGCAACCGTGCGCTATGAGGAACTAGCGAGCAGTCAATTTCGTAGGCGAGATGGGACGGCCCAGACTCTGGTAACATCCGCGAGATCGTGAACGGAGTTCATATACCAGCAGATGAGTGCGCCGGGTGATAGCTAGGACAGCCAATCGAAACTCGTAGCGATGTAAGCTAGTCCGGTCAACGTGAAAGAAGACATGGTAGTAAACACATCAACCTGTTCAGATGAAGAAACATGCCAAATGAAGTTTACAACGACAATGTACATTGCTTCTTATCTATGCAAAGACGTTTAAAGATACATCTATTTCCGATGACTCACCAAATAGCCCCCAGTTGCTTGAGATAGCAGACCGCCAAAGGTGATTATCGGCGTCAGGCAGGCGAAGTAGAGAAAGATGAAACTGGCACAACATTGGATATGAAGTGCGTCGGTGAAATCGCTCAAATACGAGGGAGCACGACGACGGATATCCTTGATCAGGCCTCCGAAAATTCTACAGTAGGAGAGGAGAGAAGCTAGCAACAAGTGATCGAACGTCCCTCAATCAGGAAGGAAAGCCCAGACTACAACTTAGAAAGATGAAATGGTTTATGCGCTTCCACCATGTATCAAGTTAAGTGGCGCTGCTACAGTGCACCAGAGTAACGCGTACAACGCGGGACAACCGTTTGAGTTTGGACAAACTAGGCCTAAACATCTTCCCATTTGGTACTGAGACAGACTGATGGTTCGCCTACCTCAAACCCAAGACATAGGGGAGATAACAATTTACAGGAGGTAAACTGAACGCGAAGTGTAAAATGCGCGAGCCTCATGAACCACCTAGCACAGCTGTTAAACCCTGAGGCCCGAGATATTATAATCCTAACCCAACACCATCCAGTGCTTCTATTCTGTTTCCCTTTCACCAAGGTTTGTCCATTTGTCATGAACCAAGCACCATGTTGAATGGTATAGTTTCCCCAACTTAATTGCGGCAAAGGTCCGCTAGAATCCGATCGTACTAATGCCACTTTAGCAGCTGCAACAAGCCTCAGCCTGGTTACGTGAAAGGCTACTTGGTGATGAACAGTGTTCATGTAGATCGAAGGGGGGTATGTGATAACCCGACAATTCCTTCGTTCTATTAGGCTGTGATGGTAAAAATAACCAGTACAGTTTGTTACACCATGCGGGTGTAGAGAATCGGATAGTTCGTGTCTTTGTAGTTTGCAGTTGTTGCCGTAACTAGGCACAAAGCGCACCGACTCAAGTTCGAAGCGTAATAACTCCGGTTTGTACTGTTGCCTCTTTTAATAAGTTTCCCCGCACATCGGTGTCGCCACAGACATGGTGAGACTCGTCTGCACCACAGACACCTTAAGGAACACTATCTTGCGATCACTCTGCAGCCTTCATTCAATGTGCAAATGTTGATAAAGTTCTTCGTGCAACAGGTACCGGGGGCGTTGAAGGTTCAGAATCCATGTCATTCTGCAATGTGTATTGTTCCGAACAGGTTGGCAGGTGGTGCGAATTATGCATGAATGATATTTCGGTAATTAGAACTGAATAGCAAATGACACAAGGGACAGAAGAAGCGTATCGAAAGCAATTCAAACAAATATAATGAGACAGCAGCTAAGGGCTTTGCCTAATCGCAAGGAACATAAAGAGAGGAACCTGTGGTGCCGCAATGCACGGGAATCGACAAGGTGACAGTCGGGAAGATAGGCATGTATACCATTAGCGAATTTGCTGCTGAATGGCCAGGTTTGTTCACAGGTAGAACAAGTCGAATAAGACAATCATGACGGAAAATGGACTGTGGTTTGGAGAAGCAGAGTGACCTAATGTGAACCCGATGCGATCGGCACAGGCAACAGCCAATGAAAACCGCTTTTGGGATGATCGTGTTCAATGAGATGGTACCAGACGATCAGAGAAGCTATCAAACTGACCTATAAAGAACGCTGTCTTGATGGGGGCAATTTGCCATTAATTAGCTGCCATGTGAGGTAAAATTTTCAAAGTATTCGGTGCATTCGAGATGGTAGTGCAACCGGAATTACAGAACACAGGTAATGAACAAATCCATACAGCATTTCTTCATGTCAAGAATTCAGGTGAACCACTGAACCACTAATCCTAGCTTATCCAGGAGCCATCAATGCTGACAGCAAGCTCAATGCACAGCCCAGGTGTCTAAATGATTGAAAAACACGCAACGAAATCGAGGTATTCAATTCCTGATTACTCTATTAAAGCTGATTATAATTCAATCATACAGGCTGTCTTAGTGAATGCACACTTAAGTGGAGGATTTAGTGATGGCACTTTCCTGCATTCATTTGGTAACTAGCTGCTCGTCATTGATTATCGACTATCATGAAAGTCCACTAGCTTAAGTCTGTATTCACTCATGTTCTCATTTGCAATCTGTACTGGAGCTGTTTGATTCACAGTGAGAGCGTGGGGGGAAAGGCAAATATGGTGCAGCTCCTTTATAGGACAGAGAACAGTAACCACAGATCATGGGTACATTTTGGGTTGGAAACACGGGACGGAGGCCACGAGAGTAAAATCGCTCGGAACAGGTATGTGTTGTGAAAGGTCCATATGTGAACACCTGGCCTGAACGAAGAAGCAACTCATCAGCATTATCATACGCTTGTCCTTGAGTGTTAGCTAGGATCGGCGAAGGACTGTGATAAATGCCATAACCGGGTGTATACAAAAAGTTGGCTCTGAGACAACTAGATAAGAGCCTGACCATGAGGGCAACGAAGATGATTAACCTTAAGAGAGCCCAAGTGAAAAGCAGAACGAAGGAGAAACACGCACGTACTGTCCTTGATGAAAGCTAGTTATCCCGCATATTGTGTGTTTCAAATCGAAGTAGCCATGTGCCAGTCACACACAACAGGGAAGTAGCCTAAGTTAGATACAGATGGACTCAAACGTTTAGCTGGTGCCTAGCTCATGTGCGAACACTGTGTATGGCACCATCATTGGGAGCAGCTGCTGACATTCCTCCGCACGATAGATGACACGCATTAGAGCTCGTCGCCAGTGGAGGGTTCAAACCACAACACTAGCACACTTACGGTCTTTTTGATCGGAATGACCGAGGTCCAACTCAAGTGAACCGAGGTCTCAATAGAGGTTGCTTGTGGCAACCCAATCACCAGCGGATTCTCCAAGTCCACCTTTGAATTCGTTTCCGCTGGACAAAGCGTTGCTCGCGGATCTCAGTGGCATAGTGCTTATGGCGTCAACCATGAGCCACTAGGCTCTGAGTTCCAGCCCAACTCAGGCTATCTCCAACTGATGAGTCCCAACCAGAACGAAACCGCGGTCTTGGGGTGCCAGAGCTGGGATGAGCAACACTAGAATGTTTCCACTTTACTTACGGTCTTTTTGATCGGAATGACCGAGGTCCACCCCAGGTGAACCGAGGTCTCAATAGAGGTTGCTTATAGCAACCCAACCACCAGCGGATTCTCCAAGTCCACCTTTGAATTCGTTTCCGCTGGACAAAGCGTTGCTGGCGGATCTCAGTGGCATAGTGCTTATGGCGTCAACAATGAGCCACTAGGCTCTGAGTTCCAGCCCAACTCAGGCTATCTCCAACTGATGAGTCCCAACCAGGAAGAAACCGCGGTCTTGGGGTGCCAGAGTTGGGATGAGCAACACTAGAATGTTTCCAACACTAGCAGTCGTTTCAAGGTCCACATTCGCACTGGCGATCCAAGGTTGGCGCGTGAGATTCATGCAACTACAGTGAGCGAAAGAACGCGGTGAAAAACCAGGGACAATGAGACGCCAATGAAACGTTCGTGTGCGTGTCGGATTCCCCTCTTGTTAGAATGAACAGGGCTACGGCAATCGATGCAGTGTCGAGTAAACAGATAGCAGCTGTAAAACATGTAATCTAATTGTACCCGGAGGCTAACTGCGTTGTACTCATTGCGCATTCAATGCGTGGTGATAAAAGAAAGGAAATTACGTCATTTGAACAGGGTGAACAAAAACCTATACACAATGGTTAGTGCGATTGTGCCAGGAGGTAGAAATGCTGTGGATACAAATACTGAGAGACCACAGCCACCGAGGACATTAATGAGGCATATGATCTGCTATCGTGCAACCGGTGGAAAATTGGCACCTACATAACTAACACATGGTTCCGTACCCAGTGAAAGCATTGCGAGTTGATGGTAGAATATTGATTGAACCAGATAGAGTAAGGGAAAAGAGTACGAGTCGACGTGAAAGCCTGGAGCTGCTTTGTGTGCCCCTTAGAAATGAGAATGAGAGACCGCATAGGAAGGCAAAGCAGGATTAGAGGGGGAAAACGTTGATAATCTTCGCATACCTCCCTGTTCGCTGGAGGGTTGGATCTGAACCATGGCCACCGGGATCATCGTCTCCACTGGGAGCTCCACCACCGACAGCTTCCAAGGAAGCCAAATCCAGGCGACTACCACAGACCACACGAGTCTCTGTCTTTTCGGTGCTGGCTGGCTCCGTCCGAGATTTTTCCTCTTGCGTATTACTCAGAATAGCAGCGTTCCCTGTAGTGGCCAAGCATAAGGTGACTAGCCGATCAGTGCCAGCCTGCAGTTGTTCAAGTGCTGTGGTCGTGGTTTCTGGCTGGGGAGCAGCAGCAGGAGCAGCAGCTGATGTGGTAGTGGAGGGTTGCGTTCCATTTGGAGCAGTTCCAGCTTTTCTACTATCCTAAAATGATGACCAAAAAGTTGAGAAAATGAACTGGAAAAGAAAGTTGGAGTAAGTTAGCGAAGTATGAAATTGACGGTCAAAGCTAATTACTAGGAAACTGAATATGTTCAACCATCCATGCCCTTACCATAGAAAGGTCAGGTTTAGTTAATGTACACGAACATATTTGGTGTCACTGTGAAAGGTTCAGAAGGATGGATAATCGACAGCTGCTCGTAAACTATGGTATCTGCGTGATTGATCTGTCTCGTAGAAGGGGTAAAAACCTTGTAGAGACCACGAATGAGGCATGAATGGAAGAAAATCCTGTTATATGGGTAAATTGCGGAAAAGTTATCGTGCGCATATGCAAGTCTCATGTTACTCGCACAGACACTATAGATGGTATTTAAGGGACGTGCGCAAATGGCAAAGTGGACCTAAGCAAATCAAAAAGGCGATAATGCGAAACAGCGATGACAGCATAATGATGGTAAACATACTTGTGAGGGGACGGAAGCCGGGGGTTCGATTCGAATGGATGGATCCCATTCTCCTGGGGGCAGTACGGTAGCAGCACCGAGAAATTCATCAAGACCCGCCAATAAATCTGTGCGTGAACGTGCCTTGTAGGCCACGTCGTGAAAGACCTAAAAAAGATGGCATGTGACGGGACTATCACTTGATCAAGTAAAAATGGGTGAAAACACAAGTTTACTGAAGAGCAAGTAACCGAAGGCAGCGATTGCTAAGAAAATAGAACGGCCAAGACCGAGTGTACAACAACCCTGCATTCAGGCAGTTGAGAATGGTGCAGCAATGTAGAATGAGCTACACAGGCGTGAAATACGCTGTGGACAATTTGAGACACCCCACAAAGAGACAACAGGCGCAAGTCATATCAACAAAGTATCGCTACGATAACAACATATAGTTAGTGTCGTTTTCATACTAGACACCTAGGGATTGGAACCTAAGTTGACTTCAGCCTCTCAGAGGGTGAGACCACACCGAGTAGGCCAGTGTTCACCCGTACGTAAAAGTACCCTATCGTAACAGTGGTCTTTCATTGTCCAGCTCCTTGTACAGTGCAGTATGCTAGGGTAATCACCTATCTACGGCCACCAGCCAAAACATTGTCAACGTTTTCTCCTGAGCAACGTCTCTATGCATGAACCTGTCTAGGCGACCACTTTTCGTCGGTCCCTGAGTGGCCGCCTTAAACAGGTTTGACTGTAGTAGGAACACGCCAGTGGGATGGACACGTTGGGATCGGGAAGCACGTCATAAACAATGTAAAAGCAGTAGCAATCCGGTCATTAGTGAAGGATTGGAAAGGCATACGGGCCCCATCACTGCTCATACATGTTTTGGTGGCAAAATATGTTGCGCATCTCGTTTCGTGTGTGTGTTATCTCCGTAGGGGTAAATGTACAATAGGGGTAAATGTACAAAGGTGATCCATAAAAAAGCGAAAGTTGTAATGATGAAGCATTGGGAAATGTGTGAAGCACAAAAGTAAGTTGTGAGATCACACAAAGTCTTGTCCAACAAACAGCCACAACATATGATGCGCATGCATGCGTATGACGAGCGAGTTGTTACTCATAAAAATTATAAGTAAATTGCTAGGAGAAATTTTGAACTACAGAAGATTTAAGCTGCTTTAAGAAAGCTAGATGGTGGAAGAGGAAAATCAGCAACCGGCCAAGAAATAGGTAGAAATGAACAGCGGCTAACGCAGTAGTCGCACAGTAACGACATTGCGGCGTGAAAGACTAAGTAGATAGTGTAAAGCGAAGCCGATTGGTCGAACAGTGTCGCACTACTCCAGACAAGAATAAAGGAATATCGATGCAGACTAGGACTACCCCAGGGCTAATGTATATGATTTACGTGTGATCGTCGAGCGACCACTGATTCTCTCTAAGTCCCAATATCAAAATGCATCAGTACAAATGCGAAAGGGACACGCCCAATGTCCAAGTAGCGCAGTTGGCGCGCATCGTGCGAGAAGAGAAGCGGCAATGTGGTCACGCATATGAGACAATGCATAGTGTGATGCATCAGGTTGAGTGATTAATCCGATTAGAGAAAGATTCGATTGTGCGCGACAGAGATTAGGACATCCGATACCGAGCACAAGGCGGTAAAAATGAACAGGCCTAAACACTCGTAAGGCCTTAACGTCACATCCGCAGTATGAATGCGGTTCTCGCCACTGTGCGGAGAAAAAATAGTGCATGTTTTCGTGCCTTTCCATGAATGGCTGTCATGTGTCCAAAGAGACAACCGACATGCTTCGATCATAAAAGAAAAAGTGGAAAAAACGGTAAACTCAAGTACGGTGTGTGAATAGTAAAGCCGTGGAATGTGCACTCTAGAGAACACGATTAAGTCGACACGCACATGGTTATTCGGTCACACCGATAGTTGCATACCGGTTAGTGTTAACGGTACTGAGGAGACAATACGAAATGCATGCATCTACCAGCATTTGTCTTCTTACCGCGCTTTTCAAAAGCCGATGAATTTCGGATGCGGCTCGTTCGCAGCATTGCGTCAGCGACTAGATGGATATTTGTGTGTATTCGTGAGACAGTGACACTGTAGCTCAAAACCGAAGCTTTGAGAAGAGCGGTTGCAGCAATTGTCCCTAAGCAATTACACTGCGAGGAACACTAAGCAACACGGTGAATAACTCATTGTGGACCCAAAGTCGACCCACAACAAAGCATGATTATGATGGTTCATGCCGTGTAGACCGGAGGATCCGGAACGGGAGGACGAACGAAGAGCTGTGTATTGCCGCTGCAACACAGCTAAGTGGGTATTGCAGAAGGAGCAAAGCGTAGTGAAATAATTAGACAGTGTCTGAAGAAGCCGGTCATATGACACTGAAAGTCCTTGGATTCAGTCTCCGGTGTAAGTGTGTATGCATAACTAAACAAATCGTCAGGGCTTGAATAGTGCTGCTATTGGTCTTAGTAATGATGATGGTAAAGGCGCTTACTTGTATACACCCACCATAAAGAGGGTCGTTAAGTGAGGTGAATAACTATTGATCCAATTATATAGCAGTTGTGGCAGATGGTCAACTGAAGAGGCTTCAGCCGAATAGACGAATGACCAATCAGCCGCTACTCATGGGAACTGATCGGCGCAGCTCAATGGAGAGACAGCACGCTGTCGGAATGCGGAAAAGCGGATTGGTCGGCAGTACGGCGAGTGGATGGCGTATGCCCGTGATCAGGTCAGCAACAAAGGCAGCTTTGTCAAACATCCAGTCGAGGAAGCATCGACGAAATGAATGAACGGACAAGTAGACACCAACATACAGTCTACCCGTGATGGCATTAGCGAGGCCCAGGGTAATCATGAGCTCTGTAAGGGCGGATTGGCCCGCATGGAAAACGATCACAAACCAAGGGGATGTAGCTGACGTTATAGGCCAGCTAACGAGGGCCAGTCAGTGAACGGACAATATCCAAATATTGTATGTACTCTATAAATAACCACGAGTCTTCTTATTAATGATTTGTGGTCGCGGCCCAGACTTTCTTATTGACTCTCGGAGGGCCACATGACAGTGAATAAACTAACAGATAGAAGACATATATTTCAATGCGAATCATCGGTAAGGGAATGGACTAAGATCCTATGTATATTTACCACGGCCGGAAAATTTATCGCATGACCGTATTTTTTGTTTGCAAACGACATTAACATGTTTGCATGCTGAGTTGCAGAACACCACCGCGCCGATTATCATGGATGATCTAAAGGATCTAGAAATACAGTAGTGAGCTCTGCGGATAGCATTTATTGTTGTGGTATATGAAATGCATATACCGGGTAACCATTTATCCTTTACTTGCAACATTAAGAGATTCGCCGTGCGCATTCCAGGATACAAAGAGATGTCCGAAAAAAGTTTGCGATCAGAGTGCGAAGTCACGATTTTCTACATGTAGCTAAGCGACCACATCCCTTGACCTAAATAGAACCCGCAGGCTGCATTAATAGGAATAATATGTAGTCTTACGTAAACGTGAAGTGGATCAACCGCATCAAGCTCAGTGGAGTATGGGGTGTGTGCCAAGCGGCTTCAGCTACTTAGTTCCGCTAGATAGAATAACACTGGTGATTCGGCAGAAAATACAAGTGAGCCTTGCAACCGAGCTCGAGTTCAATAACCAGATAAACCCACTGAAATGCCTCTTGTGAAGAACATTTGCAACCAGCCAACCGACGCTGTCACAACTGTTCGCTCCTACGTAGTGAAACTTGCCCTAGGGGTCAAACCACATGTTCGATATTGACTCGTTCTCGACTCAGGGGTAAAAGCACATGCCTACTATCTGATTCTTCACATCTGCGCCAACATTTACCACGAGACACATTACTCTCATCACGCATGAAGCCACCATGAGAAACCAATGCATTGTATCCTTCGCTGTAATGTACAGAGAACCAATTGTATAGGCTCGCGTGATCTGGCAGTACAGTCGCAAGTATGGTGACTTGTGATAGCATTGTGTTCTCGTTTATCTTGTTAAGACCCGTTCGTTTCAGCACTTAACGGGTATTGTCCTCAATTCTTATTGTTCTCAATTTATTAATTCTCTGATACATTCAACCACAGTTCAATCCATACGCGTTTGCGGACCGCAATAAAAAATGAATAGGTATCTGTTTGGTGTGCTCGTGCTGCACCCAATTGAGCAGACCACTGTGTTGAACAGTGCCTCGCATTGCCGAGAAATACATAGTTTATTTAAAAAGCGAGAGACAACTGGAAATTACTTACGCTTTCCACTTTTATTCACATTGAATAACACATGTAACGAGGTTCTGTAATAAGGTTACACGTTAAAACTGGGCAAAAATGAAGAATTAATGCAGGAACAGCTACTTACAAATAATCAGTAGTCACCTTAGCAGCTTACATGCCACCTCGATTGGTGGTCTCACAAAGGAAGTCATGCCACTGGGGGCCAGCCCTCTTCGCTGCCCTTTCATGACATGCACGGCAGTGGAGGAGGAGCTGCGTTATAACGCAGTTAACTATCAGTCATGGTGGTCCGCTGCCGTCGCCCCATTACTGTGACATAAGTCGCTGACTCGCAAGAGTAAGGTCGTGGGTTGGAATCCGGCAGGACTCGACGGGTGCGCGCTGCTGACGAGTCTCAATAGGATGAAACGGCCGTCTAACGCTTTCCTAGATGTATAGTGGCTGTCTGCCTGAGTCTAACCGCGACGAATCTTGATAAAAACGCGCAAGATCCTCATACTAGTTACAAATGCATAGTTAAAGTTTAATGAATACTACATGTCGAAGGAACAAGATTGAGCCTCTTTGAATTTACTAGATGTGACTTGAGCATTTGCGTGCCCAACAACATAATACTGATTACTTCGCTTCAAACAAAGCATGGTATGAAGAAAACATTATTTCTATGAAGTTTACTTGGTTACGACTTCGGAAGCCCACAATAGTATTCGTGCCTGCCGAAAGTGGCTAATAAGGAACTCCAATGTATTAGGATGGTGTTTCAGTTGGATTCGGAGCCCTTGACCCGGTTAGAAATCGTATCGTCGCCTCATCCGATTAAAGTGCATTAGTCACACAAAAGGCATGTGTCCACCGCTTGCAAACATTTAGCCCGATCAAAGTTGTTCGATCAGGTTGTAAAGAGACGCACAATAAAAATCTTGTTGATAGTGCACATAGCGGCGAAATTAGATCGCCGTGGTCAAGCGGTTCGAATGACTTCACCGCGAGCGTGGGCACATCTTTGGGAGTGCGCCAGTAACCGGGGAGATGAGCGTTTTGTCATGGATTTGCGTTGGGTTCTATCTTGCTGTTATGTTGGACATCCGCTCTCCAATTTTAATGGAGAGGTCTTGAAGTCAAATAGGGTAACATGCATACGTATATCACTCACAAATCTCTATAAGTCCGTGCGTCGGAATTGATTTCCAATTATCTCCTGCCTGCTGACTAGGTAACACGGTGCACTATGTTTGGTTATTTAGTCGCGTGACCAAACACGTCCCGATCACGGTGTCAGTTCACTAGCACATTGTGGCTGAGCAAGTGTCCGTTCGAGGCAGTCCACGAACACCACCTTCATGGACTGGTTACAGCCACAAATTGCCTGAACTTGAATACGACCATAACGGGATTGATTTGCAGCCATATTGTTGTTTCCGATTACCGGTAAGCCTGCATGACAAGCCTTGTGATAAATGTGGTCGATCACTTAAGGCACTCAACCGCATCTAGCGACGACAAGTCCCCCCGAAAAGTTGCTGGTAGTAAAGGCTATGAACACCTCCGTGTTTCGGTCGCAACTGAATGATGTGCCTTATTCATTTTCATTCCCTACAACTTATCGCTTCTTACTACTGATAACAACTCCATGCGACTAAATTTCCTGACCTCCGAATTTTCGCACGTAAATCAAGTCGCCAAGGTTACAATTAGGGAGCTTGGCTGCTCGCATTTATTTCCCTATATTTTCGAGTATAAAGTTATCAACTAGCGTCTGGGTTATGGACTATTGGAAATCCTAACGAGGAATAGACGAATGTATGACTTGGTCGAGCTCCCGGTCCATCTCCCTTACAATTCCATTTGTTGTATCGGAACGTTCACTTTTCTCCGTCCTGATAGACCGCGTTCCCTTGCAAATACTTCCATACGTTGACCTGAATATAGAATAATGAAAACAGACAGATAGAAGCCAAACATCTTTGTTTCTCCATTGTAGTTACATCGGGCATAAAAGTGAAATCACGTCACTGATTCCTTACCTCTGTAGCATAGCACAGTTGCACCATATGATATTTGGGTGCGATGCGCTCTCTAAATCTGAGATCACCAAAGAGTGTCTAGGAGTTGCTTGAATTCTAACAACGACTTTGATACGAGTATTGTCTCGGGCAAACTGTCTCGATATTTCACCACTCGACGCTCGAAGTACAGAGCGTTTCAGATCCGACACTACCAGTTTGTACAGTTGTCCGCGAGTGCATCAGTGGCCTCAGTATGGGGGAGTGACCCAGATGTCAAAATGAGGTCGGCTCTAAACCACCGATACGATAGACTGTAAGGCCCTAGTCACCAGTATCGGTCATCAGAAGCAGAACTGAAAAATGCATGTCAGTAACAAATGCAGCTTGGCACGCTTACAGAGCCAATCCTGGTCCCGTAAACTGGAGCGACTATGTGACCCAGCGCAACCAATGCACTACGCTTGTCCGTGAAGACAAAGTGGCTCACAAACAACAATTGGCTTGTAAATTTGCCAACAACTTAAAGCTCCTACATAAGCATGTTAACAAGATTGGAGAAGTGAAGCACGATACCCTCCAACTAACAGGACAGTCAAAGTGGCAGAGTGCTGAAGTAGCAGCCAATGCTCTACAGATGCAGAATGCCCCGACCTTCCAATAAGGCGTCCGAGAATGTCTCATACCTGAATCCATAGCTCCAGATGCAACACATAGTAGCATCGTTTTTATTGTCATATCAATGTTGAAGAAACTGCTCTCAATGCGCATCTACAGCTCTCCCGGAATCCATGGCATTCACCTGACGGCACTGAACGTAGCAGCAACAACGCTGCCCGAGCCATTAACGCATTTCTTCCAAACGTACTTGGCTAAGCAAAGAGTGCCTACCACATGAAAACATGGTCTAATCAAGCCGGTATTCGAAAGTGGCAGTCGCCCGGACCCCATAAGCTATCACCCAGTGGTCCTCATACATGTACTCACAAAACTGAAGGAGACAATCATCCCTGAGGCTTTAGTCGACAATCTAGAATACTGCATCATAGTACCTGAGCAGCACAGTATCCGCCAACATCGTTCATGCGCAACCAACCTTTGGACTAGACACGGTAGTTAGACGGGAGTGGCCGCCAAAGGAAGAGTGATCGATGTCACTTACCTTGACTTGTCCAAAGCCTACAACAGCACCAAGACTTGGTGCACACGGCAGCCAAGAAGAAAGTGTATATCGAGTTACCTTTCAGAGGTGACTTAGCCACGCTGAAGACAACTGAGCGTATAATTTCGGCTACACAAGGAAGTTACTATGCTGCACAAGTAGTCGTTATCAACCGAACCCGAAATTTGCCCATACCTCCAACGAAGGAATCTCAGCCTATTGGGGCCAACTCACACTGTGTATACCAATTTGTAAGTGACTGAGGAAAAAGTTACATAGGCAGAACCAATAGAACGCTGACTTCCCGAATAAAGGAGCACGTGCCAAAATAGGTTCAACGTGAAGTTGCTCAGATAGCCTATCCTCGTCAGATTCCATGTTCGCGCAGAGCGCCGGATTCCTCGATAAGCAAACACCTATTAAACTCGGATCACCAATTAGTGCTGGGCTCAGCGTTTAAAGTTGTGTTACGTCACACTAATCCCCGCTTCCTTCGGTTTGCTGAGGCTGCCTCCATAAGCCGGATTAAGCCAGCCTTGCGTGTTCAGAAACAATTAATTGTCAGCCTAAAGCTGCCTTGGACGTAGGCGTGAACTTCAGTCATTCGTTTTGCACCTTATGCCTGCCTGGTTGCACCCACTGTTAGCTATATCTATGCATATTGGTTACTGTCAATGGTACTGAGGAGATAATACGAAATGCATGCATTTACCAGCCTTCGTCTTCTTTCCGTGCTTTTCAAAACGATTTTCATTTATCAACTAGTTCTCGGTTCATCATCATCAACAGCAGTACACCAGCCATTATAATTGATGTTTTGCTGCTATACAACCATAACGACCTACGATATAAAGAATAACAAGAAAGAGAAGGGGGACATACATTAAAACGTGAATGCCGTAAGCAAACATTCGGAATCGAGGTGTCCAAACACCTTGTATTAACAACATACCGTCACAAACAGCTTCCTTGCGGCTTACACTTCCCTGCATCATAATCACGCATTACCCAGCAGATAACAGCACCAGACACATTGTAAACAGGAAATCCGACAAGGAGACGGCAGCAGACGCGCCACTCGTGTCGCTTGCGAGCCATGCCCCGTAAAGTCAAGCCAAGCACAAAGCGAGTCACGTGGACTCCAGCCAAGAAGCCGAGACAGACCAACGGCACCCAGTTTGGTCGTCAGTGACTTCCTTTCACGCTTCCAAGTCAACTTTCGTCCACCTCGAGCTTTGGACCATCCTACACCTGTCAAATTAAACAAAGCGCTCTTAGGTAAGCAGTGACAGAGCATAGGTAGCACGTGCCCGAGCCACCGCAACTTATACAATACTATCTGTTATTCCAAGAAACTAGCTTGGTTACCAATTCCTAATACACCACTACTCACATCATCATTGCGGACACGCTGCTGCCATCCGACAGCAGCAATGCTTCGAAGACAACGATGGTCAGAGACTTGAAGGCGTATCAGATCTTCAGTCTGAAGAGGCCAAGTCTCCTTCCCATAGAGCAGCATGGCCCTCACTGTAGACTTGTATACAAGGCCGTTCAGACGGAAGGAAAATTGCTGTTGTCTCCAAAAATGTCGCAAGTTCAAGAAGACTGTTCTGGCTTTCGCACTGAGTGAACTGACTCTAGTTTCTATGCGCGCATCGTTCCTGATGCATCTTCCAAGGCAAGTGAATGGATCAACCACCTCGAGTTCCACGTTATCAAGGGTCAAGGGGTGTCATCAAGTGGCTTGTGGTTCTGCAGCAACACTTTTTACTTTGAAGGTGTGAAGCGCATACCAAATAATGGGAGCACTCTAGACGGGCTATTCAGTGTTGTTCCTGCTACCGCAACATCGTCGAAAAGCAAGACGACATCGTCCGTATAATCGAGATCAACTAGCCATTCATCAGTCAGGACTTCAACGCTTGCATCATGGGATTTCTCAGTGGAACACTCTATGATGGAGTCCATGAGAAAATTGAACAAAAATGGGGAAATCCAACAACCCTGACTAACGCCACTTGTTGTCGGAAAGCTATCCAACAGGTCACCGTAAACCCTGACACTGCCCGTAGTACTGGAGGATAGAGCACGTAGGATGTGCACATATTTTGTGGGAACACCTTTCCGCGCAATTAGTTCGAACAGAATGCATCGATCGATTGAAGCGAACGCACCCCTGAAATTAGATAAACCCAGCTATTGTCGGTCTGTGGTATGCGTGGTGCTGCTCTAGTACCTGCGACGGTGTGAATAAATGGTCTATACAGCCACGCCCTGGGTGGAAACCTGCCTGCTCTTTCCTATCTCGAGATTCCCATTCCGCAGTGAGGCGACGAACGAGAATCGAGGCCAGTAATTTTGTCCCAACTGGCGATAGGCTAATACCCCTGTGGTTAGTACAATCTGTGCGACCGCTCTCCTTGTATAGTGCCACTATAATCAATTCACTCCAGTTAGCAGGGACACTTTTCCTTCCTGATATGTTCGAATAGGGAGGACAGTGCTTTGCAGAGGACCTCACTTTCATCCTTAGACAGTACAGATGAGAAACAATCCGAGTCAGTGACACGAAAACGAGTGAGGGCTGCGATCGCGTTTCGGACCTCGGCCTCCGAAGGAGACTTTAAACTAACCGTCCATGGCTCATCTTGCATCACCTGAGTGGGAAAAGGTCTGGAAGCAGGGGGCAAACTGAACCGATCTTAAAAAATATTCCATCCAATAAGCCATACGGCGTTTCACGATTGTGCGTGTCATTCTTGTGCAGGGGCCACGGTAATCTCTTTGTCGTCCTAATTATAGTATATGTGTCGCCAAGAGTGAGAGACAAAAAAATACTTCGCTCATCTACTGTAAAGTATCTCGGTATTTTATTGTCCTGAAATTTGTCTTGATCTACCCATATTCTTGAAGCACTTTGGCTAGAATGCTCTCTGTATGCTGCTCTGTAATTTAAAGATTCGTATCCAGAGGTATTCTTCCCCACTTGTTACAATGTTCTGCTGTCATTCCCAGAACCGTTCTAAAGGAGTATACACTTCCTTTGTGCCCGCTAAAATTCCGTTCCCGATGTATACTAGAGTAGAAAAGAATCCCCCATAGATTTTATCGTTAATAGGCACTGCGACGCGTGCTGCAACTTTGTATCCAGTATTCCAGACCATACCTCGCACTCCATACGCAATGAGGTAGCCAGGAAGGTGACTACATTTTCTACGCGGTAGAAATTTAAAGCAGCATTCTCTCTTGCCTCGTAGTATCACAATTTTAACTTGCCGTGTGCGCCACGCTTACTAGTAGGCAACCTAATAGGAATGAAGTACCAGTTGCATGACCATATGGTTTAGTGAAATGAATTTTTTTCGCTTTCCCAGTCCAGTTGTACTTTTACACGAACGCTATCGTAATATATCCGCAGTGATTGTGTATGGTGCTGAAAATGCGCCCAGATGGGTGTATAAAGCTTATTCCGAGTTGATTTGAGATAGATGTGAACCGTAATGTCGGCACCATTCAACGCACTAGACATGCATAGCGATGCGGTCAGAGGCAGAGGCGATTCAACTGGCCCAGTTAAGGCGATAAAAACAGCAAACCGCTGAAACATGCGGCGTCAGAGTTGCCAGCTGAAATGTGAACGTGCGAAAGCGCCATACCGTTGGTTGCACATAAAATCACGCGTCCTTACACGTGATGTTGTTGATTGTGGTTCCAAAGTGACATGATCGCTAGTGTGGCGTTTTTATTTTTTTGCTGAATCAATTTACTCAGCAGTACCGTTCCCACACATGACATGCATAAACAACTCGCCATACCCCAGAGTGGGTTAGCACAAGCGAATAGTCTGTTGTTTAATAATCATCCATGTTGGCAAAATAACACCGTGATCCGAGCGAGAAATGGAGAAAGACGAAAAAGTGAAGTGCTTTGTGTATGAGAGAGACATATTTTGAGGTTCAGTTATATGTCACTATGGCGGTTTCGTTTTGTGCCTGGACATGATGTGGGTCATTCAATAATAAATCCTGGGTTGATGATGATAGGGATGATGAAGATGAAAGAACAAACTGAAATTGGGTAATGTTGTTAGTTAGTGTGATAGGACAAAAATAAGAAGCTCCTAATACAAGAATACAAGAATTCCCGTGCAGGGATTTCATTTGAACGAAGGGCTGGATATGACGGGGATGTTCGGTGAAGGGTTTGCGGTAAATCATTCGTATGAATGAAATAACCATGATGCACAAGCGACGCAGAAAGCAAGGAATGATCGGGTCTGAGAAATATACCGAAACTTGAGTGAAGCAATTCAAATGACTTAGCAACAATGAGGGAAGATGGAGTTATTAGCTGGTTGATGAAATAATCTCGGAGGTGCCACTGGACGATAGTCAACTGGTTCGTAAGTGCGATGGCGAGTAGCACTATACCATTTCATAATTGATAGCATCTTTAAAGCGATGGTTTTTATCTGTAACGAAGCAGCCTGCATCCTTAGCGCAAAACTACAATCCGATAGCCCAGAATATTGCATCCACGACGACCTCAGTGAGTCAGCTGTCCGCTCGCCTCAAACGTACATCTCATTTGCCCAGGCAAGCCATCCGATCGTCTAGGCGCGCACTAACATCGGATGGAAGTAGAGGCTTGCTCACGTGCTAACTCCGAACCCCAAAGTTTGAGATTTGAAGGTCATCACATTTCCGGACGAATGCAGACGTAGCAGTGAACATGTCCGGAACATTAAATCGCGCCACCTGGCTTGATCCAACGCGTTGTGAACGGAGTCGAAACGGTTTCACGAAGAGGGTGTCGTGGAGTCAAGTTTCGTGACTATCTGATTATGGTTTTGAGCTAAGGATGCAAGCTAATATATTACGGATATAAAACATCGCGTTAAGGATGCAGTCAATTGAGAAATGGTATAGATGGAAGACACTAGAAATTAAGATATTTATACCATTTGCAATTAGAAACTATTATGTTCGGCTCCAAAAATACGCCACGAGCTGCTCACCAAAGAGGGGTGGGCGCAGTTGTGTTAGACGGCATGGCCAGAATAATAATGAATGGAAACAGAAGAAAAGAGTATGGGAAACGGATATGGTGATGCATCAAGGTGCACTACAATCCTTAAATAAAAAACGTAGGAACCAGGAGTATGAAAATGAGTGTGGGGCACAAAGCTGATAACCAAATGACTGCGCCGCATGCAATTACAGTCTTCGGCCAACGGTGTGGTGAAACCAGAAGTCCTCATTAAAGTGGAGATGCACCAGCCCAGAGGACAGCTGATAGCCTCTCATGACATCGAGTGACCACCTTGGAATTTCACACAATGAAGCAAATTATTGATAAACAAAACGTATCGAAGCGGCTGGTTATTAACTGTGCAAGGAACGTGAACCGGCCAACGAGTACGTAGGTAGCGAAAGTTCCACCGACGGCCCGAGTTTGCAGTTAAACACAAACCGACAGACTTCCCTATTATTCGATCGAACCATCATGTGTGAGCAGAAATTCGGAGGTACAGATGGAAGAGAAAGGAGGTGTTACACTAAAGAATTATAGTGGGGATGACTCTTATCCACACAGTAACACTGGTAGTTCTACAGTGTCGTGAGCTACATCACTGACCAATGAGTTTAGATCTCGAATTAGCATGGGTGCGCAGCCACGAGGAGCAAAACAAAAGCTAGTCGACTACTTCGAGAAGTGGTTCGGTGATGATAATAAAGATCAGTGTAGTGTCAACGCAGTTCTAAAGTAGCATCCCGAGTTTCGTAACTGTAAAGCACGGGGTGAAGAAAGTACGTTGGAAAATGAAGAATCGTTTGCGTAGCAGACGAGTCTCATTGCGGGGTAGCTTTACTGTCCGTATAGCAACGTTTGCCAGTAGGTCATTATATAAAGCATAGACCGGAGCAAAAATGCAGAACACAAACGGTGCCAACTTCGATCAAGAAGTTAGAGGCACAGAAAACGGGCAAACCTGAAACCCTATTTGTCGTGTTTACCACAGCCGATGTCTTTCAATCGACACGTACGCGGCTGTTCTTAGAAGGATACATTGAGATGGAGGTTAAAAAATTAAATAAATAAAGGAATCGCCAGCTGTATGCCGTAACGGCGCTTCGCTTCCACGCAACCACCACCAACAGTCGCGCGAAGACCGAGTATACCGCGGGGACGCTCACTCCCACGCGGATACGAACCGATGATCTTGTGGTTGAAAACCAGACGCGCAAACCACTCGGACACGGACTGACATTTGTCAAGAGGCCCTCCGTGCATCAAAAAGTCAATGTCTGGGTCTCCATCAGAAATTCATTATTCATAAAACACAAACTCATTTTATGTCTCGAGTCAATTAGAATCACTCACAGATGCAGAACAAATCTCCTCCCGATTACCTTATTGGCAAGCATTTGAGCTTCGTTCAATGTCAATCCAAATGGACCGATCGATAAGCAACGGGAACAATGGAACAATGGTATATGACGGGTAAAATAGCATACACTTAACGAGTCCCGCAGGTTGGCAATAGAAATACTAACAAATTGGCAAACCACATAAGGGGTTGAAGTAAGGAGCGTCAGTGAGATAAAAGGTAGAAGTATAACAGTTTTAGGGGGATAAAGTGGTACGACGCAAAACTGGCTAAGAAATTGTTATCGTTGGTGATGGTAGCAAATAAAAATGGAGTACTCACCGGTTCGCACAGATTTACGACCGTGAATTTGGGGTATAAATCCAAAGAGGCTGGTCAGCCTAAATATATACAAGCGTTTTCGTTCATAAAACAAAGCGCAGGGCGCTCAGTGCGACGTCCAATCGATTTTTTAAACGTATCTAATGTGGGGGCACAAACAACTGAGTTTGGAAGGGCGTTCCAGGGCCCGCAGACCCGGAGGGAGAAATACGTTCACCGACAGTCTAGACGACTGTACTGTTGGCTCAGCTTTAAACTGTTACCGCGAAGGTTAGTGTTCGGGCTGAGCTTCAAGAGGTGGCGGCATACGTGACTTGGATCGCTCAATATCTGGTACACTAGTATGAGATCTCCACGAAGTCGCCGGTACCGTCCGCTGAACACTCCGAGTATCTCCAGTCGTTCCTGGTAAGGAGTGTGGCGCAAGCCCTTGACGATTTTCGTTGCTCGACGCTGTGGGGTATCAAGCGCTGCAAGGTCACATTTTAGCCAGGGTTGCCAGGCCTGGATTGCATATCCGACGTGAGGACGCACGTACGTATTCAGCATCAAAGAGAAGATGGATGGATCCAAAATTCCGAATGCTCTTTGCAGGAGTCCAACGTGCTGGTTGCCCCTTTTAGAAGCGGAATCTGACTGTTTGGAACACCCGAGGTCTTCCTGTACCAGCACACCCAAGTCGCGTTCCTGAGTGGTGGTCTTCAGATCGTGTGCCCCAAGCTTGTAGACGTGGACTTGTCGATGGCGGATATGAACAACGCGACATTTGTCCACATTGAACGGCAGGGCGTTTCTCACCGACCAATTCCAGGCCTCATTCAAGTCACGCTGTAGGACTTCATGGTCGTCCGATCGTTTTATCGCCCGCCAAACCTTGAGGTCGTCCGCGAAGAGTAAGAATTATAGTTCTCGTGTTGCAGCTTCCGTATTGTCTTCCACTGCGGGAGAGCTTTCGAACTTGGGCTATGATCTTAGTTGGCTTGTTCTGGAGAGCCGGTTTCTGTTCAGGGTGAAGAGACTGTCCACCGTATCGCCTTTTTAGCCGCACTCGATAGCTTCCATTTCTTTCCCGAGGCTCAGTTGCTCCTCACTTCTGATGCTTTTCAGGTATACGCATCGGTTTTAAATATACTTCCTCTCCAGCTTCTAGAGTTTGAGTATGTCTTGGTCTGTGTTTGTGATGCTTTGCTGTTCGCTGTAATCGCTTTCAAAGATGGTCTCGCCAACTGTTTGTAGAAAGTACCACGGGTTTCAGATTTACAATGGCTCCAGCAGCAGCTTGTGGTGGTACTGGTTGTCCTTGAATTGATGATGCCACAATAATCTGTCCACGATCTGCGCGATTCCACCTGCTATTTATTGAAATCTCATGCTTTTTTGTCGACTTTCAATGTTAAGTGAACTAATCTTAAGCGATCGGCAGCAGCGAGTGAAGAGGTTCCATCGTCCTTCACAATAAGCACCAAACCTCTTGATCATTGCTGAAAGATCCGGATCCTGGTCATAGTCGCAAAAGCTCCATGCTCCTAATATCCGTCCAGCATCCTCACCGATGCAGTACCTGAACATCGCTAATTGGTATGGTCCCGGATATTCATCTAACTCGATCAGTGAAGCGAAATCCATCCATTCCGCTTTCCACACGCTCCAGATATTCGGTAATGTGCCTGCTCTCATTTGTAGAAAATGCGGCAGTGGAATCAATGATTGTTCATCAAAGACGAGCGCGGTTTGGTACCTCAACACCTCGGTCAAAATGCCAAGTGGCCCTCCGTGAATCAAAATGTCAAAGTCTGGGTCTCCATCAGAAATTCATTATTCATAAAACGCAAACTCATTTTATATCTCGAGTCAATTAGAATCACTCACAGATGCAGAACAAATCTCCTCCCTATTACCTTATTGGCCAGCGTCCGAGCTTCGTTCAATGTCAATCCAAATCAATTACATGCTATCCTTCAGTTCGCCTCTGCAGCGATCGACCAGCTTTCAGACTGTTGGCCCAAAATCGTGAAGCTCGACCGATCGATAAGCGACGGGCATCTAAGTATAGTATTTTACCATCACAGATGATGGCTTCCATAGACACGTACGCGGCTGCTCCTGGAAGAATACATTGAGATGGAAATAAAAAAAATAAAAAGAAATAAATAAAGTAATCGTCAGCTGTGCGCTGTGACTGCGCTTTGCTGCCACGCAACCACCACCAACAGTCGCGCGAAGACCGAGTATACCGCGGGGACGCTCACTCCCACGCGGATACGAACCGATGATCTTGTGGTTGAAAACCAGACGCGCAAACCACTCGGACACGGACTGACATTTGTCAAGAGGCCCTCCGTGCATCAAAAAGTCAATGTCTGGGTCTCCATCAGAAATTCATTATTCATAAAACACAAACTCATTTTATGTCTCGAGTCAATTAGAATCACTCACAGATGCAGAACAAATCTCCTCCCGATTACCTTATTGGCAAGCATTTGAGCTTCGTTCAATGTCAATCCAAATGGACCGATCGATAAGCAACGGGAACAATGGAACAATGGTATATGACGGGTAAAATAGCATACACTTAACGAGTCCCGCAGGTTGGCAATAGAAATACTAACAAATTGGCAAACCACATAAGGGGTTGAAGTAAGGAGCGTCAGTGAGATAAAAGGTAGAAGTATAACAGTTTTAGGGGGATAAAGTGGTACGACGCAAAACTGGCTAAGAAATTGTTATCGTTGGTGATGGTAGCAAATAAAAATGGAGTACTCACCGGTTCGCACAGATTTACGACCGTGAATTTGGGGTATAAATCCAAAGAGGCTGGTCAGCCTAAATATATACAAGCGTTTTCGTTCATAAAACAAAGCGCAGGGCGCTCAGTGCGACGTCCAATCGATTTTTTAAACGTATCTAATGTGGGGGCACAAACAACTGAGTTTGGAAGGGCGTTCCAGGGCCCGCAGACCCGGAGGGAGAAATACGTTCACCGACAGTCTAGACGACTGTACTGTTGGCTCAGCTTTAAACTGTTACCGCGAAGGTTAGTGTTCGGGCTGAGCTTCAAGAGGTGGCGGCATACGTGACTTGGATCGCTCAATATCTGGTACACTAGTATGAGATCTCCACGAAGTCGCCGGTACCGTCCGCTGAACACTCCGAGTATCTCCAGTCGTTCCTGGTAAGGAGTGTGGCGCAAGCCCTTGACGATTTTCGTTGCTCGACGCTGTGGGGTATCAAGCGCTGCAAGGTCACATTTTAGCCAGGGTTGCCAGGCCTGGATTGCATATCCGACGTGAGGACGCACGTACGTATTCAGCATCAAAGAGAAGATGGATGGATCCAAAATTCCGAATGCTCTTTGCAGGAGTCCAACGTGCTGGTTGCCCCTTTTAGAAGCGGAATCTGACTGTTTGGAACACCCGAGGTCTTCCTGTACCAGCACACCCAAGTCGCGTTCCTGAGTGGTGGTCTTCAGATCGTGTGCCCCAAGCTTGTAGACGTGGACTTGTCGATGGCGGATATGAACAACGCGACATTTGTCCACATTGAACGGCAGGGCGTTTCTCACCGACCAATTCCAGGCCTCATTCAAGTCACGCTGTAGGACTTCATGGTCGTCCGATCGTTTTATCGCCCGCCAAACCTTGAGGTCGTCCGCGAAGAGTAAGAATTTTAGTTCTCATATTGCAGCTTCCGTATTGTATTCCACTGCGGGAGAGCTTTCGAACTTGGGCTATGATCTTAGTTGGCTTATTCTGGGGAGCCGGTTTCTGTTCAGGGTGAAGAGACTGTCCACCGTATCGCCTTTTTAGCCGCACTCGATAGCTTCCATTTCATTCCTGACTCTCAGTTGCTACTCTCTTCTGATGCCCTTCAGGTCTACGCATCTGTTTTAAATATACTGCCTCTCCAGATTCTAGAGTTTGAGTATGTCTTGGTCTGTGTTTGTGATGCTTTGCTGTTCGCTGTAATCGCTTTCAAAGATGGTCTCGCCAACTGTTTGTAGAAAGTACCACGGGTTTCAGATTTACAATGGCTCCAGCAGCAGCTTGTGGTGGTACTGGTTGTCCTTGAATTGATGATGCCACAATAATCTGTCCACGATCTGCGCGATTCCACCTGCTATTTATTGAAATCTCATGCTTTTTTGTCGACTTTCAATGTTAAGTGAACTAATCTTAAGCGATCGGCAGCAGCGAGTGAAGAGGTTCCATCGTCCTTCACAATAAGCACCAAACCTCTTGATCATTGCTGAAAGATCCGGATCCTGGTCATAGTCGCAAAAGCTCCATGCTCCTAATATCCGTCCAGCATCCTCACCGATGCAGTACCTGAACATCGCTAATTGGTATGGTCCCGGATATTCATCTAACTCGATCAGTGAAGCGAAATCCATCCATTCCGCTTTCCACACGCTCCAGATATTCGGTAATGTGCTTGCTCTCATTTGTAGAAAATGCGGCAGTGGAATCAATGATTGTTCATCAAAGACGAGCGCGGTTTGGTACCTCAACACCTCGGTCAAAATGCCAAGTGGCCCTCCGTGAATCAAAATGTCAAAGTCTGGGTCTCCATCAGAAATTCATTATTCATAAAACGCAAACTCATTTTATATCTCGAGTCAATTAGAATCACTCACAGATGCAGAACAAATCTCCTCCCTATTACCTTATTGGCCAGCGTCCGAGCTTCGTTCAATGTCAATCCAAATCAATTACATGCTATCCTTCAGTTCGCCTCTGCAGCGATCGACCAGCTTTCAGACTGTTGGCCCAAAATCGTGAAGCTCGACCGATCGATAAGCGACGGGCATCTAAGTATAGTATTTTACCATCACAGATGATGGCTTCCATAGACACGTACGCGGCTGCTCTTGGAAGAATACATTGAGATGGAAATAAAAAAAATAAAAAGAAATAAATAAAGTAATCGTCAGCTGTGCGCTGTGACTGCGCTTTGCTGCCACGCAACCACCACCAACAGTCGCGTGAGGGTTGAGTATACCGCGAGGACGCTCACTCCTACGCGGATTCGAACCGGTGACCTTGTGGTTGAAAAGCAGACGCGCAAATCACTCGGACGCGGGCTGATATTAAGATGGAAAGTACTCATTTAAAGAAGGACAGAGGAACGAAAGGTGTGAAACGGGAGCACTATGAGCCAGGAAAATCCACTATGATGAGTGGTCTCCTATAAGCTTCATGATTTTGGAACAGCTGTAGGGTTGAAGCATCCGTAAACACAGAAGTAAGTGGGTCGGAGCACAGCACGACAAGTATTAATTCCACTCTCCCTAGTAGTAGCGAGACCGTAGCCAGTGATGAGTAAGGTAGAAGAAGAGACACAGGACTTCCCCAAGATAATCATCAGTCTGTTTCAGGGGTCACTACACGTTTAACACAGCGGGCCGGATGACGAGAAAAATGGTTGGCGCGGGCCAGGTAATCGAAAAATAATAGTTACGCCGGCTGGATAACTGACAAAATGGCAGCGGGGGTCACACAATTATTACGCACATTAGTTGCAAGCCAAAACTTAAATTGAGAAAAACGACAAGGAAAACGTAACACGGTGCCCGCTTTTCTTAGTACTCTTAGAGAAGGGTGAAATACAAAGGATCTGCAAAAAAAGAAAAAAACATATTGTTAAACTGGAAAAACAGAGAACTTGTGGTCATTGGTGGAACAAGAGCTTACCACGGGTACACGTAAAGTTCAGTGGTATCTTCGGTAATAGATGACAGTGGGCGACCTGTGGCACCACATTCGCGAACAGGTGGCAGCTGCTGCCAAAGAGACCGTCGGGGGCGCAAACTGTAAGCGGCCTGATTGCTTTGATAAGAACAATGCGACGATTGGCGCATTGGTGTCGGAGAACAATGTAGCATTTTTTTGCACATGTCGCAGACCCCAGTGACTTGGGGAAGAAGTCAGTTGCCTAAACTTCGACTGACTCGAAAATGTATGGCGGACGGAGAAAGCGAAGCAGATGGAATGTTACGCCGAAGGCCAACAACGCAACGAATTCTTTGATTAAAAAGGTGATATATGGACCGAGATTGGAGTCGCTGAGGGCGCTGATCGATGGTAGTTCAGGCACTACCTGCAGATTGAAGACATAATGCAGATTTGGCGAAAAACTTTGACCGTCTTTTGAACAACCGGTCAGAGACTGACTGGCCCATTTTGAACGGTTTTAAGCAGCACGATGTTAGGGCGAGTCTGGCAGACACGCCGACACTGGATGAGACGCAGAGAGCACTTTCACAGCTGTGAAACGGCAAGTGTGCCGGTGCCGATGGGATCCCGAGTGAAGTATTGAAACACGGCGGATTTGCCTTGGTGACTGCACTGTACCACTTGGTGCAACGTGTGTGGATTGAGGAGGAAGTGCTTCCCCAGCTGAAGGATACCCATGTGCTACACTGTACAAGGGGAAAGGGAGCAAGCAATGTTGTACGAATTATCGTGGCATCAACTTGCTAAGTTGTGTGGGCAAGGTGATGGCCTGAATTCTGCTCAACCGCCTCGTCAGTCAGGTTGTGGAACCGAACGTGGCGGTAGAGCAGTGTGCCCGGGTCCGGGTCGCAGCACTATAGATATGGTGTTTGCGGCTCGTCAGATGCAGGAGAACGATACCAGCTATTGTGTTCGTTTTTTGTTGATTTTATCATTTGATACGGTGAACCGTGAGGCATCCTGGTTCGTGTTGGGTAACTCTGGCTGTCCGAGTAACTTTGTAAGTTTAAATGAATATCTGCAGACTGGCATACGAGCAATGGTGCAGCTGATACCTCAGATGACATTGCAGTTGTCTCTGGTGTGAAGCAAGGCTGTGTCTTAGCTCCTGCCCTGTTCAATATTTATCTTCATGCCATGATGTCTTGTGCTTTTAATGCGGCTTGTGCTTACGGTGTTCGTGTGGAGCACCGTATTGATGGTGGGTTGCTGGATACCCATTGTTTCGGTGCGAGAACCCCAGTCTGTGAAACAACTATCCGTATGTTGCTGTTTGCTGACGACTGTGCGTTGTTGACACATAGCGCGGATGAGTTGCAGCACATGACCAGTGCTCTGGCTTCGAAAGCGGCCAAATTCGGGCTCAGCATCAACATTAGCAAAACTGTCTGCCTCTTTCGGCCTTCATTGGAGGTGCAATCTTCAATATTGCCGCAAATCAGCATTGGTGCTGAAGTATTAGAAACCACCGGCTTCTGCCACCTTGGGAGTGTGATGTCGACTGACCAGCAGCTTCACAGTGAGCTTCGTATCCGATTATCGAAGGCAGCGACAAAATTGGGAAAGCTAGAGTACCGAGAGTGTGGAACAGCAATCAGCTTACCGTCGGCACGAAACTGATGGTGTACAAATCCATCGTGATATCCGCACTTCTCAACGACAGCGAAATGTGGACGACTTACCGGGGAGAGGCGAGAATCTCGAGCGGTTTCATCAACAGTATCTGCGACGGATTCTGCTCATCAGTTGCTGCGACAAAGTTGCTGACACGGAAGTGTTGCACCAAAGCGGAATGTACGCCATGGACTGCATACTTTTGTTGAGACACTTGAGGTGCTTTGGTCATGCGTGGCGTATGGATTCGACGCGGACACCAAAGCAGCTATTATGTGGTCAGCGCTGAGTAGTGGGAAGCGACATGTGGGGAAACCGAAGTTACGTTACCAGGACATGATCAAAGTGATCCTCTCAAGTTCTAATCTTGATTGTAGATCATGGGAATCGAAAGTGGTTGATCGGCGTGCATGGCGAGAGCTGATCACGAAGACATTGCCAAGGTGCAAGAGAAAGACCTCGTGCATGCAGGGAAGATGCCGCAGTTGCAGAAGCGACATTCGCCGATAAGGTGTACTCCATCGACATCGAGTGCATGGTGCTGTAACACATGCGGTCGTGAGTGCTTGAGTTAAGCACGCGGCATTAATTTTTAAAATATATTTTCTGACATGTTGCGCTTGTCGCGGATTCGTTCGTAACCAATATAGTAAATATGCTTAATAAGCGTAGATTTATGTCGGCATTTCTGTATGCTTTATTGGTGATCTATTTATTTGTTACTCTCATTTCAATTGATTGGCTGTTGTTTGACATCCACGGTGTGGCAGCGTTTGATGTGCATAGTGACAAGGTGCCTACCTGTCTATTACCCACTACCGCGTCCATATTGGCTCCAGAAGACAGTTGGAGGGGACGAGGTGCAAGGTCCCCGTGATCACGCTAGGATAGAAGTAATTCCATGCAATCAGTGTGGAGCGGACCACGGTCCAGCCACGGCCTTGTGTGCAATTGGTTCCCAATTACAGCGTGCTTGTGTTTTTCTATGAAGGATTGTGGGCCGGCTCCATTGATGGAACGTGGCTCCCATCCACATGCCTCCCGGTCTTATTCCTTCGGGCTTGCACGGGATATGAGGTGTGTATATGGGGCTGTGAGTGGTGCAGCGCAAGCCACCTATGGTCCCTCTGTAGGCGCAGGCGTCATGTGACTACCCACAATGGCAGGCAAATCCGAAGCCGGACGCCGCCAACACACACACATACGCATATATATATATATATATATATATATATATATATATATATATATATATATATATATATATATATATATATATATAAGCAAAGACGCATTTTTAAGGCTTGAACGACGCGTTTCCGCTAGAGCCAAATCAACCAGCAATGCCCAGACTGGATATCAGTGCAACTTACGGATATTTGACATAACAATAAAATTTGATCTATCGTTTAGTAACAACCAGCAATCTTTTTCTAAATCGCAAGTATGGCTCCAAAGCGATGCATACGTAATCTTGTGGTGCTCTAATAAGCGGTTTCTTATAGCAAGCTTCAATGGAGCTGACCAACGGAAAACTGTGGCACAAAGTTGTGAGGTAAGCATAAATACGGCAGGATGAATGGGTTTCATGCGTGATCACGCACTTCGATATTCCAAGTAACATCCATGAGATGGCTCACGCTAGAGTTCGGACAGTACACGGTCACTGACAACACGAGATGCAGTGTCGGATGGAAACCATACTACAGCGTCTCATATTGTATACGCTTTAACAAGCAAAATCGGGTACCATCTGCGAGCCGTATACGGCCCGCGGCTAGTAGTTTGGTGACCCCTGGTTCGTTTACTACGGAGAATGACAGACGACAGTTGTCAAAGTGAGGATATTTTATGTCCGAAGCAATCTGTTTATATACATGTGCAGGAAGCAGGTTGTCAGGGTCTGGGATGAAAAGATCGCTGCGATAATAAAGACTGTGATCAACGCCGAAGTGAAAACGTAGTCATCCTTGTTAATGAAAGAAGCAAGCAGCAGCGAAATCCCAGGGTAATTAAACTGAACGTTAGCGTCGTCTGAAACGATCATACTAGTCGTACGTTTGACTATTCGTATGGGATATCACATCTAATACAGAATGAGTTTTAACGGACTCCTGGATATCCCAGGGGAGTGTACATACAGAGGAGATAAGAAGAAAAATGTTCTTCAGTCGTTGCTGAGTAATTTCGACTGCGACAGGAAACCGAACACAGATATCACTGTCACTGGGAATCGTTTGAAGCGAATACATTCCAGTGCCATCTGCTGAGAATGAATTCGGCACCAGAAGTCTTGTGAGTCGGATTTGTTGTATGCATCGCAAAAAAGCGAATGCGGAATCTGCGAATAGATTGGAGCGCTGCAGAGTTGTGCACGTGTATTAGAGACAGCGTGCAGCAAATTGGAGAGAGGGAAGATGAACGATAACGATTGCCGAACGCTTATAATCTGGTGCAGAATGCGTACGATGGAAACGTAAACCTGAAAGCCCAAATAGTTTCCTGGTAGAATAGTTAACAAAGAGAGTGGCGGTTTCTTGTAAGCAAACTGGAGAAGAGTAGTTGCAAAGGACGCGACGTACAGCGGATCGAGTTGCCAAAACTTTTGAGAAAGAAGATCCTATCTCGTGCAACTAAAAAGACTGCACCCGTGTGCACTTGACAACATCAAGGTTTGAATGGGCAAGGTAGTAAGATCAGATATTAACCAATAGTGGGCGTGTGCACGACATCTCAGGTGGCATGATACAGCACGGTGTGGACAAAACCGTAAACACAATGATCCCAAGGGTAAATGAGAATATTTCGCATAGTGGTTTTAAGCACGTATACAAGTGCACTACTACCACAACTAACTACAACAACAACAACAATAACCAACCAACCAACAACAACAACAACAACAACAACAACAACAACAACTACTACTACTACTACTACTACTACCTACTACTACTACTACTACTAATATGAGTTACTAACTGACCGGTGCCAACTGAGTGGCGCGCGCTTATATCGATTCAGCAGACGATTCGGCGGTATTGTCCAGGGAAGCGGCGACCTTTTCACATGGCAAGCACTTTCGCTATAAAATGCCACGTGTTAAATGACGTCGCGGAGAAAGGTAGGAAGTACCTGCCCAGTGGACCACCTCTGTGAGACACTGCACAACAGCGGTTGGGTGTTGGTATCACGGAAGGAGGAAGTCCCTGTTGGCTAAATCATTTAACCCCATCGCAGCGAGACTGGACCTTAACGTGGTGCGATGGTTTGCGTACCTCCCTAAACCACTGAGCTATACTGGGTGGTGGCTCCGGGTCCTTTGAGAGCTAGTCCTACCAGGTTGATCAATCGTGAGGTCAGAGAAAAAGCCTAATGGTCCTCCAGACTAGGGGTTTTAAATGGGATGACGTCCATTTCTGTAAAACTAAATTATTTCCACCTTCCCGCTGCCATGCGGACAGGCTTTTGAGCCAAACGCTTTGACTGAGGATGCTAATCGTCCTCCTGTCTGGGTCTGGGAGCCCTGGCAGTATCTCAGCCCACTTACAACCATGACAATTTCTCCAAATGCTAACTACATCCTGCATCGGCCTTCGCGCAGATTATCAAGAGTCGCATTATTTGCTGCATACTGTAGAGCGGACAAGCGAAAACATGCTACTGCTGGCGCCTCCCTTCTTCCCTTTTCACCTGTTTTACTTAATTCCCGACCCCAATTACTAACCTTCCTTCTATAATTCCCAGTTTAACTGACAGCAACCGAAGTACCAATGGAGTCACAGCATCTGCAACAAGCTTCCCGCAACATTCACTGGACGCCTATCGGCAACCGTACCTTATAAGGCCATGTTGTCCGGATTCCATGGCGGCGTTCAACGTCCGCACTCTACGACAAGTCAACAGGCTGCACTCGCACGTACGATGGACACACTGGGTATTGATGTGTTGTGTGTCCGAAACTAGGGTCAATGACCCTAATGGGGTTGCTGAATTAACCGCACCCGACTTATCAAATCGCTATTAGTTGCATGCATCCGGAGACGCTGACGCAACACTCACGGGTCAAGCCGGTGAAGGCATCATTCTAAGCTCCCAGGCTGAGCAATCGCTGGTCGATTGGATTTCGGTAAACAGCCGTTTGTGTGCAGCCCGTTGGACGACGTCAACTAAGCTTGATTCAGGTAGTTTGTTTGTGATTTCCGCTTATGCTCCCACCGACTCAGTTCAAATGCTGTCAAGGGCACATTCTACCAAGAACTGAACCCGCTACTACGCAGTGCTACCAGTTCAGATAGTATAGTACTTGCAGGGGATAGGAACGCACAAGTAGGGCATCTGAGCTATCCAGAAGCTCAGCTGCGTGATAATTATGGGCTTAACTCCGAAAGGACTGACAACCGCGAGCATCTCCTGCAACAGTGTGCGGAACACCAGTTGTTTCTTAGTAGCACTACTTTTAGACACAGTGGGCGCCGAAGTGCCACTTGGCGTCTTCCTGTAGCTGGCCAGCGATAGACCCAAATCGACTACAATGCCATAAGTTACAGGTGGCTAGTTCCATCCTGGATTGCGCCTCGTACTGGAATACCTCCGACGACTCTGATCATGCCTTGGCACGCTGTTGTTTCTCCATAAACTTTACCGGGAGATGCGCTAAGCGGCTCCTCTGATTGGCAACTGAAACATTGTCTCAGCCCTCGGTCACGCAAGCCTATCAAGACGCACTGTGTACCGAACTTTCAGTCTTGTACTAATGACGGTTTCAGTGGAATAGGATCTCGGCCGATATGCCCCACGCAAGAGCATCTGCTTGTGGCACTAGCAATAGCCCGTGCATCAGTCACTAGATATCAGAGAGGTCGGTGAACCTGTTGGAATCCAGAAGAAACCTCCAGACCGGCTCTGAGCACAATGTGACCAGACGGACTATTAGGTGCGAACTAAATCGGTCAAACTGTTTTAAGCTTGATCATAGTCACGCAAAATCTCAAGTTGAACTTGTTGAGGACTCACCTGAAGTAACCACCATAACAACGCATATTAGACTATTGCAGTATACACGTCTCCTTTTCGGAATAAATTCCTCACCCAGCACCTTCCATCGGATTGTGAAGGACATCGTGAAGGATATACCATTTACTTCTGCTTATTTGGATCATATCCTAGTTTCTGGCTCTGAGCACAATGTGACCAGACGGACTATTAGGCATGAGATAAAGCGGAGCCTACTTGCTGACAAGGAAGCCTGCTGGACCAGTCGGGCTCAAGAAAAGGAGGATGCAGGCAAAGTAGGAAATTACCGCAAGCACTTTCAGCTAATCCGCACCACTGGTCCCAGGAAACCAGGAATCAGTGAGACAACTAGAGACAGCGCGGGTGCACCGACACACAATAAGGAGCGCCGTATGGCTCATTGGGCGGAACACTTTCAAGATCAGTTTAGCTGGCTCCTGCTCCCGGACCTCTTCCTACTCAGGTGATGCAGGACGAGCCATGGACGGTTAGTTTAGAGCCTCCTTCGGAGGCCGAGGTCCGATACGAGATCGTAGCACTCACTCGTTTTCGTGTCACTGGCCCGGATTGTCTCTCACCTGCACTGTTTAAAGATAGAGGTAAGGTCCTCTGCAAAGCACTGTCCTCCCTATTCGAACATCGATGGATGGAGGAGACCGTTCCGACTGACTGCAGTGAATCGATTATAGTGGCACTATACAAGGAGAGCGGTCGCACAGATTGTACTAACCACAGGGGTATTAGCCTATCGCCAGTTGGGACAAAATTACTGGCCTCGATTCTCGTTCGTCGCCTCACTGCGGAATGGGAATCCCGAGATAGGGAAGAGCAGGCAGGTTTCCACCCAGGGCGTGGCTGTATAGACCATTTATTCACACCGCCGCAGGTACTAGAGCAGCACCACGCATACCACAGACCGACAATAGCTGCGTTTCTCTAATTTCAGGGGTGCGTTCGCTTCAGTCGATCGATGCATTCTGTTCGAACTAATTGCGCGGAAAGGTGTTCCCACAAAATATGTGAACATCCTACGTGCTCTATCCTCCAGTACTACGGGCAGTGTCAGGGTTTACGGTGACCTGTTGGATAGCTTTCCAACCACAAGTGGCGTTAGTCAAGGTTGTCGGATTTTCTCATTTTTGTTCAATTTTCTCATGGACTCCATCATGGAGTGTTCCATTAAGAAATGTCATGATGTAATCGCTGAAGTCCTGTCTGGTGAAGGGCTAGTTGATCTCGATTATACGGACGATATCGTCTTGCTTTCCGACGATGTTGCGGTAGCAGGAACAACACTGAATAGCCCGTCTAGAGTGCTCCCATTATTTGGTATGCGCTTCACACCTTCAAAGTAAAAAGTGTTGCTGCAGAACCACAAGCCACTTGATGACACCTCTTGACCCTTGATAACTTGGAACTCGAGGTGGTTGATCCATTCACTTGCCTTGGAAGATGCATCAGGAATGATGGACGCATAGAAGCTAGAGTCAGTTCATTCAGTGCGAAAGCCAGAATTGCCTTCTTGAACCTGTGGCACCTTTGGAGACAACAGAGAGTTTCCCTCCGTCTGGACGGCCTTGTATACAAGTCCACAGTGGGAGCCATGCTGCTCTATGGGATGGAGACTTCTCCCCTTCAGACTGAAGATCTGATACGCCTTCAAGTCTCTGACTATCGTTGTCTGCGAAGCATTGCTGCTGTCGGGTGGCAGCAGCATGTCAGCAACAATGATGTGCGTTGGCGAGTACTGGGCATTTGAAGACCAATCTAGTTCCTTGGAATAACAGATAGTATTGAATAAGTTGCGTTGGCTTGGGCACGTACTACCTATGCCCTGTCACTGCTTACCTAGGAGCGCTTTATTTAATCTGCCAGGCGTAGGATGGTCCAAAAGTCGAGGTGGACGAAAGTTGACTTGGAAGCGTGAAATGAAGCCACTGACGGCCAAACTGGGTGGCGCTGGTCTGTCTCGGCTTCTTGGCTGGAGTCCACGTGACTCGCCTTGTGCTTGGCTCGACTTTGCAGTTACATGGCTCGCAAGCGACACAAGTGGCGCGTCTGCTACCGTCGCGACTGTGTATAGCGTACGTCAAACGGCTTTTCTCGCTCCGTTTGCAAGACCAGTTTGCATCGTTCAGGACTTTGTACAGAGCAGATTTTTCTGTTTAGTTTTGTCAGGTTGAGTTACTTTGGCGATTCTGAATTTGGTTACTGTGTATTAGTGGCGTGTCCGTTTATTTTGCTCAGGTACTTCTATTGTATACTTCTCACTCACTTTCACTGTCACATCTGCTACGCTATCAGTAATGACAAAGCTGACTTCCTGTGGTACTTTTCGCAAAATAGTTGGGCATAGACACAATGCTGCCACATGCTTTATCTGTGGTGTGAATTTGCACATTTCGTAAATTGGTTTGTCATTAGATCATTTTAAACTACTGCGTGAAATCCAGCATGACTTTGTCTAAATGTGTTGGAAGAAATGTCAAGCCACTGTGCAGCTGAAAACAACCGAGACGCCGCGTAAGCCTACAAGACGGGCGAAACGTTCCATATTGAGGAGCTCCATGGGTGCACCCAAACAAGCGGTAACCTAGCCACCTATATGTTCGAAGGGGCCCACCTGCCCACCGGCTGTAGGCTCTCCAGAGCGATGTCCACTGGTTGTTGGAGCCTCAGCTGGCATGCCTGTGCAGTCAAAAACAGCCGAGAAAAAGTGCGAGCTTATAAGACGAGCGAAACGGCCCAGAGGGAGGAGCTCCGTGGGTTCATCCATGCAAGCGGATACTCAGCCACCTATAGGTTCCAACGAACCCATCGGCACACCGGCGCGATGTCCACCCGTTTCTGGAGACTCAGTTGGCGTGGCTGTGTTGCGTCCTACGGACATACCGGTGTGCTATAGCGCAGGTGTTGAAGGCGAATGGAGAATGCAGCGAAGCAAAAAGGAGAAGACAACTGCCAGCAATCAGCGGGCTTATAACCTTATGATATTTCACGCGCTTGAGTCGACAGATGCTAGTCCTCAGGCTGGTTATGACCACGATGTGGATTTTCTGAAGAGTCTGATTGATGGGCTTCTCGACGTGAATGAAGAGGGGTTGCGGATGAAGCAAATCACTGGTCTTGGAAAGAGAGGGGAAGCGAAGTCAAGGCCTCTGCGAGTCACCTTTGTTGATGCAACGAGTACGACCTCGGTAGGCTTAGAGGTCTGAAGATCCACATTCGTTCCGATTTGGATCAGTCGGACGGAGAGAAACTGAAGTCCGCTATCCTGGAGATGTAGGGGCGGACTGAGAATGGAGAAGACAATATCGACATAGCTAATTTTAGGTAGTTTCCCGGGTCCGCCGAACCCGGATCAACAGATCGATGACGCTTCGTGCGGATCTGCCGGTTCCGACCGCGGCCTGTGCATAGCCTTCATAAATGTTTGTAGTTTAATGAACAAACGTAACAATGTACTTCACTTCGTTGTCTCACGTCGTCCGGCCGTACTAGGACTGGCGGATACTTGGTTAAATCCTGAGGTCACTACCCAGGAAGTCCAGATCAGCCTAGAGCTGGCTAACACTAATCGCGTCAGCCGGAGCCGTCCTACAATTATTGGAAAACAGACTTCAATGATCTAAATCGAGCCGCTTGTGAAGTAGACTGGTCGCTGCCACAGGACTCATTTGTTGAAGCCTGTCGGTCTGTTATAAAAGAGAGTGTAATTGTTGTGCGCTCGTCTCGTACTCCTCAAGTATCGGAAAGCTGAACCAGTGAAGCCACAACGATGCGACAGAAGGTATAGTCAATTGGCTCGAGGGCGACGTAAATTGTGGAATAAATTTATCGTCTCTGGCTCTGCCGACGATTATGAGGCGTACAAAAGATAGCGGAACCCAAGCAAAAGCGCAAAACCGCAAAAGCGTCGGCAGTGCGAAGAGGAGCTTGTAACCTCAGCGAAGAAGGCCCACATGAAGAGTTTTGTTCACGTGAAACGGCGCCTAAGGACCGAAAGTGACGTAGCTGTGTTAGAAGGCACTGATGGACAGACACAGACCTCCAGCACTGAACAATCTTCCGCATCGGCAGAGCACTTCACATCAGTATATACAAATGGGCATGCGCCTATGCCGAGCTTGACGTGTGCCCCTACTGAACTCGAGCGCCTTGAATGCGGTGTAGAAGACGTCCGCAGTCTACTCGCCAGTCTTGATGGCACAAAACCTGGTGGACCCGATGGATTTCATTCGCTAATTTTGAAGTCGTTAAGGAATATAATCCCGCCTGTCGTGACAGAGCTATTCAATAGATCGCTATCCAAAGGTGCATTGTCGTGCGACTGGAAATGCTCGGTACTGAAGCCAATTCCAAAAGCATGCAGCTACCCGGCTAATCCCCAGTTTACGGAGTATGTCGTACGAGGACCGATGTAGACTAGGGCTTTATACCCTTTCATAGCGTCGGCTTCGAGTTGAGCTCATTATGACGTACCGAATACTGCGCCTGGGCCACTTCCCTATGTTGAAGCCGCTGCTGCACGTCTGCGCATCAAGCAGCACACGCGGACACGGGTACAAACGAGTGGTACCGGATTTGAAGCAAATCGATCAACTTCTATGCTTCGAGCATCGAGTGGTGAAATATTGGAACAAATTGCCAGAGACGCTAGTCGAAGCGAAATCGGTGTCGGAATTTAAGAGATTCTTTGAAGCCCACTTTGCGGACTACAGGTATAGGGAGCGCATCGCACCCGGATAAGAT
The DNA here is from genome assembly GCA_944474145.2 of Dicrocoelium dendriticum. NCBI lineage: Eukaryota > Metazoa > Platyhelminthes > Trematoda > Plagiorchiida > Dicrocoeliidae > Dicrocoelium > Dicrocoelium dendriticum. The sequence continues at coordinate 65,947,622 of OX104070.1, read as the reverse complement.
GTAGTGCAGCTGCAATATGCTGCCACCGCGCAGGAATCAGCGACGTGATTCCGCGCATGTGCCCGATCCACCTACGAGGGATCAACAAAGATTTATATCTTCTCACTCTCTATTCTCAGTACTCACTATTCCTAGTAGAATTGCCTGTTTGAAGTGTGTTTGATGGTGAGTTATCTGCTGGGTAATGGCTGATTATGATGCAGGGCAGTGAAAGCCGCAAGTAAGCTGTCCCGCCAAAGCCGCCTTATCTTTACACGATAGCCAGCTGTTTGTGACGGTATGTTGTTAACGCAAGGTGTGGGCGCCTTGACCCTGAATGTTTGCTTACGGCAGCCAGGTTTTCAGGTAAGTCCTATTTCTCTCCCTCTTTATTCTATAGGTCATCATGGTAGTTTGGCAGCAAAGCATCAGTTCAATTGGCGGATGTACTGCTGTTGTTGATGATGAATGAAATCGTTTAATCAAAGTTGTACGAACTAAGTAATCAGTTACCGGCCTTCAGTAAGCAAGACTACTTGATTTCGCACTGTTGTCTTACGAACAGGCGATTCAGTCAAAGATACGTGGTAGTACTGCGACCTCGGAAAAAGCAATTGCTTGGTTTTATTGTGTTTATTGTCTTCCGTCTCGCAAACGGATGTGTGTGAAAACCGACCAAGAACGTTGGGGATTTTTCTCGGCAATTTCACTGACCTTCGGGCTCTAAGATATTTGATGGTTCCACCTCCATCGCTCTCTCTCTCTCGCTATATATATATATATATATATATATATATAAAGATTGGTAGTTCAGGTGTTCAAATGTAGCTGAGTTGGGCTATTCGATTATAGGTGGCTTAATGCGAAGTGAGGTGACATCACCAGCGCATAGAAATAGGTTGTGCTCCTGGTGTACGATGCTCCTCAAAACACAGCCTCAGCACTGTTAAGCGCTAAGCATCCTGCTTGGCTGTTTTGATGGGTCTCCTGGTATAATGATGGGGTCGCATGATAAGCGCCACAGTGTGGTAGATTCGATCACAATTACAATGAGGACATAAAAATAGGGGCGTGCTAACGATTCATAGGAAGACACCACAGCCCTACAGGATGCCCTGGATAAAGCGTACGCTCGGTCGATCGAGAACACGCTGCAGTTCAAAGCCAAGTGCAAAATTCTGAGCATACGTCGTCGGAGTACTCACAACTGTCGTCTAAGATAACAAATCCTACAGCGGGCTTCTCATGAGTGCGATCACGGCGTGCTCGTGCAAGATGAGTTTGGTTGTTTGAGGAAAACTGGAAAGGCATACAAGAAAGCAAACAGGCACCTCGGCCTCTTTCTTAGAGCGCTCGGGAAGTTGGCACCTCAGGCTGTCTGAAAATATTTGGCGCGTAAGTGAGGCCGCATGCGGAGATACGGTATCCAAGCGTGGCAACCCCGACAGAAGCACAATCTTACCGCACTCGATACTGCCCAAGGCAGGGCGACGAAGAACGTCAAAGGTATGACTCGCCTTTCCTACCGACTCAGACTGAAAACCCCCAAAATACACAGCGGACGTCATCTAGATCTACAGGGCGATCTCATATTGCTGTAACAGGTCATAAGAAAACCCAAACACACATGCCACTCACTTTAGAAACTCGATCAAAACACATCTCTGAGGGGTTATCAGTTTCAATTGGCCAAGCAGTACAGCGGACTGGAACGTCTAAGAAAATGTTTCTCCCTCCGAGTGTCAGCACCGGAACGCCCTTTCAAGGCATGCAATTATTGCCCCCCCTTATCCCTACTCAGAAAACGCCTTGGCGATACCATGACACATTAACATTAAGTGATAAAACCCATTATCATCAGATGATAGAGTGCCGAACAAACAGTGGACGGTGTCATAATCATTCTAAACTCATGCAGGAACACTCGCATATGTGCTACTCCAAACCCCTTGGTGAGTCATGTATCTCACACGTAGTTTTACTGACACTGCATTCACTTCTATACTCGCCATAAACCACTGATCCATTGCTCCAAGTGCATGATCAGTGAATCTGGCTTGTTACAGCCGATATGTTATCATCGGCTTAGTTGGCCGCGCGAGATGATCCCCATTCGTTTGACATCCTTATGTTTGAACTCTCAGTATACCGATTCGATGCCAACGTGTATAGTTGCAAGATGCTGCGAGGAGAAAAACCTTCGTTCAATGCCTTTTGGTGTGTCGGAACATTCGTTTTGCTTCAACCTATGTCATATCCATCCCAATCCAAATGCGATGAGATCAGATGGTGTGTGCAACATCTCCCGCTAGCCTTGAGCTCCCGAAGGCAGCTATATCCCAGATTGACGTACATGATTCTCGTAAAATGTTGACATTATATCTTGCATACAACACTCCGTCGATGGTGCGGTTTCGGTTCATCTTTGTGTTCTGACAGTCATCGTTCAGGTGGCAGTTGGTCTTCAAGCGAACATATGGCTGCGCTTTTAAGACAACATGACTGACGACTCAGATATAGTTCCGTATAAAGTAAGGTGACGCTTCTGCAGGTTTGAAAGTTATACATTTGTGTTTTAGACACCTACGAAAGAAATTGCGTGGATATCCACTGAATGGATATCCTGAAAAATCATTTCAATCCCGCTTTACCACTACGGTACCGTAGTGAGTTTCAATTATATGAAACAGAGTTCGCAAGCAGCTTGCTTTGCGACACTTGGTGGTCGTTGTGGAAATCCAAAATTCTGTGTGCATGTGCGTGTGCCTTTCCCATAAATTGATGTTCGCAGTTCTTCAACCATCCGCACCACACACCCGATTGGCATGGGGCAGCTCATGCTTGCAGAATTGTAATCCGCCGTCTGAAACCGATATTACGAGGGAAGAGTATGATTTAATAGGCACTCGTACAAGAAAGAAAGTTAATATCGTGTGGTCTACCAATATAAAAACCCTCCAAACAGCGAGTGGCGCATAGTGCTGAGTCTTCACTATTGTTCCAAGTGGAGCGGAAGATCGATAAGCTGGACTACCTCACTATATAAGTTGATTTGGAATTGGTTAGCGTCAGCAAATAGTGTACGTCGCTCATCTTGTGTACATGGTATCTATCGTTGTGGGTGGAGTTAATGGGGTCCTAAGTCCTCTCCCAAGCCTAGGCTAGAAGAGCGAACATGAGTTTCGCACTCGTTATTGTTTAGATTTTTAACATTCATTCCAATAATGGAACAAATACAGGTGGCAGTTGATATTATTCTCCATCGGTCAAATGATTTTCTGTTCAGAATACAAATACATTCACTGAAAGGTCATTCGTTACCCGAAACGTTTCACGAACCAAATCAAACTACCAACTCGAAGGCATACAACGACACGATAGGTGACAGGCGAAGGTAGGTAACCGTGAGCAACCCACTTTCCCCTGTAAAACAAACAGCAAAGTGGCGTAAGGGAGGGTTATTCAACGGAGTGAATTGGGGCTAGGGGGGTAGAAACTGAGCCGAATCCAGCCCAGACAGACACAGGCCCATGCCGTTGTAAGGGCTCAGAATGAAAGTGCAACGGAACGGTCTACGCGACGCCTCGCCTATGAGAGGGAAGGTACAATCAATAGTTGAGGATGGACAGATCCCAAGATGGGCAATTAGGTAACGCAGTAGGGCTTGAATAGTACATCACATGTCAGTGAGCCAAAGAGGCGGTGTAGACGATGAGGATCTCAGTATAACTTGCATCGCTCTCAATAGGGGACATTTGAAAAATGTGTGCGAACCACATTCGTGGATTGACTGCGTGAATAACTGTTACTGTGAGAAAATTACTCAAGAGTTCCTTTTCCCCTTGTTGCTGGCACAACTGAAAGACTAGGATGAAGAGAACCTCAACAATAGGTGGTGTCATTTGCGGCGTTCTGACTGGGGGTGCGCTGAGTTCATTGAGTCATTTAAGTGAGTGACACTACGTGTTCCGGAAAATGGAATGAAAGCCGGGGAACAATCAGGCAATCAATCGAAAAGACGCTGGCGATAATTCCAAGATGAGCGATTGATTACCAATAAACTCTAGAGCAGTCGTTAAACAACTGACCCCTGATAGTGATGCACAAGGAGCGTTACTGGACTATCCAGGAACATGGGCAAAGAACATGTTGATTTGGCTTAGCAGAGCGTTTGGTCAAATATAACTGCAATTAGTGTTTAAGTAAAGCCACATAGCAAGGCGTGAAGGCATAAGGTGCACAGCAGCCAAGATCAGTCGGCCGAGATCACACATACGGAAAAGCGATAGACAACCATTTTATTCTGCTAGGACTTGTCAGTAGCACCCATGCACTTGATCCGGATACATGGCTTTGCTCTTATGAGCCAGCACGTTAAGCCACTGAGACATGAATGAAGGCGGCGGACCGTCGTGACTGACTACTGTCTGCCATATAGTTCGGCTAACTCTCTACTATCATGCGAGCTATGCGCATGAAAATGAAAGGGTTGGCCATTCAGAGCAGCGACTTATCTAGCGATTTTCCACCAATCGAAGTGGAATGTAAGCTGCTAAGTCGATTACTAATTATTACTCTAATATTTGGCAATCGCACTGGTACATCACAGGTCAATTAAATTAGTAGTGGGATGTAAAGGAAGTCGCCGCTGTGGGGGCCAACAGTGTCACCTAAATGCTCACGACTTGTAGAGACGGTGGAAAGCGAGCCGTGTTACATCGCAGTTAGAAATCAGGCATGGCGGTCCGTCACCGTTACACATGGCTCAGTAGCTTAAGCCGCTGGCTAGTAAGAGTAAATCTATGAGCTCGAATGCAGCCGAGTTAGGCAGATGAGCGTTACTGATGAGTCCCAATAGGACGGCTCTCTAGTGTTTTTCAGGATTGTGGTGGTTGTGCAACTGTGTCTGGCAGTGACAAATGTAAGCGAAAATACCGAAATTTCCCCTACTATTCACTGATAGTATCATACGTGCCAAATAAGGACGGCTTAAAGGGTCCTTGAGGTGGGCAGTTAATCTGTGGCTTAGAGAAACGCAGTAAGTAAATTCTTTCACGATCTCCTGGAAGCAAAGAATGGTGCGCTTGCATTGATTGGTAGAAGGAGCGGTCATAAAGTAAGGGACAAAAAATAGACAGTAAAAGACAGCGAGCTTCAACAGAAAGCAAAGATTTAAAGATAACCTAAACACACGTGCATTTTCATTGCGAGCACCATTGATGACGAAGTATCCACAAATAAACGAACCGCCCTGCTCAAAAGTTGGTATAACGCTCAGCGCTTCTATTCTTGTTCGCTGAACAGTCGGACGTGATCTTTACTGCTATGCACAAGGAACAGACTGACCGATTGAACTCAACGAAACAGATGATGAGTAAGACGTGCCAATGAGTGATAATGTAGCAAGAGCGCAGTGACAAACGCAATAACAAAGGTTTTGGAAAACCAGACAGGAAAAATGTTGAGTCGTGGTATAAATCAGTTTGAACAAAAAGCAGCGAAGAAGGCAGCTGACGCAGGTGTGTATAGTATGGTGAAAATCGTCTCTGCTCGAGAATTGACAGCAGGGAAAGCTACAGTAGCGATAAATGTTTAAAAAAGCATGCGTGCCCTTGATATGAGAGAGCAGAAAAGCAGAGACAGTTGCAAAGCTATTAAAGTAATAACCATGAATGACATCATCTTTGATCCCAGATAGTCAAATTTCTGCTAGAGAGTAAGTGGATGGATCATTTTGTAGCCCTCGTTTTGTGTGTGTTTGTGTGTGCGTGTGTGAACGGATAGCGGCGCAGAAATTCGTTTACGACAGGAAATGTGAACTGTCGTTGGGCATTATCTCCTGCAGGATGGGTATGTGATAGCAGTATCTAATAAGAGTGAACAGATGAAACAGAGTGATGAAGCAAAGAAGCAAGGAGAGGGGATTCTGTGATAAGACAGAGAACACACGGTCTTTCCTCTAAGATGCTCAGTCTATTTGACGGTAGGTCAAGCGGTGTTAAATCTCCGTTATTTGTTCAACTAAGTCAGCGAAGGAATTTAATCGTCACAGAAATGTCAGTGCAATGTGAGCGGGGTGTAAAACGGGTCATTTATACTGTCATTCTCGCTGATTCGTCATCGCTGATTAGGCCGATCCTCTCTGAAGAACAAGTATTTCGACAAAGTTTAAGTGGGACTTAAGTGATCGAATCAAGCAGCGGTATTCATTACCATCGATGGCAGTATAAGAGCCATCTAAATTGATGTATCGCTGCGGTACAACCACAACCACCTACAGAAAGAACAATAAGAGGAGGGAAAGGGGGACTTACCGGAAAACCTTAGAGTCGTAAGCAAACATTCAGGATCCAAGCGTCTACACGTTGTAAACAACACACGGTAAAAACAGCCGGATATCGCGCAAATATAGCGAGGCAACGGCGAAACAGCTTCCTTGTGGCCCGCCTCAAAATCTGACATCAACCCGCAGAGAACTCAGCACCAAATACACTTTCAACATGCAGCTCGAATAGGAAACGGCAGCAGACACGCCACTGGTGCCGACTGCAAGATATGTCCCGTAACGTCTGAAAACAGCACAGGGCGGGTCATGTGAACTACAGTCCGGAAGGCGACACGGACCGACGGCGCCCAGTTTGGTCGTCACTGACTTCATTTCACGCTGCTAAGCCAAGTTCTGTCGACCTCAAGTCTTGCGGCGGACAGAATAGGGCCCTCCACGTTTAGCGGCGACCAACATACGTAGAAGGTGCCCAAGCCAACGAAACTAGCTCAATGATATCTGTTGGGCTAAGAAACTAACTTTGGTATCATTGTTTAGCATCGGCCTATGCAGGTCAACGTGCGGATCCGCTAGTGCCAACCGACACCAGCAATGCGCCGTAGAGAGCGATGGTCAAGGCGCCTCAAATCCTCAGACCGAAGGGGCAAGTTTCATCCCATAGAGTAGGACGCCCTAACGGCAGCCGTGTAAACACAGCATTTAAGACGGATGGAAACTACCTTCTGTCGTAACAGATGTTGCAGGTACAGTTACAGAATTCGCAATATGTGAACTGACTTCAGTGTTTACGCGCCCATTGCTGATAATACAGTTCCCAAGGTAGGTGAAATGTGTAACCACTTCGAGTTCCTCGTTATCAAAGGGACGGCAGTTGAACTGTTCGCTGAGTTTGGCAATTTGGTTGCAAACGTTTCGTCAACAATCGAGGTGATATCATCAGTGCTTAGTTGAGTGGCGTGCCGTAGCGTAGAATAGCGTAGAGGAGCCTCAGTGAGAGTGCGCTGAGCGTGGTGTGCGTGCGTTTTTATACCGCTGTGGTTGCCCGTGGAGGTGAGTAATCCTATTGATTGGGATTTCGATCCGCCTTCAGCCTGGTTGATGGGCAGATGACCTTTGAACTTGACTTCTTGTGTTTCGTGGCCTTTGTCCGCTTGCGCTTGTGAGCGAAACTGTTATCAGTTCTGGTTGGCTAGCCACACGTTCCACCGGATTCAATCGATTGAGCTGGCGGTCTTTCGCCAGTAATGTTGCGTATACTGCGTCCAGTTCGACGTGTCGATTGTTTGAATTCGTTGTATAGTACCAGGCTTCCAAAAACTCCCTGGCGTGTTTTGTACTTCCATATGCTAGCATCTTAACATTCTCCAGTTCGAAATGGTGGCTTTCTTGATCGTCGTGCGCAGAAACCAATGAGTGCGGATCATGTCTTCTGACGACCGCCTTGTGTCCGGTGATTCGTGTACAAAGCTTCCTTCCAGTTTGTCCGACGTAATTTTTACCGCAGTCGCTGCATTTTAGCTGACAGATGACATTGCATTGGTCGGCTTGATTGACTTTTTCTTTGGGTCTTGAGATCAATTTCCTTCGGGTGGCACTTGGTTTGTGAGCCACAGAGATCCCATGTGACTGCAGCAATCTTCCTGTTAGTTCGGAAACATTCTTGATGTAGAGGAGCACTATTCGTTTGTTTGCTTGCTCAGGTGACTGCTGCTGCTGTTGATGAGATGTTCGTTTCTTTAGGCTTCTTCTGATAAAATTTCTCGGATAACCATTGTTTCTGGACACTGCTTCTTCCTTCTTCTTCTTTCTTCCTGTTTCCGCAGTTCGGCTGTGCTGCAGTGTGTTGCCGCTCTTTTGTATAGGGTTTGAATGTAGCTCTTCTTGTGACTCATCGGATGGTTGCTGTGGTAGTTTTATATCTGGTCCGTATGGGTTCTCTTCCGATATACGCACGTTTGCAGAGATCCATCGGGATTCATAGTGACCAGTACACCCAAAAATGGCAACTTGTTATCCTTCTCTAATTCAATCGTAAATTTCATATCCTCGAACGTGTTGTTGAGCAACGCGTGCGTGGCTTGTACTCTGTTCCGTTTTACGATGACAAATGTGTCGTCCACGTGTCGTATCCAGAGTTTTGGGCTGATAAATGGCAGTGCGATGCGCTCCAATTTCTGCATTACGGCTTCTGCAATGAGCCCCGAAATTGGGGATCCAATGGGAGTTCCTCTCAGTTGCTGGTATACTTGTCCATCAAAAGCGGAGATAAGTGGCCACGCAGAGGCTCAGGAGTTCCCAAAAGACTTCGGATCGTGTGGTTGTTGTTGACCTTAGTTGATTCTCAAGTAGGTCCATTATGGTTTCTTTGGCTAATTCGTGACCGATTGAAGTGAAGAGCGCGGTGACATCGAGTGAAAGCATTATTTCGTCATCTTCTATTCTAACACTCCGCAGTTTGTGGAGGAATTGTTCAGCATTGTTGATGCTATGTTCGGATCCAGCAATCAAATGTTCCAACCTGCTCCACAAATCCTTCGCCAGTTTATCCGATGAGGTTCCGGGGAGCGAGACGATTGGTCGTAGTGGGACTCCATCCTTGTGTACTTTTGTGAATCCATAAAACAGTACAATATTTGTATCATCAGATTCCATTCTTCATCTCTCCGTCGCGGTGAGCTCGTTCTTTGTTTGTGGTTTCCTCAGCGTTGCGTTGATCTGGGTGACCAGTTTTGAACTTGGGTCTTGATCGATTTGGCGATATGTAGTTGTGTCGGATAGCAGTTCTTTGGCCTTGTTACTATACTCTGGTTTGTCCAATATCACTGATATCTACGCGTGTTCACGCGTGAACACGCACTGAAATCAAATGGACTGTCGCAAGAATCGCAGCAACAGATACGGCAGACATTTGTCCCAGTGCTAACTCGGAATAAAGTCACCCAGGCCCTACCCAAGAAGGAACATGATGCACTTAGACATCCACAGAAAGACGAGAACATTGTAATCCTACCAGAGGACAAAGGAAGGGCGCATCCAAGCAACCGGAGCTATCAGTCTTCAATTCTATAGCCAGATCAAAGGGACATCAGGTGGTTGGTGGTTCTGTAACAACACTGCACATTGAAGGTGTGATTCGCATGCCGAATAATGGGACCACGCTTGAGAGGTTATATAAGGTTGACTGGGCCGCCCCAAAATCGTGAGAAAGCAAGACAATATCGTCCGCGTAATGAAGATCAACTAGCATTTCACCAAGCAGCACCTCAACTGCTGCATCGTGATGTTGCGCAAGAAAACACCCCATGATAGAGTCCAGGGCGTAGCTAAACAAAATTGGGGAAATTGGACAACTGCCAAACACCATTGTTAGTCGGAAGAGTATCTGACAAATCACCGTAGACACTGACGCGGCCTGTGGTGTTCGAGTGCAGGGCACGTAAAACGTTCACATATTTCATGGGAACAACCAACGACATTCGAGTTATCAGCACCAGGTATTAACACAAGAGAACATAATCGGGCAACAAAGGGGACTTACTTCGTCGGACATCAGAACGCCCATGGAGCGACCGATTTCGTGAGACTTTGCCATACTGCCCATCACACCCAGATGGATGAAAAGAAAACGTGTCGGGACGGGGACTTCAGTTAGGTCCCCGAGAAGTACGGCCTCTCGCAGCCGAATGAACACAGTGACATGTGAGGTGAGGAAACTAGTTTCACCAATGAGGATGTTCGAGGTCTCCGAACCCGGTGGAATCTTCTTGAGAAAGTGCAGATCGTACTGTGTGTGTGTGTGTGTGTGTGTGTGAAGAAGAGAAAGAGTAGACGATCAGGCCTTATCTCGAAGATAGGAGCATCTTCAAAAAGTGGTATGCATCAATACGTAAAGAGACCAATGGTATGCTATGGAGGCAGGAAACAGCAATAGAATATGTTGGCACATGAGGGAAGCTGAAGCGTGTTACTGCCATGTATTTCAAGTGGGAACGTCATTCAGTGAAACGGAATGTTCCGTGATTGTATCACGTACCTAGAAATGGTACTATAACCACGAGCAAATGGTTGTAGAGACATGAATTATTGGCCGGTTGCTGGTAGAAAGTGATTGTACCAATTAGATCATCAGCCGCGTTTTCATTCAGTCCTCACAACAGCGCAAGGTTTAACGTAACAAGCTAAAAACCGAACTGGATCGCTTAAATTAACCTCTGTTCTTAATGTTCGTTTTGCATGTCTTCGCAGGTCTTCGTGTACAGAACAGTCGATGAAAAAGCGAGTTAAAGACTCCTTGTTTGCGTACACCGTTGTCGACACACTTAGCGCTGAACTGCAGTTCAACGCACGTACTGATTTTTCGCTTTGCGTGTTGCTCCTAATCGCGTGTCCATATCGTCTCACTAGTTTGGACGTGCATTGTATGCGCACTCTGTGACTCGTTTTCAGACCGGCATTCTTGCTACTATTGGATACAGTAAAAGGGCAGTGCGATGGAGTGTAAGCGTAACTGCTGAGTAATAGGCTAGTGAAGCCGATTCGATCTCTGCACTAAAAAATAGAATGACGCGATTAGAGGAGTGAAAGAGCTAGATAACAGGAAAAAGGAAAACGTTTGGGTGATGGATAATTCAGCGAAGAACACAATCACTGAGTCAGAGGACTCCGTTGTTAAAAGAAGCAAGAAAAAATGATCCTCGATCAAAAGTGCAATCCGGTGAGCCATAGCACCTGAAAAGCAGTCTGAGGGAATAGTTTAGCAGGTGTATTTGAGGTGCGGAACAAAAGTTAGCGTATTAAAAGGTTTCCATTATCAATCTTCACAAGTTCGGAAGGCTCCAGTGCGCTAGGTTGTTAGAATCCAAACTTGTATGCAGTAACTGCGATCTAAGCCCCAGTCTGCGCCTGCTGACGTGTTGAATTGATTAAGGTGTCCCAGCCAGTGATTTGAGCAAGCGAGCTCGATCACACAAATGACCGACTCCCTTGTCCCGCGGATGAAAGAATGAATGATGAGTTGAGGAAGTTGACTGATGGCCACGGAGTAGTCCGCAAGTGTTAAGTTGCAGCCACTAGCTAAGATGGCCAAGATATCACGTGCTTCAAGGCTACGCGGTCAATCAAAGCGCAATAACGACCATCCTCGATAAGATTTCAGTTCGAGTGTAAGCTCAAGCATGTGACCTCAGCTAGAAGACAAACCTAGTTTCTACTCAAATGAGTGCCCTAAAGTGGAGGCAGCATCGAGAGCGAGAAGACGTAGGCTTAAGCTGACAGTTAGTGATCTAAATATAGCACCAAAGGTATTCTTCGAACTGAGTACTCCAAAAGATTGCACCGAAATAAAAAATAAATAAACAAACAAACAATTGGTGAATTAGTCAGGCCTGCGAAATATAGAGCGATTTAGCGGGCTGATCATGTTATACAGTGTAACCGAAAATTGTACGAGTATTACAATGGTCCCCAGTGATCCATTGAGCCGGTACGTTCGACCTTACTGTACGGTTGCGAAACCTGGCCCCTAAGATCAGCGGACATGAAGAGGCTAGTTACGTTCGACCATCGGTGCCTTCGCAGTTTAGCTCACATCTCGTGGGAACACCGCGTGAGTAACGAGCGTGTTCGACGCCTTGTTTACGGCCCAGGAAAAGGAACTAAACCGCTCAGCACCGTCATTTCATGTACCAGGCTCCGATGGCTCGGCCACGTATTGCGCATGCCAGCCCATTGACTACCACGACGTGCGTTGTTTGCTCACCGGAGATGTGGATGGAAGAAGAGGAGGGGCGGCCAAGCGATGACTTGGTCCAAAGGAATGAAGTCCCTCACTTCTGTGCTGGCCTCGGTTTGAGTGTCACGGCTCCCTGGTTGGGGTCCAAAAGACGGTGAACACGTTTGGCTGGATACACTTGCTGACATGGCAAGGAGCCGACCTCAGTGGCGTTCCTGCTGTGAGTTTCTTTGCCCCCCCCCATCCCTTTTAGCCTACCCCTCCAACTACGATCTCATTTCTTAGCGTAAACACAATAATTTTTTTCTTTTTGCCTAGTAGCCAGCTGGTAGCTTACCGGAACGATGCCTAGCCGTTGCTGGTAGCTCAGCTGGCACGCAACTTTTGTATTTATTTTCATTTTCCTTTATGTATTGCGGCACAGTAGCTGAGGTGTTTTCCACCTCTAGCTGACGTGTATAATGAATGAATGAATGATGGTGATCTTGCACCTTCAAAGTCAAAGGTAAAAGATAAGAGGCTAGACAAACTCAAACTCCTGGTCCTCCAGATGGGAGAAGAGTGAAGGTGGCTGCCCACTCTACTAAACGGACTATCTGTAGCCCAGTACCGAAACGCAGCTGCCTTGAGATCAGGGTTTTGAACCAAAGATTTTAGTTGAAAACCCTAATCGTTCATCTGTCAGCATGGCATCTTGACAGTATCATGACCACACAGTACAATGGGTTTCTTTTCTTACGATTTATTGATGCTCTAGCCGTCGCATAAAATAATCAACGGCACTTTATCAGATGCATCGAGCGGGGTGCATAGCGATTCGGATGCTACTAGGAAGCCCTCTCGTCTTCATTTTCCCTCTTTCAGGCTTTTTCAGCTTTTCGTTCCGTTCCAACTTCGCTTTTATCCCCCTGCTTTCAACCTCTCAATAATTGCCTTTCCTTCACCATGCCTTGATAGGTATTTATCTTCTAGTTTCAACTCACGGGAACGTAAGGCATCACTCTTGCTTTGTCGACAAGTCTATGTTCACCGGCTTTTATTTGGAGCCCTCGATCCTCCTCCGAATTGGCGTGTCAAAAGGTACGCATACTGTTACAAATCGGTCAACAAAAAACACTTACCCGAACATTAGGAACCCTTTAGATCGAAATACGCTGCTTATCACAAACTCACCCGTAAGACTACAGCCCTGTGCACACTCGGTGATCCCCTTCAGGTGACACCAGCACTGCTTCCTCACTGCATCTATCCGGAGAGGACGTAGCTTCGAGTACCGGCCAAGCCGGTGTTAGTATTGCCCTACGTCCCCGGACTGAAGCTGCTTGGTTCACTGGATCCCAATGGCTAGCCAGATGTGTGCGGTCCGATTGACTGGATCGTTCAAAACTCCGAAGTGGCGCGGGACTAGTAGATATCTGGTGCTATAGTTGCCTACGCGCCAACAAACCGTAGCGATGATTCAGTAGAAGACGCTTTCTATCGTCAACTGAACCAGCTCCTTCGCCACAGAAATCTCGGACACTGTAGTGCTGGCTGAGGATTTGAAGACTCAAGTTGGGAAATTGTCCACTGATGAGCTGCATTTCGGTGGTCAACATGGTATAGGCTCCCTTAATGATAACGGTGAACAGTTACTTCATTTGTGCTCGCTAATTTCTTGTGAGCACTAATTTCCGACACAGCACTAGCCGGAGGGTGACTTGGCGCCCACCAGCCTCGAACCAGCTATGGACGCAAATCAATCACATTGCGAAAAGTTACCGATGGAGAGGCTGCGTTCAGAACTGTCGCTCGATTTGGAACACATGTGTGGACACCGACCATGCACTTGTATGTACTGACCTGCGGATATTTTTAGCGGACGCCCGAGAGGTCATTGTGAGCGCATTGACACCAGCCAACTGGCGAAACCAGCTGTTCTGTATACCTATCAAAGTACGCTGACATGTGAGTAAAGTAAGCGCTCACCGGTCTCATCTTCACCAGTCCTTAGTAGAAGCAGGCACATCCTCATGTGGTAAGTCTTATAGCCAACATGGACATTGGGTCCCTTCGCAGTCTCTTGAACTTATCGATGCTCGCCGACACATTCCGGCCTACAGCAAGCTGTCGCTATCCTACAGTATCTTCAGCGGTGTAAGACAGATGCCCGTTCTCATGTCGTCTATTTAACTGACGAAGTTATGGTAATCACTTTCACTGGACATGACTTAGAAGGTATGGAGGTGCTTTCAGGTGAACGACTTCATGACTTGGAGTATATGCTAATGGCAATTCAGTAAGCTATGACAGCTCACAAACGTGCTAAGTGGCACTGGCTGAATGTTGTTTCGGGTTTTGCTTTGCACCTTCGAAGTGCAAAGCTTTCCTCTAAGACTGTCAGGGATCGCCTCCTATGCTGATCTTCGGTGGGGATCAGCTAGAAGTCATTCAAAAATTCAACTGCCTAGGCAGATGAATCCACGCCCGTGGAATCGAAGAGGTCAGGGATCGTACAGCAACATCACTCTCCAGCTGAAGAGTAGAGCGTAGAATGCAGCCGTATGTTCGACTCTACTGTACGGTTGTGAAACATGAATTATTAGATCAGTAGAGGTTAGGAGGCTAGTTTCGAAGTTGGACTTGGAGAATCCGGAATGACCGAGGTGCACCTCAAGTGAACCGAGGTCTCAATAGAGGTTGCTTGTAGCAACCCAACCACCAGAGGATTCTCCAAGTCCAAGTTTGCATTCGTTTCCGCTGGACCAAACGTTGCTCGCGGATCTCAGTGGCATGGTGCTTATGGCGTCAACAATGAGCCACTACGCTCTGAGTTCCAGCCCAACTCAGGCTATCGCCAACTGATGAGTCCCAAGTAGGACGAAACCGCGGTCTTTGGGTGTCAGTGTTGGGATGAGCCTAGTTGCTCTTCATCACCGGTGCCTTCGCATTAAGGCTCATATCCGGTGGGAACAAAGTGTGAGCAGTGAGTATGCTCGGCGACTCGTTTATGGAATAGCAAGGGGAAGTGGACCGCTCAGTACCGTTAATTCACGAACCAGGCTCTGATGGCTGGGCCACACGTAGCGCACACTAGCACATTGACTCCCGCGTCGTGCGTTGTTTGGGTGGCCGGTGTGGATGGAAGAAGAGGGAGGGAGGCCAAACAACGACATGATCAGGAATGAAGGCCCTTTGTTCGAAGTTCGCCTCAGTTGGATCTGCTCGGCGCCTGCTTGGGGACTGAAAGACTATGAAAACAATTAGCTAGATATGCCGGTTAGAATGGCTAGGCACTACAGACACACCGGTGGTCCGAGGTTACCATTCATCATTACACACGTTAGCTAGAGGTGGGAAACACCTCAGCTACTTTACCGCAATACTTAGAAGAAAAAAATGTAACAGGTGCAAGTCAGCTGAGCTACCAGTAACGGACGTGCATCATTCCTGTAAGCTAACAGTCCGCTAAAAGGCAGCAGAAAAATATCATGCAAAATTATATAAGGCTAAATAGTGAGATCGTAGTTGGAGGGGTAGGCTAGAAGGGATGGGGTGGGACAAAGAAACTCACAGCACGAACACCACTGAGGTCATATCCTAGCCATATCAGCAAGTGTAGCCAACCTAACGTGTTCATCGGCTTTCGGACTCCAACCAGGGAGTCGAGACCCTCCAACCGAGGCCAGCACAGAAGTGAGGGCCTTCATTCCTCTCGACCAAGTCATCGCTTGGTCAACCCTACTTTTCTTCCATCCACACCCCGGCAGCCGGTGGACGAGCATGCGTAACACGTGGTCGAGCCACCGGAGCCTGGTGCGTGAAACAACGGTGTTGAGCGGTTCCTTTTCCTGTGCCGTAAACAAGATGTCGAAGACGCTCGTTGCCTACTCGGTGTTCCCAAAAGATGTGAGCTAAATTGCGAAGACATCGGTGGTCGAACGTAACTAGCCGCTTTATGTCCGTTGATCTAAGGGGCCAGGTTTCACAACTGTACAGTAGGGTCGAAAGTACCGCTGCATTGTACACTCTACCCTCCAGGGCAAGAGTGATGTCGCGCCGACGCCAGAAATGGCGAAGGTTAGCAAAAGCGCCTCGAGTTTTCGCTATACATCCGTGATCTCATCTTCAACCCCACGGGCGCTGATACAACTTCCCAGGTAGTTGAATTTTAAACGACTTCTAGCTGATCCTCAACAAGGGTCAGCGTAGGAGGCGGTCCAAGCCAATCTTGGAGGAACGCTCTGCATTTCGAGGGTGCGAAGCAAAGCCCGAAGTGACGGACAGCCAGTGGTAATCTGTCCAGTGCTGCTTGGCACGCTGGTGAGCTGTCACAGATTAGGGCAATATTACCAACATACTCTAAGTCAAGAAGTCGTTCCCCTGGGAGCAGACTCATACCTTCTAAGTCAGGTCCTGTAAACGCGATTTCCATGGCTTCATCAATAGCGAAGTTGAAGAGGAAAGGTGACAGCGGGCATCCTTGTCTCACGCCACTGGAGATAGTAAAGGGCGACGACAGCTTGCCGTAAGCCCTCACTCTGCCTGAGCTACGCGCGTACAATCATCGGATAATATTTACATATTTCTCATGTACACCACTCCTGAGTAGACAGTCTCAAAGTGCACGTCTATGCACCGAATCGAATACACGTTTGATATCGAGGAACACGACAACGGTGGGCCGCCAATATATGTGACGGTGCTCCAAAAACTGACGTAAAGTGTAGCTGTGATCAATGCAGCCACGACCTCGACGAAACCCGGCTTGCTCTTCACGAATATGGCTTTCACAAGTGCCAGTCAGTCTGTGAAGGATGATATAAACAAGCAATTTGGAGGCGATGGAGACCAGACTGATTCCCCTAGGGTTGTCGCATTCCGATCTGAGCCTCCCTTGAAAATTGGGACCATGACGGAGCGGCTCCAGTCGGTTGGGACAGTTTCCTCCTTCCAAAGTTTCACTAGTAACACGTATAAGTCATCCACAAGGGCAGTTCCCCCGAATTTGAAGAGGACTGGAAGTAGATCATTTGGTCCCGCGGCTTTAAGTAACCTCAACAGTGCGATCTCACGTTCGACTTATGAGCGAGAGGGTGGATCCAAAGGGACAGCCCACGGAGCGGGGCAATTAGTGGCCAGCGTGAAATCTGACAAGCCCGACCGATTAAATTGCCTTTCAAAGTGCTCATCCTAACGCTCCAAGCGTCTTGACAAGTTGTGGATAGGCTGTCAACTCTCGTCACGTATAGTTTCACTAACGCCAGAGTTCCTGCTGCCTGTTTCCCGTGTCAGCCGGAATAACTTACGATGGTTACAAATGGCAGCGGCCATTTCTATCTCTGAAGAACGATGAGACCACCAGGATTCGCGGTCTCTCTTCAGGCTAGCACGGAGTTTTGCCCTGATCTCTGCGAGTTTCATTGTGTTCGCTTCCAGCCAGAATATGCCAGCAAGCATCGATAAGTTCCAGAGACTGCGAAGGGACGCAATGTCTATGTTGACGATTAGACATACCACATGAGGATTTGCCTGCTGCTAGTAAGGTCTGGTAAATATGAGACCAGTAATCTTCAATTGCCACCAGAGAGCGCTTATTCAACTCGCATGACGGCGTACTTTGATAGGCATTCAAAACATTTGGCTTCGCCAGTTGGCTGGTGTCAATGCGGTGACAACGTCCTCGTAGGCGTCTGCCAAAACGTATCCACAGGTCAGCACATACAAGTGCATGGTCGGTGTCCACACATGTGCTCAAAATCGAGCGACAGTTCTGGATGCAGCCTCTCCATAGGTGATTTATCGCAGTGTGAACGATCTGAGTCCAAAGCTGGTGGGCGCCAAGTCAACCTCCGGCGGGTGCTATGTCGGAAATTAGTGCCCGCAAGAAATAAGCGAGCATCTTCACACAAATGGAATATTCGCTCACCGCTATCATTACGGGAGGCTATACCATGTTGGTCGCCGAGATGCGGTTCATCAGTGGTTAATTTTCCAACTTGTGCGTTCAGATCCCCAGCAAGTACTACAGTGTCCGAGCTTCTACTGTGGCGGAGCTGGTTCATTTGACGATCGAAGTCGTGCTCTACCGAGTCATCACTAGAGTTTGTGGGTACATAGGCAGCGATAACGAATAGACACCTATTAATCCCGTGCGGCTTCGAAGCATTGAACGATCCAGCCAATCGGACTGCACATATCCGGCTACTGATTGGAATCCAATCAACCAGAGCAGCTTCAGCCCGGGGACTCAGGGAAATACCAACACCGGCTTGGCCGGTACTCGAAGTTGCCTCGTCATCGGATAGGCGCAATGTGAAAGTGCTGCTAGTATTACCTGAAGGGGATCGCAGAGTGAACACAGAGCTAGAGCATTGCAGGCGGGCCTCCGGTAAGCAGCAGATATCGATGGAGAGGGTTTCTAGTGTTCGGGCAAGTGCTGCCTTTTGACCGATCTGAAGCAATGGGGGAACATTGAGGCATGCCAATCTGAAGAAGGATCGAGGGCTCCAAATAGAAGCCGATGAACTGGAATGGGCCGCTTGCTTGGACATGGGCCTGTTGACAGTGCAGGAATGGCGCTCCGCGTTCACATGTGAGTTGAAACTAGAAGACAAGGGACTATTGAAGCAAGGTGGGGGGAAGGGCCAAGGATTGAGGGGGTTGAAAACAGGGGGGGATAAAAGTGAAACTTGAACGGGACGGTAAGAGTGAAAAAGCGTAAGAGGAGGAATAAGAAGATGTATAGGTTTGAGCAGTAGCATCCAAACCTCCTATTCACTCTGCTCGATGCAGCAGATAGAGCACCGTTGATTATCCCCTGTGGAGGCCAGAGCATAGGGAAATCGTTTGACGAAAGCTTCATAGTATTGCGTGGGCAGGATACTGTCAGGTTGCCCAGGCCTAGACACAAGAACGATTAGGGTTCTCAATTAAAGCATTTGATTAAAAAAGCTGACCGCAGGGCAGCGGGTTTGGCGTTGGGTTACAAGGAGTTCGTTTTAAGGAATAAGGAGCCACCCTCATTCTAACCACCAACCTGGAGGACCAGGAGGTTGACTTTGTCTGGCCTCTAACCATTGACCAATATGGTATGAGGGCTTTGAAGGTGCAAAAAAGCACCACCCAGTATAGCTCAATGGATCACTGAGGCACACAAACCATCGCACCAAGGTAAGGTCCAGCCTCATTGCGATGGGTTGTCCGAGGTACCTCGAACATAAAGGCATCAACAGTACGCCGGTACGCAGTAACGAGGCTTCGCTGCCACGCAACCACCACCGGTCGCACGTGGGCTAAAGTTATTGCAATGGTCGTCGGGTCCCTACGCACGCTCAAACCCGCACGCTCTTATTACGAGGCAGGCTTGTGATCCTTAAGGCTACGGGTCGACAAAGTACATATGACCAAACGTTTGTCAAAACGAATAGCGGAACAGTGTCTCCGACTAATTACAGAGTGGTACTAAGAGGAATGTCCACAGCCCTATTCCGGAACATCTAGTAGACGGTGGACATCAAATATAAACAAAAATTGCTTGCGAAATAAAGTAGGTTGCATCAAAACGCAACCCAGAAGGACTCAGAAAGCGCCAACTGGCCACGGCAATAGCAACTGCGATCAAGGAACTGAAGTCGGAACTGTGCAAACAGGGTGTACTGGTGCAAAGTTTAACCATCCTGTGGCCATAGCCTGATAAGCTGACCTCAGGCATAGTGGTCTATGGCATTGGCTTTACAACCGATCCTACGGTCGAAGCACACATGGCAAATCTCCGCATCGATAGTAATAGCTCAAGTTCCAGTGATTATGCGTCTCATACTTGCGATTGCGTGACGAGATTTATCGATAAGATATTTCTTCGCCATTTCCCAAATGAAGTCCTAATGGGTATACCTAATGAGATATATACGTGAGCTGCATGAAAAGTCTTGGACCTGACACAGAAATCAGATAGCCAGGTAAGCCAAATAACGTTTTTTATAACCCATCACTTTTCGCAATTCATATTATATAAATGCACATTTCTATCTCTGTTACTTTCATTTCAGCAAATTCTTGAATTAAATAAAGTCGGCAATTTGGTGAAAATAGAGAAATTGGAACATAGTGCAGTGATTAAATGTTTCTATCTCAATGGAATGTCACAAACAGAAACCCATCAAGATATGCCTAATACATTTCATGGCAATGCTCCTTCATAGGCCAGATAAACGTTGACTGTAAGTTTAAGCGCGGCGGGGAGAGTATCGTACATGAGCCCAGGTCAGGAAGACCAACAACCGCCACCACCAAAGAAAAGCTTGACCTAGTAATGGGTATGATCAGGTAAGATCGCCGATTAACAATTCATCGGGTAGCGGAGGGTGGGCATCTCCCAGTAGCGAGCAGATAATATTCTAACGAAAGAGTTAAGCTATTCAAAAGTTTCTGCTCAATGGGTACCACGTCTTCGGACTACTGAGCAGAAGCGTATACGACATGTGATATCAATTTTTGACACTGATTGAGGCAGATGCCGATGATTTTCTTGCACGATTCATCAGTAGGGATGAATGTTGGGTTCAATATTTGCAACTAGAAAGAAAAGAACAGTTAAAGCAGTGAAGGCGTGCATCAGTTACGCCAAAGAAGGCCAAGGTCACACCGATAGCTGGTAGGCTAATGGCAAGCGTTTTTGGGGATTTCCGAGGTGTTGTGATGGTTGATTTCCCAGAAAGAGGCCATACCATCACCGCAAAGTACTACTGTGAGCGTCTTAAACGTTTCAGAAAAATCGTGACAAGAGGCCAGGAATGCTGACGAGAGGAGTCGTTTTCCACAATGACAATGCTCCAGCACACACCTCCTCCATTGATTAGAAAATAATCCACGATTGCGGCTTCCATCTTCTTCCCCACGCACGTTATTCATCAGATCCGACTGCCTTTGACTTCCACCTATTTCCGAATCTGAAATAAGCCTTAGCTGGCAAACGTTTTCTCAACGACAGTGACGTCATTGGAGCCTCAGAAGGGTCTTTAGAGTCGCAATCTGAAGAGTTCTTTTCCACTGGGATAAACAGGCTTCATCACCGCTGGACCGTGTGTTGCGCTTGAGGGTGATTATGTGGGAAAATAAAAGCGTCGAAGACTCTGTATCTCGTTCTGTATTTTTGAGGCTCCACACTTTTCATTTAACCTACGTAAGAAAGCATTTGCAGACACTTGGGGGGAATAGTTGGCTGAAGAAATGAACAACAATGAAGAGAATAGGTGAACCGCGGTGTTCCTGGACACTTAAAAAGCATATCTACATCTTCCAGTATGTTGTAGGTGTAGGAAGAAAAATCGTGATGAAGTTCGCGGACTAGGGCAGCAAACGATCGACTATCTTGGTATATGTCACTTGTTCTATGGAAGAGCTTAACTAAAATATTGGCCATGGTTTATGATGCTCAAGTAAACAAGTAAGTTGCGGCTGTCAAGTTCAGTTCAATGCTCACGAGAAAAATTCGAGATTTACGATTCACCGCGGTGCGAATACAAAAATGCAAGATAGCGGTAAGAGCAATGCGAGGATCCGATCGAATAGGGAATAACGTATGGAAGCTTACTGCGTTTGTTCCAAAAAACGATACCCACGATTTTGTAAGATAAGAAAGAAAAGTAATCTTGTCGGCCTAACAAGCAAGCAAGTTGAACATTAAAAGGCCTCGAGTGGTGGAAATAGCTGGCACTTCACACGTTGGTGTCTCTCATGTCAGCTCAAAACCAAAGGTGTTTACTCCTATTTTGGAAGTACTGGAAGGTTTGTTTGAGCAGCTGAGAATAAGAGAGCTAATTAAAAACAGGACTTGTAGGAGTTGCTTTAGCGGATATGCACTATGCGAAGAAAAATCCGGACAGATGTGATGCCAAACTACTGTAGCCCATGTCTCGTATATACCAAGAGACATTGCAGTATATCCATAAGGTGGATGAGTCTTCAGACTGCTTTCCTGATGAAAAGCTACGAAGTCACTTTAAAAACAGTGGTGGCATTTTGGATATAAGAAATAAAACGAATCCCTGAATGAGACGCCCGGATGCTTATAAGATTTTGGTGAATAGGGTTTATACGATTTCAACTCGATTATACGGTTTGTCACATGATCAAGGGAGCTGACTAGCGCTACCGTCTCAAAACTTAGCCATGGGATAACAATGATAAGTTACTATAGGTGCATCCCAAGTTAAAAGGATCAGATTCGAGTTTGACTGTTGCCAGTAATAGTACCAGTAATAGTACGTCTTCCGCAACCATACAATCGGTGAAGGACAAGGCAATTAATCGATGGAAATTGAGGAGCAAAGATCTCGAAAATAGTTTGCAAAAATGGCTCAATAATTATCAAAAGACATGGTGTGCAGCAGATCGCAGGCAGATATCTGTTGGGTAATAGGACCAGACGGGCGGATTTCGTTTCGGATAAGAAGTAGCCGTTTCCCGAATTGGTGATAATGTTCACCATCAGCTCAGGACTCTTAAGGCAATGCAGTACCAGCGCCATCTTTCCTCCATCACACATCCCATTCTCCTTTCAATTTAGTTAACAATAAGAACCCAGAGCTTTTGGATTGCGATAAGACATCTAACCGGCTGGCATGCCGAACTATCTCCACGTGGTGCCAGCTAGGTGGTTCGCGTTTACTCTGTTCCAGTGAAGTATTCGGCAGCAGTTTCCAGGACGTGGTGGGTTTTCGCCTGTCAAGCGTACTCTCTACAAAAAGCCACATAAGTCAGTTTAATAACACTGTGACGTGGGGATATGACTCGTCACTAAATAAAGTCACTGCCCCTTGCTTCAACTCGGTTGGGCATTGTACACCAGCAAGTGTGTTGAATCATGGGAACGACGTGGCCTCTGTTTGGTAACCAACCAAACAAAGGATGTATGAACTGAGTAATCAGTCACCGACTTCCAATGGGTGCGATTCCCTGAATTCGCCCCGCGGGCTTGCGAGCAGACCACTTAGCTAAAGACCTGGGGAGTAGTGTCCCCTAAGTCAACTCCCTAATTCGGCTTGGGCAACCGGGTAGTATCAGGCCCATTGACAAAACCATGGATCGTTCATCTGCTACATTGGGTTCAGTTGCCTTTGGTACCGCTACTCACATACCCTCTTCACACGCCACCTGTTCATGTGTTGCCAATCGATGTTATGCGTTACCAGTTGATTCCCGTTTCCATGATTTTACTTTCCATGGTTTAATCGACGCCCACAGAGCTCCCCAACGGACCTCATTCGGTCTCGATCTTCATTCTGTCCGGTGTAATTCAATGTACGTACACTCACGCAGCTCGGGCAACAGACTAGTCTTGCGTGCACCCTGAAACCCCTCGTCATCGATGTTTGCTGTCTTTCTGAAACACGGTTGCAATATCCCAGTACTGTGATTGTTGTAAGCTCCCACCGACGACGGAGCCAGATTTCACCTACATCTATCTGGCGACACAGAAGCAGCTATGGCAGGTTTGGATGGTGTTGGTGTAGCGCTGAGCAGCAAAACCGACACCGCACTTCTGGACTGGTTCCCCACAGTGCGCAGTTCGACTTCGGGATCATACAGGATCAAGAAATGTCGTAAGGAGAGACGCAACTGGTTTGTGATCTCAGCATACGCTTCAACTGACTGCAGTTCCGATTCGGTCAAGGACAATTTACATCGTCAACTTCAGCAGCTGTTGAGTAGAGCTTGGGAATTCGATATTGTTGTCCTTACTGGAGATCTCAACGCACGAATTGGTCGTTTAGTATCATGCGAAAGTCACCTCGGTGGTCACCGTGCGCTCGATGAGAGCCGCTAAGATAATGGAGAGAGACTTCTCACACTGTGCGAAGACAATCGTTTGTTTCCCTCGAGCACCAGCTTCCGGCCCTCGAGACGTTCCGCTACTTGGCGGTCACCTTCCGCGTCTCCGTCACGGTCTCAGGTTGATCAAATCGCAATCAGTTCCAGATGGCGCAGGTAGTGAAAAATATTGCAGATCGATCTGGTCCAAATTTATTGAATCAGCTCACGCTCTTGTCTGTGCGAATATGTATTGAGTTTCGGAGAGTCCCCGAAAACGAAGCACCGTAAGGTAGACGCAAAGAAACTTTCCACTGTCTCGGTTCAGCAAAGCTTTCAAGCTTCCCAGGGCGGTGTACTCCGCTGAGATGATGATCACCGGACCTTCATGAAGAGGACCATGTTCCTTTCGGGCAGTTAATGTGTGGCCTGATTGAGCACGCTATGAAGAGCTGGATCTCCAAGCGCTTCATGGATCTATTTGACTATCGCAGGAATATCCCAGCGGGGTCTAAGCATAATGAATTGCGTCATACTGCCAGCCGGCAGCTCAAATAAAGCCTACGTAGTGATCATGAAGTCCGGTGATTTCAGTGTGCGTCGGATATGGAAACCACTGGCTTCTCTGGTAATACTAGCAAGTTGTTCCAGCTCACTCGATCCACTGGCCACAGGAAGTCTGGTGTCAGTGAGACTAGTTGCGAAGTGGATCGCCAGCCTAAAGAGACTTTGAATCAATGGGCACATTTCCATTTACAGTTCAACTTCCCCCACAATCTACTTGTCTTCCCTGCGAACCCAGCTGCCCCTCCGGGATCGTCACACTTGATCCACCCAGCGAAGCGGAAGTGTAGCTTGTGACTCGACACTTGAAGCGACGCAAGGATGCCGGCTCAGACGGACTTCCTCCGGAGCTGTTCAAGTATGAAGGCGCAGTTATCATCATCCAGCTAACTTCATTGTTTGTCAAAATCTGACATAAGAAAAGGTGCCTTCTTGCTGGGACGAATCAGTCATTGTCCTAAGTAACTAGGATGCTGGCAGTTTGTGCACCAATAACCGAGGGATTTCTCATTTCGGTTGTCTCCAAACTATTGGCACCTTTCTACTCCGTAGACTATCTCCTATTCGTGAATTGCAACACCAGAAAGAATAAGCTGGCTTCAGTGCTGGCCGTGGGTGCGTGGATCGAATACTCATGCTTTGCCAAACCCTCGAACACCGCCACCTCCACCAGAGGTTTACCATCGTTGTTTTCTTAGACATCCGTGCTACATTCGACTTGGTTGATCGACCTGCGCTATGACGTTGCTTGCTAAAGAAAAGGGTCCCGGAGAAATAATACTGTCATCCTGCGTGTACTCTACTTCCACTAGTGTCTTCGACCCCGGACAAGCCTCAGGTTCAATGTTCCCCACCGATGGAAGACTCAGACTAGAAATCTACGAAATGCCGCTTCACTGATCGGCTCGTGAATTTCTCAGAGCCTGTCTGTGAACTTCTGAACACCGAGGATCCATGGACCACTCAAAAGCGCAAGGGGTCACGTAACCGAGTTCAGACTTCCCCCTGCGGATAAACAACAACCCAATCAGTTAGGCGCTTCTAGTTCTGCTCCTACAGGTTCAGCATCGATTTCGCTGAGGCGTCATAATCTCAGCGTCTTCCACATACCAGAGTCAAAATATAAAAACACTCAGATACGTTATGATCACGATGTTGAGTCCCTTCAGGGGCTCATCGATAGACTCTTGGATGTGGGTGAAGACAGTGTGACGACCAAACAAGTAATCCGACTTGGCCAGAAAACTAACCAGTCATGTCGACCGCTAAGAATCACCTTTGCAAATCGCGATATGCCGCACCTCATACCGTCTCGTCTGTCAAGGCTGAAAGGCATAAGAGTTCACATTCGCCGAGACTTGGAACCCGAACACTAGAATCGTTTGAAGTCTCCGGTCATCAAGCTCAAACGCCGTACAGAGGAAGGTGGGACTGACTTAAAAATTGTAAATTTTCGGGTGATCAAGGAGGGTTTACGAAACCGTATGAACCGGTTGCTGAACCTTCAGACACGTCCCGCAGTACCTCCCAGGACCTCCGTGCGGCATTCGCCAACGTGTGCAGCCTAATGAACAAACGTGACGAACTGTACCTCCTCGCTGTCTCCGAGCGGCCGGACGTTTTAGGACTTGCAGAGACTTGGCTGAACCCCGACATCATACCCCAAGAAGTCGTGGTTTCAAGATACTCTTGTTTCCGAGGCGACCGAAAATCAAAGGCTTACGGTGGTGTTCTGTTGTACATAAAGTGGTCACTATCTGGCAAACTTACCAGTACCTATCGGAGCGAGGATAGTTTATGCGAGCAATTGTTGTGCACAATCCGCCTCAGACGCGCAGAACTAATAGCGAGTGTTATCTACCGTAGCCCACTGAACCGATGTTGCGATTGGCTAACACATATACAGAAGCACATGAGCCACCCACAATTCTTACTGATGGGGATCTAAATTTACTTGATATTTCGGCCAGACGTTTGATTTCTTTTCGGTCATGGCAACATTGAGGTCAATTCGCTAAAATGACTATTGAAATCGGGGCAACACAATATGTCATCCAACCGACGCGCGTAACTCCGCACTCGGCATCTTGTCTGGACCTAATGTTTAGGAGCAGCGAGCAAAAGCTGAAGGAGATCAGAGTCATCGAATCTCTGAAGAACAGTGACCACTGCGCCGTTGTAGCAAGCTTAGAACTGCCGTTACCGTATTACAACCAACGGAAGCCGACATTCAACTATTGGAAGACGGACTTCAACGGGCTCGTCCAAGCCGCAAGTCAGACTGATTGGACACTATCACAGGATGCGTCACTTGAGGCCAGTTGGTCATTAATGAAGGGGAAGCTTAACTCGCTGTGTACTCGGTTCGCTCCCCTTAAGTATTCAAAAATGGGACCTGCCAAACCGCATTGGTTTGATACGGAATATAGACAGTTAGGGCGACGGCGTCGCAAACTTTGGGACAGATACTTTAACTCGGGTTGTGATGAAGATTACACGATGTACAAGAAACAGCGTAACTTATGTAACGCCGTAAAGATCAAGAAACACTGGCAGTTCTAAGAGGAGCCAGCATCCTCGGCCACAACTGCACCCAAAAGAAAATTTGCCCACTTGAAACGTCAACTGAAACCTGGTGGCGACCTACCGGTCTTAGAGAGCTTGGACGGACAGACGCTCACTTCAAGCGCGGACGCCTTGGCTACGCACTTCCTCACCGTATTTTCCAGTAAACCGGCGACTGTTCCATTACCGGCACAGGTTGCGTCAGTCTTGCTCGACAGCCTACAAGGTGATGCAGTCAAATTGTATCAGCTACTCGTTAACCTCGATGGTGCAAAGCCCCCGGGCCAGACGGACTTCACTCACTAATACTCAAGTCCCTATCGAGTATCATCTCACCAGCCGTGACAAAACTATTCAATAAATCACTCTCTGTAGGATCTGTCCCCAACGACTGGAAATGCTCGATAGTGAGACCGCTTCCCAAGGGTGGTGATACGAGTAAAATAGAGAACTATAGACCGATCTGTCTGACTTCGATATTATTCAAAGTTCTCGAGAAGATTGTGAAAAAATGTCTGCTGTCGTTCTTTGAATCGACGGACGTATTGACGCCAGCGCAACACGGCTTTACGAAAGGGCGATCCTGCATCAGCAACTGGATGTACGCAAACCACCAGTGGGTATGAGCTCTTAATGACCAGAAGGATGTTGACGCGGTGTACATCGACTTTGGTAAGACGTTTGACAGAGTGAACCACGAGGTACTCCTTCGTAAACTGAGGACATACGGAATCGGTGGCACGTTACTTCAGTGGTTACACGAGTTTATTGTGGGACGAAAGTTTAGAGTACATGTCAATGACTACCTGACAGACTGGTTCCCATCGACTAGTGGCGTGCCTCAAGGAACTGTACTTGGGCCAGTACTATTTCTTATTCATATCAAGGATCTTCCGCAGCAGCTCCAGTCACCATGTGCCCCGTTTGCAGATGATTTTAAAATCTGGAGGATCAATGAAAAACAGGACGACTGCGTACGCCTCCAGCATGACTTAGAACGACTGTCAACGTGGTCCACTGAAATGCAACTCCCTCTTAACGCAAGCAAGTCGGAGTTCATCAGTATCACCAGACGTGCAGACACTCGATCATACACTTTGGACAGCCAGTTGCTCCACCCTAACACATCTGTCAGAGACTTAGGAGTTCTTTTACGACATGATATGAGATCACTAGAAAATACAGGGAAATTGTACCGTGCGGAACTTCGTATGCGCCGAGCATTAAGACCCAGTTTCTCCACATAGTTCGAAGAAACCGTCCCTCGTCTATTCATCTCGCTCATTAGACCAATCCTTGCATACGGCGCCCCAGCTTACCATCCGATAACCCAGTGGGAAACTGAAAAGCTGGAGAAAATACAGCACATCGCAACAAGCTTTCGTAAGAAAAATGTGAAAGGCTCGGACTCTACACATTATCTTACCGCCGGGTAAGAACTGACCTTTGAAGTGCTCGTCCTCGCCTGAATGGATGCTTGATTCCCAAGCAAAACCCGAACTCGCTGATTGATCAGGTTGTTGTTTGGTTCCGCACCTTCCGAAGAGGGCCGCGTATATACGAGACTGAGGGTAGTGTAGACTTGACTCAGGGGAATGTCGAACAGGTGGAGCTTCTGGATCCAGTCGAGTCCAAGCAGATTCAAATATGACAGCCCCATACTGTACACGACACCGTTGGTCCAAGCAGCGCCAAAAAGCATTTCACGTTGCAGCTCACCAATGAGATTAAATTGACCTCCTGAAGCGTTAAGTGGAACATGTGTCGTTCGGCTGATTGACGGAGCACCAATATACTGCCAAGTTTTGCTGGAGATAATTGTGATGTCCGAGGCTGTATCTAGCTGAAGACGCACTTGTTGCCCGTTCAGGTAAAGTCTGATGTACTTTTTGTGAGCATGTCCCTCAGAGTAGGCCGCTTGAACCGTACTAAAGCTGCTGGATCTATTGGGTTGCGAATGTCTAGCAGGTTTGAACAGCAGTCTGGATCGGCAGTGCGCTTGATTATGGCACTTGTGGCAAACATGTTTCAGGAATGGACACACTCGAACAACATGCCACACGTCACATCTCCAACAGGAAGTCGGGGGCTTGGGATTCTCTCTGAGCTTTTCATGGCCTGTTTTTTTGGAAGCGGTTTCTTTGAGGTGGTTTTTATTACACTAAGACTTGGAGTTGACTGTTGCTTCTCCAGCATAAGCGTGTCATGTTTGAGGTACAGCAATCGTTGGCATTCACAAGTCATGGGCTGTAGAGTTAGTTGATGGTCTTGTTAAAGTTTACTCTGCAGCCAGGTGCGAATCTCTGCATCCCGTGGGGAATGTAGGCCACAGATAAAAACCAGGCATTTGAACTGATCTGCCGTGATGAATTTGATGTCGAATTTTTCGCACTCGCGATTGACGATGGCAGCGTAAGTGACGTAGTCATCAGCATCTATCTTGGTGATATTCAGGCATTGATATCGCGTGTTGAAGATGGATGACTGCTCTCTATATATTTGTCCCAAGCATTTGACAGTCTCCTCAAAAGTGCAGTTTCGAGCGTCTTTAGGCAAAATAAAGTTGACATACCTGGAGTGCTCTGCTGTTCCAGGTTTTCTTAACAGCAATTGGACTTTCCAATCTTCATCATGGTCTCCAAGTTCAACGCGGAACACATCTTAATAACGCTTGAACAAAGCAACAGGGTGGGTAATGCTGTTAGTGATGGCGTCTACCGATGCGGACGGCTTGACGATTGTGGACAGTGAACCGGTCTGGATTGAGTTGCGATCAGCCTGAGTTGCGATGCCTCAAATTATGCTTGTCGCTGCAGCAGAATGGCCTTGAGCTCGTCAGCCGATATGGACATCTTGATTAGGGTTCAACCCGTCGCCAGCTGAAGTGTTCGTCCCTCACCTGAATGGACGCTTGATTCCCAAGCGAAAAACGAACTCGCTGCCTTCCCCTCGCCACAGGATAGAGAGAAGACCGGATCAGACGAACAGAGCAACAGGGTGCCTATTAGCGAATAACCTTTAATTATAAAGGTGAAATGGAAAGTTCGTGAATGGTATTTAAAGCGCACGTGGAAAGCTCTGGAGAGGTCAACTTACAGCAAATCAAGGAACCCCGCCCTAGCGTTAATTTGCCGCTTCTCCCGGTTGGCTGTCTGTTCGCCCCAATCAGGGAGGGTGAGTTTGGATGGCCTGCCGCGGCGATGGGGTCCTGGCTTGTTCGCATCGCGTATTCCTTCCTAACAACCTTATTATGACTCATCGAGTACTACACTTAAATCACTTCCCCATACTGCGGCCAATATTTCACCTGCAGAAACCCTGTAATATCCGAGGACGCTGTTAAAAACGCAGGGTCCCCTGCATGAACAAGGTATCACATCAGCTTGGTATAGAACGAATACTTGTAAACTTATGGAATACACTACCAGAAGGATTTATAAAGGCCGATTCTGTGAAGTGTTTTAAAACACGAATCGATGATTATTTCGGAAACCTGTGATTTTGTGAAACAATGCACATACAATACCAAAAGAAAACATCGTATACCCGGAAATGACGACACCAATACGAATTCCTAACCGAACAAGGATAAGCGATTAACTGACCGAACCCTATCGCTGACGATTCGCAAATAAATGTTTTTGATTTTTCATAACTCGATAGTGTTGTACAGAAACCTTTCTACTTGCTCTTAAATAGTCTCAGTCTCATCTCACGTAGAGTGAGAGTCTATGACAAGATTTCGTCGTCCTTCGCTGTTAACAGCGGTGTACGACAGGGCTGCCCTATGTCCCCGTTCCGCCACAATTTTGCAGTTGAAGACGTCCTGTCGAGAGTTCGGGTAGGTTACTAACAGCTCCTACCGGGCAAGTGAGCGATCGACTTAGATTATTCCGATGGCACCGCCTTACTTGACGATGTCTGACAGAACATGCAAACCACTTTAAACCGTTTGACGACTGAGGCATCTAGATACGGAATGTGCTTCGTCCCGTCGAAGTGTCAAGTGCAGTTCCAGGATTGCCACTCGCCCGTTCCCGTGCTCACTGTTGAAAGTACATAGCTTGAGCAAGTGGACAGTTTTGTTTACTTAGGCAACTGCGTGTCTGCTGATGGCACTATTGCGAAAGAAGTTTCCCTCCGCATCCAAAAGCCGTCGGCTTTTGTCAACCTGAAACACTTGTGGCGTTGTCGGGAAGGCTCCCTTTTGGTAAGGGTCGCGTTTACAATAAAACCGTTCGGGCCGTGTTGCTATATGAAAGCAAGTCGTGGCCAGTCAGCGTGGATGAGATATGCCATCTCTCTGCCTTCGACAATGGGTGCTGGGAGAGGATTGCTCGTGCGTGGTGGCAGCAACGTAGCTATAGCATTGATGTCATACGTCGTGTCTTAGGGAATGTGAGTATTCCCCTCAAAAAGCTAGTTTCACAGCGTCAGTCAGGACACATCTTGCGCGTCAGCTGAGCGTTTGCTCTATCCCGCACTTTTCGCTCATGCAGGACTTAGCTGGAAAAGACCAAGTGGTGGTCAGCCGTCCAATCGGCGACAGCATACAAAATCGTCGACTTCACGCATTGCTGCCGTTGGATTCACACGTCAGCCTAGTTGGCGATCAAAAGACGAAGACTGCCGATGGTTGGAAACAAAGCAGGATATGGTGCGCAATCGAGACCAGTGGAAATCTTTGTGTACATAATTGGTTAGATTCAGATGTTTAATGCTTAAGAATTGAAAAAGACAAAAAAGGAAAAAATTAGCATTGAAAATAACAGGATTTTTACTTCTTGCGGTACAGTAGCTGAAGGGTGTTGCTCACCTTCAGCGAATGTGCTGATAATAATGCAGCGGTAAGTAAAAATGCCCTTCCAGTGATTGCCATGAGACTGTCTATGTCTACTCGTTAGACTGTCGCTACTACTACTACTACTACTACTACTACTACTACTACTACTACTACTACTACTACTACTACTACTACTACTACTACTACTACTACTACTACTACTACTACTACTACTACTACTACTACTACTACTACTACTACTACTACTACTACTACTACTACTACTACTACTACTACTACTACTACTACTACTACTACTACTACTACTACTACTACTACTACTACTACTACTACTACTACTACTACTACTACTACTACTACTACTACTACTACTACTACTACTACTACTACTACTACTACTACTACTACTACTACTACTACTACTACTACTACTACTACTACTACTACTACTACTACTACTACTACTACTACTACTACTACTACTACTACTACTACTACTACTACTACTACTACTACTACTACTACTACTACTACTACTACTACTACTACTACTACTACTACTACTACTACTACTACTACTACTACTACTACTACTACTACTACTACTACTACTACTACTACTACTACTACTACTACTACTACTACTACTACTACTACTACTACTACTACTACTACTACTACTACTACTACTACTACTACTACTACTACTACTACTACTACTACTACTACTACTACTACTACTACTACTACTACTACTACTACTACTACTACTACTACTACTACTACTACTACTACTACTACTACTACTACTACTACTACTACTACTACTACTACTACTACTACTACTACTACTACTACTACTACTACTACTACTACTACTACTACTACTACTACTACTACTACTACTACTACTACTACTACTACTACTACTACTACTACTACTACTACTACTACTACTACTACTACTACTACTACTACTACTACTACTACTACTACTACTACTACTACTACTACTACTACTACTACTACTACTACTACTACTACTACTACTACTACTACTACTACTACTACTACTACTACTACTACTACTACTACTACTACTACTACTACTACTACTACTACTACTACTACTACTACTACTACTACTACTACTACTCCTACTACTACTACTACTACTACTACTACTACTACTACTACTACTACTACTACTACTACTACTACTACTACTACTACTACTACTACTACTACTACTACTACTACTACTACTACTACTACTACTACTACTACTACTACTACTACTACTACTACTACTACTACTACTACTACTACTACTACTACTACTACTACTACTACTACTACTACTACTACTACTACTACTACTACTACTACTACTACTACTACTACTACTACTACTACTACTACTACTACTACTACTACTACTACTACTACTACTACTACTACTACTACTACTACTACTACTACTACTACTACTACTACTACTACTACTACTACTACTACTACTACTACTACTACTACTACTACTACTACTACTACTACTACTACTACTACTACTACTACTACTACTACTACTACTACTACTACTACTACTACTACTACTACTACTACTACTACTACTACTACTACTACTACTACTACTACTACTACTACTACTACTACTACTACTACTACTACTACTACTACTACTACTACTACTACTACTACTACTACTACTACTACTACTACTACTACTACTACTACTACTACTACTACTACTACTACTACTACTACTACTACTACTACTACTACTACTACTACTACTACTACTACTACTACTACTACTACTACTACTACTACTACTACTACTACTACTACTACTACTACTACTACTACTACTACTACTACTACTACTACTACTACTACTACTACTACTACTACTACTACTACTACTAAGCTGAGGTTAGTCAGTGATCAGTTGGCGACGGACTCTTCGGTGGCTAGCTGGATCTCTGGAAAGGCTGTAACATCCATATTGGCGTAACTGTTGGCAGCCGCGTATGGAATTTTTCAATGAAGATGGACCTAGTGTTCCTACGTAGTGACGTCAACTGATAGAGCGACACAGTGGACGCATGGAGAAACTAACCGACCATTCAAGTCAGGTCAAACTGGGCAGTAAAATTGATTGTGTGTAGTGAGGCCGAGCAATCTGGTATTGTGCGGTCCAAATGCGGAAGACATGGGAACATAAAAATGTATATTTATTCCCTGATATATGATGGAAGCTATCATTTCGAAGTCATTAAAAGCACAGAAAAGCATAGAGGTATGAAAACGACAACTCACTTTCCCTTGCAAGCTACCCGATACAACCTCGGAATGACCTCCGGTTTGAGCGTGAGCAGCGACCTGAGCATGGGCTGCCACGTGTGCCGCAAGCAACGGGTCTAGGGTATCCAGGGTGTAGGAAGGAATCTTCGTCAAAGAGATTTGACTGTGCATTTCTGTCGAGGAACCAATAAAAGTGGTGGATATTAAGTTAATGCAAGTAGGTGTGAAGTGGTTCGCCTCCCGAGCCAGATACACAAGAAATGAAACATCGAAAAAGTGGCAAGAAAATACAACTACTTTAAGTGGCATACACCACAAACGGTGGGTGGCCAAAAGTATAAAGCGCCTGATCTGTAATCCGGAGGTCACCATTTCGAAACTACCTAGGTGCGTGCCACATCGCAGTATGCTCAGCCCAAGCGCAACCTGTGGTGGTTGCTTAGCAGCGAAGTGTCAGTACGGTGTCGACATACTGTTGATACCATTCAACCACATTCAGTCAATTCACATCCATAAATGCTCCGAACGGCTGGTTCGCCCATCAGGAAATCCGCATCAGAGCACGGTACTTTTGGAAAACGAAAGAATCTGAACTATGACTCAGAATATTCAGCCGCAAACATGAGCTAAGGACTATATCAGACCCCGGAAGCGGAAGCCACCAAATAGACGGGTGTGATGGAGACCGGTTCATACTCCAATGATTGGTGCGTTACAGTGGATTGGTGCCCCGAGAAAAGAGCTTGCTGCAGGCAGCATGATCAAAGATGATTGATTTAAAGAGAAGGAATGAACTAACGATGGAAAATAACTGAATAAGACTGTGTAATGGTTATTAGGTATATAAGCGACTCCATTGAACGTCTTTTCTTCTAACTTGAGTATTAACAAGCTGTTGGGGTAACCAGTGTCTCAGGCCATGACTTCAGTACGGACCTGAAATTCCTACAACTGGTTTGGCGCTACGTTTATCAACGTGGCAAGCTCGCGATGAGACACACTATGAATAACATATCATGTGACATTAGAATCTCATTCAAGCGGGAAGAAAAGCGAAACGAGTTTGCTTGGATATCGCACGGTGACAAAGAAGTAGTTTTATGGATCTGAATGAAGTATGTGAATAGACACTAATCCAAAAGTGAATGATTGCAAGGCAGAGAAGTGCCACTGGGATGATAATATCAAGATTAAGCAATAAAATGCTTTGGGCAATGGGGTAAAATTTATTGATATATCAAAGCATTGTAGACGTGAAGAACGCGCTATCCAATTCGTTGCGGATAGTAGGATAAAAAAGCTTAGCGTTTGATCAAAGGTTGCTGCACGACAACGTTTCGAAGACCAGACGGTTAGGGGAATAGGTGGGAGTTGACTCTAAACAAACCCATGCGAAAACTATCACTGCTATCACAAGGAGAAAAATCGAACCGTGCATAAGAAGTAGGCTGCCAAAATGCGTGCCGTGAGGTAGAGGTCCACTTAAGGACGTAAACATTGGTTCAATAAACCCCAAAACGCAGCATTTCCAGAACCGCTTAGAAAATCGAACTAAGTGACGCATAAACCGAAAGTGAGTTAAACTCATAACAGAGTGTGTATCGGTAAAAGAATGTATAAGAGGGCCGGCCGGAAACGGTTATCTGGTAAATATATCGAATCGGGAAGACCAAATCCGGTGGGAACAGAGCCAAAAACAGTGGGAAATTCTTAAGGGCGTCATTTGCAAATTCAGTGATAGTATATATCGCTTGGAAAAAGGAAAGCGGAAAAAATCGTGTACGGCGCCTTTATAGTACAGGACTCAGAAAATGGGTGAAAACAAAGGGAAACAGAAAACACTGATACAGGTATGTGTGGCCACATGTTCGTGGAGAAGAAACGGGATATCATGATAATCATCATCACTATCATCTTACACGTCAGCTAGAGGCGAGCAGCTCTTCGGCTAATGAGCCACAGAAACCTTTTGTTGGATGCACCTGGCCGCTTCAATACGCTTGTGAAGATAAAAACTTAAAGCAAACGGACAAAGATGGGACTTCACGGAGTAATCGCATACAACGAAGCAGAAGACCCAGAACACGGAACGCGGAGCGCGTGTTAATGCACGTGATCACGCGAGCCAAATAAACCGAGATGAAAGAGATGATCTGTGGTGGGGTAGAGTAAGACATGATTGAACTCGTGGTACGGAGAAACCGACTGGTTTTCACGTACACAACGGAATGAAACAGAACTGACGGTGCCTAATGTAAAGGCGAGAAGATGCACGCCTATCGAAAGAAAATCGTTGTGATAATAAAGAATCCTATGAAATGACAGTTTGAATAACAAACGAAGTAGATTGCATAGTAGTAAGTGTTAGGGGGAGTTAATAGTTTTGTGTAGATTTGCCGCAGCTAGACTCAGACAAACAGCCGTCACACATCCAGGAAAGTGCTAGACAGCCGTTCCGTCCCATTGGTACTCGTCAGTAGCGCGCAAGCGCGGAATTCTGCCAGATTCCAAGCCGCGACCATACTCTTGCGAATCAGCGACTTATGCCACTGAGACATGGGCGATGGCAGGGGACCGCAATAGCTGATATCTAACTGCGAGATAGCGCGGTCCATCCTCCACTGTCGTGCGTGTCATGAACGGGCAGCGGACACGGCTGGCCCCCAGAGCCATGACTTCTTTTGCAAACTGCCACCAATCAAGGCGGCATGTGAGCTACTACGGCGATTGCTGGATGTGTAGTGATTGTCTGAGTCTAGCTGCGAAGAATCTCCACAAAAAAGTAGATCGTTTGTATCAATAGTGAGTGTTTCAAGGGTGCGGGCCAGATATGCTTGTCGTCCGATCGGCATCAGAATGCGCACACTGAATGCTGCAAGACTGAATGCTGCTGAATGGAGAACCAGGACGAAGGAAAGATCGGGCTTCGGTTGAGTGTGAGGATGTTGTGACCACCGGGCAAGGAACATCAAACGTTTGGCTCAGAATCCGGTCAGATGCGACCAGCGAGCTGTTGTTGACGGTGACCGGGAAAGACACAGGTGCAGTTAAGAAACGGGACGTGGGACGATCTGTGAGCGGATGTTGAGCAGCAGAGACAGTAAAGCCAGTAGACATAGCAAGAGGGAAAGCAGTAGTGTAATCCATCCATGGTTTGTCAGTGGGCCAAAGTAGGCCAAAGTAGGCGTCTTCGGGAAGAAGGACTCGGGGTGAATCACGCCGGTGACCAGGTATTGTGTTACATAAGACAAAATGACGTAACCAATGGTGTCCCTGTATTCCATCTCATGCATCCAGATGTTAATATTCCAACCGAATCAGTCTTGCGCGCTTTCTCCCCACCCTTTTTCCGGTGTATTCTATTTGCATTCTGCTTCATAATCCTCACTACAGTTAATCACTACTACTGCCTTCGCGATGTGAGGCGTGGAGCTACAGTGTTCGGGTCATAGTGATTTAACAGAGTTGATGATTTATTTCGATTGATTCGTTGCGGCCCTCTCGCGGGGGGGATCAATATGTGTTGGGAGCATCGTCTCTAGTAAGAATCCGTGGTGCGAATGCACTCGGTCTTGTTCGATTGGCCTTTGGGGCGCATAAAATGGGATTAGTTAATGAAAGTGCAAAACAATGCGCGTGGAAAAACACAAAGCCTAAACACCGTCTTTGTGATCTTTCGTTAGTATTCACTTCCACCATGTCCCCTCAAAATGCTGCCACCCCGCGGGAGCTGTGTGCCGTGCTCGGATTACGAGACTTGCAGTCTGCAATCAGGAAAATGGAATAATACCTCGCTGGAACAAACATCAGATTATTTTGGATGGCTCGTGCGGCTAGACACACACCATACTGAACAAATGGGTCCATCACTCCGGGCAGCAACGGAAAGCACCCTCGGTTGCGCTTGCTATTTGTAATACAATCTTAGATCAATGTCTCCTAGTTCGCGCCCATTTACTGCTCATATGAGCTATTGTACATTGAGCAGTAATGAGCATCAGAAAGGATAACACGTAGTCACACTGTATGAGAATTTACCACGACTGAACAAAGATAACACAAATGTATTAGTCTACCAAGCAATAAAATCGCCAGATGTGTAAGTAAGGATATCGGAAGAAGAATTCAGGTGCCAGAGAAGATGAGAAGCTCATGACGCACAAAAGTTGTTGAAGCAATTCATGTGAATCAACCTGTGAATCAACAAAAACTAAATATACTCGCGCGGAAGTTGGATAAATATGGCATTCTAGCGAAAACCGCCGCTGTCAACACGGATTGGTCACGGGAAGACCGCGTGGCCGAATATTCAACGGCGATGGTTATTGGAACTGCGGTCCAAGTAGAAAATGCGTTGCTGACTCGAAGTGCAAACAATGAACAGTTAGGGGTTAACTAACAGTTGATGACCACGTTGAAGAAAAAATACCAAATCATGCCTAAACATTCAGCAAATGTATTCGGGATTCATGTGGATAAACGGCAATACAGCAAAGTGAGGTGACACATCAAGTGGAAATCTAGTCTATAAAAAAGAACAGTGTGGGTAAAGTCCGAAGATGTGATTCACAGTTAAAATGATGGAGAAACACGTTCTGAGTGTTCAGATAAAATGGATAGATGAAATCTTCAAATGACAAGATAACGCGGATCGCTTACATGAACAAAGCGATGACCGTTATTTACGAGGGCGAAGGCGTAGGTTAGACTACAGCTTCTTTCGAATCGGAATTCAGAACAGTTATGTGGGTTTCTAATCTAAGGGTATGATTTAGGAATGGCGCCAGTGGTGCTTGACTAAGACACCCGAGGGTAGATTTATGTTATAATGTGAGAAGGATTATCGGCAGTAACGGGAGCCGCGAGGACTAGAGCTAACCGTTCCTAGCTCAAAGCTGCCCTATGAAATGGTAGCACTTCCGAACTATGAGTGCGTAATTCTAGATGTAACAGTTAGAATAATGACAGAACTGTTAAGAAGGAACCACTTTTATCCATGCGGGTATGTACCAGGCTCCATTGCGCCATGACCAAGTTTGATAAAAAGCATATAATAGTCAGGATGCAGGTGCCTAAAAGGATGAAGAGTGGAAAAAGGGAACAAAAGCTTATAGAAGTCGGGGAAAAAATTCCGTAGAACAGTATGGCAACGGTATGTTTTTGAGCTGCTGAGAAGCCGTATGAAAACTCAAATCAAGCGAATAATAAGTGCCAACAAAGAAGAGGGAACGATTGGACTCGTTCACAAATGTGGGCCGTTTTTGTGTGACTAGTCCACAATCGGGATTTGCAAAATAGCTGGATGCGACGGAGGGAGCGCGAGCATTGATGGGCTGAAGCATCAAGGAAGAAGAACTTAAAAGATCCAATAAAATTCTCCGAAGGAAATAGCTATATTTTGAAGATATATTAGTATAGACTAGTAAGCATTATCATGTCATTACTGATCTGATCAAGGAGGCGCTTGTGAAATCCATATCACAAGAGGCGATAGGCAAGAGCTCGTCCTTAGTCATGCTCTTGAGCTATGAATGTGAAACGGCTACCACTATACGACCGTGGTAAGTAAAAAGAAACGGGGATCAGATGGACCAAATCTTAGAGTGATTCGGGCAGCCGTGGAGACTATAGGACACCGTACCCTGAGAGTGCAGCACGAAGCTAGGTGAGTGAAGAGATTGACTGATCCACTACCGTGTTGTCCAGCCAGGAAAATGAGAACAGACACAGTCGTGCTGAGGCTCAAAGCAAGTGCGCTCGATAGCGGCGACGGCACGGCTTTCATAGAAAAAACAGTGTCAAACAATGCCCTGAGTTGATGACACACTGGTTTTGTTTGTAGCGTCGGCGATATGAATTTCAGTTGGTCTCGTGAATTGGACTGCTAGTTTGTCACAATATATGCCAGAATGCTAGCTCTTGACCGGCTGTTGGCCGCCAGCACTCGCTCTGATGAGATGTTTGCTCCTACTGATTGATCGTTTACAAGCCCATGCACGATGGCTTAGGGTCAATAGACCTACTGCACTCACTGGCAATTTAGCAGAATTTGGTGGAATGACGACCTGCTAAAAACATTGACCCTCAGCGGCAAGTCTCGCAGGTGGTGTGTTTTGAGTCATTTTGGACGAGAGGAATAGACATCACCCTCGATGTTCCCCGAGCCTTTCACAATATGTGGGCGTTCACGCTGGACTGAGGTGCAACTCGGCTACATGAACCATCAGTCCTGTTGAACACTCGCCCCGTTTCCTTCGCTGCGTAAAAATAAAGTTCGATTATGGTCAGATACGTCATAACGCGAGTGTCGATGATGTCATTTGATGTGGCGATTTCGACGAGGGCTGTGTAAATAATTGTTGGGACGAAGTTAAGAGCAATAGTCAATATGCACAATGAAACACGAGACCCTAATCATCACTAGATTGTCCGAGTCAGAAAACTGTATCACAACTTTCGGGAAATCGGGTAATCACCGGGAGCCAGAGCAGAATGTGCTAAGCTAACTATTGAAATAATATGT
Source organism: Dicrocoelium dendriticum (assembly GCA_944474145.2). Classification (NCBI taxonomy): domain Eukaryota; kingdom Metazoa; phylum Platyhelminthes; class Trematoda; order Plagiorchiida; family Dicrocoeliidae; genus Dicrocoelium; species Dicrocoelium dendriticum. The sequence continues at coordinate 65,907,049 of OX104070.1, read as the reverse complement.
ACCGCGCATATAGCTCCAGTTAACAAAACGTGATAGTGCAGCGAAAAAAAAGCGAAAGATATCGAACACAAGAATGCCATCGATCTCATCACGACTGTGACATAGTGGCCTAAATAGCTGACCGCTGGTGTAGTCCAGCTAGAAGAACCAATCAAAGAGGACGGTATGCGCCAGTGTAATCCAGCCATCTGGTAAACATCATGCCTCTTTGTTTTTTTTTCATCGTGTGACAACATAGGGATTAACCCAAGTAGACCTACCTACCTACTAAATCACAACAATGATGTAGATGGTGTAGGTGCAGACAACCCAGGATTATCAGGATAGGGTCTTATGTTCGCTTCACTGCCTTAACTAATGATCCCAAAGGATATGAGCGGTGAAATCTGGAACTTGATCTCCAAACACAAACATATGTGTAGCGCCCTCAAATAGTGAAGAATCGAAGCAAATTCATACACATCTGTAGGGGTAAATCGAAACGTTTAGCATCTTGCTAGCTCCGAAGCTACGGCTAAGTTGCAATCCAAGCTAGAAAAATGGTAATACCACGTTAAGATTACGAAAAATACACTAAATATCACATAGAAGATGGTAATTACTAGTCCGAAGAGTGACACCATGGCTGGAAAAGCGTGGGGCGTGACCAGTTTAACTCAGTGGGATATGAGGACTCGATAGCTATAATGCAGCGTTGAGACTCAGGTTGTCCGCGTACGTAATAGGGTTGACGAAAACAGTTAAATGGAATGAGAAAATAACTGTATTAAGCTATGATTTGCGATATCAGGAGAAACTTATGCACTGGGGCGATTACGTAAGTCGTTGGCACATGTTCGCTTTGTAGACACAACGTGGACGTATCACGGAACCTGGGGTGATCAGCTACTTGTAGCGGCGATGATCCGGAGGCCCAAGTACCGTTGTTATCGGCCAGCGAAGAAAAGTCAAGGATGGTCTTTTCCAAGGCTTCCGATAAACGCTGCTTGAAAGTTGTATTGTCTGTTTGTGAATTATTTCAGCGTACTTATACCGGCTTCTAGAGCAAGGATGAACAAGGGATCCGTGGCATTGCTTAGATTATTCACGGGACAGTCCAAGGAGCAAAACAGCCGTTGAACAGCAATTTTCAGTATGAAGCAGCAGCCAGTTCGAATAGGTGGGGGGCGTGACAGAAACGGAACTCAGTATAGACTAGATGACGTTTCAAGCCACTAGTTAACATTATGCCAAATATATTGGAATATGTATCACCAAAGATGTGCAACTGAAAAGAGGTGGTCCAGAAGAAAAAGGGCTAAGACAGTAGATGGTGAATCCACGGACATCAGGAAACATTGAATCGGTTTGGGCGGACAACTTAGTGCCGCGTCTATCGGCGAGTGCTACGCTGATGAGCACAAGGAAGGAGAGATCGGTAAAGGAAAGGAGCACAATCGCTTATACATTCTTTAACTGTCCAAAGGTTACGGCAACAAGAGGGCGATTGCAACGCAGTTAGCCAAATCTGATTATGCCTGGCACACGATTTGCACTTCGGATGTGAGAAATTCCCCTCATATACAGAATTAAGCGATTATGATAAGGATAATGGAATAGTTGGCCATTCATGAACAACAGGAATGTCCTCAGAGAGGCATCTTCGACCCATCTCTTTCGTTAGAGTGAGATCAAACCGACAGGGCACTTGCCTTTTTCCACTTCCTTGCTAGAGTGACGCTTGCCAATGTCGGCCAGGGAGCGAATCAAGGGCAGCGTAGTTGCTCCACGGCCTCGTAAACGCAAATGCAGATGGACGTGTCGACGTAATAGGGTGTCGACGAGGCTGTCACGAGATTCTGATGGTAGCAAATTCTCGGAGACAAGGACGTTGACCACGAGGTCTGAGAAAATAAGGCAAGAACAAGAAAACGAGTCAGTCAAACGATTCAGGAATCACGAAAAACGTTTACATGTATGTGAGCTAAACGAGATAGAAGGTCAAGATCGGTGGTTACTGGTCTGAGCAACAAGACATCTTATTGCCATGGAAACAGGAAATAGCAACGCGGTAAAAGGCCTTCTAAAGAGCGTTGGATGCTGCAAAACTAGCCGGAGTCAGCTAAGTGGTGAGGGGACAGTGAGAGCAGCTGTCGCTGTGAAACGAAGGCACTCGGTTTTCTGTCAATTAATCAGCAGAAACAGCGACAGCGTGCACTACGGATGCGTCGACAACAGCTGGAACGTGAGTGACCGCCGGAGAAGCGCAAGACTGGCGACTGCTTGGGGAGTGCAAGGAGTGGAAATGGATCAGAATCCAAGTGCACCAAACAGTGAATTGTTACGAGAGTCAGCGGATTGGGCACAAGCGACAGGGAATCGATGGTCGGCACTTCAGCGCTACGCCCTCCTTCTTCTGGCGTCACCAGAAAGTTATCCGCATAACTGGCGCACGGTGCGAGAACAGAGACTATGTCCGGTTGGATATGTAATCACTGTACAAGAAACGAGTGCACTAATCCCCCTAATGGCTGGTGCACGTGGGGGACCTGTGCAGAGTACAATTTCGGTGCATTTGTACACCGAATTGCAAAGCCAACGCACCGGATGAAAAATGACAGCAACAGCGACGAGGGACAAAGGGAAGAGAGGGTTGCATGTGTTAAAGAATTCGAACAAGAACAGAAAGTGTTAAGGAGATAAATCTAGTTACCAGCTAGTTTGCAGCAGGAATTACCATTCCGAAAGCAGCAGGCGACGAAGCGTGAAGATAATAGAGAGCATTGAATAACTGGTAGCTGGGTCGCGGTAACCCGGTAACTGACACCCTTGCTGTAGCACTTTTTAATAGATGAGAAACTGCGGTCTTTTTCTGACATTTCCCGAAATAGACCGAAGAAGTAGCGGAAACACAACGAATAGGCGGGTACGCCAACTGACAACTGATAGATATATGGTCAGTAGACCAAGGAGACAAACTGAAGTGGGTTGTAAAGCACCGTATTTCGCCGAATATACGCCGACATTTTAACTGCGGACAGTACACCTGAAATATCAAACTTGTCCAGAGTCGTAATTTATTATACTAACCGGCCCCAAAAAATATCAACAAAAACTAACGAAATAGTTTCATCATTATTTTGACGTCTACAGAAATGAAATGCTGTCAAAAATATCATCGGCTTTTATACGGTACTATACGGTACCCAGCAACGAACAAGCGTGAGACGTATCCAAACCACTCAAACACAGTTGTCATTTGACAATGATTGGGTGAAGGCGGCAACGCCGAGAACGCGGATAGTTTACTCGCTGACATGCTTTAAAACAATGATGCGTTATACAACCCAGCGTCGAAGCGTAAACTGGTCAACCCAGGGAATGTCAATTCGCGAATTTTGTCCCAAGCGCCTGGTGGCATTGCCACTGTCACAATCATCAGCAAAAAAGATTACGACAGTCATTTCCAACTGCGTATCGGTGAAATAGTCAGAGCGTACTTTTGATTTCGACTGCTGCTTGGATCCTGGTAGCGAAAAACAGCGATAAGTGTTACGGGCAGATTCATCATCTTCGGAGCTAACTGGTCTGTAGGAGCAAAGTACCAGTGGTCAGGTATTGTCACTGTATCGATTTAGTATGACGACCGCTGCGCTTGGAAGGTCAGTTTTTCCACGCAATGCATGCGAACCACAAACACAGCCAAAAATTGTAGGTAAATACAATCGAAATGATGATACCTGAAAGAACCTGGCTCTATATTCGTTGACGGCTAAAAGTAGAATCAAACAACAATCAATCAACAACAGCAGTACATCCGCCATTTGAACTGATGCTTCGCTGCCATACAACCATGATGACCTATGAAATAAAGAATAAGAAGAGGGAGAGAAGGGAAAGTTACCATTAAAACCTTAATGCCCTAAGCAAACATTCAGGGTCAAGGCGCCTACACCTTGCATGGACAACATGCTGTCACAAACAGCAGGCTAGCGTGCAAAGATAAGGCGACATCTGCGAGACAGCTTCCTTGCGGATTTCACTGCCACGCGTCATAATCAGCCATTACCCCGCAGATAACTCAGCACCAAACACACTTTAAACAGACAATCCGATTAGGAGACGGCAGCAGACGCGCCACTGGTGTCGGTTGCGAGCCATGTCCTGTAAAGTCTCGAGCCAAGCACAAGGTGAGTCACGTGGACTCCAACCCGGAAGGCGAGACGGACCAACGGCACCCAGTTTGGTCGTCAGTGTCTTCATTTCCCGCCGCCAAGTCAAGTTCTGTCCACCTCGAGCCTTGCGCTATCCGACACCTGGTAGACTGAACAAGGCCCTCCTAGGTAAGCGGTGGCCAGACATTCGCAGCACGTGCCCAAGCTAATGCAACTTATTCAGTGTTATCTGTTGTCCTAGGGAGCTAGCATGATTATCACCACCTAGTACTCGCCTACGCACATCATCATTGCGGACACGTTGGTGCCATCCGACACCAGCAATGCTTCGCAGACGATGGTCAGATACTTGAAGGCGCATCAGATCTTCAGTCCGAAGGGGCCGAGTCTCCTTCCAATAGAGCAGCACGGCCCTCACTGTGGCCTTGTATAAACGGCCTTTCAGACGGAGGGAAACTCCCTTCTGTCGCCAAAGATGCCGCAGGTTCAAGAAAGCAGCTCTGGCCTTTGCAATGCGTGAGCTGAGGTCAGTTACTATGCGCCCATCGTTGCTGATGCAGCTGCCAAGATAAGTGAATTGATCAACCACCTCGAGTTCCTCGTTAGCAAGGATCAAGGGGTTATAAAGTGGCGCGTGGTCCTGTAACAACACTTTGCACTTTGAAGGTACAAAACGCATAACAAATAATGGGACCACTCTAGATAGGCTATTCAGGGTTGATGGTGTCACCGCAACATGGTCGAAAAGCAAGATGACATCGTCCGCATAATCAGGATTAACTAACCTTTCACCAGGCAGTACTACAACGCCTACATTGTGAGATTCCCCAAGGGAACACTCCATGATAGAATCCACCACGAAATTGAACAAAAACGAGGAAATCGGAAAACCCTGACGAACGCCACTTGTGGTCGGAAAGCTACCGACAGTTTGCCGTAGACCCTGACGCGGCCTGTAGTGTTCGAGTATAGAGCACGTAGGGTGTTCACATATTTCGTGGGAACACCTTTCCGCGCAAGTATTTCGAACAGAATCGATCGCACTCTTGAAATCAAGGAACACACCTATTATCGGTCTACAGTAAGCGTGGCGCTGCTCTAGCACCTGCCGCAAAGGTCTATACAAGCACGCCCTGGGCAGAAACCGGCAGCTCTTCCTTAATCCGAGATTCCCGTTCCACAGTGTGGCGACAAACGAGAATCGAGGCCAGTAATTTTGTCCCAACTGGCTTTAGGCTAATACACCTGTGGTTAGAACAGTCTGTGCGACTGCCCTTTTTGTATATTGATACTATAATCGATTCGCCCCAATCAGCCGGGACACTCTTTTCATTACAGATATATTCGAATGGGGAGGTCAGTGCTTTGCAGAGGACCGCACCTCCAGCCTTAAATAGAGCAGGTGAGAGGAAACCCAGGCCAGTGGCACGAAAACGATTGAGGACTGTGATCGCGTTTCGGACCTCGGCCTCCGACGGAGGCTCTAAACTAACCGTCCATGGCTCGTCCTGCATCACCTGAGTAGGAAGAATTCCGGGAGCAGGGGGCCAGCTGAACTGATCTTGAAAGCCTTCCGCCCAACGTGCCATACGGCGCTCCTTATTGTGCATCAGCACACCCGCGCGGTCTCTGATTGTCTCACTGACGCCTGGTTTTCTGGGACCAATGGTGCGAATCAGCTGGAAGAGCTTGCGGTAAAAACTTACTGCTCCTACCTCCTCCATTTCTTGAGCCCAAGTGGTCCAGTAGGCTTCATTGTCAGCACGTAGGCTCCGCTTTAGTTCGCGCCTAATAGCCCGCCCGGTCACATGGTGCTCAGAGCCAGCCGGGAGGTTTCTTCTAAATTCCAACAAGTTCACCGACCTCTCGGATATCTAGTGACTGGTACGGTGACCACTGATAGTGCCACAAGCAGATGCTCCTGCGTCGTGCTTGGCGGCCGAGATCCTATTCCGCGGAAGCTCAGTGTCATTAGGACAAAACAGCGAAAGTTTGGTACGCAGTGCGTCGTGATAGGCTTGCCTGACCGACGGTTGAGACAATTGCTCAATTGCCAATCGTAGGGGACGCTTGGTGCGCCTCCCGGTAAAGTTCATGGAGAAAGGACAGCGTACCAAGCCATGATCAGAGTTGGCGCAGGTATTCCAGTACGAGGCACAATCCAGGATGGAACCACGCCACCTGTAACTTATGGCTATGTGGTCAATTTGGGTCCATTGCTGTCCAGCTACAGGAGAACGTCAAGTGGCATTTCGGCGCCCGCTATGTCTAAAAAAGTGCGACTAAGAAACAACTGGTGCTCCGCACACAGTTGTAGCAGACGCTCGCGGCTGTCAGTCCGTTCGGAGTTAAGCCCATAATTACCACCCAGCTGAGCTTCTGAAGAGCTCAGACGCCCTACTTGTGCGGTCATATCCCCTGCAAGTACTATTGCGGCACAGTAGCTGAGGTATTGGGGCACAGTAGCTGAAATGTTTCCCACCTCTAGCTGACGTGTATAATGATGACTGCAAGTACTATAATATCTGAACTAGTAGCACGGTGTAGTAGTGCGTTTAGTTCGTGATAGAATGTCATTGACAGCAGTTGAACTCCAGTCGGTGGAAACATAAGCGGAAATCACAAAGAAACAGCGTTCTGACTACTTCGTGAATCAACGTTAGTTGATGTCGTCGAACGGGCTGCACATAAACGGATGTTAACAGCATAATGTTTCCCACCAAACCGTGTGCTGATGTGTTCTGCAAGAGACCCTGTTATTGTATACCACTCTAACAGCAGGCACTTTGACTCTGCTACAGAGCCAGAGGAAGAGAACCACCGGCGAAGTTTTTCGGGTCTCCCGACGGAAATTCTCGTGTATGGCTAGGATCAAGAAAGCTGGCTGAGTAAAGCGTAAGGAACAGTGACCTAGGCAGCTTAAGTGTAGTCATATGGATTCCAGCACGATCAACTGTTCCAACAGCCACAGTCGAAATTCGTCCACAAGATGGATAGAGCAGTAGACCTAGACAACCCTACTCCTCGTCGTGATGAATGTGTCTAACGGAATCGCGAGTCATGCGGTGTGCAGAGCGCTAGCAGGTACACCGTGAGAGTGCACTGTGTTTCAGCCGTTTGAGCGTGGGAAAGCGAGATGCACTTTGACGTCAATTCCGTTGCTTAACCGGAGCATGACCCACGGGTAGTGCGGAACGGAGTACACCTACCAAGTAGGTATTGCGCACCCCAGCTCCCCCCCCCCAAGGTGTGATCGATTACCAGTGTTAGGCCCCGGTAAAGTGCATTCGTGCGAAACGGGTTAGAATCCCAAGGCGGTTCTGCTTTTGGTCCAAGCATCACATGGTCGATGAGTTGACAATAATTAGATATCCAAAACAAACCCGATCGAAGTAGTCTAGTGGCGGATAAGATAGGACAGCAAGTGAGTTGACTGGTCAACGGGAGAGTGCGATAGAGATGTTATATCGAAACCGAACGACAAACTTTGATGGCGATCATTAAGGGGAGTACCCACCAGCATGAGATCATGTGCACAACGAACATCCACTAGCTATTTACAAAGGGGACAATTGGCTCGAAGAACCAAGCATAGTGTGTCCTTCGCGTGCCCGTTGAGACGCACGATGTAGATCTACGATAACCGGCTGTAAATTTGCTCTATTCGGTTAGGGAATAAGAAGGTATGCGGATGGCAGAAACGAATTACGCCATCGTCGTGACTGAAATCCCCCGTTCGAGTTAGTACGATTTGACCTCGTCGTTTTAATAATACTTCTCATACGGAGAGTTAAAGAGAGCTCTAGCCTGATCTTGACCATCCGTAAGCAGACAACAGGGAATTAAAAGCAACCACGATGCGTAGTGCAACAGACAGAGACATAACGACTATTTAACTCGCTGCAGCCGCTTGTTTCTGTGTCAATTCAGGGGACAAGAATTAGGAACGGTGCAGTTTGATGTTAGTTCACCATTCGAGTGAGAGACATTTGTATGAAACGGATGAAGTTCGATAAGGCCCGTAGCCTTGATGACCACAAGCCTTCCCTGCAATGCGAGAGGGCGGGTTCGAGTCTGTGTAGAGGACCGGGTGATCCTCGAAGTATCATTAGCCCATCTACAACTGGTGGTGGCCGCGCGGCAGCGAAGCACCGGTACTGCATACCGGCGTACTGCTGATGCCATTTTTGACAAGGTATTTGAATATTGGGTGTCGCTCACCCGAAAAGTCTACACTCCACGACGTGTTCCGACCTTATTTGATATAGCCAGTTAGAGAGAACAGGCATCAAACGAGAAGGCATTGTTAGGGTGATGGAAATCTGATAACCCTTCAGTAGACTTCAGGGCAGTCACTGATGCACAATCCGTACAACTCACGTGGAATGTAACATTGCCTCATAACCGCAATTTTTGTAGCATCGTGAATGGGATCGAAAATAGAAGCAGTGGTTTCATTCTGGTAGGTCTCAGAAATTACAAAAAGGAAGTAGATCGATGGTTGTGTCTGCTCATTTGAATGTGAAGGTGCTGCCGGGTGCAGCAATTACTTAGCATGACAATACCAGCGTGGCTTGAGGTGGACAAGTGACGGATTTAGTTGATGTTCTGATGACCAAAGCCACAATGCACCGTACATCACAGACCAAGCGAACAACAAAGGATGGCCACCGAAATAACTGATCGATTCCCGCACCCAGTTACATACTCGTCTTGGTGGTCAAATTATTGAATTTGCCCCGCATATCAGAAGAAAACGCGTGTTATCTAAAGCTACGATGAGCTTCAACACCACGACGCGGTCGGGATACCAACGATACTGCTGTAATTAGTGAATTTCCGCTAGGTCCCACGGGGGAGGCCGAGCCACACTGTTTGCATTAAAGCTCGATGATTCAAGGTTTCTTCTCAACCGATGTTGGTTGTTTGTTTTTCGTTCGCTTTTCTCCTTTGCACTTCCATTTTCAACTAATTCCATTGTAAAGACGAGGGATTTGTAGTGCCAACAACCACATTACGTAGGGTAGGGCTATAACAAACAGGATTGAGGCGCAAGGTTTCAGACAGTTATAATCCAATATCAGAATGTTTCCCAAAAGTAACCAGTTCATTTCGATAGGGATTGGTTGTTCCGATGTCATTCCAGAAGAATCCGCACGCGATAATACTGTGCCACATATCGCGTCACACGACGAAAAGTCATTACAAAAGCGTATTCGGAGGAGCTGCGACACATGCCTAACCGTGGCTGATTTCTCAGCAACTTTTCCAACTGAGGAACGACGCGGACAAAGTGTGACGTCGAGAGCACGGCAATGTCAAACACTCTACTGAGGTGAAGTCCTCCACGCTGCGCTGCGCTGGTGGACTTCTTACTAATTCAAGGTGAGGATTCCCGGATCCAAACACGTATAGGTGTTTTGAAAACGGTAGGGGACGCCACCGTTGAATCGACAGCAACAGCTGGTCACAGATTATCTGCGAAGTGCCAGTCCCCATCGTATTCGTATGACCATTGGGAAAGGTAACCGAGAGCAAAACGCCTAGCAGGGAAAAGTAATGCATAATGGGGCAAAGAAAGACTTGTCACATTTGATAAGCAGGACAGATTCCAAGTCAGACTGCGATGGGTGAAGTGGCGGATGACAAAGTAAATAAGGATCGGATAAGTATTTTTGACATGTATCTCCTATAGGCTTTAACAAACTACACCGCTGGGTTACACGGTCAGATGAACAGTAATTGCGGCACGTGTCGTTGGGGATGTTAACCGTAGACTGAGAGATAAACATCACAGCGCACGACATCACCATATGTCATTCCGTGAATGGTGAATGTTTAGCATGGAAACTAGAAGCCAATCTGCCAAGGCTCTGTCCATCAGTAGGCTAGTTAATCCGGGTCACTAAAGCAACCCTATAGTCGGATAATAACAAGTGACCAGCACTTGGCCGTGTGAGTCGACAAGTTAGCCCCACTTGTAGTAAGATAGGATGAAGACAGCGATGTAGTTTTAAAGTACGCGTTGGCACCAGTTAGATCATGTTTATTCACGCTCAACAAAGCAAACATGAGATCCCAAGGATGACCTTCACCTCCGGCCTCGTGCACAGCACCGGAAACCAGCTGACACCGATGGAAAGGTACACTACGATTAATTTAAAAATACAGGTAAATGTGCATATCGCAAGTAAGCCAATGACGAAGGTGAATTTGGTTGTAAAATTCAACCCTAGTAACCATGATCTCAGAAAGGTGAACAGGTGGAGCGACTCTCCTAGAACCAGACTGTTAGGAAACCAATTTACTTACGAACAGATGTCAGCGTTCGGACTACCGGAAGAGGTAAACAAAAGGTGGGGGCATATTAAACTGGTTCGTTTGGTTGTCCTAGCCTCCAAATGGTGTACAGTTGCATGTTAACTCCCTGACCATCTTCATGCAAGATGCGCTGGTTGGCCAAAAGAACATCGAGTTGGTCGTTGGTTTCGATCCGCTCATGTGGCGTGGTCATCTCAATGGGTATTAACGAACATGTGGGGATATGACGGCGCGGCCTTCGAATCCAGATGTTGCTGATGTCAATGGAAAATTGTTCTGCGCTACACTTGGTGGAAAGTCTCCCCCGAGGGTGCATAAAGATCATCTTGACATCACTTGACCTCAAGAAACGTTGGATTAACACAGCATTAGCCGTACTTAGTATAGAACGTCATTTTAAGGAGCAATGGTAGACAGAAGAGCGGATGCAATCTCGAACGTAATCACGGGCATCGTGAAATAGAATACTATAATAGCTAACGCATGTTTGGCAACTAGCCAGGTGACAGTGGAAGGAATTGAAGTTTGTGTACCAAGCATACAGATGAAATCGAAATAACGTAGTAAAGCACATACTACAAGCATGCGTGTGTGTTCAGGCACGTACCAGCAATCTGCTCCATTGAGTACGCCTCCAGGTTGAGCATAATCACCGCATTGGCCAGAAAATTGCGCAATTCAAACAGCGAGAAGAGAGATAAGGTGGCCACATGAGGTTTAGACCAACGTTCACCACTCTCCTCCACATCCTCCTCGAACTTGATCCACCTGGATGATTAAAAGAAAGCGCGTCTTTCACTAACAGAGTGACGCCGTGGAGAGGAAAAGCAAGAGGACCGTAGGCGTGGACGACAAACAGAAAACCAGATGGGTGCAAGCCGCCAAGTTAAACCGAGTGGTTAGGATAACGACAGACGCTAAATTAAAAGAAACTAAACAACGAATGTTGAGGCGACATAACTGAGGGGGAGCACAGGCGAATAAATAAAAATAAGTCACCATAACGTTCGTCTGCATCTGGTCGGGATACGGATGATTGGCCTAGGGCTCGACAAACATGTGGTGGGTGCTAGCGGACTCGAACCGATCCAAACGATCGAACTATCCGTAAGTGAAAACATGTGGGTGGCACACCGAGTGTATACGGAAGGGATATGGAGCAACCGGAAGTCATAGCCATAGGAAATGAGAGATACGCCCACACGCGTCTTGCAAGTGAACGCACACAATCAAGTTCGCGTGAGCGGTTCAAATTAGAACAGATGTTCGGAGTGCAGAGAAGAGGGTTAAATTCAGACGAGTCTCTGGAATCTCACTGTATCAATCGTCGTTCCCTGAGCTTCATGTAATAAAGGCATCCGCAGTATGCCGGTACAAAGTACTGACGCTTCGATGCCGTGCAACCACCACGGGTTGCACGTGGGCTAAGGATACTACTACTGCGAGGGTCGCCCTGTCCTTACGCAGGTTCGAACCGGCGCCGTCAGATTACAAAACAAGCTACGGGCCGGCCTATGTGTGATAAGGACGGATAGAAAGCGAGAAACGCTACAACACCAACCCTCAACAGTCCCATATACTTGAGAATGACACTAAGTCCATAAAGGTGGATGAATTATGTAAAATGTATACAACGACAACACCAGTGTTATCGGATCATCCACTGTGAAGGAGGCTCCGTGTGGTAACACCACAAAGCAGCACATATACAATATGTGAACCGCTAACTGCTAGTTTGATCGCGGCTTAAGGAGCTGGCGACAGGGAACTCACTGAGTAACATGGCATTGCGACTCTCCCCATCATAAAGAAGTTGTGAACTGAAGGAAACCGACAACGAAGAGGAACGTTGACACTAGGCAACACCAAGTGCTCACGCATTGGATGCACAGCCAGCGATAAAAAAAGGCTGAACAGCACTTTCACCTAAATCACAGCGCCAACTGAGAATCCGAGGAGCAAGCCGAACACACAGCGGGTACCCCAGCCAGAAAATTACTGAGTGGTAAGTAAAGCGAAGGCGCTTCCATGCGATAGTACCATAACATAGATAAGTATAATACGAAGAAAGAGGAAAAAGAATACGTGAAACTGTGGTCATGTGTGTAGAGTTCTACAACCCATCCGCCATTGAGTGCAAATTCGTGGTCCTTGTGACTCCAATTCGGGAGCCGAGCGGGCCAGTTCAAGACTAACTTTGGGATTAGCGCTTTCAAACTTTGGACCTAAAACATTCGTTGGCGACCATACTTTTGTCTTCAAACGAGTTTTGCGTGCACAAAGGCTACGGCGAAGTGGGTGCTGAACTGGCATGTAAAGTACATGCCAGAGCCCTCGAACCATGTGCAGTGAAAGTACGCAACTCAACGGCTCGAAGAACTAATCAGAAATGAAAATCCCTTAACGAACGTCATCAAAAGTAAACCATCAGTACTCCTGAAGGCAGATGTGACTGAAAAACACATGACTTCTGAGTACTATTTGCGCGGTTGGCGAAGCCTAGCAACCATGGAACAGGAGCGCTCTTTTGGATTTAAGACTCGGATATTCGTAGATAGACTGAGGTCGCAGATGCTAGCAAAATTAACCCAGGCCTTGGATACGGACAAAAAGACCTCATCCATTAAAACATCAGCGCTAAGTAAGCTTGCGAGAAAAACGAAGATCCATGTGTCGTAGTGGACAAAGGTCGTAGCCCCACGGTAAGTTGCAGTGACGATAAAATATGCACTATACGCCCACGTTAAGTTCGCGACTACGGGTTGACTTTGCGATGATAGTCCGCCCACGAGCGCCACCTGACACAGCAGGTTGTCGCCAAATTCGTCAGTGACCACATGTGTGGTTGCGATTTGATCACGCTCCAAGATAGATAGAAGAGGAGATGAGCAACAGAACTGCCATGTGCATACCAGTTAGTGCATGAGTAACTATCAATATACCTGGCAGACCAGATCACCCTTTAACTCCAAAAATACCACGAACCAAATCGCGAGCGGTTTGCTGTGATGTATTTTATCCGATAGAACCGTGTTGACTGCCCCTGCAAAGCATTGTGAGGGAATAGAAATGTCAACCACAGTTGAAAATTGTATCAATGGCACGTTGCGGTTATTAACTGAGAGACATATAGAATCTTTTTGCAGTTACAGAGTAGTGGAGGAGGTTAAGTAAGGAGTATTTTGAAACAAAATAGTTTATTCGTCCAGGTTAGCGTTGGGGTTTCGTATACTGTTGCGGATAACCAGACAGGTCAATCGGAAAGCGTGAACAAATGCTTTGACCGATGTTTTCGGTAGATGCTTACGGTTTTGAACGACTCCGTTGGCTAGACAAAAAACACGCCTATCGATTCATGGGGCCATTAAGCGATAAAGCGGTCAATGGAAAAGCGCCAGTCACTCTATGGACGCGGCAGGCAGATGCTTCTGCAGATGTTTCTGTTAGCCACCAGGTAACCCACACCAACACACATCAGGACTGCATGCAGTTTCACACAGATTGGAACACCGAAATCATGTGACACCATCAAAAGCGACCAAGGTAGGAATTCAGGGTTGAGAATGGCAAAATGCGGAGGGGATGGTAGACGAGTTCACAGTAAGCGGGAAGATGGAGCGTGAAGGTTCACAGTCACTAACATAAAGAAATAACACGGAGAAACATTACGGTACTAAAACCGGGAAGGACTCGGCGTGGATGACAAACGACGAGAGAAAATAATGTTGGGAGTCCACAAATGAAGCGAATGAGCCTTCTGAGCTGCGGGAGGAATCTTATGGCAATGGCACGACGTTTGACTCGTTTGTAGCTATTATGGGCCCACAACAAGTAAACACCCTCAAGACGGTCAATCTATGGGAAAACGCTTGGTATCTCGTGTGAACCAAAGTTGCAGCTTATCTGGCCAATGGTGTACGGCATTCAAAGTAACTGAAGGCGTCCAATTCGCCACAAGAAAGTCCGTTTTAACAGTTCGACGTTATTGTGAAATTTGCATGAAACCCACCGGTGTCCCACTGGAATGTTTGTTAAAGCGTAGCCGCGTGTGTTGGCTAAGCCATGTCCTCCGTATGCCCGTTGACAATCTCCTCGGTGTGAATCATACCCTGTTGCTGTGCAGAGAAGCTCCTAATCTATGGCGTAGCGAAAGACTTGATCAGGCTAGTAGGTTCCGTCTTAGTGGATAGCCGTTCACATCAGTGGTCAGAGACCCCTTCGAAAATGACGCAGTTGCACAGTCAGTGGTGATTCTGCACTCTGTTCCTTGGAGCTAGCTATTAATATCCCATCCCGAATGATTTGATTTGCTTCTTCGTCCACTACTTTTCCGTGTAATATGCTTACGTTCTATCTCAACTCTCCCACCACCATTGTTACTTACTGTTATCCTGATGATGTGGATCGTGGGAACTAGGTTCACCGCAGATCGTAGTTGTTCACCTGAAGTGAACTGATGGGAGGCGACGACCATCGCATTCCGTGTCCACAAACATACAAGCCGTGTGGGCGTAATCGTACCATCACCGTCATGGAAGGCCAATTGTAATCATAATGTCTACCTTTGATCGCACCTCCAGTCACAGCAGTGGACGCGCTAGCAGGAGAAAGCTAAGTTCAGTTTAGTACCTAGGTGCGGTGAATCCAGTTGTCTTGGTACATTTCAACGAAATAACAATGACAACAACCAGACAGAAGGAATGGCGAAGTCGATAAATCAGTAGGTGGAATGGTCAAGGGCTCAAAGTAAAGAGTTAGGTAACAAAACAAGGAGACTAAAAACGAGAAGGAAATTTACAAGAAAGAGTTGAAGAATGTTAAATGTTGCCCGACCGCTTTCGCACTTACCTGCATTGATCAGGCAGAGATGATAGCACGACTACGAATCGAATCCAGAACCTTTGGGATGTTAACCAAAGCCTGCCACTGAATAGAGGCGGCCATCTTGAAGTATTTCCGCGTGATTGGATTGTGGCAGCCAATTCTAATCGGGACCAGTGATCAAATTGACCTAGTTCACTTCAATTCGATTGACACTTCGATTGACATTGCGTGTTGCGATCCACTTACACAAGGAATGCTTCAAAATGACCCACATTTACACGAATTACCGTATATTAGCAAAGATAAGCCAGACAGTATGACTTTGCAACACCAAATGCATACAGTGGTAAGTTCGTATATCAAGCGACCCCCCAAAAATCTATCGGTAAATGTTTTCCGTCATGTTTTCCCCCACATTATTGAGTGTGATGGTGTTAGGTTCTACATATTCCAGTATGTTCCTGTTACCGTCATCCGTCGTGACCATAGAAAGTGCAATCTAACGGGGATTTGCGTCACAAAAGTAACGTGTATAGTAATAGGTACGCCTAGAGACTGTACTAAAAAGTGGAGCACTTTAAATTGCCGAGTGGAATACCGTCCATCACTAGCGGGTTGTGCTAAGGGGAGATAGGAGCAGAGGTATGCAGTGAATTCTTGGGTGGATTTTGCACGTGACGTTTATCAACATGCCGATAACCTTTGCCTAAGCCGACCTCCCATTAGAGAAATGAGAAACTGTACGAAAATCATCGGCTTGCATTCGGTAATATACGGTACTAGTAAATAACAAAAGAACGGGCTGAATAGGTGAAACTGACAATCGACTTGTTTGTCAAAAATTACCCGAAACAGAGAGGATTGAATACCACGCATGATAAAAGCGGTAGACGGAGAATGTATACAACGACGAGGTACCGGTGATCTGAGAAAAACAAATCACCAAGAAACAAGGTAGTATAGAAAAATTAGACGAATTACAGGGGTGTGGTAAGTGGTGAATGGACTCGAATCACTGGTGTTGGCAGAACCGGCTATAGCAGTGGAAATGACGAAAACAGGTAACCAAATTCAGAGCAGTAGCATGCGCAAAAACTGCCGGAGGGTCGCAGTAGGTATTGCTGGTATTCTGATGAAATGGAGAGTATTCAAAGCTATTTAAGAACTTCTGAGTGTACCGAATCCTGTCGTAGTAGTATTCACAGATTCCGGTTCAAGCAGATGACTAAGGAACCATTTCAACTGACGGAGACGTTGGTGTTGTCTTTTGTCTTTCACTTCTCACTTTCTCTATTCGACGATCAATGGATCGAGATGAATAAAGGGCTACCTGATTACTTGGCTCGTAAACTTGAACTGGATGAACAGGTTCATAGCATAAATAATACGGTAACGATCTTCGATAAAGGGTCCTTTCTGCCCAACGCCCGTTCAAGTGAATTCGAGTGATCAGTTGTCTAGTCCAGGTTAATGTCAAACGCAACGGATTTATGCTTGGCGTAATGGTCGATGATTGGTTCCGGTAAATGAAGCTGGCCCCCAGCCTCAGGTATTCACCCGGTTTAGACCTTCGTATCGGATTTTTGGTCGAAATCGTTGGGGAGAAACTAATAAGACTGGGGTAACAAGTGAGCGGCTTCGATCGCAAACCTCTCGAGTCAGTTAATGTTAAAGTTTCCCCGTAACCGAGATCTCGAAGACAGCTTTACTGATGTGATGTGCGAGATGATGTTCCCTACCCGACTGCAAGGCCTCTGCCTAATCTCGTTGTCTGAAAGTCTTTATGAAAACCTATCAGTAGCGTATCGCTACAAAAGGGACGACAAATCACTTCACATAGAGCACGAATGCAGAAGCAAACAGTAGAAGGCATGTTTCGGCTCAAATCAGTGATGGTTTTGCAAGTTACCAGTTAGAAGTGGCCCTTAACATAGTACTCTTCTCGGGATCGTCGGGACACTAAAGTGGGACTATCCGGTGGTCATACCCGAAAGAACGCAAATACACGGCTCCACAGTGCGATGTTGCGTAGACAAGATGCACTGGTTATGGTCATGCAAGCGGGCGAGCAAATATGGTGCATGGTGGTAGTCAAACAGATAAGTAGTAGTAGTAGGACCGGATGTCCATATAGTGGTGGTGGTGTTTGATCTATACGGATAACCGTTTTAGTGAAGTTAACAGTTGGCTTCTGTCTCTTCGTTGGGATTAGAGGGCATGGTAGAGAGCAGAAAAGCAACAATACAATAGGGGCTCAGCCGTGTAGTAGTATCAGAGCACAAAGTGCATAGCAGTTCCATGAGAACAAACGACGCAACAAGAGTAGCTGGCGAGCCAATACTTGTAACCACAGCGGATGCCAAGAAACAGTGAGGCTTATTTTACAACAGAGTATGTGCTGAGTACAGTGAAAATATACTGTAAGGGAGCTGAATGCTGCCAATGGATTTATGGTAGGTGGGATAACCACTAGTTTCACAGTTATTCTTGATCTTGGGGGCCGCATTCAGACGGGTGATTAAAATAATTAGTCATCGCCATTAGTGATACGCTTTCAGAAAGTTGCTCTGATAAGCGAAGTTAGCAAATGGGCACAGGCACCAGAGAGAAACAATCATCATGAATGCAGTGGTGCTCCTCAAAGTTTTCCAGAACGAACATTATCATTAATAGCATAAAGAAAAAAAGGTACCAGCAATATGCCAGGATGCAGCAGCGACGCTTCGCTGCCGCGCAACCACTACCGGTCGCAGGTGGGCTAAGGTTACTGCGAGGGTCGCCCTGCCCCTACGAAGGCTCGAACCCGCGCCGTCACATTGCAAAACAAGCTCGTTAGCTTTAGGCTACGGACCGTGTTAGTCTAACCCGTGAAGCTTTTCTTCGTTGTTTTCCATCACAACGTACGCATACGCGTTGAAAACAGGCAGTGACATGAGAAAATTGTTATCGAAGCATAACATGCTCACCTCGCGGCCTCCCGCCACTCGGCATCTCCCGAGCCATTGGGATCATGCCATAACTCGTCCAATTCACAGAACAATTGGTGTGGTTGCTCCTCTTCTCCATCGCATTCACCGAGGAGAAACATAATGTGCTCGGATGGATCAGTGGCTGTGTAACACATCACAGAGATGAGAGTAGCAGCCAGAGGTGAGGGATTAGTAGTAAGGCAATGCATGCACAACTTGACGCGTGAGTTACACTTAGAGAGTAAGGGTGAAAACACATGAAGTAAGGAAAGGTTCTTGTACTTTCAATGACAGCCATTATAATCAAGTAAAACATTTATCCCAGTAGCGATCCCATGGGCTGGGATATAAAAAAACATTTATTAGAAGTATGGAACGAAAAAGGAATAAACATATAAATGCAACATAATCTGCATATGATGCCATACGACTAGCAGGCTGGATACTGCTAAGTTACTCCCACTTAGGCGAGTATCTAGGAGTGGAACTTCTCAGAATACGACCAAGGCCTAAGACGACGCGGTGAAAAAGTGCAAATTGATGTCATCTCCATCGGGTTGAAATGGCGAATAGAAAAAGTAATTTATCACTGCCTGTACCATTCATGAGAATGCGTAGCGTGCTGAACAACCAGCATATGTTTAATGTTGCGTTAAAAGCGGCATAATGTACTACGTCTGTGCGCAACAAAATTTCGTAGTTAATTTGGCAAAATTACGGAGTAGCCTACATGATCAGGTGCCGCGAAGAACCTAAGTGCTACCACGCTTTGCAAAACCGATTTTGAAGAGGGAAAAGGCTGCAGTCAAGAGAAAAGGTTAGCGTTAAAGCTCAGATCGATTATCACTGTAATCCGAGAAGCGAACTTCGGTGGATTGCCAACTGTTATTATAATAGAGCTGAAAACATTGGAATAAAAACAGACCAGCCAGTGAAATCCAGACGGAGAAGGGTTAGAAAATTTCTGTCACAACAAAGTGTAAAAATCTGTAGTTAGAAACAAAAGCCTAGACATAGATAAGCCACAGATTTTTCGAAGGTGACATCAGAAAGGATGTGTAACCACTATTGTAAGCGTCCATGAATAAACATGAGGTAAAACCTAAAACCGATAAAAATGGTGACGCAGACGGCATAGCTACGTTCGTTTGCCAAATCATTGACCTACCAGCCCCAGTGTGGGATTTCATAAAACATGGTGTAATGTAGATAAACATGCACATGGCCAGTTGCTTAATTGGCAAGCATAGAAGCTGTCCGAATATGATAAGTACCAGCGGGTTTAGTGCGTAACTGGTGATCAGTAACTTTTGCCTGGGGACTCAAAAGCCCGACTGTGAATCAATGTAGCTCGTTTCGTACTTCCGCTAGAGTTTTCTTGTGACTCCTCGATATTTGTAATCCAGGCTGAACAATCTGCTGTCCTTAATGCGTAGTGGTCGTGCCGTGTCAGGATTGCAGCGTATGCCAAAACGGCGTTCGGTCGGTAGGACGAAACCACGCCGCCTCTATGGGTAACAGGACCACGAAGGAAACGCTGGTCACGCCGACGCATGCTGCAGCATTCTCGATCATTCGATCGCTCAGGTACACCAACAGACCGAATTCCAGCGAGCATACCGAAAACGAGAAGTATTCTAACTCAGCTCTGAGATAGTATCTTTGGATTTGAAGGGATGAAACAAGTATTGAAGCACCTAGCAATTTACATTGACCTGTTTGGCAGTCATCGCTAACTGGATGCTTGACGTACCTTTTGTTCCAGAAGTGGCCACATCAAGTAGCTCATTAGTAGGGAGAAAGCTAAAAAAATTAGGGATTGAGACTCGCAGGCGCTGCACTATGCACACTGAAAGTTCCTAAACAACTAAGAAAATGGGTCATTGTAGCATTGACTCATAAATTCCAATAGTCCGCGGTAAGTCCTAGAGTGCAGAACCGATGACAGATAGGTGAGCTACAGGACATCTGTGTGTGAGAAGATTAGTTTAGACGAAAAGCATCGGACTTCCCATGTGATATGATCAGATTCTTTGGCAAGGCAAGTGGTGATACCGTACGAGAACTGCTGAATGCTTAGTTTACTCATGAAGTGTGGCATTGCACATGAAAAGAAGAGTTGTTCTCGGCAACTGTCAAGCTGTGACCTGCTTGTACTCTACATGCGATCAACAAGACTGGAAGTGAAATGGAGCGTGACGATGAATGGAGTCAGAGAAGATGACGGAAACAAGGCGTTGAATGAAAGCAACCTGGACAACTGAGAGACTCCAGGCAGCTACGATGAGAACAACCAGGTATCGTAGAAATGTACACAATTCGCCAACAAAAGCTAGTCGAGTTGCACACTGCGGTCTACCTTAAATACGAGTCGACCATCAAGTAAATGAAAGTATAGGACTTCCATAACTATTAGTGACTCGTCGCTAATGACTAGTCACACCGTATCACGGGAGGCTTACGTTTGAGCAGTATGGGCATAAAATGCGATTGGCTCTGTACTAAGATCAAAGCGAATAAAGGGATGTAAATCCAGCTCTAAGAGAGAAACCAGTGGTTTTTAAATGTTAAATGTAAACGAAAGAAGCCAGAAAGCATGCGGTTTCCCGATCTATGAAGCGACTATAGATAAGGATGGGGATAACGGTCTAAGTGAAATTACGCTCAACTATCGGGGGCGTTCCTTGACTTTAGCCGAAGATTTGGATAAATACTTAAGTATATTGGTTGCTGCGATTCAAAGCTTAAGAAGAAACTTTCAAGCGGAGAACCAACTGGGATCAAAAACATTAACTCTGCGTTGCAGTCATCTCAGTCGACTTTTAACTCGCTAATTTCGATGCTAAGCTACGAGCATCCATACTTCATTTTAATCGTAAATGGCATGATTAAAAAAGCCCATGTCGCCGTAAGCAGAGGGGACATTCTTATAACAACCGCAATGGAAAACTACGGCTGAACCGAAGCTAATACGTACGTTGTGCTTTCGAATCATCCTCCTTTGTTTGAGCGGTGAAACGTTTTCGTCGTCGGCGGTGGCGGTGCGCAGAAGGAGCTGTTGGATCGATACCATGAAGCATGCCGGTTGCCGGCAAAGAGGTGCTTCCATCCACGGATGGCAGACCGATTAATGTAGACGGCTGTGAGCGATGATCTGCGATTATGAAGTGAGAGACCAAGTAGGTATTAGACATATAAATGTAATGGAAAGATTGCTTGAACAAATAGTTGGGATGATAAGAAAGCGATGATGATCTTCATATAATTGTTACTGACCACAGTTCCTGAACACGTTCGATAACAGTTCCAACCACGTGCACTCATAGTCCGCATGTTCCCATCCTGGAGACCGGAAGCATCCTACGTTACTTAACTTGGAAAATAGTGTCCTGAAGCCTTGAACTCGTGTGCTGACCAAGCAGTGGTCTCTTCTAATCAACCACTGTATGTGTAGAAGGCGTCGCAAGGTAACTGCTTTGTAGGCAAGCGAAGCAACTGTACAGTCCACCGCATCCAGTGCAGTGAAGTTACACGACTCGGTAGCTGAAAGATCTTGTCGGGCTCCAAAAGTCGTCAATAACATCGTGGAGAATGTGATGCTGCCATCGTGAGCCGTTAATGTTCCGAAGGGGGTTGTGCGCAAGAACATTGGTCAAACGTCGTTTGTGCGGATGGGCCGAATTAAATACCCACACAGCAGAACTGTCTATGTGGTAGCATTGTGAGTCTGACCTGTTTTCACACCAGAGTAAGAAGCCACGGAGGTTGCTAAGAGTTGTTGACAACTATTCAACACCAAGTTACCTCTAAAAGTAGTCGAAATCGGAAACCCTTTGGGTTACCCAATCTTAAAGGGTGATGATATGAGTAGCTCTTGACGAATCCCTTGGAAACGTTTAACTTAAAGGGAATAAAAGCAACACTGAAACGGATAGCTCAAACATACATAGGGCATTTCAGACATCATATGAAGAAGTACAATCAGAAGAATAAAGCCCGCGCAGTACAAGTTAAAAAGTTCGCAAGCTAGAAGTACCTATGCACCATTAAGCTTAGTTGTCCAGAGATATAATGTTATCTGCGAAGAGGTTGAATAACAATTTTGAGGCCAGGTAACCCAACCTTATGCCGCTGGTAAAACTAAACGAGGCGAATAATAACAATATCCTAATACAATGCTCGAAATTTGAAAATATAGCTCAAAGTAAATTAACGTACTTCCCACGCACAACTCTACTGAATGGGTGATTATAGGGAACAGCTACGTCAAGCAAGTCAACTGTTACCTGTTAGTCTAAATAGATAGCGGCGATCTGCTGTATGATAGATTGGAAAAGGGGGATGGATCTTAAAGGTGTGATCAATGTGACTCCGGCCTAAACGAAGTTTTCCTTGCTTTTCATAACTCTGCGGTTAGCATTCAGGACTGAACCGCCAAAAGATGGACGCTGCGCAGATGAGGCAGAACTCTATTCACCGTTAAGCACAGCAGTATATTCGCGCTTTTCATTGGTGCTTAGTTGCCATAAAACAAGAATTAGAAAATATGGATCAATAAGAAGAGGATTAATGTAGATATTAAATGCGCCAGGAAAACATTGTTGAGTAAGGCGTATACGCCTTGGCAGCAATGCATGGTTACAAGCATCTGGTTAAAGTACAAAGATGGGGCATCGAAAGCGAAACAGCTTACTTGAGGCCTTTACTGCAAAATGTCACATCCGACTTTACCCCACAGACAGCGTAACGCCTCACAAAAGTTAAACGGACAGTGCGGATGGAAGACAGAAGCAAAAGTGGCACTGGTGCTAACTACGAGCCATGCCCTATAAGGTCTCGAGCAATGCACAAAGTAGGACATGTGGACGCAAGTCAGGCGGAACAGATTAACAGCGCTCATTTTTGCCGTCAGTGTCAGCCGCTGGTCGAAAGGATTGCGCGCACGCGTTGTAATCATGAGGTCAACGGTTCGTAACCGCGTAGTCGTAGGTAATCTCATGATATACCCAGCTCTCGTGCGACTAATGGCAGTCGCGTGTCAGTACAGTGTGCCTGCATATTGTGATCCCTTCTTTCTGTCTTCAGTGGTTTCACTGTCCATTATTCGATCAATGGTTGGTACATTCCGGCCTTATGCTATCCTGGATCAGGCAAACTAAGGCCTCCCACGGCAAATGGTAGACAGACACGCGTTTTAAACAATGCAATTCATGCAGTATCGCGGATTGACTAGATCATGACCACCCAGCACACACATCGTTCCGGACATGAGTAATGCTTCGTAGTCAATAGTGGTCATGGAGGTGGAAGTGTACGGTAGCATCAAATCAAAAGGGTTGAGTTGCACATCGGTAGAACATCCCTAGCTGTTCATATGTACACACGGTCTCAAACATCGAAAAGTCCTCTTCTTGTTAGAAGACATCGAGGATACACGAGATCAGCTTTCGTAATGCGTGAGCTAATTCCAACAGTCACGTGCCGACTGCTACTTATGCAACTTCTAAAATAGGTAGATTTATTGACTACAAATAATTTCTGCCGCTTAGGGTTCAAAGGATATCAGGTACCTAGTGGCCCTGAAAAAAGGTTGAGCTATGGAGAGGCGAAGAGCATCCCAAAGCATGGAAATAATTCAGAGCGTTTATCCAGGACTCGCTGTGCTATCTAGCGATCTTTAAACATCATGTGGGTGCCATCAGGTAGATCCCACTGGGTAGTGCCTCAATGCTTGTAAGTTGAGGCACCACTAAAGAGCACTCCTTGATGAAATCTACTGCTGGGTAAAACAAGAATTGGGAAACTAGATAAACCTGGTGGATACCATTTGTTGCAACAACAGCGTTTAGAGATCTACAACAGACTCAAATGCGACCTGCGGTTTTTGACTACGGGAAACCCAAAATTCTCATATATTTGATGAGTGCACCTTTACGGTAAACGGAGTCGAACGTGCTCTTGTGGTAGGAGAAACCCACCTGCAGCCAGCTGAATGTAGGCGGGATGCTGTCGTAGCATATCCAACCTGGAATAAGAGTGCGATATACGCAGTCCAACCTTGAATCCAAACTTGTCTACTCCTCTCTTATCCATGATCTCTGTTCTGCAGTGAGGCGGCGGAAGAAAATATGGCTCAATATATTTAGATGTCGTCAGTCTAATACCACTGCGGCTAGGATATACTTTGCAGCCATTTTTGATAAACACAATCAGTATGATCGATCTGAAACCGACAGATGAAGAGCTCTCTTCACACCGTACATGCTCGAACAGGTAAGTCCCTCATTTGCAGGGAACCTACCCAGGTTTTTAAACATCGACAGCACTAGACAAACGATCATCATCGTCATCATTAGCAGCAGCACAACAACTACTTGAACTGGTGCTTCGCTGTCGTACAACCGTAATCAACTACGGAAAAGAGAAGAATAAGAAGGAGAGAAGGGAGCCTGCTGTGAAACGTTAATGCCAGAAACAAAGATTCAGGGTCAAAGCGCCTACACCTTGTCATATTGTCACAGACAACTGGCTATCGTGCATCCGTGACAGCCCCTTGCGGTTTTCACTACCCCGCACTACAAAGTAGTTACCCCGAAGAGAACTGAGCGTCAGGTGTAGTTTAAAAAAAGGAATCCGACTAGCGATGACAGAAATCGTACCACTGATGTCGAGTAGGAGTCATGTCCTGTAATATCTCGAGTCAAGCACATGGCGGGTCACGTGGACTCCAGCCTGGAAGGCGATACGGACAAACAGCATCCAGTTTTGCAGTCAGTGCTTTCAGTTTCCACTACTAAATTAACTGTTGCCAACCTAAAGCCATGCGCTACTCTATATCTGGCAAACAAAACAAGGCCCGCCTCGTTAAACTGTGACCAGGCATATGTAGTACGTGCCCAAGCCAGCGTAATCAATTCAGTGTTGTCTGCTGTTCTAAGAAACTGGATTGATTATCACTGCCTAGCATTTGCCTACATACATTATCGCTGCGCACACCCTGGTTCCATCTGACATAAGCGAAGTTTCGCAGATAACGATGAGCAAAGACTTCAATGCGCCTCAGGTCCTCACACCGAAGGAACCGAGTTTTACTCCCATAGAGTAAAATAGTCATTACTGTGGTTTCGTACATACTGCTTTTCAGACCGAAGGAAGCCTCTATCTGAGGCTACAGACTTCATGGTGTAAAGAAAGCGGTCCTCCTTACAGAAGGGTTTATAATACAAATCGGTTTGGTATAGGATTCTGATGAAAGAGCATTTGTGCCAAAAGCGAAACTTAGTCAATACATAACCGAATTATACTCTAAAACATTTCAAAATTATGGTTGCTCAGTCGGTTCCAAGGTTATTTCGAGATAATGAAAGTGGTCCTGGTTTTCGTAATACATAAACTAACTACAGCTCCAAAGCGCCCATCGCTGCTAATGCAGCTTCTAAGGTGGGTGAGTTCACCAACTAACTCGCATTCCTATCTATGAAGAGTCAACGGACCATATCAAGTGGCCTGTGGTCCTGTAACAACACCTAAAATTTTGTAGCTATGAAGCGCGTACCAAATGATTGGATCACTCCTGAAGATTATTCATGGTTGACTGGGCTGTAAAAACGTTGCGAAACAGCAAGACAATATAGACCACAATAACAATATCAACTAGTTTGCCAGCAAGCAGCGTCCCAACGTCTG
Organism: Dicrocoelium dendriticum; assembly: GCA_944474145.2. Lineage (NCBI taxonomy): Eukaryota > Metazoa > Platyhelminthes > Trematoda > Plagiorchiida > Dicrocoeliidae > Dicrocoelium > Dicrocoelium dendriticum. Next base: position 65,881,095 of record OX104070.1, on the reverse strand, counting down.
CATCATGAGATCCAGTAAGACAACATTCCGTGGTGGAGTCAAACTCAAAGCTGAACAAAAAAGGTATATTTTAACAACCCTGGTGAACAACACCTGCTGTCGGAAAAACACACATGTAACTGTAGTCCCTGACGCGACCCGTAGTGGTTGGGTATAGAACATGGAAAATGTTCATATATCTCCTGAGAATAGCTTCCGCACAAGTGCCTTGACCAGAATGGGTTGGATAACTCTGAAAGCCAAGGAACACAACCATTTTTAGACTGTAGTAAGTGCAACAACGTTCTAACACTTGCCGCACGGTGAATATGGGATAGATACAACCCATTTTGGGTAGAAACATGTCTGCTTTTCTTTCATCCGTGATTCCGGTCTCGTAGTGACGCGACGTACGAGAATTGTGGTCAGTAATTTTGTCACCAACGGTTTTAGGCAAATATCCATATGGCTGGTACATTCGATGCAACTGTTCCTCCCATATAGTTCTGCTATGATCGATTAACTCCAGCCGGCTGGGATGGTCTCTTCCAGACCTGCTTGAACAGGTGGGTCAATGCTATGTAGAGGACACCACCACTATCACTAGATAGTGCTGGTGCGACAGAGTAGAAAACAGCATCGCGACAGCGACTGAAGGCCATGATCGCGTTTCGGACGTTGGCCTCCAATAGAGCCTATAGAGTGACAGGCCATGCCTCGGCCTGCAGCACCTTAGCAGGGGTGGCTAGCAGACCACTGTTCAAGAAAGTGCGCTGTTCAACGAGCCAGATGGCGTTTTTAATTGCGGATTACGGCGCCCGTACAATCCCGAATTGTCTCAACGAGGCGTAAGTTAGATCAGTAGTGCTGATCATCTGCGCACACCAAGCAGCACGCGAGGACACCGGTACAAACTTATCGTACCGCAGTTGAAGCGGGTAGCTCACCAACTCTGTTTCGAACGTAGTGGTGAATACCTGGAACAACCTGCCGCAGACGGTAATAGAGGCGAATTCAGTGGCCGAATTTAAGAAGCTTCTAGACAAACACTTTGCTGAGGCAAAATATAGAGAGCGGAACAATAATTAATATGTTAATGTCCAAGATCGACAATTGATGCAACTACACAGAGTATGCTCTACTCGCTGCTTCTAATCAGTATCAGTATCAGTATCAGAACATGCCTGCGGTAGCTGCTTACTACTTCATTTCCGAAACACTACTGGTACGCTAGGTTTACTTGACAGTACGAAGACTCCACTTTGATTTGTGCTCAACAGTCCACCTGGTTACATTGTACCTAAAGTCAGCAAGGCTTTCAGGTGGATTTCATCAGATTCATAGACCTCTCAAATATCCAGTGATTGGTGTAGTGACGACTTACAGTGACGCAAGCTGAAGATCCCGCATTGCGTAGTGGCCGAGATTCTATCTCGTGAAAACTGTGTTCTCAAGGATGAGGGTAAAAATTTGGCACGTACGGTGTCCTGGTAGGCTTGCCTGACCGAAAACTGGTATAAGTTCATGGTTAGCAAACTCGGGAGGAGCTTGGTATGCCACCTGCTAAAGTTCAAGGAAAAACGACGGCGTGCCAAAGCATGAGCAGAGTCAACGCACATATACCAGAACAAGTGACAATCCAGGATGGAACCACGCTACCTGAAATTTACGACAATGTGATCTACTTGGGTCCATCACTGAGCAGCCATAGAACATCAAGTGGCGCGTCGGCTCACACTGTGAATAAAAGCTATGCTGCTAAGAAACAGTCAGTGCTCCGCGCATAGTTGCAGCCAACGCTCACATTGACCACCGGTCCGGAATTAAACTGAAACTTGCCACCTAGGCGACCTTCAGAAGAACTCAAATGACCGACTTGCGTATTCATATCCCGAGTAACTACAAAGGTATCCGAAATAGTAACGGTGCAAAGCGGCATTCACATTTCGGGCTGGGTATTCTTGACAGAGCAGGGCCGCAGTTAGCGAGAGCATAAGTGGCAACTGCAAACAAACAGCGTTTATTGCTTCACCGTGGATCAAATTAAGTTGATGTTGGCAAAGGGGCTACAAACAAACAGCTACTCAGGAAATTCCAATCAACAAAGGATGATTCAGCCTTGGAATTGAGGATGACGCACACCCAGCTTGACGAGTGACTGTTGCCTAAGCGTTTCCGAATGCATGTAATCAATACGGAAAGGACAAGCCAGCTTGTTAGTTCAACAACTGCGTGAGTCATTGGTATTAGTTTCGGAAGCACAACAGACGTCAATACTTAAGATGTTCAATATTCGTGCGAGTTGAGCCTGTTGACATATTTGTCTTAAAGTGCGAACGCTGAACGTTGTCAGAAAAACCGGGTAGCGTGGCCTTATAAGGGGTTGTTGACAACGGGAGTTCAAGGGGTAGCTGAAGGTGGCAGAAATTCATTGAAAAGACAACTACTGTACAGTAAACTGGAAATTGTACAGAAAATGTTGGTAATGGGATCAGGAGTGGCATAAGAAAAACAGGTGGAAAATAATAATATGGTAATATGGTTTCGCTTATTCGCTCTTTTGGAGCGCCAAATGAGGCCACTTTTTGGAGCTGCGCGACAGCTAAAGCAGGAGGTCGTTGAAGTTTGATGAAATAGTAGTGGCTGTACGGGCACTGGTAATGGAGAAACAAATGATAGCTCAAACAGGAGTTCTAGCCTCTTGTCCAGTTGGACCCTTTTGTGTTAGCTAGTACTGGTTCAAATTACTCTAATTAGGCAAAATGTGGTGAAGAAACAGCCGCCGAAATAAGCTTTCTTAAAATTGGCTTGCCACAGAAGCCAGACATCTTTTTTTCATAATCGGAACGTCAGTGCTGTCAATGGTTACGACATTGGCGTTTGTTTTCCTGGTGCCAGTGACGCGAAGCAAGAAGTTAGAAAGAGTTACCTACTGTTCACATCAGTTTCCTGAGCTATGAAAGCTCACAAGGCTCCTCTTTCAGCTTTCAGACATTGGTTTGTTGGTGCCGATTGCATGTGATTCGGTGTCGACGGGCATTTTCTGGAATTTCAACAGGCTCACCACCTTCGGTGCATAAAATGCCCCGTCTTGTGACATCTGACATCGCTGTAAACAGAAGCTACTGGTCATACAAAAAGACAGAAGTTCTATACAACATAAATTCGATGTCCAGAGAATAACTGGTAGGTAGTTTGATGAGCTAGTATTTTGGTGGATTACATGGTCGCTTAGATTACCAAACGAGATCTCTTGCACTGCTTCCTGGAAAAGCCTAAAGAAAATCGGCGGCGTATCGGCAGATCAGACGTAAGAGTTCCAAAACAAAAGAGTCAAAATGCAACCACAATATTTAGAGCTGATTACGAAGTGGCTAATTTGGGTTCATCACTGGCTAGTTACCGGAGGACAACAGATCGTATATTAGCGCCCGCTGTGGCTTAAGGGGATGGAAACGGACAATTATATGTTCAGTCGCAGCAAGAGTCTGAAATTATTCGTGCGTCAAAAGTTGAGTCCGAACATACTATCTAATTATCTTTACGAAGAATCGCACCCAACAGTCAGTTGCAATAGTAGGCGGGAGCCAAAGACAAGCAGGTAAGTATGGGGAAATTAGTAACTCTGGACATGGATAAAGATGTTGAATCTTGCTCCTAACTGTGCGATTTTGTAGTAGACGTTTGCTTACCATCATCAAGGCATTGGAGTCTAACACTGCCCTATGCATCAGCCTAAGTCGACATTGTCAAACTTGTCCATGGTTAACTGACCAACGATAGAAAACTCTTCTGGGACTAAGAACGGTACCCACCCCGAAGTTACCTGTGATTGCCGCGTCATGGTCATCAGTTGAGTGGAAACAATAACGAAAGAATGAGCAGGACGCAGTTAATCCGATAACTTTGTGACAGCGAATGATTTCAGTGGATGATTTTAGTTTCGAGGCAGCGCCTGTAAACACCAGCGGCATCTGTTGTGTGTGCAAGTGCATCTGTTGAACTGCTTTGCTGTACGAATACTGAGCGCACCAAAAAAGTCCAGTCAACAGGTCTTTATAAAGGTATTTTGTATGATGAGGTAACTAAATAGTGTAGTAGAAGGGAGCAGACGACAGCAATTTAGCAGACTGTGACTGATGCAACTTTTGTTGGTGATCACAAGTGAGATGGTATTTGGAATTTGGAACTGGGAAGTGCCGTTTGCACACCGCCTGGGAGCTTGCAAGCCCATCCAAAAGCAGACTTCAGAACGAGTAGTGCCTTTATATAATGGTTTTGTTCTAAGAGCTACCTGCAAAACGTTAAGAATGCGATAATACTTGGCAAAGTAGGCCGTTTTTACAGAAACGGGTAAAACCCTTGCAATCCAGACCTCGAGGGCCGGAGCTGAATATGACCTTCAACTAGTAGTCTGGCTGGAGTATCTCTACAGGAGCCCAAGGAGGTCACCTAGTGCATCTAAGTTGATCGCAAGCGTATACTTCAACGACCTCCTTTATGGTTGTCTAGTGGAAACTGCTATAATCAGTAAATACAGCTCTGCGGCCGGTCAAAGAAGTTGTAGCGCCCAAAAAGATAACTGCTATCATTTATGTACTATTTAATCGTTGACCAATTGTACATTATTCTTTCTTTTTTTAATCTTCCTTACAACCAGCTCGACACTCGATCGCCTTGTAAGTTCTAGCGCTAACGTGCACTTCCTGTCTTGCTTCATCTGTCCGCGTCTTCTTGTAGCTCATCGAATACAGTCCGCTGTGTCCGAGTCCAATTGTCTTCGGATATCCGCGCTTAGTTTCGCGCACCGTCTCGGACTAGCATTAACTAGTCCTACAAACTGGTGACCTCGATTAGTACGCGCGAACTCAAGTGTTTTCCTCTTGTATTTTTTGGCAAGTTCGTTCGTTTTTCTCGATTATATACGTGTATTCATTTGTTTCTTGCGTAAGTTTAGAACTTCTATCGTGTTTTGTTCATGCTTTACCTTTTGAACTCACATTTTGAAAGTGGCAGCTGAGTCGTTTCGCAGAGTAACATGCATACTTTGGCTGTTCCAAGTCTCATGGAACACAGCCCAGAGGTTTGGCTTACGAGACCAAACTGGAAAATAAGGGCATTAGGACGGACCGTCCAAGTTACAATCAGTTCGTCCCACGCCTTCCGTCGGTTGTGAGGCTGGTTGAGGACATTCTACTCTGCTCATCGAATGAGGTAAAGTATGAAACGATGAAGCAAGCGAACTTCAGCGCATCGCTGGTCCCTTATTCTTGTGCAAAGAAGGGATAAAGGAGCTGTAGTTTGCACGCTTCCCAGAGCCATTGCCGGTAATGCTGTCCACGTTTCTCGGTACGGCCCTGAAAGAATTAGCTACCAAGGGAGACGCTGCGTTCGAACGTTTTCCGCAGCAGACGACCAGTAGCTCTGGTGACGTATTCTCACTGATGAAAACCGAATCCCATACTTGCTCCCAGTCGTCAGGCCTATCTGACTCTAAAGACGAGAAAATTGTGCTACTTCGCAGCAGGATAGGAGCAATGAAGGCTTCGAAGTATCGTGTGCCACGGTCAAATGCTGATCACATTTTGGCTACCGTTCATTGCGGCTCGTCTGTGCCCGCACCGAGTACGTCTCGTTCGGCACCAAAGCGCAACATTTTCCCTGCACTTTCTCAGTCAAATAATACCAAACCCGTCGAAGTATGTTGGTATCACCGGCAATACGGTGGAAGAGCTAGACGCTGTTGGGCTCCCTGCATTAGGCACGACCCGGCCGCTTCAGGGAAAGCGAATAGCCCGCATACTAGCACGATAAAGGTATCCGTCAATAACCAAGCAAATCGCCTGTTTTACGTTAAGGATCGACGTTCTTCTATTACGTTCCTCATCGACACGGGAGCGGAGTCAACGTCATCCCAATGACTGCGAACGATAAGCACTCAGAGCCTATGTACAATTTGCGTGCGGTCAACGGTCCTCCGATAGCTACATTCGGTCAGGACGTGATGAATCTGGATCTCAATCTTCGCCGGTATTTTCAGTGGGTCTTCATGGTTGCGTCTGTACCCTTCGCAATTATCGGTATCGACGTCCTCCGACATTTTGGGCTGCTTGTTGATGCTGGTCGCCACAGACTTTTAGACGACTATACTAAACTAGAGGGTCGAACGCGTTCTTACGGACGCCCCGATAATCAATCCCGTTTTTCGAATCGCCGATGTACCATCAGATTATACGAACTTACTGTCTGAATACCCGCGACTGGTACGACAAGCTGCAGAGCTTCCGCCAGTCACGACAGAGGTCGCTCACCAAATAGTCACGCGTGGTCAGTCAGTTAGCGCACGACCAAGACGGCTTGCTCCAGACAAACTACATGCAGGACGAGCTGAATTCGACCACATGCTTCAGCTCGGTATCGTCAGACTGTCCAATAGCCCATGGGCGTCAACTCTGCACATGGTCCCGAAGAAGGTCATGGGGGACTGGCGTCCTTGCGGCGACTATCGGACCTTGAATACGGTTACCACGTCCGATCGCTATGCGATGCCACAAATAGTGGATCTCACCGCCAGTCTGGCAGGTAAAAATATCTTCAGCAAAATCGACTTGGTACGCGCATACAATCAAATTCTTGTAGCCGAAGCCGACATGGCTAAAACTGCCGTGACGATTCTATTTGGTTTGTTCGAGTTTCTGGGCATGACATTTGGTCTAAAGAATGTAGCGCAAACTTTTCAGCGCTTCATCGACCGTTTGCCGCGGCTTAGACTTCGCTTAAGCTTATCTCGACGACATTTTAATCGCGAGCTCTAGACGAGAAGAGCACATGCGCCACGTACGAACACTTTTTGATCGTTTATCTCAACACGGGGCGACGAACAACGAGGAAAAGTGTTCGTTTGGTGCCGACTAAGTAAACTTACTCGCCCATCATGTCTCCACTGCAGGCGTCGTGCCACTGCAGGGTAAAATTCAAGCCACCATCGATTATCCTGAGCCACATTGTTTCAAACAGCTCAGGCGTTTTGGTGGACGTGTCAACTTTTATCGACGGTTCATACCCAATTGCGCCTCCCTGAAGCAACCTCTCACGGATCTCCTTCGATAGAAACTCAAAAAATTCGAATTTCCTACCGTAGCACGTGCTGCTTATAACTCGTTGAAAGAGACTATCACCAACATAGCTTCTATAGCGCATCACGATCCGGCCGCCTCACTGTCCCTCAGTACTGACGCATCGGACGTCGCGGTCGGCGCTGTTTTGCAGCAACGAGTAGCCGACACGTGGCAACCCTTAGCGTTTTTCCCCAAACGCATACAACCTACCGAATCTCGCTACAGCACGTTCGGTAGAGAACTACTAGCGATTTATCTAGCGATACGTCACTTTCGACACGTCTTAGAAGGCCGCTCCTTTGCCGTTTTCACCGACCATAAACCCTAAACTTACGTTCTCGGTTCGACTACCGAAGGATACTCTCCTAGGGAGTCGCGCCACCTTGACTATATCGCTCAGTTTACGACCGACATACGGCATGTCTCAGGTGTGCACAACGCCGTCGCCGATGCACTTTCCCGAATCCAAGCTATCTCTGCTGACGCCGGCAAGGCTATCGACTTGGCACTCATGGCCGCAGCACAACTCAATGATCCTGAGGCTGATATCATAGGAAGATCTCCCTCATTGGACATACGACCCGTTCCGCTGACATCATCAGACGGCACTATACTTTGCGATTTATCTCTGGGCACGCCGCGCTCAGTCGTCCCACGCGAGTTTCGGCAGATCGTGTTCGACATGTTGCACGGCTTGTCTCACCCAGGGGTTCGTGTATCGGTTGAACTCGTAACGGCACGATTCGTTTGGCGCAATGTCAATCGGGACGTCCGTAATTGGGCACTGCTTGCCTTCCATGTCAACGCGCGAAGGTGCACAAGCACACGAGAAGCCCATTAGGCACGTTTCCAACGTCAGACGCACGTTTTCATCAGGTGCAGGTCGACCCCGTAGGTCGTCTTCCACCTTCAAAAGGCTCTGTGTATCTGTAGCGACCTGGAGATTCCCCCGTATGACTGTGTAAACTATTCTAAAATATTCAAATTATAGCTTTCTTATGTATTAGGGAACCATTCGGTTTGCCTGTTGGAACGTTGTTCCCGTTTGTTGAAAACACGAACGCTATCTCCGCCTTTGGCGCGCGCGACTCGATTGCGAACGACGCTCTGTCAACGCACTCGACGCCATCGACATTCTCCCTAGCTAGCTCTCTCCGGGTGCCCTATTTTTAGCATTAGCTAACGCTCCTCCCGTCCAATAAACTTTTCCCTAGCTTACTGTTGTGTCTTCTATCCATTATTTTTGGTTGGCCGTCTAGTCGCGTACCGGATATATAGCGCACGATCTACGCGCTATAATTGGTGACCCCGAAAAAAAAACTATTTTTGGTGAGTTCGGTACTAATATTTTTTTTCAGATCCGGTTATTTATTCTGTCTACCTTTCTACTTTTTCTCTTTACTATTTGTGTTCACATTCACACGCTCCGGAATTATTTCACCATGAAGGTCAGTCGCCCAGATTCTGACGATCAGGTTTGTGGGTTCCGTTTCCCTCTCCCGCCTTTCCGAGAGACTAACCCTAAGGCCTGGTTTAACCAGCTAGAGTCCATTTTTTCGTTACATGGCGTTAACTCTGACAGCGTCAAATTTCACTGCGTTGTCGCCGCGCTTCCCCCGCAAGTCGTCGATGACCTCGACGACATCTTGGAACTTCCGGAACATCAGAAAAGTTACGATGAGCTTAAGGCCGTCGTCTTAAAGCGATTTGGCATATCAGACCATGCTCGCGTCACGCAGCTTCTTAATGAAACCGAGCTAGGGGATCGAAAGCCTTCGCAGTTGCTGCACAAGATGCAAGCTCTAGCTAAGCCTCTCGCTGTTGGCGACTCTTTCCTTAAAGAGATGTGGCTTCGTTGCCTGCCACGTGACATGCGCAATCCCTTGTATGCAAACGATGCGCCTCTTCCTCAGCTCGCCGATATTGCCGACCGTATTTGGGAATCCAACGCCCAAATATCTCAGGTTCAGTCTACCTCCAGTACAGAGGTAGCAGAACTAAGAGCGCAAGTATCCGCATTGACCAACCGACTAGAGAAGCTAACACAATCCGGATCCAACCGCCGAAATCGTCCCAGTAGTCGCAGTCCTCCTAGATCACGTTCGAAATCTCCCCCTAGGTCAAGCTATTGCTGGTACCACGAGCGATTTGGTCATCAGGCCAGATCGTGTCGCCCACCTTGTTCTTTCAAGCGCAACATGCAGGGAAACGGGTAGGCCAGCACGTAGGGGCGACGGACGTTGCTGGCTGCCCCAGTCGCCTTTTCTTTGTCACCGATCGCAGTACGGGAGTACGCTATCTCGTTGACACCGGCGCAGAAGTCAGCGTTATCCCACGTGATTCTAATGACGTTATCGAAGAGGCGACCGGTTCTTTGCGCGCTGCAAACGGCACCACCATTCGCGTGTATGGTCAACGCTCGCGCACGCTTAATCTAAACCTACGACGTTCATTTAAATGGATCTTCCTCGTCGCAGATGTCCAGACGCCAATTCTTGGCCTTGACTTTCTGCAGCACTTCGATTTACTTGTTGACGCGAAGCAACGCCGTCTGATCGACCGTCAAACAAACCTGGCAGTTATAGGTACTTTGACCGACATAGAGTCAATCAGTCCTGTATACGCCAACCTGTCAAGCTCGCCTATCGGTCAGATGCTTAATACGAAGTTCCCGCAAGTCTTTCGTGCAATGACACCGTTTTCATCCGCCACTGAGGCCGCGAAACATTATATCGTCACGAAAGGTCCGCCTGTTTTTGCCAAAGCCAGGCGAATGACCCCTGACAAGTTGAAAATTGCTCGCGCAGAATTCGAGCACATGCTTGAACTAGGCATCGTTCGCCCGTCTAACAGTCCCTGGGCGTCGCCGCTCCACATGGTGCCCAAAAAGTCAGGAGACTGGCGTCCATGTGGTGATTACCGCGCGCTCAATAACGTTACTGTTCCCGACCGATATCCGATTCCTCACATTCAGGACATCACGGCAAGCCTGCGCGGCACCCGTGTGTTCTCAAAAATCGATCTGGTTCGCGCGTATCACCAGATTCCAGTCGCTGAGGAAGACATACCGAAGACTGCCGTAATCACGCCTTTTGGGCTGTTCGAATTTTTGCGTATGCCGTTCGGTCTTCGCAACGCAGCCCAGACTTTTCAACGACTCATCGATTCAGTCACTAGAGGTCTAAATTTCGTCTATGCATACATCGACGATATCCTAGTTGCCAGCGCCTCTGAAGAACAGCACGCAGAACATCTCAAAATACTTTTCGATAGGCTGGCCGCTAATAGCATCACTGTCAACCCCGACAAATGCGTATTTCAGCAGCCTTCCATCGAATTCCTTGGCCACCATATTGATCAGTATGGCATACGGCCTCTAGACGATAGAGTCCGCGCCATCAGAGACTTTCCGGTTCCGACTACGTTAGCCGCTATTCGCCGTTTTAACGGCATGCTCAACTATTATCGACGTTTTCTTCCACACTGTGCCAATTTGCTAAGTCCACTAACCGACCTACTTCGTGGACGCAAAAACGGCCAGGTAGAATTGACTGCTGCTGCTGCCGAAGCGTTCAAGGCCAGCAAAGAAGCCTTAGCTAAAGCCGTTATGCTTCATCACTTCGATCCGAACGCTCCGCTCAGTGTTGCTGTCGACGCATCGGACAGCGCCATTGGCGCCGTCCTACAGCAACATACAAATGGAGACTGGAAACCTCTTGCCTTCTACTCTAGACGCCTACAACCTGCCGAAGTCAAGTACAGCACGTTCAGTCGCGAACTGCTAGCCGTTTACTCTACAGTTCGACATTTCCGACACGTCCTCGAAGGTAACACCTTCATTATCTTCACCGATCACAAGCCGCTTATCTACGCATTCCGAAATCAATCAGCTCGACACTCACCACGTGAGATTCGTCAGCTGGATTTCATTGCTCAATTCTCGACTGATATCCGACACATTTCTGGCCAACAAAACGTCGTCGCTGATGCTCTTTCAAGAGTATCTGCGATTGGTCCTGCCGGGCAGGCAATCGATTTGTCTGCTATGGCCGCCGCGCAATCAAACGACCAAACTTTTTCGAAACTCCGCGATTCTTCTTTGAAGATATCCCCGCACCCTCTGCCGTCATCTGATGGTACCATTTTATGCGACACATCTACCGGACGACCTCGACCCGTCGTTCCAGAAACTTTTCGCCGTATCGTTTTCGACACCCTCCACAATATCGCCCACCCAGGCATTAAAGCTACTGCTAAGCTTGTCTCTGACAGATACGTTTGGCCGGGGATGCAACGCGATCTTACACGTTGGGCACGCAGCTGTCTCACCTGCCAGCAAGCCAAGATTCAGCGGCACGTGTCCGCTCCGCTTGGTCGCTTTCCGCCCGTTTCAGCGCGATTTGCCCATGTCCATCTCGACATAGTGGGACCACTGGCCCCGTCCAAAGGAATGGTCTATATTTTGACCATGATCGATCGTTGCACCCGTTGGCCCGAAGCCGTTCCCATCCCTGACGTTGCTGCGGAAACCGTAACACGCGCTTTTGTCGAGCGCTGGGTCGCTTCACACGGCTGTCCAGCCACAGTGACTACAGACCGCGGTCCGCAATTCGAATCGACGACCTTTAACGATCTCCTTAAACTCATTGGATGCCAACGCATTCGCACGACCGCCTATCATCCGCAAGCGAACGGCATGGTGGAACGTTTCCACCGACAGTTGAAAGCCTCACTTAGCGCCGCCAATGCGCTGAGTTGGACTGAGGTGCTGCCTATGGTCCTCCTTGGGATCCGATCAGCCCTAAAGGCCGATCTACGTACGTCTAGCGCTGAGTTAGTATATGGACAACCACTGCGTTTACCTGGCGATTTCTTCTCCGATAGTCCCAGAATTCCCCGTTACGACGCGAATTATGCACGTCAGCTAGCCACGAGCATGCGTCACTACAAGCTTCCCGACGTTAGAGAACAACGACGTAAGTCTTTTGTTCCGCAAGACCTACAGCGTTGTCCGTTCGTTTTTCTTCGCCTTGATGGTCTCCGCAGACCACTGGAGCGACCTTACGAAGGTCCTTTCAAGGTCCTGCAGCGTAAGGACCGCGTTTTTATCATCGACCGTCACGGTAAACGTGAAGCCGTTACAATTGACCGTCTCAAGGTTGCCCACGTGGAACCTGAGCTCAACGAAGACCCTTGCTCGTCTTCTGACGAATCAACGCAGCCTATGATGGAAGACTCGACTGCTTCCAACATCCCTGACCCCAAGTATCACGCTCCATCCAAGCCTTCTACTTCAGCCCCGCCGCTTCCCATCGAACCAACTGCCACGTCTTCAGCAGTTCCTCCAATTTTGCGATCCGATAGGACATCTAAGGCCACGCCTTCCTCTGATTCGAACAAGTCGACTAGGTCGGGTAGACGCGTTCATTGGCCAGCTCGATTAAGGGATTAGCGTTCCTTTCACTTTTCTTATTGCTTTTCTTTTCCCTTTTGGCCAACAACATACGAACCCCTCCAAAACTTTTGAAAACGACAAAAAAACCGACAAAAGTTTTTTTTGAAAACCCAAAAAACGCAAAATGTTTTGAAAACCCAAAAAAGAACAAAACGTTTTGAAAACACAAAAAGAGCTGCGTTTTGCCTGACGCTTACCTCATCCGGTAAGTGTCACTTTTGCTTTTGCCCTCGCCCCCACCGTCACTGCTCTTGTTTCCGTTTATCTTCCATGTATGAACCGGAGGAGATGCCGAGGCTGAAGCGAACACTTGACCTTCACGAACTCGCGAACATTTGACGCTTACCAACTTCCCCCCATTTTGTGTTTTTGGCACCGTTAGGGAGGACACGGGTGGGAGCCCGCTAGGGTCCGATCGCCTGGTTCTCCCCCAGCAGCTGCATCAGGTTTCACTACCTGGTCTCGCAGAAGGCTGGCCCGCGACGGACAGTCCTCACGTAGATCGAAGGGTCACCCACGGTTTCCCTTCTAGGAGGGGGGCTGTGTAGCGACCTGGAGATTCCCCCGTATGACTGTGTAAACTATTCTAAAATACATTCAAATTATAGCTTTCTTATGTATTAGGGAACTAGGCGGTTTGCCTGTTGGAACGTTGTTCCCGTTTGTTGAAAACACGAACGCCATCTCCGCCTTTGGCGCGCGCGACTCGATTGCGAACGACGCTCTGTCAACGCACTCGACGCCATCGACATTCTCCCTAGCTAGCTCTCTCCGGGTGCCCTATTTTTAGCATTAGCTAACGCTCCTCCCGTCCAATAAACTTTTCCCTAGCTTACTGTTGTGTCTTCTATCCATTATTTTTGGTTGGCCGTCTAGTCGCGTACCGGATATATAGCGCACGATCTACGCGCTATATATCTACTGACCTGTATCGATCGATTTACTAGATGGCCTGAGGCCGTCCCTATCCCAAATTGCTCTTCGGAAACGTTAGCGAAAGCTTTTCTAGAGCGCTGGGTAGCTCAATACGGCTGTCCCGTCATCGTGACCACCGATCGAGGGTCACATTTCTCGTCGACATTTGTCACGTTGCTTAAGGATTTAGGCTGTCGCCACGTTCAGACGACAGCGTATCATCCGGCCGCTAACGGCATGGTGGAGCATTTTCACCGCCAGTTGAAGACAGCGTTACGGGTGCACGCAGATCCCTTATGGTCTGAAACACTCCCCCCTCGTTCTTCTAGGCTTAAGAAACACTGTTAAAACCGATTTCGATGCAACACTAGGGCAGCTAGTCTACGGTTGCACACTGCGGTTGCCCGGACACAAAGCCGGCCAGGAGATTTCTTCTGGATTCTAACAGGTTCACCAACCTCTTAAATATCCAGTGACTGCTGCGGTGACGATTGATAGTGCCACAAGCAGATGCTCCTGCGTCGAGCATGGCGACCAAGATCCTCTTCCACTGAAGCTGTGTCATTAGGACAAGGCAGCGAAAGTTGAGTACACAGTGCGTCTTGATAGACTTGACTGACCGAGGGCTGAGACAACCTATCAGTTGCCAATCGGAGAGACGCTTAGTGCCCCTCCTGGTACCAAGGCATGATCAGAGTCGGCGCAGGTATTCCAATACGAGAGGCAATCCAGGATGGAACCAAGCCACCTGTAACTTATGGTAATGTGATAAATTTGGGTCCATCGCTGGTCAGCTACAGGAGGATGCTAAGTGGCACTTCGGCGCCCACTGTGTCTAAAAGCAGTGCTACTAAGAAACAACTGGTGCTCCGCACACAGTTGTAGCAGACGCTCACCGTTGTTAGTCCGTTCGAATTTAAGTCCATAATTACCACCTAGCTGAGCTTCTGAAGAGCTTAGACGTCCTACTAGTGGATTTATATCCCCTGAAAGTACTACGAGATCTGAACTAGTAACACTGCGTAGTAGCGCGCTCAGTTCGTGATAGAATGTGTCCTTAGCAGTATCAGAACTGCAGTCGGTGAAAGAATAGGCAGAAACGACAAGCAAACAACGTTTTGTACTACTTCGTAAATCAACCTTGGTTGATGTCGTCAAACGGGCTGCACACAAACGGCTGTTAACCGGAATGCAATCAATTAGCGATGGCTTAGTCTTGGAGCAGAGGATGATACCTACCCCAGCTTGACCCGTGAGTACTGCAACAGCGTCTCCGGGTGCGTGCAACCATAGGCGAGATGACAAGCCGGGCGCAGCTAATTCAACAACCCCATGATGGTCATTGATCCTAGTTTCGGACGCATAACACACATCAATACCCAGTGTATCCAACGTACGTGTGAATGCAGCATGTTGAGCTTTTGGCATAGAGTGCGAACGTTTAACGCTGCCAGGGAAACGAGACAGCGTGGCCTTATAAGGGACGGTTGCCGATAGGCGGCCGGTGGGTGTTGCGAGTTGTCTGCAGATGGTTGTACTCCAGTGGCACTTCGGTTGCTGTCAATTAAGCTGGGAGTTATAAAAGAAAAGTTAGTAATGGGGGTCGGGATGGGAGTAAGCGAAAAAGGAAGAAAAGGAAGAAGGGAGGCGCCAGCAGTAGCATGCATTTGCTTGTCCGCCCTGCTGTATGCAGCAGATAAGGCGATCCTTGATAATCTGCAGGATGGCCAATGCAGGATATAGTTAGAGTTTGAGGAAATTGTCATGGTTGTATGTGGGCTGGGATAACAGGAGGTTCAGACCTACAGAAGAGGACGATTAGGGTCCTCAACCAAAGCGTTTGACTCAAAAACCTGTTCGTAAAGCAGCGGGGAGGTGGCAGTGATTTAGTGTTACGGAAATGAACGCCATCCCATCTCAAAATCCCAAACTGGGGGCGAGGAAACTGAGTTTGTCTGAGTTCTAACCATTGACCATTGTAAGAGTTGCTTTCAGTATAGCTCAATGAATAAAGGAGGTACGCAAACTGTCGCAGCACGTCAACATCCAGTCTCGCTGCGACGGAATAATAATGTGTCAGCTGTACGCCGTAATAGCGCTTCGGTGCCGCGCGACCACCACGTCGCGCGTGGGTTGAGCATCCCGCGAGGACGCTCGCTCCAACGCGGATTCGAACCGGTGACCTTATGTTTGCAAACCAGACGCGCATACCACACGGCCACTGGCCGACATTCGAGCCAGTGACCTTATGATTGCTAGCCAGGCGTGCAGAGCAGTGGGCCACGGGACGAGTATTACCGTCCCTTAGCACAGCTCAGATACAAATATAGAGCGCAGAATTCCCAGACGCTGATACCCACCAAGTACACTCAGGATAGCTTGCACAATCCACCCCTGTTTTACTAAATCTGCTGTGGATCACTAGATATATGCACCATTCCTAGGCCCTAGCACAATGCTGACCGGCGCGACATACGATTGGATAAACAACCCAATCAAAAATGAAAGCAGATGTCACTGCAAGGTTTACGAGGTCTGAGGAAAAAAGTGTATAGAACGAAGAGTCATAAACTTATGGAATAAGCTACTAAAAGCACTAATAGAGGCCGGATTCTGTGAAGTGTTTTAAAACACGTATCGACCAGTATTTCGGAAGCCTGTGCTTTTGTGAAACGGTGCACATACAATGGGAAAATACATCCTATACCCGGAAATAATGACACCAATAGGAATTCCGAACGAAACAACGATAAACGAATAACCGTCCAAACACTACCGCTGACGAATCGCAATCAAATGTTTTTGTACAGAAACATTCCTACTTGCCCTTAAATACCGTCTCAGTGTACCATCGAGGTGAAATAAGCGGGGATCTTGTTAATTCCACACTTCTTTCAGACCGAGCAACTGGCCGCAGTCGTCAGCTAAAAGTGAATGTTCAAGTGTATGCAGCGGCGAGCTAATAAGCAGCTGTCCTTAAATAACATGATTTGAATAAAAAACACAGGCTGCATTATGGCTGACCAATAAGGTTTCCGAAGGGCGCTCAAACGCATACAGCAGGGGGATTTGAACCAAGAACATAAGGATTTCAAATTAAATGTCTGCCATTTCATAGCGGATCCCCAGGTGGGGAGACAAAAAGAAAAGCAAGTCTTCAAATCAACATGAACAGCCATGATGGCTTACGTTATAAGTATGGCTGTCCGAACAGCTAGAGAGAGAAAGAAAATATGTGGCGCGGTTGAAGTATATCTCACTTTCGTTCATTTGTAACCAAGTGCGAGGTCATAAAAACCTAGGTTATCCACAACGACTTCACTTCCTGTTGCTCTAGTTGCTGAAGTACCGATGTCTCCGGGGCGACTTGATACTTGTATTTACGATCTTATTCAACCCTGGACATTCCTGCCGCCAGCTATACAAACTGCACCAATCGTGCTCCCACCTACGTGGCCACTCAGTGAGGTTCGCACATCAGCACAGTCGACTGAACTGCAGGCGACACTTCTTCGCTTTGCGAACCTGCCGACCGTGGAATGCTCTGCCGGCAGACCTAACCTCGGCACCTACTGTGACTGGACTGTCAGTTTGTCGAGCTACATCGCGACCTTTCCTGAGACAATTATTACTCCATTTCATAGTCCATACTAGCCAGTCAACTTCCAGCTGCCTACCACCCGAAGAAGCTGGTTGTTCTGCAACTCGCAACACTTTCGATATACATACTGACGGAGTTTCTTTTCTCTTTTGTCCTCTATCTAAGTTCTTTCCATGGCCGTTTCGGAGGGCATGGTGGGATGTCACGTTCTGAGCGGGCGGGCATTCTGTTTAAATGCCATATACTCCCAATGAAGGTACGGCTAACCCGCGAGTCCAACTCGCTATACAGTTGCTTGGTTATCATCAGACACGACCCTAACATTTTTTACCCTATGGGTCGTCTAAAGCATGAACTTTTATTCCCACTACATACAATGTTCTAATGTTCTGTATATTGTTCAGACCGACTGCTTAATCTACGCGGATGATCTGAAGCTGTGGATTGAGGTTTCCAGTCTGGAAGACGCAGACATACTTTAAGCGACACTCGATCACCTCCACGATTGGTCACTAAAGTGGCAGTTGCCCATTAACCATGACAAATGCGCTATCCTTCCAATCGGTGCTCCTGAGCCTTTTGGGGCTTACCATATCGGGGGTTTCCTGCTCAGCAATGTAAACCAAGAGAGGGACCTAGGGGTGATTGTGTCTCCTGATCTCAAATCAATCGAGGACACTCGGAAGAGGGTCGCATCCGCATACAGAATACTTCACGCTATACGGAGAGCCTTTTCACGCCTGACCCCAGCACTCTTCAGATTACTGTTTGCTTCTCATGTACGCCCAGTTCTCTAGTACGGATTGCCTGCTGCGTACCCGCTCACTAAGTCCGAACGTGACATGATCGAGAAGGTTCAACGGCGTGGATCCAAATCCGTTCCAGAGCTTCGGGACTTACCCTACCTCCTCCGGCTACAAGGGTTGAACCTGTTCTCTTTGGATTATCGTCGCCGCGGAGAAATGATATTCACCCGGCGTATTCTACGAGGTGAGCTGGGGAGTGAGCTGCAATCGAGGCCACCGGTGGAAACTTATCAAACCGCGGCGACTCGGTGTACGGTCCGATCTGGCCCTATCCACCCGGGTAGTGAATGACTGGAACAGCTTGCCAGAAGCTGTGGTCGATGCGGAGACGGAGGAATGTTTCAAACGACGGTTGGATACCCACTCTCTGAGTGCGCAGGGATTCTGCTGCCCACAATACAACCATAGCGATCTTCTGCTGAACCTTGTTCCGCAATGATCCCAGCAACCCTCGCAATGTCCGGGAAGCGACGGAGCTGAGAAAGGAACTTCCTTCTGCTCTCTACTAACCAATGAACCAATGAACCTCATGCATGAGTGAAAACCGACGCTTCGATTCAGACTAGTATTTCAGTTTCGTGGATTACGAACAAAGGTGTCGAAAATGTGCTTTCGAAAGTGAACACTAAATGTAGTGGTGAAAATGAGTGTTCGATGACTACACGTAAGAACACGGTAAGAAATGAAGCAAATGCTCAAGGTAAAATGGCCAACTTGTGCACTACTCATGAGTAATGGCGATGCAGACAACTGAAACACGTAAAAGCTAGTTATCTGATGGAGACAATGCATTTCGAGGTAAACACTTGGGTTGAAAAACCGGGTTATTGATGAACGGGTTTGATCAGTACTGTCGATAGTGTCGACCCCTAACATACAAGACGGTGTTCTGATCATGATAAGTGACAGACTTGTGCATTAATGTGATCTGTAACGACTATGATATTCATACCAATCGTCATTTAAGTGAGAGAAGAAATTTACTGATCTGCTACTTCATATTTTATTCCTATTGTAGGTGGACGGCGCAGCGGGAACTGTTGGTGCAGGTCAAGTGGGCTCAGTGGCCCAGTGGCATAAGCTGCTGAATGGCGGTACAAGCCACTGGTGGTCATGGGTTCGTATACTGATTCCTGCTCCTTGGCTGTAAAGTGAAATTTTTGGGCGTGTTGCCTTTTTGAAGATTTACTTTCAAAAGACAGTTTCCGAACAGTGTTTACAAGTGTCGTGCAAAAGAATTTGACTTTTGTCAAATTTTGCTTGATCCAACTAACTTTGGTTCATCTTTTTCCACGGATTATGTCGTTCCCGTTCTCGAGTACTTACTAAACGTCATGCAACTTTTTCGAATTCATCCTCCGGCCATTTCACGGTGTTTGTGTGTTTCGTAATCCGTTTTGCACCTTGTTTTAACAAGTAACTGTTTTTGTTGACTGCGCTGAAGGTAACAGCTTGTCGGCTTTAGCTTTTGATACTTGTTTCACACTATTTGCAAGCGTCATGTCGCATTAACTGAATACCAACGCTAATGTGTCTTCCGCTGCGTTGATCTGCAAATCTAATGCTGTATACGGCAGCGTGAGCTGCTCAAAGCCCGTAACAGACAAGTCTGGTGGCATGCAGTGCAACTTATGGTACCATGAGACATGTACTAATTTGAGTCCTGATCAGCCTGTAATGCTTTCGATTAGCGATAGCATTCTATTCAATGGTCTTCTATGCCGTAGCCGTCGATCTACGCGTCTTGAGGTCACTGAGGAGACATCGAGCAACGTCGGGTTGGGTAATCAGCAGATGTGATGTTTCCTCACATCGCTTGATCGCAGTGGAGTTACTGATGAGGAAAATGGGAGTCTCTACTGATGTCGGCTCATTGGAAGAAGACACGCAACTAACCTCAATCATTGTCGAGGAAAATCCGACTGAGATAACGGCTAACGTGTCGTGTGCCCCCGCTGTCTAGTATGCCCCAAACGAGGTCTCTGTCGTACTGGAAGCCGTCCTAAGAGAGACCGAACTTACAGTCCCTCTGCTCAATAAAAGCAAGAGGAAGAGGGCAAAAAAAGTCCGTAAGGCTCTCTCAAAGCCTGAAGGTACTAAAAACCATAAAGGTGCAACAGGTGGAACACAAAGCTCCAACTCCAATCACCCCAGTTCCATTGGCGAGGAAACGCGCCGTGTCGACTTCGGCGACACCCGCAAAGTCTGAAAGGATTAGACCGGTGAGGGATTTGGAGGCAGAACACAAAGCCTAAACCTCGATTACTTCAGCTCCATTGGCGAAAAAAAGCGCAGTCACCTGCCAAACCGGTCGAAACTGGGGTCAGGTCGAAGACGCGTAGTGATTATGCCTGGTCGAGGTGATTCTTTTAATGATAGTAGCGTTATCTTTCGTAACGTTGCTGAATCCGCGGCAGGTCTTCCCATGGAACGCATGCTGGATGAGCTCCAGTGGTTCAAGCTCCGCGTCAACAGGATGTTTCCACCTGGTTTCCTCGGTCTCACTAACAGAAAGCTAACCAGATTGGGGAATGTCCCTGTATATACTCCAAATCCGCAACCCCTACTACTTGATGTAGTCCTCTCAAACCCGGAGGAACGCAAAGCGTTAATGCACTTGCATTCAAACTCAAGGGTAGCAATGTCAGCATTCAGTCGAGTCTTCCACTGTCAGATCGACTAAAGTTAAAGGAAGTCATCAAAAGCCTCAAGAGTAGGCGGGCGGCTGGTGAGATGTCACCAAAGATGCCGCAGGTTCAAGAAGCCAGCTCTGGCCTTTGCAATGAGTGAGCTCACGTCAGTTTCTATGCGCCCATCCTTGCGGATGCAACTGCCAAGATAAGTGAATTCATCAACCATCTCGAGTTCCTCGTTAGCAAGCGTCAAAAAAATATCAAGTGGCTGGTGGTCTTGCAGCAACATTTTGCACTTTGAAGGTGCGAAGTGCATACCAAATAATGTCCTTGGGTGGCAATACTAAATCTTCCCCTTCTCCTAATCGAGTTGTATGTTCAACTTTCTCTTCGTATTTTAAATTTTCTCTCACATTGATATTATCATTATATAGCTGACATTCCTCCTATTGTTTACTTAGCTTACCCTTCACTCTATTGCTTCACATAAACCGGCCTGGCAGGGACTGCTGGGCAGGAAAATGTGGGGGGTAATTGGTTGGACAGGGTGTGATGCGGTCTCTGTATTAGGTTTTTCAACATCGCAAGCAGACCTATCAATTCCCTATCCAACGATACGAAATGGAAGGAACATTCACGGGATTATCCTATCGTTCCGGTCCTAATTGAACTTGGACTTGAATTGGTGGAACATATTTTGATTCGAGCGTATTGCTCGGCTCACACTGACTGTTGAAATTGCCGTCGGTATGTACTCTGGATCAACGACGCTTTCAAGAAGGAACATGCAAGGGAACTGCATGCTGTTACAGTTCCAGAGGAACAAACTCCTCGGAGCACCCGCAGTAAGCAAGACTGTTTAGTTAAAAAATACAATTCTCTATAAACCACAGGAATAAGCATTGAAGAATAATGAAAACACTAACACATGTCACACAGTCGTCGGATAAAAATAACAGAATATGTAAAAATAAAAACATTACACATGACATTTCCTAGTAACTTTAGGCCAATGTCCCACTTTAAGCCATATGAATTCCTACGTTAAATCAACTACTTTGGCCTGCAAAACTCGTTACAAACTTACCTTCAATTTCATCCTGAGAAGGCTGACCCGTGTGATATCTTGCCCCCGAATCCACAACCGGTTCATCAAACATCTCTTCTTCGTGCGACATCGCAAATGACCTCTAGAAAATGGTCACAAAAGACCGACACTGAGCTGGATGCTGCCAGAAAGTCATTAGTGCCCGTCAATCAGCTCCTCGTGCTTAATCCGTTCCGTAAAGTCTGAAGCTCGTTCACAAGGACACCTGAACACCGTTCACCACCCAATGAAAGGGGTAGTGCAAGGCGACCGTCCCACAGTGCTCAGTGTTCGTAAACTCGCAAACTGGTAAATGGGCTCTTTGAAGGTCGATGGAATTGGTTTAGAGTATGAAGCGTTTGTAGCATTCTGGTGATTCCCTGGTTCTCCTGTGTAAATGTTTAACTAAAAATATTTATTTGTACACCTAGGCTGCCGGTGTGATTTGTTGAACTGATTGCTGATTTCGAATGTTTGACTTGCTGATAGCCACGTTTGCTTGCCGCTCGTTACGGTTGCGAAGCATGACGGCCCTGTGTGCTGTGAATCCTCCGTTCCCCTAGCTACAACGTCAACGTTATCGTCTCTAATATCTAGGTTACAATGAATCTTTTACTGTTGCAATAAAGTTTTCTCTGCAACTCGATCCGTCTTTTTGAATCGTTCTCCGGGCTCCCCGTACAGGCTACCCGCAGAACGTTTTAAATGGCAAAGAAACGTCCGCAAAATAATTAGAACTTGTGTTCAAAAGTCCAAATTTAATCCATCATTTTTCGTGCATTTTAGTGCCACCTTAGGTTTAAGTTGTTTAATCGGTGTTTATTGGTGTTCATTGGTGTAGTATAGAGCAGGAGGGGAGATGCCTTGTCAGCTCCATCGCTTCCCGATCATTGCTGGGATGATCGTCATTGCGCAACGGGAACTCCGGAGAGGTCAGCGCAATCATAGCTGAAGTAACACGATCCCGGCATATTCAACAGGTGTGAATCAAGTTGCCGATTGAAGCAATCCTCCGTCTGTGCATCAGCGACGGGCGGCGGTAACCGGTTCCAATTATTCACAACGCGTGTGGATAGATCAAGAATGGATCGTACTTTGAGCCTCCGTGGCTTGAATATTTTCCTTTGGCGGCCTGTAGCCGAACTCCCGATGTTGAGGTGGAAGAATTACTGCAACTCTCTCCCTAGTTCTCCTCGGAGGATACGACGGGTAAAAATCAAGTCTCCAGGCCGGCAGCAGTAATTCATAGAAAAAATTTTCAAATGCCGAAGCTTAAGGGGATATGGCAGGCCACGTAACTCGGAGACAATCCTCGATCCACGCCGTTGGACCTTTTCGATCATGTCGCGCTCAAATGTGGAAAGCGGGTAGGCAGCAGGGAGGCCGTATTCCAAAATCGGGCGCACATGCGAGGTGAACAGAAGTCTAAAACGTTCCGGTATCAAGCAACAGAAAGCTCTTCGGATGGCGTGAAACCTCCTGTAGGCAGCGGCGGCCCTCTTCATGGTGTCCTGAGTGGGTCTTAAGTCCGGGGAAGCAGTCACGCCAAGGTCTCTCTCGGAAGTGACATTTTTAAGCAAGAAACCACCTATGTGGTAAGCGTCGAATGCTTCAGGAGCGCCGATAGGCAGGACGGAACATTTATCCTGGTTAATTGGTAAGCGCTACTGAGCCGGCCAGTTGTGCAGGAGATCGAGCGTCACTTGTATTCGATCTGCGTCCACTGGAGAGGATACCTCCTTCCCTATCTTTAGATCGTCCGCATAAATCAAGCAATCCGATTGTAGCTCCGACGGTAGATCGTTGACGCAGATATTGAAGAGTTCGGGGCCGAAAACGTAACCTTGTGGAACACCGCTGGTCACGTGCACAGGATCGGAATACGTTTCGTTCACCCTCACCAGCATGAAACGTGTGTGTAGGAAATCAGAAATCCAGGAGAGAAAGATTCCAGAGACACCGATACCTCGGAGTTTGTACAGGAGCAGTTCATGAGAGACTACATCAAAAGCGTTACTGAAGTCCACGAACACAACATAAAGGCGTTTGCCAACATCCAAAGCATTTGCCCATTTTCTCTAGCCATAAGCATGTTGGTAGAGCAAGAGCAAGCTTTGCGTACGCCATGTTGGGCACTGGATATCAGATCCAACCGCTCGAGATTAAATCGGAACGCCTGTTTCAGGACCCGTTCCATGAGTTTGCACACGATCGATATAAGTCAGATGGGTCAGTAGCTGGCTGGGTCTTGCCGGTTTCCTCCTTTGTATATGGCCTTGATGATGCCCATATTCCAAGCGGTCGGGAGAAGTCAGGACTGAAACGATCGACGAAAAACCTGCGTGATAGGTGAAGCAATATACTGAGCCACAGTCTTGAGGAACGAAGTGTGCAAGTAGTCAGGACCAGGCGATTAGTAAGGATCCAACTCACAGCGAAGTTTCAACACGCCGTCCGTGTTTATATCGACATGCTCTAACAGAGCAAGAGGAGTGTGCACTGTTCTGTCAGTGAACAACGCTGATGTTAAATACACTAAAGAGTATTGCCGCGCCAGGAGGCTGGCTTTGTCGGTGTCTTCGTGAACTGGGTCCTCATGCTCGGAAGAATACAGGGCAGGGATACCACTGCTTGCTCTAGTGCTCCGTTTGAGGTAGGAGAAATGCGTATTAGGTGTTGCTAGAATGTGTGTCTAGGGAGAGTTCATATTTTTGATGTTTCTCACGTTTTTGCAGGGTACAGGTATTCCTAACCGTTTTGTAACCGATGTAGTCATGCTCTGAGCGTATGATTTTAAAGCGGTCCCACGACTTGCGTCTTCTGTTCATTACGGAACGCAGTTCATTATCGATCCACGGAGGGCCTCTAGAGGGCGGTCGCTTTTTGGAAATGGGGACAACTTACACAATGAGTGCTGTCAGCTGGGAATACAGAAGATTCCAGGCACCGTCCACATTGAGATGTTCGGGAATATACCAATCCATAATACTTGCAGCCGTTTTAAGACGAAGGGCATCAACACGCCAGAAATTTCGGCGGACGGCACTTGAGTTGTGAATGGTACAGCGATAAGTCCATCGGAATAAAATAGTACAATGATCGCTTTTACCAGTGGATTGAATGACTGTTAGGTTCATGACGTCCGACTGCGTTGGGGAGAGCACAAGTTCCAGGATACGAGGCGACTGGCCGGCGATAATGCGAGTCGGCATGGACACATGTTGCTACAGGCTGCAGTCGAGAACGGTATCAAGGAAGGCGGCAT